>CM065591.1:274055226-275272386 GCA_033119425.1 Bufotes viridis
AACTGATAGGAATAGTACTAGTTAAGACACCACTCATATAGGGTGTCACAGCACATTGCTCTGTGCACGCGCAGTGCCCCAATTTGGGAGTAAGAGGACCGACCAAGCTGCTTTTTCCATCTCCCGGTTCCTGAAATCAATTCAGTTTGGAGTATGAGAGTTTGGTCTGTCACTGTGAAGGCAGTCGAAGGTACCCGGCCTAAATTTTTTTTTCACAAAAGGCAATCCCTGATATGGGACGTAACAGGGATTAAACTGATGAGAATAGTACTACAGAAAATACCACTCATATCGGGTGTGACAGTAAATTGCACGGCGCAGACGCAGTGACCGTGGATTAAAACAGAGTGGAGGGAGCCAGCGTTTTTAACCATCTCCTCGTTCGAAAAATCTATTCAATAAATGGCCCCCAGATTGGGGACGTTAGAGGATTAAACTGATGAGAATAGTACTACAGAAAATACCACTCATATCGGGTGTGACAGTAAATTGCACGGCGCAGACGCAGTCACCGTGGTTTAAAACAGAGTGGAGGGAGCCAGCGTTTTTAACCATCTCCTCGTTCGAAAAATCTATTTAATAAATGGCCCCCAGATTGGGGAGTCGGGGACGTTAGAGGATTAAACTGATGAGAATAGTACTACAGAAAATACCACTCATATTGGGTGTGACAGTAAATTGCACGGCGCAGACGCAGTCACCGTGGTTTAAAACATAGTGGAGGGAGCCTGCGTTTTTTTAACCATCTCCCATTCGAAAAATCTATTCAATAAATGGCCCCCAGATTGGGGACGTTAGAGGGATTAAACTGATGAGAATAGTACTACAGAAAATACCACTCATATCGGGTGTGACAGTAAATTGCACGGCGCAGACGCAGTGACCGTGGATTAAAACAGAATGGAGGGAGCCAGCGTTTTTTAACCATCTCCCCGTTCGAAAAATCTATTCAATAAATGGCCCCCAGATTGGGGACGTTAGAGGGATTAAACTGATGAGAATAGTACTACAGAAAATACCACTCATATCGGGTGTGACAGTAAATTGCACGGCGCAGACGCAGTCACCGTGGTTTAAAACAGAGTGGAGGGAGCCAGCGTTTATTTAACCATCTCCCCGTTCGAAAAATCTATTCAATAAATGGCCCCCAGATTGGGGACGTTAGAGGGATTAAACTGATGAGAATAGTACTACAGAAAATACCACTCATATCGGGTGTGACAATAAATTGCACGGCGCAGACGCAGTGACCGTGGATTAAAACAGAGTGGAGGGAGCCAGCGTTTTTAACCATCTCCCGTTCGAAAAATCTATTCAATAAATGGCCCCCAGATTGGGGACGTTAGAGGATTAAACTGATGAGAATAGTACTACAGAAAATACCACTCATATCGGGTGTGACAGTAAATTGCACGGCGCAGACGCAGTGACCGTGGATTAAAACAGAGTGGAGGGAGCCAGCGTTTTTAACCATCTCCCGTTCGAAAAATCTATTCAATAAATGGCCCCCAGATTGGGGACGTTAGAGGATTAAACTGATGAGAATAGTACTACAGAAAATACCACTCATATCGGGTGTGACAGTAAATTGCACGGCGCAGGCGCTAGTCACCGTGGTTTAAAACATAGTGGAGGGAGCCAGCGTTTTTTAACCATCTCCCCATTCGAAAAATCTATTCAATAAATGGCCCTCAGATTGGGGACGTTAGAGGATTAAACTGATGAGAATAGTACTACAGAAAATACCACTCATATCGGGTGTGACAGTAAATTGCACGGCGCAGACGCAGTGACTGTGGATTAAAACAGAGTGGAGGGAGCCAGCGTTTTTAACCATCTCCCCGTTCGAAAAATCTATTCAATAAATGGCCCCCAGATTGGGGACGTTAGAGGGATTAAACTGATGAGAATAGTACTAC
Source organism: Bufotes viridis (assembly GCA_033119425.1). Taxonomy (NCBI): domain Eukaryota; kingdom Metazoa; phylum Chordata; class Amphibia; order Anura; family Bufonidae; genus Bufotes; species Bufotes viridis. The sequence goes on from CM065591.1 coordinate 274,057,146, forward strand.
AGAAAATACCACTTATATCGGGTGTGACAGTAAATTGCACGGCGCAGACGCAGTCACCGTGGTTTAAAACAGAGTGGAGGGAGCCAGCGTTTTTTTAACCATCTCCTCGTTCGAAAAATCTATTTAATAAATGGCCCCCAGACTGGGGAGTCGGGGACGTTAGAGGGATTAAACTGATGAGAATAGTACTACAGAAAATACCACTCATATCGGGTGTGACAGTAAATTGCACGGCGCAGACGCAGTCACCGTGGTTTAAAACATAGTGGAGGGAGCCAGCGTTTTTTTAACCATCTCCCCATTCGAAAAATCTATTCAATAAATGGCCCCCAGATTGGGGACGTTAGAGGGATTAAACTGATGAGAATAGTACTACAGAAAATACCACTCATATCGGGTGTGACAGTAAATTGCACGGCGCAGACGCAGTCACCGTGGTTTAAAACAGAGTGGAGGGAGCCAGCGTTTTTTTAACCATCTCCTCGTTCGAAAAATCTATTTAATAAATGGCCCCCAGATTGGGGAGTCGGGGTCGTTAGAGGGATTAAACTGATGAGAATAGTACTACAGAAAATACCACTCATATCGGGTGTGATAGTAAATTGCACGGCGCAGACGCAGTCACCGTGGATTAACCGCTACAGGACCGCCTAACGCAGGGATGCGTCCTGTGGGCGGCCCTGTAGCTCTGATACGACGCATCGGCGCGTCATCTCGCGAGACGCGAGATGACGCGAGGACGCGCCCGCACATGCGCAATGCGCGCCATCGGCGCGCTCGCATGTAGTTATACTACAGCCTGCCAGCGCCGATCGTGCGCTGGCAGGCTGTATATGGCAGAAAAATCGCAGATCAGACGTTGTTCTGTGAACAGCGTCTGATCTGCTTGCTGCCCGCTTCTCTGGTGGTCCCTTTGCTTGGGACCACCAGAGAAAAAATATCAAAGTGCACCAATCACCACACAACCCCCCACCGCCCCCACCCACCCACCACCCCTCCTGTCACTGATTAACCCCTGATCTCCCATGTCACCCCCTGATCTCCCATGTCACCCCCTGATCACCCCTGTCACCCCCTGTCACTGATCACCCCCTGTAAGGCTAATTCAGATGTCCGCATGTGTTTTGCGGATCCACGGATCCGCAAATCCGCGGATCCGCAAAACACGGACACCAGCAATGTGCTTTCCGCATTTTACGGATCCGCACATTGCCAGAACTATATAGAAAATGCCTTTTCTTGTCCGCAATTGCGGACAAGAATAGGACATGTTCTATACTTTTGCGGATCTCCAATTACGGATCCGCAATTACGGATCCGAGCGGGACAAAGTCTGTCCCCATAGAATTGAATGTATCCACAATTCTGTTTTTACAAGTTAGCGGAAAACAGAATTGCGGACACTTGAATGAGGCCTAAGGGTCCCTTAGCGATCGCAGCTTTATAGCTTTTCCCTCTTTTTTTTTGCACATTTTTTAGAGATTTTTTCATCCACATTGATCAATGTGAATGGAAAAATCTGTGACGTTCATTTTTTTCTTTCAGCGCAGAGGCTGAACGGAAAAAAAAATTCTCATTACCCGTATGGTCAATATAAGGAGAATCGCAAAAACTCCTAATTCTGGCCATACGTGTAATGATTGCGGAGACCCCTAAAATGCCAGGGCAGTACAAAAACCTCACAAGTGACCCCATTTTAGAAAGAAGACACCCCAAGGTATTCCGTGAGGGGTATGGCGAGTTCATGCAAAATTTTATTTTTTGTCACGAATTAGTGGAATGTGAGACTCTAAAAAAAAAAAAAAAATACCATTTCCGCTAACTTGTGCCAAATTTTTTTTTTCTGTAAACTCGCCATGCCCCTCACGGAATACCTTGGGGTGTCTTCTTTCCACAATGGGGTCACATGTGGGGTATTTATACTGCCCTGGCATTTTAGGGGTCCTAAAGCGTGAAAATCCAAATGCGTAAAAATGTCCTGTGAAATCCTAAAGGTACTCATTGGATTTAGGGCCCCTTTGCGCATCTTGGCTGCAAAAAAGTGTCACACATGTGGTATCGCCGTACTCAGGAGAAGTGGGGCAATGTGTTTTGGGGTGTATTTTTATATATTCCCATACTTTGTGTGAGAAATATCGCTGTAACGACAACTTTTTAAATTTTTTATTCAAAGTTGTCAATTTACAGAGATATTTCTCTCACTCAGCATGGGTATATGTAAAAATACACCCCAAACCATATTGCCCTACTTCTCCTGAGTACAGCGATACCACATGAGTGACACTTTTTGCAGCCAAGATGCGCAAAGGAGCCCTAAAACCAATGAGTACCTTTTAGGAGGGCATTTTTACGCATTTTTCTTCTCACGCTTTAGGGCCCCTAAAATGCCAGGGCAGTATAAATACCCCACATGTGACCCCATTTTGGAAAGAAGACACCTCAAGGTATTCGCTGAGGGCATAATGAGTCCATGAAAAATTAAACTTTTGTCAAAAGTTAGCGGAAAGGAGACTTTGTGAGAAAAACAATAAAAATCAATTTCCACTAACTTGTGCCAAAAAAATCTTCTATGAACTCGCCATGCCCCTCACGGAATACCTTGGGGTGTCTTCTTTCCAAAATGGGGTCACATGTGGGGTATTTATACTGCCCTGGCATTTTAGGGCCCTAAAGCGTGAGAAGAAAATGCGTAAAAATAAAGGTACTCATTGGTTTTAGGGCCCCTTTGCGCATCTTGGCTGCAAAAAGTGTCACTCATGTGGTATCGCCGTACTCAGGAGAAGTAGGGCAATGTGTTTTGGGGTGTATTTTTACATATACCCATACTGGGTGAGAGAAATATCTCTGTAAATTGACAACTTTGAATAAAAAAATTTAAAAAGTTGTCGTTTACAGCGATATTTCTCACACGCAGCATGGGTATATGTAACAATACACCCCAAACCACATTGCCCCACTTCTCCTGAGTACGGCGATACCACATGTGTGACATTTTTGCAGCCAAGATGCGCAAGGGCCCTAAAACCAATGAGTACCTTTAGGATTTCACAGGCCATTTTTATGCATTTGATTCTCACACTTTAGGGGCCCCTAAAATGCCAGGTGAGTATAAATACCCCACATGTGACCCCATTTTGGAAAGAAGACACCCCTAGGTATTCTGTGAGGGGCATGGTGAGTCCACAGAATTTTTATTTTTGGCACAAGTCAGCGGAAATTGTTTTTTTTTGTTTTTTTAATTTTGTTTTTTACAAAGTCTCATATTCCACTAACTTGTGACAAAAATAAAATTTTACATGAACTCACCATACCCCTCACAGAATACCTTGAGGTGTCTTCTTTCCAAAATGGGGTCACATGTGGGTATTTATACTGCCCTGGCATTTTAGGGGCCCCTAAAGCGTGAGAAGAAGTCTGGAATCCAAATGCGTAAAAATGCCCTGTGAAATCCTAAAGGTACTCATTGGTTTTAGGGCCTTTTGCACCTAAGCTGCAAAAAGTGGCACACATGTGGTATCGCCGTACTCAGGAGAAGTAGGGCAATGTGTTTTGGGGTGTATTTTTATATATACCCATACTTTGTGTGAAAAATATCTTTGTAAACGACAACTTTTAAAAATTTTTATACAAAGTTGACAATTTACAGAGATATTTCTCTCACCCAACATGGGTGTATGTAAAAATATTGCCCTACTTCTCCTGAGTACGGCGATACCACATGAGTGACACTTTTTTGCAGCCTGGGTGCGCAAAGGGGCCCAAATTCCAACAAGTACCTTTAGGATTTACATGGCTGCTCACAATTTAGCCCCGCCCAAAATGCCAGAACAGTAAACACACCCCACAAATGACCCCATTTCGGAAAGTAGACACCCCAAGGTATTCACTGAGGGGCATAGTGAGTCCGTCTGAGATTTTTTTTTTTTTGCCAGAAGTTATCAGAAATTGAAACTTTTTTTTTTTTTTTTCTCAGAAAGTGTCATTTTCCGCTAACTTGTGAAAAAAAATGAAATGATACATGAACTCACCAAGCCCCTCCGCGAATACTTTGGGGTGTCTTCTATCTAAAATGGTGTAATTTGGGGGATATTTATACTATCCTGGCATTCTAGCACCTGAAGAAACATGACAGGTGCTCAGAAAGTCAGAGCTGCTTCAAAATGCCGAAATTCACTTTTTGCACCATAGTTTGTAAACGCTATAACTTTTACCCAAACCAATAAATATACACTTATTGGATTTTTTTATCAAAGACATGTAGAACAATAAATTTAGAGAAAAATTTATATAGAAATGTAGTTTTTTTGAAAAATTTTACAACAGAAAGTGAAAAATGTCATTTTTTTGCAAAAATGTCGTTACATTTTTATTAATAGCAAAAAAAGTAAAAATGTCAGCAACAATGAAATACCACCAAATGAAAGCTCTATTAGTGAGAAGAAAAGGAGGTAAAATTCATTTGGGTGGTAAGTTGCATGACGGAGCAATAAACGGTGAAAGTAGTGTAGTGCGGAATTGTAAAAAGTGGCCTGGTCATTAAGGGTGTTTAAGCTAGGGGGGCTGAAGTGGTTAAAACAGAGTGGAGGGAGCCAGCGTTTTTTTAAACATCTTCCCGTTCGAAAAATCTATTCAATAAATGGGCCCCAGATTAGGGACGTTAGAGGGATTAAACTGATGAGAATAGTACTACAGAAAATACCACTCATATCGGGTGTGACAGTAAATTGCACGGCGCAGACGCAGTCACCGTGGTTTAAAACATAGTGGAGGGAGCTTGCGTTTTTTTAACCATCTCCCCATTCGAAAAATCTATTCAATAAATGGCCCCCAGATTGGGGACGTTAGAGGGATTAAACTGATGAGAATAGTACTACAGAAAATACCACTCATATCGGGTGTGACAGTAAATTGCACGGCACAGACGCAGTGACCGTGGATTAAAACAGAGTGGAGGGAGCCAGCGTTTTTTAACCATCTCCCCGTTCGAAAAATCTATTCAATAAATGGCCCCCAGATTGGGGACGTTAGAGGGATTAAACTGATGAGAATAGTACTACAGAAAATACCACTCATATCGGGTGTGACAGTAAATTGCACGGCGCAGACGCAGTGACCGTGGATTAAAACAGAGTGGAGGGAGCCAGCGTTTTTTAACCATCTCCCCGTTCGAAAAATCTATTCAATAAATGGCCCCCAGATTGGGGAGTCAGGGACGTTAGAGGGATTAAACTGATGAGAATAGTACTACAGAAAATACCACTCATATCGGGTGTGACAGTAAATTGCACGGCGCAGACGCAGTCACTGTGGTTTAAAACAGAGTGGAGGGAGCCAGCGTTTTTTTAACCATCTCCCGTTCGAAAAATCTATTCAATAAATGGCCCCCAGATTGGGGACGTTAGAGGGATTAAACTGATGAGAATAGTACTACAGAAAATACCACTCATATCGGGTGTGACAGTAAATTGCACGGCGCACACGCAGTGACCGTGGATTAAAACAGAGTGGAGGGAGCCAGCGTTTTTAACCATCTCCCCGTTCGAAAAATCTATTCAATAAATGGCCCCCAGATTGGGGACGTTAGAGGGATTAAACTGATGAGAATAGTACTACAGAAAATACCACTCATATCGGGTGTGACAATAAATTGCACGGCGCAGACGCAGTGACCGTGGATTAAAACAGAGTGGAGGGAGCCAGCGTTTTTAACCATCTCCCGTTCGAAAAATCTATTCAATAAATGGCCCCAGATTGGGGACGTTAGAGGGATTAAACTGATGAGAATAGTACTACAGAAAATACCACTCATATCGGGTGTGACAGTAAATTGCACGGCGCAGACGCAGTCACCGTGGATTAAAACAGAGTGGAGGGAGCCAGCGTTTTTTTAAACATCTCCCCGTTCGAAAAATCTATTCAATAAATGGCCCCCAGATTGGGGACGTTAGAGGGATTAAACTGATGAGAATAGTACTACAGAAAATACCACTCATATCGGGTGTGACAGTAAATTGCACGGCGCAGACGCAGTCATCGTGGTTTAAAACATAGTGGAGGGAGCCAGCGTTTTTTTAACCATCTCCCCATTCGAAAAATCTATTCAATAAATGGCCCCCAGATTGGGGACGTTAGAGGGATTAAACTGATGAGAATAGTACTACAGAAAATACCACTCATATCGGGTGTGACAGTAAATTGCACGGCGCAGACGCAGTGACTGTGGATTAAAACAGAGTGGAGGGAGCCAGCGTTTTTTAACCATCTCCCCGTTCGAAAAATCTATTCAATAAATGGCCCCCAGATTGGGGACGTTAGAGGGATTAAACTGATGAGAATAGTACTACAGAAAATACCACTCATATCGGGTGTGACAGTAAATTGCACGGCGCAGACGCAGTCACCGTGGTTTAAAACAGAGTGGAGGGAGCCAGCGTTTTTTTAACCATCTCCTCGTTCGAAAAATCTATTTAATAAATGGCCCCCAGATTGGGGAGTCGGGGACATTAGAGGGATTAAATTGATGAGAATAGTACTACAGAAAATACCACTCATATCGGGTGTGACAGTAAATTGCACGGCGCAGACGCAGTCACCATGGATTAAAACAGAGTGGAGGGAGCCAGCGTTTTTTTAAACATCTCCCCGTTCGAAAAATCTATTCAATAAATGGCCCCCAGATTGGGGACGTTAGAGGGATTAAACTGATGAGAATAGTACTACAGAAAATACCACTCATATTGGGTGTGACAGTAAATTGCACGGCGCAGAAGCAGTGACCGTGGATTAAAACAGAGTGGAGGGAGCCAGCGTTTTTTTTAACCATCTCCCCGTTCGAAAAATCAATTCAATTCACCTTTTGGGGACCCTTGGTGTTGTACGTGGCTGGGTGGAGGAAGAAACCTTCAATGACATCACCGGGACGTGGCTAGCTTGGTATCCAACCTTGTGCAAATGGGGAGTTTGCGGTTGTGCAAATGAACTGTTTGCGGTGCATTAAAAGTGGAGTTTGGTCTGTCAATGTCAGTGAAGCGGGCGTAACCCTTACACTACCTGATCGATACAACATCATACCTGATCGTATACACACACTGGATGTTTTAAAGCACGTTATTCCAAACAATTTAGGAATGTTAGTTGATTTATGCCCTTTATGGATTAAAACCCGACTCTGCGTCCACTACGTAATTTTCCATGGGAGTTTTGCCATAGATCCCCCTCCAGCATGCCACAGTCCAGGTGTTAGACCCCTTGAAACAACTTTCCCATCACTATTGTGGCCAGAAAGAGTCCCTGTGGGTTTTAAAATTCGCCTGCCAATTGAAGTCTATGGCGGTTCGCCCGGTTCGCCCGTCGCCCGTTCGCGAACATTTGCGGAAGTTCGCGTTCGCTGTTCGCGAACTGAAAATTTTATGTTCGCGACATCACTAATCCCTACCACTATCTTTACCAGCCAACTACATCTCTAAGTTTAAGCAGATAATAGAGAGGTATATATGGGCCAATAAGCAAGCTAGACTTCCCTATGCTTTACTTACTAGGAGAAAGAAACAAAGAGGCATCTCTCTTCTGGATCTAGAACAGTATATGCAGACCATACATTTGGAGAGGTGGGTAGCTTTGACGAGGCCCTCACCCCTACCTATCTATGTGGAGATGTAACTGTCTTTATTAGACAACTCAGCTGACTATATGCTGTGGTTCCCCTTTAAAAAGCCCGATAAAGACTCCCTGCTCAGTGACCTCACTAGAAGCACCATCACGGCTTGTAGTAAAACGTCTGCACTTAACGTGGGACTAGGGAAAATATCACCTCTAGCGCCTCTTCGAGTGTTAGCGCACGTACTTAGCATGAAGCATATTGAATTATCTGCTGTTTGGCTGTCCCTAACTGGGGGTTATGATTGGGGATTTAGCGAAAACCTCTAAGGCCCCACTCACATGTCCATAGTGTGTTGCAACACACCTTGCCGCCAGCCCCATAGAGATGCCTATACTTGTATGCAATTGCGGGCAAGAATAGGACATGCTCTACATTATTGCGGAGCTGCCGGCCAGAAGATCGGCGTGGCGCTCCGCAAATGCGGATGCGAAAAGCACAGTGTGTGCTCTCCGTATCCATCACGTCCCCATTCAAAATTAATGGGTCCGCACCCGTTCCGCAGATTTGCAGAACGGGTGCGGATGAACATTGCGGACGTGTGAATGGGGCCTAACTGTAAGGATTTTTATACCAATTTAGTAGTACCAATTCATGTAGTAAATTTAAAAAATCTAGGTTTCTTCCCCTCTCGGAACCTACCTGGCTAGAAACATATATCTTACTCCCGAAGGTACCCCCAAAGTGTATATCACTTATCTACACACAATTGATGAACGCTAGATGTACCACCTTCCCTTCTTACATAGGAGCCTGGGAGAAGGAGCTGAACTGCTCCCTAGATGATAGAGCTAAGACCTTTGTACTGACCCATTCCCATGGATTTTCCAAATGCATTAAGATACAAGAAAATTCCCTAAAAATTTTATCCAGGTGGTACAGAACCCCTGATGTACTGCACAAAATGAATCTGCTGCCGGATGATCTCTGTTGGCGATGCGGTGAGGACAAAGGCTCTTTATCACACATCTGGTGGTTCTGCCCGAGACTAAAGAAGTACTGGGAGGATATTGAGATGGCAATTAACCAGATTTGTGCTACGAATCTGACTCTCTCTCCGGAGTTGGTCCTACTTTGATTACCCTCAGCCGACTTTAGACCGGGCAGAATGAACCTTCCCACGTATATGATCACAGCAGAAAAACTCTTAATACCCATGAAGTGGAGGGACGCGTACCCACCTTCCTTAAAAAGGTGGTAGTAGAAAATAGAAGATATTTGACGTATGGAGGAACTATTGAGCTGGACATTACATTCCAGAAATAGATATCTTCAAATGTGGGAACCTTGGTTAACATATATCAAGAGTCCATCTGGGAGGATCCATCTGGGAGGGAGGGTTAGATATGCTGATAGGGAAGATGACTTTTATTATGGTTTAACCAATGAGATTAACGTAGCCTAACCCACCGCAAGTGACTATTCAGATATACGGTAATCTATCCTAAGCCCCCTAGGCAAATAACACATTTAGGAGTGACAAATGACACTATTGTTTTTTGTTTAATGTTTATTAGTGTACCTGATTTCCAGTCAAGCAGAATTGCTTTGCAGGACTTGTATTCACACCTACCTGTGATGTCGGGTGTTAACCCCTGAAGCCTGAATTTTATACAACTCTTTATACAACTACAGAATAAATAAAATAAAAATAAAAATTTTGAAGCACAAAAATGTGTTCAAACATGCAGCACTCTTAGCTTAGCGAAGTAGGCACAGTCAGAACCCTGCTCCGCTCAGCTAATCCTGGCATAGCACATGGGTACAGAGTACCTATGTGCTATTCCATAAGTTAGTAAACCTCCAGGGCAGGGGCGGATTGGGAACTTAAAGTGGCCGTGGAAAAAAAGCTAAAAGTGGCCCCATGTTGTAGGTGGGTTTAAACTGACAGAAGATGGGCCAAAACAAGTAGGCGGGCACAACAGAAGTAGGCGGGTCCTGCAATACTGTAGTGCAGTGCCAAATACTACCCCAGAAGAACCAAACACCACAGGACAACACAAAATATTGCCGGAGCATATGGACCAGATCTGATATTAAAATGACAATTTATTATATCAATAAAAAACACATAATATAATCAAATGGAAGTATATGACAAATGGTACTGGGATCACAAAAAACTAATCTTTAAATAGCCGCAAATGTCCACTTAAAAATGGGTAGTAGTAAATGTTACGTTCACAGGGGTAATTGGCAATGTGCGATGGCGTAGGAAAAGATGACGCAATAGAATCGCATTAGAGTCGAACAAAATGGGAGAGTAATGAATATCCACTTTACAGAAGAGTATATGTCTTCCTTGATATCTTCACTAGAGGGTTAGTGGTAGATACAGCATTCCAAATACAGTTGGATTCAAAGTCACAAAAGAGCGGCGTCCCACTCTGTTGTAGTTACAACGGCGTCCCGTTGATAGAATAGGTAGCGATCGCTAGAAAAGTGATGGATAAACAATCGGAACAAGCTTACCAGATGCCCGTCGTGTCTGATACCTCTCCCTACTGTATGCGATGGTTACGAGTGAAATAGTTGGTTTGTCTAGTCACTTTCCATCCAGTCTCGGGAGAGTTCGTGTATGTTTGGCGTTCAGTCACGTTAGTAGCTGAGTACACACGTGGATCTACCGGCGGGAAGGAGTCAAATCCATCAAATCAGGGTTGCTTTCTAGCGATCGCTACCTATTCTATCAACGGGACGCCATTGTAACTACAACAGAGTGGGACGCCGCTCTTTTGTGACTTTGAATCCAACTGTATTTGGAATGCTGTATCTACCACTAACCCTCTAGTGAAGATATCAAGGAAGACATATACTCTTCTGTAAAGTGGATATTCATTACTCTCCCATTTTGTTCGACTCTAATGCGATTCTATTGCGTCATCTTTTCCTACGCCATCGCACATTGCCAATTACCCCTGTGAACGTAACATTTACTACTACCCATTTTTAAGTGGACATTTGCGGCTATTTAAAGATTAGTTTTTTGTGATCCCAGTACCATTTGTCATATACTTCCATTTGATTATATTATGTGTTTTTTATTGATATAATAAATTGTCATTTTAATATCAGATCTGGTCCATATGTGGCGAGTGCATCTAACTCTATTATCCTTATATTATTTTCCCTTGGTAGATTGAGTGATTCTACCGGTTAGTTTGCACCCAATATCCCACTTCTGGACTCTAGTGCGACATATATATTAATTACACAAAATATTGCCGCCCCGATGACAGTAATTAACTGCATCAACATTGTAAAAGGAAATATTAATTATTAATATTTTGGGTTAATATCAATAATTAATATTCATAAATAGGCATGAATCGTCTGTGGGTGACTACACCTATTTATACTATAAATACAAACTACCTGTTGCTATACCTTTCTGTGAACTACGTGCGATGAATTATTACGGCCAGTACCCTTTAGTGAGGTCTAGCATAGAAAAATAACGGGCTTGTCCTAAATTCTCAACAAGCTCGTCTACCCGGGGCATGGGATACGCATCAAACTCAGAACCGCAACGTCCCATCCGGCTTGGGTATTAGAACTATGGGACTGGCCCACTCACTTTTCGACTCCTCAATGACATCAAGCTTCAACATTAATTGCACTTCCTCCGCGATGGCCCGTCGCCGAGCCTCGGGTACCCGGTATGGTTTTAACCGGATCTTGGCCTGAGGCTCAGTGACGATGTCATGTTGGATGAGAGACATGCGGACAAGGAGGTCCGAGAACACATCCGTGTTCCGACTGATGAACTCCCTGACTTCCTGAACTTGTTTGGAAGACAGGCTGTCTGCAATTTTTACCGTGGCTACCGCTTCGCAGGCCTCGAACTGTGGGGCTGGACCCTTCTCACCTAGAAGCCCTGGCCGGGGGCTGTTGTCGTCGGTTGTGTCCCTGTCTTTCCACGGCTTCAGTAAATTCACGTGGTACACCTGCTCCGGCTTGTGCCGCCCTGGCTGGTGTACTTTGTAATTTACTTCCCCTACCTTCTCGATTACCTCATAGGGGCCCTGCCACCTAGCTAGGAACTTGCTGTCAAGGGTGGGCACCAGAACCAAAACCCGATCTCCCGGGTTGAAGTCCCGTACCCGAGCCTGACGATTATACACCCTACTCTGGGCTTGTTGCGCTGCCTCCATATGCTCCCGGACCAGCGGCAACACCCTTTCCATCCGGTCCTGCATCTGGGTGACATACTCAATGACACTTTTGTGGGGGACAGGCTGTTGTTCCCACGCTTCCTTGGCGATATCCAACAGGCCCGAGGGTGTCTGCCATAAAGCAGTTCGAAGGGCGAGAACCCAGTAGAGGCCTGGGGCACCTCTCGCACGGCGAACATGAGATAGGGCAGAAGCAGGTCCCAGTCCTTCCCATCTCTGGACACCACTCTTTTTAACATATTTTTTAGAGTTTGGTTGAACCTTTCGACAAGACCGTCTGTTTGCGGATGGTAAACGGACGTCCGTAACTGCTTTATACGCAACAATTTACAAAGTTCCCTCATGACTTTGGACATAAAAGGGTCCCTTGGTCGGTCAGAATCTCTTTTGGCAGGCCCACACGGGAAAACATTTCCATTAGCTCTTTGGCAATGAGCTTAGCCGAGGTATGTCGCAGAGGCACCGCCTCTGGATATCGAGTAGCATAGTCCAGAATCACCAGGATATGTTGGTGACCCCTAGCAGACTTCGGTGCAGGTCCGACCAGATCCATGGCAATACGCTCGAACGGGACCTCAATTATTGGGAGAGGGACCAGGGGACTTCTGTAATGCGGCTGGGGGCTATTTACCTGACAGGTCGGACAGGACTTACAGAACTCCTCTACTTCCTTAAACAAACCGGGCCAGTAAAACCGCTGTAGTACGCGGTCCTGCATTTTCTGCCACCCCATGTGTCCCCCAAGAACATGTTGGTGGGCAAGCTCCATAACAAGCTTGCGGTATGCGGTGGGCACCACCAACTGTTCAACTGGCTCACCTCGGATTTGGTTCACCCGATACAACATATCCTGAAGAACAATAAATCGTGGAAACATTAATTCATCCCCTGGTTTCTGGGGTTTACCATCAATCATTACGACACTTTCCCAGGCCCTGGTTAGGGTTTGGTCCCGGTGTTGTGCGGTCCCAAAATTTTCCCCGGAGACATTGAGGTCTGCCAACTCAGGTCCCGGTGGCAAGTCCTCCGTGTCTCCCACCATTACACTCAGTGGGGTTGTCTCCCCCTCTACCGCTGGAGCAGTGGTCACCCCTACCGCTGGCCCTTCAGATTCGGGCTCCCAGGGTTCTGGCCTTCCAGTGGTATCAGGCCACTCTCCTAGGGTTACCCCTGTCTCGGGTCCATCAGACAGTTTTATCGCCGGCCACAGCGCCGGGAAACCTGGGAAGTCCCTCCCAAGTATCAGTTCATGTGGGAGTTTAGTAGCGACAGCCACCTCGTGTGTCCACTTACCAGCCGCTGTGGACAAAGTCACTAGTGCAGTGGGGCAGTCTTTTAGGTCTCCGTGGATGCACAGGACCCCGAATTTACGGCCGGTATACTCCGCAGGCCGTACCAGGGCAGCCCTTACCAGGGAGACTAGACTCCCGGAGTCCAGCAGGGCCACCGCCAGAGAATCTCCCACCTCTACCTGACACAGGTGGTTATTGTCCTGCACCTCACGGGTGCCAGTTGCACACAGCTTCCGTGCATACAGGGAGTGGCGATAGCCGTAGTTCCCTTCCATCGGCTCACCCCGATGCGGACAGTCGGCCCTGATGTGGCCTGGCTCCTGACACCTCCAGCATACCACGGGAGGCGGATCCGAAGGGGGTACACTCCGTGCAGGCCTCTCTGTCGCTGGACGTCGGAACTGGGGTGGAGGCCTCCGGGGTTTGACTGACCCCTTCCCAGCAAGACTCCCCTGCAGGTTTCTGGTGGCCTCGTAACGCTCCACCAGGTCGACCATCTCCAGGGCACATACCGGAGACGCCTGGCCGACCCAGTGCTGGAGGGGATAAGGCAGGGCCCTCCAAAAGATGTCGGCCAGCAGACGGTCCAGCATAGCAGCCGGACTTAGAACCTCAGGCTGCAGCCACTTTTGCAACCTGTGCAGCAACTCATAGTACTGCGGCCTGGCGGGTTCAGCCGTTTTAAAGTCCCACTGGTGGACCCGCTGAGTCCGGACCAACATGTTTACCCTCAGTCTGGCCAGGATCTCCCCCTTCACCGTGGGGTAATCAGCAGCCTGGTCATCTGATAGGTCAAAAAAAACCTGCTGGGGTCCGGATGCTAGGAACGGAGCGACCACCTCGGCCCACTGGTCACGGGGTAACTTCTCCCTCACGGCTACCTTCTCAAAGACCGCCAGATAGGTCTCAGCATCATCCTCGGGGGTCATCTTGGGAATCGCTGCACGGACCGCTTTCCGGGCATCATGGTCGTGGTGGGACGCTCCTGCAGCTTGTAAGGCAATCACCTGCTGTAGTAGTAGCTGGTTGGTCTCCTGCTGCTGCTTGTTGGCCTCCCGCTGCTGCAAGTTAGCCTCCACAAGGGCTTTTACAACCGCCTCCATTTTGTCCGGGAACACAGGCTGCAACTTTGCCGGCCTAATATAGGACATCCAGTCGTGCCCAGCAAAAACAAAAATTTTCGGCGTTCACGACAGCCTCACTGCGCATGCCCGCATCCGACACCAAATGTGGGAGTCGCTCTGGTAGATAGCGGTGCGGGTGCAGTACAGAGGCAAAGGGAGTCCAGAAAGTGCAGTAACCAGTGTTTTATTCACACTTGCACAAAACAAACAGTAAACAGTCTCTTGGTGTTAATTCACACACAGCAGAAAAACGTGATGCAAAACAAAAACAGTCCAATGCAGGTTACAATCACCTGGGAGGTTTTAGGTGCAGGTTCGCACCTGGCTGTCAGCCCAGCCGCAGGACAATCCACCTCCGGCTTTCAGGCCGTCTGCACTCCTCCTTGCTTGGGCTCTTGCTTCCAGCCCAGAGAACTCCACATAGCACAGAATGGATCAGAACTCCCAAACGCAAATGATTCCACAGCCTAACAGCAGCTCCAGGACAATCACCCCCAGCTGCTGAGGAGGCTGCCTTTTAAAGGCCCGGATAAAGTCCGGCCTGGACCGTGGGGAGTAGGCACCCACCCAACTCTTTGCCTACTCCCAGTAAGAGCCGGCCCGGATTGGCTTTGCAGCCAAACTAAAAACAAGGTGTCAAACAGCACTAGCTGCTGCTGACACACGAAAACCCGGCTCTTACCTCACCGAGGCCAGGAACCTCGGTGACACGTACCTGCCATCGACCACGGTACCTTGCACCCTCTTACAGTACCTAGACATTGCCCAATTTTCCTGACACCTCCGACCTGCCCTTCAACATAACCAAACATCTCCATCCACAAAATACACCGTTTTCTCTCTAGATCTTGGTCTGGAATTTTCTTCGCTCCTTTCATTTCTGCTGTCTGTCAGTGTTGATCTTCAGGTATCAGCCACTCCCAATGTAGTCTTTTTCCGACTCTGGAATGGCTTCACCTTCACAGTCGATCCACATAGCAACCGTGGACTGGCCACCTTTCATTTCTGATGTCTGTCACTGCCGATCTTCAGGTATCACTTCCAATGTGGTCTTTTTCTGACTCTGGAATGGCTTCACCCTAGCTTCACCCTTCTTTCTGGGGTATGGTCAGCAAAGGCACAACTTTCATCCGACACTTCTCCTTTCATCTTGATTTAAGAATCTATCGTTCAGGAGGTTCTCCCATGGATAGATACGTAGGTCTTTACAAGGCAGGTCAGAATTTCTTGACTAAGAGGTGATGTCATAGTACCTAAATTCTAACTACGGGAAAAAACACTGCACTAGCTGACATTCAGTCCAACCCTTACGAACTTCACCGTTCTTGGGGTTAAAGTGGCAAATATCTTGGTAAAGGAGGGGGCCTGTCCCTAGGGGATCTACTCTTTTCCCCATTCACACAAAACCCATGTTGTCACACCCCCACTCAACACCCTTAACTCCATGCACAAATATACAAATACACAATACTATGGGGTTTCAAGATTGCATAGGTTATACATCCTGAACCCTCATAAAAAACAAAGTATGTCCATGTGGTCCCTGGCTTCAGGATTTCACTGGAGTTACGTCCTGAGCCTCCTTTTCCGATTAGCTTTGGGAAGTTTTCTGGTGTAATTAGTCAGCCTGTCCCATGACCCTCTGGTCACAGTCCCATGTAGATGATGATAACCATAACCAGAAGAGCTTTCACTGGGTGTATCAAGAGATTATAGAGCCTTTGGACTGTAGCCGAATAGACTTTGCCACCTTGAAACCTTGGAGTCCTTTTCTAAGACATGGGAGATCCCTGTTACCTTGTAATGCTCCAGCTGGATTGGGGCTTAGTTCTCAGTCTCTTGAAGACCTCTGATAATTTTTTCTTTGCGCAAGTCTAACAAGAGTCGCTGGAGCTGACTGCCAAAACCGAGTGGGATCCTCTGGAGCCTCACAAGGGTGTCAGGTGGACTATCAGGTCTCTTCTCTGACGTCATTGGGATTTTTCCTTCTGCTCTATTGTACCCATTTGTAGGACAGAAGAAAATACCCTGTGCTCCTGAAGGGGGTTCTCCCCTCATGGTGCAATTAGTTGCCGAATTCCAGCACCAATACCTTTGACCCTAGTGAAGAGAAAGGCATTGGGTTGACCTTCATCTCACAGGACCCCTCATTATCCTAACACTGGTGTGTGAACATCCAACTTTCAGAGGATCGTGTCCTCTGCTTCACATCCCTCTGCATCAAGAGATAAGGATGGCTACCCTAATTGGTTAGGACATCCGAGGGAAGCTGTGGACAAAGCACAATCTTGTTATTGATGGCACTGCATCCTTGTCTTACTCACATGTACTCAGACTGATTTCCCCCTGTTAACCTATCCTGTGGAGGACATTAGAATCCATGGCATAGGTCATGCCTTAGGACTCCACAACACAAATACAGGCCACACTCTGCTGTCAATCACTCAAAACTGTGTTACACAGACAGATCTGAGACCTTAGCTGCACAGAATAACATCACACTATACATGTGAAAATGTTACCTGTCCGCAAACCAACACCTTCCTCAGTCCACAGTATAACAAAGTTCTACTCAAAGGAGACATAATAATAAATAAAAAACAGCAGCGACTGGTCTCACAGCAGGGAATGCAAACTACAAAGATCAGCAGGGCTAAACACATTCGTAAATAATGACTACCGCCATCAACATCAAGAAAAGTATACAAACAGATAACAAAAACACATATTATGGACATACACAGGGAACAAATGGTGTAACAAATAGTACAGGGGTGTCAAGTATTCTTTTCTAGCCTAGATTGGCCATTCTGATCCCTCAGCACCTGATGAGGCATATGCTGCTAAGAGGTAACCCCTTTATGGCCAAGCTGACTAGGCCCCACTGCACGATTTGTTACTTGGCTACTACTACTGGACACACTGCAATTACTTGCACAAGTGCAATTCCTTGCAATATGTATTTTGTTCCCACACCTGAAACAGCTGACTTGGCTTCATGTCCTATGTGTTTTGTACTTACCTGATTCGCAATGTTTCGCTATCTGACCTAAGCCAGCAGATGCAAAACATCTGATGTTTTCCCTGCATGGCTTAGGTCTGTCTACACTGTCGTTGTGACATTTAGTTTTGAATTGTTCCATCCTCAGGGACGCACTCTTCACAATATTTATTTTTTTCCAAAGTCATGAAACAATCTCTGTTATTCTGGATAGGCTCACATTTTGGGAGATTTGGCTTTTCACAGACTGATCTCCCCACTTTTTGCCCTCGATAGGGCAACATTTTTGGAGATTCTGGCCCTGACTTTAAGGAAAAAGAAAGGGCCCGTACAATTTTAGAAAAATTGTTGATGATGTATTGCATGCCATTCATCAACTGGGACTTGGCAGCAATCTTGTCATTCAATTTGGCTACCATCAAGTTAGTAGAGGCAGCCCGTTCCTTGAAGGCCTTGATCTCAGCATAAGACTGAGTCAACAGAGCCTCAATTTCCTCTTTCTGCCTCTGCAGCTCTACTAACTGTGACTCTATTTTAGCCACCTACGTGTTTCGGTCAACCGTAGACTGTACATTCTCTGCCAGCTGTGCCTACAATGCCAAAACCTGGTTCGAATTCTGGCACAGCACTGGCAATAAATTGTCGGAGGAATTGCCTCTGTTGACCGAGACAGCAGTGCAACATGCTTTAGCTTGCAAATGCTGACCTCAAATTTATCCACAAGTTTGGCCAGCATCTAAATACGTTTGATTGCCTTGTTCAATATCGTCCGTTTGTTAACACAGAGTTTGTCATAACTACAAGCTTGTGCCAACAAATCAGACCACAGCATTTCTGCTGACTTGTAAGTGGTGGGGAGGATGGGGTTAATTGTGCTGTGTTTAGCTTAGTGTTGTAGTGTTGAGAAGTCCATACTCGTTTTGTTGAGAAACCATCTTTTCTAATGCTGTCTTTTCCTGTTCTTGGTTTGCTGCTTGGAGGACGTCCTCTAGTACCCGGAACGTCTTCTCCCATCCAGCCAGACTTCTTCTGATCAGCTTCAATGGCGATGGTTCTCTCAAAGTGACTGTATGCAACTTCTTCTGTAGACGCTTTCATGTGTTCAAGGTTTGTGTAAGGCAACAAAAAATCATTAAAATACAAAAATCAAAAGATTTCGGTTCACTTCTGTAGATATAGCTCTGTGTTCAGCTCTGATTGAAGAACCTGAGTTACCTGTTCGAACTATCAGGCTCTGGACGCACAGAAACCACTGTCCTCGTCTCTCTTGCATGACTAGTTCACAGAGTAAGTGATTTTCTTCACCAAAGCCAAACACAGACCCAAATTCTTAGCAGTGGGCCTGGCTCGCCAATGTTATAGGAAATATTAATAATTTTATGGGTTATAAATATAAATTTTTTGTGTTAATATCAATAATTAATATTCATAAATAGGTGTCAATCGTCTATTGATGACTCCACCTATTTATACTACAAATACAACTCCTGGCTGGCTCACCAAAATTAAGGAAATATTAATTAATAATATTTTGGGTTAATATCAATAATTAATCTTCATAAATAGGCGTTAGTTGTCTATTGATGACTCCGCCTATTTATACTAAAAATACACCCTACCTGTTGCTATACCTTTCAGTGCACTACGTGCGATGGATTATTATGGCGGCGACCAAAAGGACTATAAACTGCGTATTAAACAATAAAGGAATGTATTGCACAAATACAAGTCTACAGTCTATTATTATTGCTATATCTATATATATTTATATCACTGGTTATATAAATATATATACATATTGACACACACCACAATACATTAACAACACTATAAAAGGAGTTAATTCAAGTAGCTGTGGGTATTTTAGGGATAGAGGGGTATTTGTGGCATTAACACAGGGTCAGGGATCAGGGCAAGGATTGCAGGGATTAATGCAAGGATTGCAGGGATTGAGGGCAAGGATTGCATGGGGTTCAGGGCAATGCAGGGATTGCAGGGGTCAATGCAGGGCAAAGCAAGGCAGGGATTGCAGGGGTTAAGTACAGGGTTATGGCAAGGTTGGGGTAAATCCAGGGATTGCAGGGATACAGAGGTTAATGATAATACTACAGGGTTATGGCAAAGTAGGGGTAAATGCAGGGATTGCAGGGATACAGGGGTACAGGGGTTAATGATACTCAGCCAATGTTCATAGTCTCTGTTTCTGGAGGGGCTACCCGGCTCAACTCATGTCCACTCTTCCATGTGTGTCCTTCCTCTGTTTGTGGTGATAAGCCCAAGAGAGATCCTTTGTCCTGGATTGGGCTAATATAAGCCCATAGCAGCCCACCTCCCCCCTCCTCAACCTAAAGTGCAGGGATATGACATCATCTTGTGCGTGTGACGGAATACATGCACTCAGACTGTAACAGATAACTGCCAATTGGCCCCCCTGAGGCTAGCTCAGGATCTGTATAGACAAAGATTTAAAGGAATTCCTGCTAAATGTGTAAATGGGAGCATCCCCCCACATACACCATGGTACCACACACACCCATGTAAGGTGGGGTAGAGCATAATAGCTAGGCTGATATATATACATATATGTATATATATATAGCTAGTTATCCAAAAAAGAGGCAGGACTCCAGGATAGCGTGAAGAAGGTGGACCCTTTATTCACTGTTCAGCGAGGTTTCAACCACTCATTGTGGTCTTTATCAAGCATACATAAAGACCACAATGAGTGGTTGAAACGTCGCTGAAGGGTGAATAAAGGGTCCACTTTCTTCACGCTATCCTGGAGTCCTGCCTCTTTTTTGGATAACTAGCTGTATATTTGACCATTTGGCCTGTGGTTTGAGGAATTGCACCAAGTAAATTACATGATTGGAGTGCTGCAGTGCTTTTTCGTTTAAAAAAAAAATAATATATATATATATATATATATTTTTATATATACATATATGCCCAATATATGCACTTCTGTCTACAACCATCATGAGGACAGTAATAAAGTTGAGTTCAGGAGGGCACCTGCAGCGATCAGATCATTGTGTACTTGGCCTGTGGCCATCAAGAGGGCTTGAGTGGCCATCAAGAGGGATTGAGTGGCCCCTTGGGCATCGGCCCACTGAGAAATTTCCCTCTAGGGTCTATGGCCAATCCGCCCCTGCTCCAGGGGCACAGGCAGAAGCAGCAATATGTGCTCCTGCTTGTACTCACTGTGCTGCAGCCCCATTCATAAAATGTAGAGTCTGTACTCCGTACACTGCTGAACAGTCAGCGGTATACAGAGAAGTGAATTTTAAGCACACAGGGAATGGTGCACTTTAGGGAGAAAAAAGTGGAATAAAAATCTAATATAAATTAATAAAGTACATTACAAAAAGTGTTATTACGGCATTAGAGACACATTCACAAAAATCATACAAAAGTTTAGTTACTCTTTAATTTATTTCAGTTATTCAGTTCAAAAAGTGAAACTCATATATTATATATGCTTTTCAATTGCTTTCTATGGCTTTTGTTTCAAGATAACGCAATGGGTTAAGAAATTTGAGTTAAGAGTTTGTGTGTTAACCCTGCTACATCTGTAGATGCATTACACACAGAGTGATCTGTTTCAAGCATTTATTTATTTAAATGTTGATGATTATGGCCCTCAGCTAATGAAAACACAAAAGTCAGTAAAGTTTATTATTGTAGACTCATGGTATCACACTCATATCAGCTAATCAACATAAAACACCTACAAAGGTTTCCTAAGCATTTAAATGGTCCCTCCCACAGAGAGTAAGAGACAAAAGGTAATTGCCAAACTGCAGCCTTGAAAGGATTGTCAAGAAGAGGCCATTCAAGAATTTGGAGGAGATTCACAAGGAGTCGAGTGTGGCTGGAGTGAGTGCTTCAAGAGCCACCACACACAGACATATCCAGGACATTGGCTACAACTGTCATATTCCTTGTGTCACTCATGATCCAGAGACAACGTAAGAAGTGTCTTACCTGGGCTAAGGAGAAAAAGGACTGGACTGTTGCTCAGTGGTCCAAAGTCCTGTTTGCAGATGAAAGTAAATTTTGTATCTCATTTGGAAATCAAGGTCCCAGAGTCTGGGGGAAGAGTGGAGAGGCACTGAATCCAAGTTGCTTAAGGTCAAGTGTGAACTTTCCACAGTCAGTGATGGTTTGGGGAGCCATGTCATCTGCTGGTGTTGGTCCACTGTTTTATATCAAGTCTAAAGTCACTGCAGCCACCTATCAGGAAATTTTAGAGCACAAAATGCTTCCCTCTGCTGACAAGCTTTATGGAGAGGCTGATTTCTTTTTCCTGCAGAATTTTGCACCTGCCCACACTGCCAAAATACCAATACCTGTCTTAATAACCATGGTATCACTGTGCTTGATTAGCCAGAAAACTTGCCTGACCTAAATTCAATAGAGAATCTATGGGGTATTGTCAAGAGGAAGATGAGAGACACCAGACCCAACAATGCAGACGACATGAAGGCCACTATCAAAGCAACCTTGGCTTCTATAACACCTCAGCAGTGCCACAGGCTGATTGCCTCCATGCCACACCGCATTGATGTAGTAATTCAAGCAAAATGAGTGTTGACCAAGTATTAAGTGCATATACTGTACATACTTTTCAGTAGGCCAACATTTCTGAATTAAAAATAATTTTTTAAATAGTTCTTACATAATATTCTATTTTTCTGAGGTACTAACGTTTTGGTTTTTATTAGTTATAAGTCATAATCATCAACAAAGAAACAAAGAAATAACAGCTTAAAATATATCACTCTCTGTGTAATGAATCTATATAATATATGAGTTTCACTTGTTGAACTGAATTACTTTTCGATGAAATTCTAATTTATTGAAATGCATCTATATAGCTATGGGTAAACACATGCTTGACGGTGCTACCAAACATTGTGTTTAAAAACACACTGTGCCATTGCATGTTATGCTTTGTCATATTAGAAACCTTTCAAAAATTGTGTTCTGGGGAAAAACTGTGGCTTGTTGGGACCAAGCTTCCAAAAATTATGCCTTAATGGGTGCAGATCCCTGCCCTTGTTTATACACATGTTAATAAAAACAGCAGCTTATTCTACACAAGCATCCAAAAAGTATGCATTAATGGGGGGAAGAGTGCCTGCCCATATTTATATGCCCATGAGTGTTGTCAGAAGAAACAAGCCAGGAAAAATTATCCTTTTTATTTGGGGGCAAAATTATATTTTGGAGAACGTGCAGAGGTCTGCCACTACGAACACCTGGCCAACACCTGCCTAAAACTGCCACTAATGGCATAGAGAAGAATAACATTTTAGAGAATCAAATTTTGGTAAAGGCACGGAACTGCACCATATTTACCACAACTAAGTGGAACTGCAGCAACTGCACTGCCAGCAACTTGGCCAGGTGGGAGTTCAGCTTGCACACAAGCTAATTGCTGGTCACGTATAGTTTTCTCATGGTAAAATATTTGTTATGGATGTCTCACAGTGGGACGGAGAACAAGGGGAGGAGGAGTCTTAGCAGGAAAAGAAGCATCTGATGATGCCAAAGACACTGCTTGAGAATGCGGGCCAATTGTCATAGAGAAGACTGGGTACAGGAGGATATAGATATTCTGATTCAAATGCTCAATGCTTATTTTAATCCTGCAGATCTTGCACATGGCTATGGTTTTGTGTGCTGGACTTATGTATTAAAACCACCATACGTGCGATACTCGTACAGAGCTAGTACCAGCCAAGCTTGGCCTATGTCTGGTATGTTTTGAACATATGCCAACAGTATCAGCAGCATCACCAATTCCCTATCTGATAGAAGCAGATCTGGCCCTGCCAGTCCATTTGGAGGTTTTGGATGTACATTGCCTCTGCTCTTTATTGCCGCTGCAGCCACCACCCTTCTCCTATGACGTCTCCTCGTTAGCATGACAGCACCCTAGGTCCAGCTCTACTTCTACCACCACCAACCTGCTTCCGCCTGAACCTTCTCCTCATGTAAATGCTGACTCTTCGCACACAAATAAACAGGAAGATTATCTTGAGTATCTTCCATAACAAGTGGAGATTTATTGCCTTTTCTTATGAAACAAGAAAGCACCCCAGTAGGAAAGGCCAGTGAAGAGATGATGCCACACGAAGGAGGTGCAGGATGATTGCTGTGACCCCTGGCTCCAAGGCATGGTGTCAGATGCAGAGGTGGCATCCACATCATCTTGCTGTGACTGAGAGGAGGAGTGAGCTATCCAGTCCACAATCTCATCCACTTTGCACTCAGTAATAATGTGGCGCCTATCAGAAGCCAGGAAGAACTGAGGCCAATACTGGCCAATTGGCTGGTGCTCCTTCTGCTTTCTGCAGTATTGCTCACATTCCAAATCTCAGGTGATGAGGTATTCTGCATTCTTCTGTTTACCAGACATTTTATTATGTGGCCTATGAATGAAAAGTCATGGATTTGGTACACTGATTATTAAACGACACTAGCAAAATTGCAAGTGTTTTTTCTGTAATTTAAAGACACAGGCACAATAAAATATCCCCCTCTACTAACACACTGCACACTGGTATTGACAATCTATTATAGTAATAATAAAGTTTTGCTATAAAATGCTTTTGCTTTAACACTGACTGAATGTTATCTTGCTGTAATGTACAACACATTTAATAACATGGGTATAATAATTAAAGTATGTTCTTGCATTAAAATTGCTATAACACTGAATGGTATCTTGCAGTGATATACAACACATACAATAACATGGATATAATCAGGCCCGCTTTTGCCATGAGGCGAGATGAGAATCTTGCCTCAGGCAGCATCTTGTGCTGGCTTTGAAGGGGCAGCTTTGGCACAGCCTGTGGCCGATGCCCCCCTTGCCAGTAGCGCTCACTAGTATGCAGGAGTTTGGGGAGTGAAGTTCTGTGAGCACTGTACTTACCCCTCCTCCTGCTTGCTCTTCTCAGGTCCCGCACCACTGTGTCCTGGCTGCCTGCAGCATCAGAACATACAGAGCACACTCTGTCGTGACATTGAAGGAGGTCAGGTGAGGAAGACCACCCGACATGGAGAGGGGAGCAGGAGAGGTAAGTTAATTTATTTATTTTTATGTCTGATCTGAGGTCTGATAATGGGGGGGGGGGGTTGAGGTCTAATAAAGGAGGGTATGAGTTCTGATAAAGGAGGGTCTGAGGATTGATAAGGGGGGGTCTGAAGTCTGATAAGGGGGGGTCTGAGGTCTGATAAGGGGTGGTCTGGAGGTTTGATAAGGGGGGTCTGGAGGCCTGATAAGGGGGTCTGGAGGCCTGATAAGGGGGGTTTGGAGCCCTGATTGGGGACCTGGAAGTCTGATATGGGGCATCTGGACATCTGATAAGGAGGCCTGGAGGACTGATATGGGTAGTCTGGAGGCCTGATATGGGGGGGTGTTATGGGGGGTCTGACGGTCTTATATGGGGGGTCCAAAGGTCTGATTGGGGGTCTGAGGTCCTATGGGGGGTCTGAAGATCTGAAATGGGGGTCTGATTTGGGGTCTGTAAGTCTAATGGGGGTCTGATATGGGTGCCTTGAGGTCTAACGGGGCCTGATATGGGGGATCTGAGGTCTGATATGGGGTTCTGTATGTCTAATGGGGCACTCGGGGTCGGTAGATCTAATGGGGGTCTGGAGGTCTGGTCTATGGTCTGATATAGGGGTCTGGAAGTCTAATGGAGGTCTGATATAGTTGTCTGGGGGTCTAATTTAGGGGTCTGGAGGTCTAAAGGGGATCTGGAGGTCTGACATAGACGTCTAAAAAAGTTATGGTCTGAGATGGGTGGGGGGTCTCATCTGAGGTTTTATATGGGGTCTGATCTGAAAGGTAAGGAGGTATTTTCAGTGGGACTGTTTCTGCAGTATAGTATTGGGGGCTGGAAGTCTAATAGTGGTCTGATATTGGGGTCTGAGGGTCTGATTTAGGGGTCTGGAGGTGTAATGGGGATCTGGAGATCTAGTCTGAGGTCTGATATGGGAGTCTGAGAGGTCTGATGGTGTCTGGTCTGAGGTCTGATACATGGGGGGCTTGGTCTGAGTTGGTAGGTTTTTGACAAGGGGTCTAATGGGGGTCTGATCTGAGGTGTGATATGGGGTCGACATAGACGCCAAAAAAATGTCTGGTCTGAGATGGGGGTCTTATCTGAGGTTTTATATGGGGTCTGATCTGAAATGTAAGGGGGTATTTTCAGGGGGACTGTTTCTGCAGTATAGTATTGGGGAGCACAGCGGGCACAGTATTGGGGTGACAGGATGGGGTGTTCAGAAAGTGAGGAGGAGGATGGAAAAGTATGAAACTAAGATGTCTGTTTGTCAAACTCTGCTAAGCGAAGATATGGCTGAAAGAAATCATCATGGCGGTCTGGTCTGACAGGAGAAGATGAGGACAGAGAACGCAAATGCTGCGGTGAGCAGGTGAACAGAGTAGGGAAAACAGCTCTCATAGCTCTGCGTTCTCTTCAAACAGCTGATCAGTGGCGGTGCAGAGTGTCAGACCCCCGCTGATCTGGAGGGAATGGATTGGGTTGAGAATTTGGAATGTGGGCAACGTTTTAATTTTTACATCATGCAGCAGAAAGGCTAGGTGCTCCCCTGCCCCTGGCCACAAAGCACTGAGGGAGGGGGAAGGGGGTGCCATTTCATTTTTCACCTCAAGCAGCAGAAAAGCTAGAATCGGCCCTGGATATAATTATACCATTATTGCAGTAAAATGTGTTGTAACACTGAATGGTATCTTGCAGTAATATACAACGTGTTCAATAACCTGGATACAATAATTGTTATTATTGCAGTAAAATGCTTTTGCAGTTACACTGAAAAGTATCTTGTAGTAATATACAATGCGTTCAACAACACAAGTATAATGTTTGTAGAAAAAAGTAGCAGTTCCTCAGTGTTTGCAGCAGAATGAATGCTACTGCAGTGCTGGCAATAAGCAAAAATTGCAGGCTGGTTGTTCACATAGAAAAATAATTTTTGTAGGATTCTGTAATGTAGAACTTGCTGACAAACTGTATGAAACAACTGGGACAGTGACCAGTCCCCCGCTCTCTATGCTGTTTTCCCTGATAAAACTCTAAAATCTACCCAATTATACCTCCAAATTCTCTCCCTATAATGCTCCTATATTGTCGCTAGTGACTGGCTTGTTTCTGCAATTGTATTTTTTGGCAAACATTGCCACAAGATGTCCTTGCCCAGCTTGGAACAGAATGACATTTCTTCCTTCTTAACAGAATTAACTACACCTTATTGGTTGAACAGTTTTTTTGTCAGCCTCTAAGCCAATCAGGGCAAGCCCTCACCCAACTTAGTGCCAGTGTCATGTGATCCTTCATCTTCTTCATCCCTCCTGTTTTTTTTTATGTGATTCATTCAAAAACAAATACAAACTTTGGATCTGTTTGACAATTTTTTGTGAACTTTCTCACATATCTAATTTGTTTAGAATTGATTCACTCATCCCTAATCTGGATGCATTTTAACTTCAACCAGGGCTCACAATAAAATCAGGGATTATCTGCAGACTGCCATATGGTTTGCAGTTCAACCACCCAGGTGATGTCAAATCTAACAGCAAGTCAAGATGAACCAAGGGCAGAGGCTGAAAGTGTTAAGTGGCAAATATGGCCCTGACTGTGTGTGGGAATCCACAGTGTTTGTATGATACTTATTAAGATAATGAATACAACAGTATTATATATTTCTGTATTCTAATTATATGTTCTTCTTTCTTTGGGCAAATCTTTAAACTATGCACAATGCCCATTTCTATTTAGTTTATGTACAAGAAAGTGGCTTCTTACTTGTAGGATAATGAAATTACAGTAGGAATGTTTGGGGTGTGTTTATGACCTTTAAATATTACTTTTAAATAAAATATCATATGCTCAGACGACACAATATTATGATTTCCAAAATACTCTAGTGACAGAAATGCTTTATGACATATTCAAAGGGCAATCAAACCTTGTTACAATATTTGTTTCTAAAGGAAATGGTGAAATCAGGTCAAGTGCAGTAATCTGAGATACTGTTGGATTAAAGTTTATTAATGAAGGAAACTGTAACCTTAGGAATTTGTTAAACTAGCCAAGTTTTCCTATCAATTTATGTACCATACGTAGGTAGATATTTGTTCAAAATTAAAAAAAAGAACAAATCTTATTTTCATTAGTTTAATGCTCGCTTGCAATACATAGACATTTCTACAGTAGTTAAGTGTAACAATATCAGCTGAGCACAAAACCGAAGAACTGGACTTCGCCTATAGCAGTCACCTTCCCACATTCTAACTCTGGCTCATGCTACTCAGATAACCCAGGACTTACAGTAGAGTTGAACTGCACAACAACCGGATTGTTGTAAGAACAACATATATGAAGCATTTGTCAACAATGTCAACATTGGCTGAAAACAAGACACTTAAACTCATCAGTGAATGACAGGAACCGAATACTAAGGGTTGTAGACAGAGGAGATGACCCAAAAAATAAGTGGATGGCAGATATATGGCATGTAGGTGGATAGCAGATAAGTGACTCCAGAGTTCAAGGAACTAGAGATTCAAGAATATAGAGAAAACACAGAAGAGTAGAACAGAATCTGGGAGCCAAACACATCACAGACAATATACCTAACAATTAGTGTGACATTCACAATTAAATAGACTCTACAATCGGCACAACTCCCCAATCACCCTGGCAAGACTAGATGATAACTAAACTGAAATGCAAATGCAAATTGCATATCAATTTCCAAAACAAAGTTATTAACTAGCTGAACTTGAAGCAACAAGCTTCTATTAAAATATAATTTTTTCAAATTTACAATTTCTGTATGTCAACTATGATCTCTTTGTGTGGCTAACAGCTATCTCTCCCTAATCCCATTTCCCATACACATGCAAGAGTGAGTAATGGTAATGTCTATAAAGTGATGCGTACTATGTCAGCGCTACATAAATAAGTAAAGTAAGTAAACTAATAAATAAATCAATAAGAATGAATGAGTGGCCAGGCTGAATGTCCATGTTTTCTCAATAGGGAGAGTTGAGTAAGTCACTGACAGACTCCTTTGGCAGCAGCTTAAGTGCTAAGCACATAAGGATCAGGCATGTTGAAATCCAACACCCAATCTTTCTCTCCCACTACATCTATAAATCAGGAAGGACCCACACAAATTATATGGTTGGCTGGTCATGCTGAAAATGGCAGGTTTGCCAATATACATCTAAAGCCTTGAGTTAATGTTGGCTTCTGTCTGGCATGTTATGTTAACTGAACCTACAGCCTTCTGTTAAGTCAACAGAACCTACATAACATATAACATGATATCTGTGCTTCCATAAGTGTTTATTTTAAACTAGATAAAGGGGTTGCACAAGCTTAGAAAGACATTAGTGTCTTCTTCCTAAAAAGAGTCACTGTACTTTCTCACACTTTCATTTTATTTAATAGAAAACAGTGTGATTAGCAAATTTCTAAATCACTTCATTTAAAAAATCTGCCTGTATCCAGTGAAAAAAATATGTCATGGCCACTAGGTTTCTCACTTCCACCTAATTTACAGTCCACTGCTTGTTAGGCGGTTCACATGAAATAGGGTGGTGTCAGCCCTAACTGAGCTCCTGAGCCTGATAAAAGCACTGCCTATACACAGAGAAGCATCTTTGTGTGCCTGTAAGTCTGATCCTTATCAGCTTCTGAGCTCCCCAGGAGAAAAAAAAATATAGTGGGAAGTATGAGAAGTAAGGTCTCTGCAGCGCAGTACTGGCAGATTCCAAAGAAAGAAGATACCCACTGCTGGTGAGAGAAATGCATCCAACTGTTCCATCATAGTTATGATTCTACAATGAAGCATGGCCATTATGCAAACTTTTTTTTTTAAACTCCAGAACGCTATAAAAAAGCACCATAAGTCCACAAGATTTGTATGGTATTCCAGGTTAGCAATGCTGCAGTAACATTCACTATCCATGTATAGGTGTGGTGCTGTTCCTTGAAAAAAGAAATTATGTATTTCTAATTTTGTACAACGTCTTTGAATCAGATAGAAGATTGATATGTACCACTTGTAAGTTATTGTTTTATATCACTGCTCACTCTCTGGGCTTCCTAATAAACATATTGGCAGCATAACCAAAACCATGTGTATTAAGAATAAAATACTTCACATACAATATTGCTATATAGTGCCCAAATAACAATGCTCTACAAGGCTCTATTTAGCAGTCCAGATAGCAAGCATTGAAATTCCAACTTTTAGTTTTTAACTTGCACTGCAAAAATTACTTTTCCATGTCACTTTTTATGTGTAAACTAAAACCAAAAACCCAAAAACCAAAAATTTTGAAGTTTTCGCACTGGCCACTATGTCTAGTAATTGGCGCCACTTCCTGATTTGTACAGATTCCTTTACTGCAGTTAACTCATTCTAATCCTGCCTATAATTATATTATCTCTGTGTATAGATAACACAGGATCCACCATAAGCGATTGTCAAATCTTATCTATTGTTTCCTTGTACAATGACCTCTGCGCAGGTCACTGAACATGCCTAAAAACTTTCCCATGTAAGTCAATGATGTCCCCTCCTGTCCATTGGGTATATGGGCCATGGTTTGTAAATACTGTTAAGAACAACTCAGGCAAGATTGCCGCCCCCATAGTAATGATCAGGAAATAAAATTAAAAAATCTACAATCAGAAAATGAAAACAGATTAGAAACAAAAGAGATGTTTACTATCTGGTTTTAACTGGCAGATAAAAATTTTGGTGACACATTTCCTTTAAGTATGGATTACAGTGCACAAAAAGCACGGTCAAACAATATCCAAATAAAAGGCCATACAATGTACAAATGACAGCATCATCATTCAATGCATAAAAAACTGTGATAAACTAAATAGAAATCCATGACCATATAGAGGATAAAAACAGAGCCAAGTAAAGCAAAAATATGGCTGTGCAATGCATACAAAAGCAGATCCATACCTTTACATTTGTATATAAGGGTACTTTCACACTTGCGTTGTTGGATTCTGGCAGGCAGTTCCGTTGCCTGAACTGCATGCCTGATCAGGAAAACTGCATGCAAACGCATGTCATTTGTAGACTGATCAGGATCCTGATCAGCCTGACAAATGCATTGAAATACCTGATCCGTCTTTCAGGTGTCATCTGGAAAAACTGATCAGGTATTTATATTTTTAACATTTTTAAAGGTCTGCGCATGCGCAGACTGGAAAACCGGATCAATTTTTCTGGAACACCTGGTTCCGGATCCAGCATTTATGTGTTTAATGCAAAATAATGCCGGATCCGGCATTCCAGCAAGTGTTCCCGAATTTTGCATTCTGCAGTATTTTCTCCGTCCAAAAACTGTACAGTGGCTGAACTGAGGACATCCTGATGCATACTGAACGGATTGCTCTCCATTCAGAATGCATTAAGATAAAACTGATCAGTTTTTTCCGGTATTGAGCCCCTAGGACGGAACTCAATACCAGAAAACTTTAATGGTGTTTAACATTTTTGAACTAATAGTAGTATATATTTGATCAAATGAGCATTTCATGGTTTTATTTTTGCAATACTTGTTTATTTTTATATAGGAAAGTATGCGCCACCTGTTATGTCACTTCCTCTGTAGAGCAGCATGAAAAAAATATTGGTAAAAAAGCCATGCAAACATGCCATTAAAAACACAACTCACATTACCAGTTAAATTTTCTCAAAAAAAAACAATGGATGTCTATGGGACAAAAAACACTAGTAAATGAGGGCAAAATGCATACCCAGAGCATGCTAAATGCCATTGACAAAAAAAAAAAAAGCATCATGTGTCAAATAATGCCACTACAAAAAACACGTTTGTTACCATATATTGTCATGAAACATCTGCAGCGAATATCTTTAATTAAAAGATGCAGCAAAAACGCCAACAAAAAAAAAGTTCCTAAAAAGCACTTAAAATAGACTATGTAAGACCACCCTAATAGAGTAATATGGCACAAATAATATTGCCATAAAGAACAGAAATAACAAGGGTTTACAGTGTGCCAATCAGAGATCCACAAAATGCATAAAAAACAGAGCGAAAATACCCAGGCCACAGTCGAGTCCAAATCCCGCAGAGAAACAGTAACAGCCTAAGGCCCCTTTCACACGAGCGAGTATTCCCTCATGAAATCCGGACCCATTCATTTTAATGGATCTGTGTACATGAGCGGTGGTTTTAACGTATCATTTTTGCGTTGAGTGAAAATTGCAAACATGTTCTATATTCTGCGATTTTCACGCAATGCTGGCCCCATAGAAGTGAATGGGGCTGCGTGAAAATAGCATTGCATCCACAAGCAAGTGCGGATGCGATTTTCACGGATGGGGAATATTAAGTGTGTTATCACGCACGAGCAAAATGCAGTGAATTACATTACACGAAAAAAACTGAACGCAATCGCAAACAAAACTGAATGGGCTTGCTTGCGAAATTGCTCAATTTTAACTGAACACATCCACAACACATCCGGACATAATAGACTCATGCTCGTCTGCAAGGGGCCTAAAGGCTCATGCACACGAGCTTATTTTCTTTCCGTGTACGTTCCGTTTTTTGTGCGGCCAGTATGCGGAACCATTCACTTCAATGGGGCTGTAGAAAATGAGGAAGTTACTCCGTGTGCATTTCTGTTTGTCCGCATGGCCGTTCCGCAAAAAAGTAGTGCATGTCCTATTATTGTCTGCAAATCACGGTCCGAGGCTCCATTCAAGTCAATGGGTCCGCAAAAAATACGGAACGCACACGGAAGACATCAGTATGTCATCCGTATTTTGCGAATCCATACTGTAGAAATGCTATGCCCAGCCCATATTGCTCATGTGTTTGGTGATTAATAAGTTACTGTTTCCGTTTATGATCCGCAAAAAACGGATCGCATATGGAAACCATACGGATATGTTTTGTGGAATAACGGAATGGAACAGGACTTAAATGAGAGAAAAAAAAACCTATGATGCGGAACAACGGATCTGTGAAAAACGGATCGCAAAACAACAACGGTCATGTGCATGAGCCCTAAGAATGTGGAAATCATAGATTCATACATAGAAACAACAAGAGAGCTAAATAGTGAACAAATAAGGGTGGGTTAACATCTGCGTTCAGGCTTTCCGTTATAACATGGTTATAACGGAAAATAATGGAATCCATAAGACTGCCCATAGACTTGTATTAAGATGGAATGCAAAACGGAAGCCTTTAAAAGGCATTCCGTCTTAATAGAAGTCTATGGGAATCAGAAACGGATCCGTCCCGTTTATGTTATGCAGAACGAAGATAAAAGTCCTGTCGACAGGACTTTGTTTTCCATCATAACAGGAACCAGACGGATCCGTTCTGATTCCCATAAACTTCTATCAAGACGGATCAAAATGGAATGCCTCTTAAAGGCTTCCATTTTTTATTTCTGTCTATGGATTCCATTATTTTCCGTTATAACCATGTTATAACGGAAAGCCATAACGGATTTTAGAACGCAGATGTGACCCCACCCTAAGGGCTCATGCACACGACTAAGTAACGGCCGTCACACGGCCATTTTTACCACCAATGTAAGTCTATGGAGCTATTCACATGGCCGTTCTTTTAACGGCCAGTAAATAGCGTCCGTCCAAAAATAGGACATGTCCTATTTCTGGCCGTTTTCACGGCCGTGCGGACCCATTGAAATCACTGGGACTGTTTTTAACGGCCGATTGACAGGAAGGCACCCGTCTCACGGCCGTTAAAAACGTGTAGAAAGGCCATGAATGGTGGCCCCATATCGGCTGCAAACCGCAGGTCAATTCAGACCTGCGGTTTGTAGCGATTTCTGACTTGTCTGATCCCCGCGGTCTGTGACCGCGGGGATCAGACAGTTAAATGTCCATTTTTTTAAACCTTTTTGACCCCCTTCCCCCCCCCTGCAGCCCTCTTGCTGATTTGGTTGGGGGGCTGTGCAGGGGGGGGTTGCGGCAGTGCTATTTCTGTGGCGGGAGGCGGGCTGCAGGCGATCCCCCGCCCGCCTCCTTTAAAAAGAATTCCCTGGTGTCTAGTGGGTATAGCAGGGGGTCAGCACATTGCTGACCCCCTGCTATAAACTGCTGACATCTGTGCTGCAGATGTCAGCAGTTTAACCAGTCCCCGACCGCCGTACGCAGGATTGCGTCCTGCGGGCGGCCGGGATCTTCTGTTTGGACGCGCCGGGGCGTCATCTCGCGAGACGCGAGAGTTCCTGTGAACGCGCGCGCGTGCGCGCGTTCACAGTGAAGCGTGTCTCGAGAGTTGGACTACAGCCTGCCAGCGATGATCAATCGCTGGCAGGCTGTAGATGCGATATAAATCGCATCAAACAGCTATATCAGACGCTGTTTTATGAACAGCGTCTGATATAGCTGCTACTCTGGTCCTCTGGTGGTCCCATTTTCTGGGATCGACCACCAGAGGACCAGGTAACACAGTAAAAGTTGCACCAAACACTACACTAACCCCTCCCACCCCCTCACCTATTAACCCCTTGATCACCTCATCTAGACCCCTGATCACCCCCTGTCATTGATCACACCCCTTTGTAAGGCTCCATTCAGACGCCCATATGTGTTTTGCGGATCCGTGGATTCACGGATCCGTGGATTCACGGATCCGCTGGATCCGATCCGCGGATCCTCAAAACACGGACACCGGCAATGTGCTTTCCGCATTTTGCAGATCCGCACATTGCCAGAACTATATAGAAAATGCTTTTCTTGTCCGCAATTGCGGACAAGAATAGGACATGTTCTATATTTTTGCGAACGGAAGTGCAGACTCGAAGCGCGGATCCGTAATTCCGGATCCGAGCGGGACAAAGTCTGTCCCCATAGAAATGAATGGGTCCGCAATTCCGTTCCGCAAACAGAATTGCGGACGTGTGAATGGGGCATAAGGGTCCCCTATCACCGCTAGTTAGCTAGCTACTTGTTAGGTAGCTAGCGCCCAGCCCACCGCACCGCAGTCAATGATTTTGGCAGAGATTTTTTCATCCACATTGATCGATGCGAATGAAAAAATCTGTGCCGTTCATTTTTTTTTTTTTTCCAGCGCAGAGGCTGAACGGAAAAAAAAATCTCATTACCCGTATGCTCAATATACGGAGTATCGCAGAAACTCCTAATGCTGGCCATACGTGTAATGACTGCTGAGACCCTCAAATGCCAGGGCAGTACAAACACCCCACAAGTGACCCCATTTTAGAAAGAAGACACCCCAAGGTATTCCGTGAGGGGTATGGTGAGTTCATGCAAAATTTTATTTTTTGTCACAAGTTAGTGGAATATGAGACTGTAAAAAAACAAAAAAAAACAATTTCCGCTAACTTGTGCCAAATTTTTTTTCTGTGAACTCGCCATACCCTCACAGAATACCTTGGGGTGTCTTCTTTCCACAATGGGGTCACATGTGGGGTATTTATACTGCCCTGGCATTTTAGGGTCCTAAAGCGTGAGAATCCAAATGCGTAAAAATAGACTGTGAAATCCTAAAGGTACTCATTGGTTTAGGGCCTTTGCGCATCTTGGCTGCAAAAGTGTCACTCATGTGGTATCGCCGCACTCAGGAGAAGTAGGGCAATGTGTTTTGGGGTGTATTTTTACATATACCCATACTGGGTGTGAGAAATATCGCTGTAAACGACAACTTTTTAAATTTTTTATTCAAAGTTGTCAATATACAGAGATATTTCTCTCACTCCAGCATGGGTATATGTAAAAATACACCTCAAAACACATCGCCCTACTTCTCCTGAGTACGGCGATGCCACATGTGTGACACTTTTTGCAGCCAAGATGCAAAGGGGCCCAAATTCCAACGAGTACCTTTTAGGAGGGTATTTTTACGCATTTTCTTCTCACGCTTTAGGGCCCCTAAAATGCCAGGGCAGTATAAATACCCACATGTGACCCCATTTTGGAAAGAAGACACCCTAAGGTATTCGCTGAGGGGCATAATGAGTTCATGAAAAATTAAACTTTTGTCAAAAGTTAGCGGAAAGGGAGACTTTGTGAGAAAAACAATAAAAATCAATTTCCACTAACTTGTGCCAAAAAAATATTCTATGAACTCGCCATGCCCTCATGGAATACCTTGGGTGTCTTCTTTCAAAAATGGGGTCACACGTGGGTATTTCTACTGCCCTGGCATTTTAGGGCCCTAAAGCGTGAGAAGAAAATGCGTAAAAATGCCCTCCTAAAAGGTACTCATTGGAATTTGGGCCTTTGCGCATCTTGCCTGCAAAAAGTGACACACGTGGTATCGCCGTACTCAGGAGAAGTAGGGCGATGTGTTTGGGGTGTATTTACATATACCCATGCTGGGTGAGAGAAATATCTCTGTATATTGACAACTTTGAATAAAAAATGTAAAAAGTTGTCGCTTACAGCGATATTTCTCACACGCAGCATGGGTATATGTAAAAATACACCACAAAACACATTGCCCTACTTCTCCTGAGTTCGGCGATACCACATGAGTGACACTTTTTGCAGCCAAGATGCGCAAAGGGGCCCTAAAACCAATGAGTACCTTTAGGATTTCACAGGCCATTTTTATGCATTTGGATTCTCACACTTTAGGGGCCCCTAAAATGCCAGGTGAGTATAAATACCCCACATGTGACCCCATTTTGGAAAGAAGACACCCCAAGGTATTCCGTGAGGGGCATGGTGAGTCCACAGAATTTTTATTTTTTGGCACAAGTCAGCGGAAATTGTTTTTTTTTGTTTTTTTTAATTTTGTTTTTTACAAAGTCTCATATTCCACTAACTTGTGACAAAAAATAAAATTTTACATGAACTCACCATACCCCTCACAGAATACCTTGGGGTGTCTTCTTTCCAAAATGGGGTCACATGTGGGGTATTTATACTGTCCTGGCATTTTAGGGGCCCCTAAAGGGTGAGAAGAAGTCTGGAATCCAAATGCGTAAAAATGCCCTGTGAAATCCTAAAGGTACTCTTTGGTTTTAGGGCCCCTTTGCGCACCCAGGCTGCAAAAAAGTGGCACACACGTGGTATCGCCGTACTCAGGAGAAGTAGGGCAATGTGTTTTGG
Organism: Bufotes viridis; assembly: GCA_033119425.1. Taxonomy (NCBI): domain Eukaryota; kingdom Metazoa; phylum Chordata; class Amphibia; order Anura; family Bufonidae; genus Bufotes; species Bufotes viridis. The sequence goes on from CM065591.1 coordinate 274,093,559, forward strand.
GGTGTATTTTTATATATACCCATACTTTGTGTGAAAAATATCTCTGTAAACGACAACTTTTAAAAAATTTTATACAAAGTTGACAATTTACAGAGATATTTCTCTCACCCAACATGGGTATGCTGAGTACGGCGATACCACATAAGTGCCGCTTTTTTGCAGCCTGGGTGCGCAAAGGGGCCCAAATTCCAACGAGTACCTTTAGGTTTTACATGGCGGCTCGCAATTTAGCCCCGCCCAAAATGCCAGAACAGTAAACACACCCCACAAATGACTCCATTTCGGAAAGTAGACACCCCAAGGTATTCACTGAGGGGCATAGTGAGTCCGTCTGAGATTTTTTTTTTTTTTTGCCAGAAGTTATCAGAAATTGAAACTTTTTTTTTTTTTTTTTTCTCAGAAAGTGTCATTTTCCGCTAACTTGTGAAAAAAAATGAAATGATACATGAACTCACCAAGCCCCTCCGCGAATACTTTGGGGTGTCTTCTTTCTAAAATGGTGTAATTTGGGGGATATTTATACTATCCTGGCATTCTAGCACCTGAAGAAACATGACAGGCGCTCAGAAAGTCAGAGCTGCTTCAGAATGCCGAAATTCACTTTTTTGCACCATAGTTTGTAAACGCTATAACTTTTACCCAAACCAATAAATATACACTTATTGGATTTTTTTTATCAAAGACATGTAGAACAATAAATTTAGAGAAAAATTTATATAGAAATGTAGTTTTTTTGAAAAATTTTACAACAGAAAGTGAAAATGTCATTTTTTTGCAAAATTTCGGTAATTTTTGATTAATAGCAAAAAAGTAAAAATGTCAGCAGCAATGAAATACCACCAAATGAAAGCTCTATTAGTGAGAAGAAAAGGAGGTAAAATTCATTTGGGTGGTAAGTTGTAAGACGGAGCAATAAACGGTGAAAGTAGTGTAGTGCGAAATTGTAAAAAGTGGCCTGGTCATTAAGGGTGTTTAAGCTAGGGGGGCTGAAGTGGTTAACCTCTTCCATACCGAGGCCCGTACGGACCACGGTATGGAAGGGGTTAATAGGGAGGGAGCTCCCTCTCCCATCGGGGGGCTGCCGTGCCTATGCAGCCCCCCGACAGGATGGGGTCACAGAGGGAGGGAGCTCCCTCCCCATCACCCTCTGCTCCCTTCTGGCAGCGGGTGATGGTCACCATGGAGACAGGACGCTTACTGAAGCGCCCTGCTCTCTCCATGGTGCTGAAAGCCTGAATAGATCTGCTATAGGCAGGTCTATTCAGGCTTTCTAAAGTAAAAAAAAAAATACAGTAAGTACACTATATAGTGTACTTACTGTATTTTATAGACCCAGATCCACTGGATCTAAAAGAACCAAGTGGGTCTAGGTGAAAAAAAAAAAGTAAAATAAAAGAAAACACATATCACTGAATAAAAATGAAAAACATAAAATACTGTACACATATTAGGTATCGCCATGTCCGTAAAAACCTGCTCTATAAAAATATCACATGACCGAACCCCTTAGGTGAACCCCATTAAAAAAAAAAAAAAAATGGTGTAAATAAGCAATTTTTGGCCCCTTACGTCACAAAAAGTATATTACAAAGCGATCAAAAAGGCGTATGCCTCCCAAAAAAGTATCAAACCGCCATCTCATCCCGCAAAAAATGAGCCCCTACCTAAAACAATTGACCAAAAAATAAAAAAACTATGGCTCTTAGACTAAAACATGATTTTTTTTGTTTCAAAAAAGCTTTTAGTGTTAAATGTAAAAAAAGAACTAAAAAGTAGACATATTAGGTATCTCCACGTCCGTAAGAATCTGCTCTATAAAAATATCACATGACCTAACCCCTCAAGTGAACACTGTAAAAAATTTTTTAATAAAAACTAGCCAAAAAAAGCCATTTTTTTGTAACCTTACATCACAAAACGTGTAATAGCAAGCGATCAAAATGTCATATGACCCCCCAAAACGTCCCAATCAAACAGTTACCTCATCCCGCAAAAATTATACCCAACCTGAGACAATCGCTTAAAAACTGAAAAAAATATGGCTCTCAGACTATGGAGACACTAAAACATTTTTTTTTTTTTTTGTTTCAATAGGATATTATTGTGTAAAACCTAAATAAATAAAAAAGGTATACATATTAGGTATCGCCGCATCCGTAAGGACCTGCTCTATAAAAATATAGCACGACCTAACCCCTCAGGTCAACGCCATAAACATAAAAAATAAAAACATTGTCATTGTCACCTTACATCACAAAAAGTGTAATAGCAGGCGATCAAAAAGTCATATGCACCCCAAAATAATACAAATCAAACCGCCATCTCATCACGCAAAAAATGAGCCCCTACATAAGACAGTCGCCCAAAAAAATAAATAAATATGGCTTTCAGAATGTGGAGACACTAAAAAAAATCATTTTTGTTTCATGCTTTATTCTGTCAAACTGAAACAAAACCCCACAAAAAGTAGTCATATTTGGTATTGTCGCATCCGTAACAACCTGCTCTATAGAAATAGCATACTATCTAACCTGTCATTTCAACGATGTAAATAAAAAAAAATAAAAACGGTCCCAAAACAGCTATTTTTTTGCAAATTTTCCATTTTAATCCATTTTTCCAGTAACAAAGGAAGGGTTAACAGCCAAACAAAACTCAATATGGGTTGCCCTGATTCTCTAGTTTGCAGAAACACCCCATATGTGGTCGTAAACTGCTGTATGGCCAAACGGCAGGGCGTAGAAGGAAGGGAACGCCAAAAACTCCAAAGTAGAAACTCCAAAAAAGTGACCCCATTTTGGAAACTACGGGATACGGTGGCAGTTTTGTCTGTATGATTTAAGGGTAAATATGATTTTTGGTTGCTCTATATTACACTTTTTTTGAGGAAAGGTAACAAAAAATAGAAATTAGGAAATTTCATCTCCATTTGCCAATAACTCTTGTGGAACACCTAAAGGGTTAACAAAGTTTGTAAAACCGATTTTGAATACCTTGAGGTGTGTAGTTTCTTAGATGGAGTCACTTTTTTGGAGTTTCTACTCTAGGGGTGCATTGGGGGGGCTTCAAATGGGACATGGTGTCAAAAAACCAGTCCAGCAAAATACGCCTTCCAAAAACCATATGGCGTTCCTTTCCTTCTGCGCTATGCCGTTTGGCCATACAGCAGTTTACAACCACATATGGGGCGTTTCTGCAAACTACAGAATCGGGGCAATAAATATTGAGTTTTGTTTTACTGTTAACCCTAGCTTTTTTACTAGAAAAAATGGATTAAAATGGAAAATTCACCCCATAACAGTGTCACCCACAGATCCCCTCCATAACAGTGTCACCCACAGATCCCCTCCATAACAGTGTCGCCCACAGATCCCCTCCATAACAGTGTCACCCACAGATCCCGTCCATAACAGTGTCGCCCACAGATCCCCCATGACACTGTCGCCCACAGATCATGGCAGTCAGAAGGATGGGTCTAGAAATAACTGCCAATCAAATTAATTCATTTTTCATGTCCGTTTTTCAAGGACATGAAAAACTGATGCAAAACGGATGCAAAATGTACATTAAAAACTGACACATGGCCAGAAAATGGATGCACACACTGATGCAAAATGGCCATGAAAAACTGACAGTGTGTCCGTTTTTAACGGACGTTTTTTTTCACTGTCGTGTGCATGTAGCCTAACAATGTCAAAGTTCAATAGTGCTAGACAGCAGAAAAATAACAGAGCCATAAGGGTAGAAAAATGTGACTGAAGTTTTTCATGCATTTCTCTTTAATTCAAAACCAAATGTGCATCCAGCAGTATATAGAAGTATAAGTTCTTCTTTTAAGTTTGGCGCTAAAGTGTCTGCATACTACCAGGCTCAAGCATCAAGGGACAGGCATATGTTCTCTCATTTACGTAAGCAGGCCATGTGTATGGTGGGTGGCAAGCATTGAAACCTTAACGGCAGGTGCTGTTATAGCTAGCTTGTATTTCTTTAAGTTGGGTGCCATGTTATTGTAACGCTTGGATAATGGCGTTACTAGCAGGGTTCAGTGGTTAGGAGCTTGCAGTAACCTGTGGCTCCAGTAATACAGTGCTTAGTTGGCCTTTTAGTCGATTTGAGACGGTAGTGTAGGTGTGGAATATCAATATGCACTGGGGAATAATAGCCTGAGCAGTCATGATTGATTGCAGGATTTTTTTCATTGTACCCATTTGCCAGCATGGGCGCATTGATATGTTCATTCATCATCCATTGATATATATGACAGTGGCATATATGTAGTGGAGCTACTCATCAAGGCAGCACTAAATTGCTGTCCAGCCCTTGAGCAACTCATGAGGGAGAGAACCTGCAGCAAAGTGGTGCTGGGCCTTCCTGTGGAGCAGGGAAGAGTTCCTGCAGTGTGTTAAGGCTCCCCATGTGAGACTCCTAAGAGGAATAGAGTAGCTCAAGACAGAGAATGGTACAAGAGAAGTGTTGCCCTAACTAAATGCTCTTGCTGTAATGCCTGTCCTGATGAGTACTTGTGCTGCTCAAAAAAAATGTTTGATCTAACATTTGATTATTTGATCTAACAGTATGTCAGACAGAGAAGTGCCAGGCCCTGCACAGGGGAGTGGCAGAGGCGTAAATGTTTCTGGCACAGGCAAAGGTCGCAGCAGAGTAAGGGGCCTTGGCCGCAGGGGTAACTTCGAGAGGCCTGAGCTCCCAGTGTCAGCTAGTGGTCGTGTCGAGACCAGCGGTTCTTGAATGGTTGACTCAATCTTCGACTTCGTCACACGTGACATCAGACACCCCCAGCCAAGAGTCAGTGGGTTCGTCCGACACAACCCTTAGTTGGCATGGCCCTGGAGCAGGCCCTGTTCCTTCACCTGTCCTCAACCTGCCTCTGTCCTTTCCTCTACTAGGCGGGCAAGTAGTGATGAGGAGAGTGGTGTGGGAGCTGGTGTTGCGAGCGGTCAGGCTCCTGACCCAGAGACGGTTGAGGAGGACATCAGTGACATGCAGACAGTACTCGATGATGATGATGTAGCTGATTGCATTTGGGAGCCGGGTGATGAAGGGGCTTAATTTTTTTTCCCTTTTTTTCCTTTATATAATAATGTAATATTATAAAATCCGGTGTTTCCATGATAAATCTGCAGTGTGGGGACCCTGTGTGGCTTCCACACACTTTCAAAATAATCCTTCAGCGGGGCAAATAGATGCCGGATGACCGGGACACTCCAATCCCTCTCCATCTCTGTGCACCAGAGGAAGTCTTCCTTCCCATCCATGATGACTGAGAACTCGTGATGTTTTCCCTGACGAAGAGACCAGGGGCTGGTAGTTATGGTTTTAATCTTGATGAACTTTGCAACTCTTTCAGGCTCCAAGCAATCTTGAAGCTTTGTCTTCTTATTTTCTGTAGCAACTAGAGGCCTGTTCATGCCAGGTAGGTTCCTCCAGAAGTATCTGGCTCGATGAGCAGCCGATACAGCACTTGCATCAATCCAGGTGGCGAGAAATAGTTTTTTTTAATGCTTTCTCCATCGCAACCACATTCTCGAATAACCAAAAGACTGGCCAATTCTCTCCTGTCTTAGGCAACACTTTTTGAGTAATTGTGGAAAGTAAAAAAACTGTTGTTCACTGCCCCCATAAAGACCTTTCCGGTGCGGGTTAACCACAGATAAGTCATTACAAGGACTGCCGCCAATTATTAGATGGAATTGTCCCCATTCCTCAATCTGTTTCCTAGTTATATTCTGTATGTCGCCAACATATACAATCTGCCCTGGATGGCATACCTGTCCTATTGTGATGGCGTCCTCACACACCTCTGATTCCATATATTTTTCAATGTTGATTCTAAGCTTTTTCCATGATGACAGGGAACTCGTGACCACGGGCTGGTAGTTATGGTTTGAATCTTGATAAACTTTGCAACTCTTCCAGGCTCCAAGCAATCTTGAAGGTTTGTCCTCTCATTATCTGTAGCTACTAGAGACCTGTTCATGCCAGACAGGTTCTCTCAGAAGTATCTGGCTCGATGCAGCCGAGAGAAATAGTTTTTTGGAATGCTTTCTCTATCGCAACCATGCCGTTGAATAAACAGAACACTGGCCAATTCTCTCCTGTCTTAGGCAACACTTAATTTTGTAATTACATTTATTAAATATTTAATATTAAATTGAACCAAAACTTGATAAAATTATAAGAAAGCAAACTTAAATTTGCCAATATATTATCCCAATCTTCGAGGGAAATTCCCAGACAATCAATTTGCCAAGCCTTTTGTGCTGGAGAATGTGTATTATTAAATCATGTTTTAAGCAACACTTTATAAAGTTGAGGAATTTTAACCTTCTGTTCTGTCCCATAGTCCCTATAAATAAACAGATGTAGCGGCCATTCTGTGGCCTCCTGATGCTGCCGCCACCTCCACACTGTCATTGTGCCACTTTGTGGCCTCATCCTGATGCTGCTGCCACCTTCAGCATCTGTCATTGGGCAATTATATGGTCTCCTCATTCACGTGTCATCTTTGTTTTTGATTCACCCCTGTTTTTTTGGCATTAGCAATACTGATGGATTATTGACCAAAGCTGATGTGAAGTGCAGGTGGATGCTCAACAGACAGAATCAGTTTTTTGTAGGTTATTGTTCTGATGGATCAGAGGAAGGGCAAAATAATCAGTGACGTCAAGACAAACTTACTGCTGACACCCTCTGTCAGAGGGGGCTCTACTTTAATAAGCTTTTAATAGAACAGGTTATGTTTACATCTATGTGGAATCAGCTGACGACGGTGTAAAAGGAGTGCGCTTCTTCTTGACTCTAACAGCTACCTGTAAGGCTGAGTTGAGTTATTTGGTCAGTTTTGGCCCCGTGACTGCCCAAATAAGTGAAGTGTGCAGTGATTTTAAGAGCGACGCCTGTCATCTGCATGTCATACTGACTCACAGTATTACTTCACTACTACAGCAGACTTCCTATGCGTGTTACTGCAAGGCACAGTGTTCTACACCATTTTAAAGGCTCTCAGCAACCAGGAAATAGCCGTTTTTTAATGTAATTTGCTGCGAATATATTTGGATCGAACCAAATTTTTCCCGAAAATTTCGGCGAACCAGCGAATCGCATTTTTTAAACATTCGCTAATCTCTGCTGGTGATGTTTCTGAAGAAAAAAAATGCTAATCCTTTCCTTTTTCTTTCCTTTAGTGTTATGCCAATTGTTAAAAAAAGTACTAGGGACCCACTGGGGCAGTACAAAAAAGCAAAATGACTGGCCAAAAAAAGGGGCCCTGCATTAGGATTGGGGTTTTATCACTAATTTATGCTGCCCTGAGATAAGGGGAGCATAAAACTAGTGACAAATTCCCTTCAAGGCAGGGTGACAAGGTTTTATTCCGGTTCACCAGGCAAAGGTACCTCGTTGTACTTACAACTTTTGTGAGCACATGAGGCCCATTTATATATATTTTTTTGTAATTTATTATCAAGAACAAACATTTTTATGAACACTTATTTCCAATAATTGGCATAATCTATGCAAATGTGCTGGCGATCTGATGTTTATATAGCACAAGAAAAAAATATTAATTAACAGCACCTTGCCCCATGTTAACAGGGATATGCTGCCAACAAACAATAAAACTGGGCAGTGGGCTCAAATGATCTTATTTATGATCATTCATTTCCATACAGCAGTGATAAGTGTGGTATGTAAATGCACCTGACGAGCAGCAAATGATTGGGAATGAATATGCCTATAAATGCTCGTTCCTGATCGTTGCTCACTGTACTGGTCCATATACCGTAAGTGAACTCTTAGTTTACAGCTCAATAACGATAAAAGACAAATACCTGTTTCTTTTCCTCTCTTATAAAGCTTATTAGCATTGTTGTTTGTACAGTATGATACAGTTCTATTACTAAAGTGACATATTTTTTCAGATTTAATCTTTTTTTAGCACTGCTATTAATAATCATTTTATTCCTATTTGACTTAGGCGCGCTTCACATCTGCTTATTTCAATTCCGGCAGGCTGTTCGTTCAGAGAAAAGCCTGTCAAAATGAACCAGATCCGGCCGGCGTTATGGGGTCTGGCAGACATTCAGTTGGCAACTGGCTGACAAGTGGAGAACCCACCTGACACAAACCACTGCATGCTGCGAATTGTGTCCAGATGATCTTCCGTTTGCCTGCCGGACCAGGCTACCAGAACACCCCTACCGCAGATGTGAGCAGTTTTCTGGAAAAGTGTGAATATAGCCTTTGGCAACCTATCCTAGTATGTGACTTGGATAAGTTACCTCCACTTCACAGTGTTGAAATGTGCTGTCAGACTACTCAGTCTGACATCATGTCTCATGTATTATCCCCTGAGTACTCTCTACACTAGATAGTACAATAGATAGTACTAATATTGTATGATTCTCTGTTATGAATAAGAAGTCTGTCAGGAATCGGGAGAAGGGATTATTTGCTGCTATGACAGAGGATCACATTGTAGAGCATTTTTTTAATTTTTTAATTTATGCCTGGTTGGCATCAACTAAACCTATAATTTCATTCCTTTTCATAGTTACACTTTAAAGGGATATTCCAGTAGAAAACCTTGAATATCTCACCAATGGCATTTCAATGACATTTCAATGGTGCCTCGGTCCCCTCTGCATTCCACTACTTGCTCCTGTTCTTGACCGACAGGATATGACTAGGAATGCTACTCACCCAAATCACTGGTTGCAGTGATGACCCTGTCTGATTCATTGTTTGGCTGAGTGGCATTCCCAGCCATTTCCTGCCGTGTCGAGATGTCAGCAGGAAGTGGAGAATAGTGGCGGCGGGGGATTGGCGAGGTATGTAAAAGCTAGTTAATTTTTTTAACCATTTCATGGCCATCCAAGACCTTTTTTTTCTACTGAAATATCCCTTTAACATTATCATTACGCTCAGTATTATTTTAAATCTTTTACCCTCCTTGTTTATTCAAGATCTGGAGTTGCTTTTGGTTGCTATCTCTTATATGCACCTGTATTAAGAAGTATATTTCCTAATACATCACCCTCCAATGCACCCTAACTTCCTGGCTGGAAAAATACAAATGAGTTCTGTAGTGAAGTTGGCATGACTTCTCCTGGCCCTTTGTTGTGGTGTAATTTGTTTGAAAGCCGCTTTTAGGTTTATATTTTTTTTTCTTGTTTCAGCAAAGCTCTTAGACTTATTAGCTTTGTCTGATTAAGTGACCAAAATGACAAACAAGGTTGTTCTGTGTTCATCCTCTTCCGTCTTTAGACAGATAATCAACTTTAACAGGCTAGCTTGTATTTAACTGCTCTGTCAGTCAGCAATACCTAGAGGCCAATAAGGAGCATTTATCAAGCTAAGCACTTGATCTGTAACGGCACATCAGCTGGAGACGATGTAAGATGAAAGTTGCTATTAGCATTAAGTAGGACATTTTATTATCTGAGATTTGAAATAGGTTTTCTTGCTAATCCAAACATCTTTCCACTTTAATATGTTGACAAGGTCCTTCTGCACAGGGACTTACTTCAACTTAAGTGGGAAGTAAGGTAGCTATTGTCAGGGGAAAATGGTCAAAGGTGATTGTACTAACCCTGCTGTAAATTCCTGGAATTGTATTGGGTTGTAGTTTGCTGCACATTGGTGTGTGTGATATATAATATTTTTTCGTACATTACAGAATGTACAGCTTTAGATTATTTTCTGTTTTAGAGATGATTGGAAACTGAGCTGAGTGAATATTTGTCTAAATAGACGAATTGTAATCTGAAGAGCTGAAAAGAAGTGAGCTCTCACTCATGTCAAGCATGGAATACCCCACTACATGGGACATTATATGGCGTATTTGGCAATATGGCAGTATATGGCGTAAAAATACATCCAGATGGGACGTATACTCTGTGGATAGGAAAATCAGCAGTATATCTGCAGAATTCCATCTCAGCAAAGTCCGAACCAAATGATGAGCATTTTGTCGGGAACTGCATTGCAAAGGCTATATGTATATATCTGCAGTGCAGACCTACAACATAATTTGACATGTTGTGGTTTTAAAAATCCATAACGCAGATCAAGTTACTGTATGTGCGAATTCCATGCAGCACGTGGATGATATTTGGTCCTACTGTACTATGCTGCACAGTTCCTGCATGCAATTCCGCTGTAGTAAATCCAAAGCTTATCTGCCCCATGTATTCATACCCTGAGGGCATATTCACACTCCAGACTTGTGGCGAGGTTTAAGCATGGATTCCGTGCCCAAAACCAATGGGAGGCCATGTAATAGTTCATGCGGCCGAGGATTTTTCACAAGCAATTTTTTAGACTGCGTCAAGAATGTACAGTACATGTCCATTCTTGGCACATTTACCATGCAGACACTTTGGAAAGCCAAGGTTGGGGCCTGCTTGGGGGTTAGCTCCATTAATGTAGCTAAACTGAGCACAGGACCACAGAATTCAAAATCAAAAACCACGGCAGGAATAGATTCAGGGCTCATATGCACATGGCCATAGTTTCCGTCTGCACCTTATACTCGTTTTTTGCTGATCGGATGCTGACCTATTCATCTCAGGCCTCAATAGATATGGACAGCACATTTGTGTGCTGACAAGCCAATCTTATGGCTTTACAATCTTATTCTGTGGGTTTGTACAATTACTGATATGCCCAATTTATATAGTTCTTATTATGTTTTACGTCTTTGGAAAAACTAAATCAAAATTTTTTAGCACCACCATATTCTGACATCATAACTTTTTTATTTTTTATTTTCCTACAGTGCTGGTGTTAAACAGGCAGGAAATGCTCAAACCCAAATGCAGTTGTGCATATATATAAAGAGGAGCAGATCCTGCACTTGTAGCCCGTTGCTAATGGTGATCCCCAGCAAAAATTCATACAGTGGAGGATGCCCGCAGCTCACCACAAGTACCACTATAGACATCCTACACAAGATGGCAATTGTGTGGATGTGAAACAATATAACAATAACGATTGAAAAGACAGTTGCACTCTGCGGTCTTTCTAAACCCTCATACTGATGTTAAAATTGAGAATTAGCCAACATATCCTACTGTGGAGGACATGTCTGAGCCCGAGCACCGCACCAAGGTTTCTCAAGTAGCTCGGGACCTAACACTCCCCTATCTGTGCCGTATGGGCAATACCAGGGGCCAGTGGGCATATTACAGGAGTGTAAAAGGCTGACTCGCAGCATACTCCCCAGTCACCTTCAGCATGTCGCCATGCTTGCAATGAGAGGAAGGAGGAGGCTGTGAGCCCCACCCAAGACTGGCTGATATGGCCCATTTTTCTCACAAATTTTTATGGGCAATTAAGATTCTTTTCCCTTATGGCATTCACCGTTCCGTTTTTTAAAACATATTTCTAAAAAAAAAAATTTCTTTTTTTTTTCTGAACATGAGGTAAAACTACACACTACAATAGGATTCTATTGCAGTCTATGGGGATTCCCTATACTTCTTATTAATTGGTTGTTTACTGTGGCATACCTAGGAGCCTTCACAGGCCCCAGGCTGCCATACCAACACCGATCTGAGATCAGAGGGAGTCTTCCCCCTCTGACTAACAACACAGATGCCACAGTTGCAATTGACCATAGTATCTGTGGAGTTAAACATTCTGAATCTAAGTTATGTCCAATCTCAGTCATTGTGGGCAGGTGTCAGCTGTATCACACTACCAGATACACAATTTGTTGTAAAAGAGGATCATGACAATACAATAAATGTGTGTATATACTGTATATATATATATATATATATATATATTAGTGTTAAGCGAATCTTAGTTGACGAAGTGGAATTTGATAAAAATTTCTGGAAAAATTAGATTCAGAGCGAATCCAAATTTTCTGGCGGTTTGTGGTAATGAATCATATTTTTCTTAAATGGCATCTGCGCAAGTTACAAAGTGAAAGTCAGAAGCTTGGGAATGAGGGATCACCCATAATGCCGTGCAGCCAGCCAATCAGCAGAGAGCCAAACCATGTGATGTCACAGCCCTATAAAATGCCTCATCCTGCCCAATCTCCACCATTTTCCAGTGAACTGAGCATAGCAACAGATGTGACAAGTGCTAGGGAAAGTGATTAGGAAAGAGTTTATTTGAAAAATATTAGTTTTTAACAGTTTATGGACAGCACTGAGATAGTGTAGGGAGATAATAGGGAGACTTTATCCCCACTATAGTAATCCTTGATTCTGTGATAGGGGAGAAATTGGGGTCTAATGCTACTGATTTTGGGGTGTTAACATTGTTATTTTACATAAGTGATTCCATCAATCCTTGATTCTGTAATTGGGGTGAAATTGTGGCCTGATACTACTGATTTTGGGTTGTTCATGTTCTTTTATACAAAAGTAAATCCATTCATCCTTGATTCTGCAGCTAGGGTGAAATAGCAGTCTGATACTACTTATTTAGGGGGGAAAAGGTTCTGTAGCAATCTATTTAGAATCAGCTGATGGTGTAAAAGTAGTGCGTTCTTTCACTCTATAGTAAAATCTTGGCCCGCTGCACAATTAACTCCTTTAAACCAGATGCTAACATTGACCTCTATGGCTGAGTTCACACTTCAGTTTTTTGGTCAGTTCTGCCTCCGTACCTGACCAAATAAGTGACATGTGAAATTATTCTTAGGGCTCATTCACACGGCCGTAGGTGGGCCATTCTGTGCATTGGGGACTGCAATTTGCGATCCCCAATGCACAGGCAACCTCCATACGGCTGCTGGGATGAATCCAGACACATTCAAGTTCTATCTTTTTGCGGAACGGAAGTACGGAATAGGACCCCATGGAAACACTCCATAGTGCTTCCATAGTGTTCCGTTCTGTGATTCCGTTCTGCACCGTTCCGCATCTCTGGATTTGTGGACCCATTGAAGTGAAGTGACACGGAACGGTGCCCGTGTATTGTGGATCCGCAAAAGCGGTCCACAATACTGCAACGGGCAGCACACATTCGTGTGCATGAGCCCTAAGAGTGACGCCTGTCACCTGCCTGTCATACTGATGCACAGTAACGGTTTCACTACCACAGCGGACTAATTATGCATATCAGTGTTGTTTTTAACTTGCTTCATCACTAATTAATTTGGATCGAATAAAATTTTTGGGAAAAATTCGGTGAAGATATGTATATATATATAGGCTTGAAAAAGGCTCTAGTAGGAGCTGAAATGTTGCCACGCCGATGGGTGAATAAAGACGCATTTACTAATTGAACACATTTGGAGTGCTGCTCGACTTTTATCCGTATATATAATATATATATATATATATATATATATATATATTAAACATTCTGAATCTGAGTTACGTCCAACCCATGTATATATATATATATATATATATATATATACATGTGTATATACATACAGTGGATATATATATATATATATATTTTATGTATACACATGTATATGTATTGTGGGGAGTTGCTCTGGTAGACAGTGGTGCTGGTGCAGTATAGAGGCAAAGGGAGTCCAGGTAGTGCAGCAAACAGTGTTTTATTTCACACTTGCACAAACAAAACTCAAAACAGTCACTTAGTGTTACTTCACACACACAGCAAAAACTTGAGGCAAAACAAAAGTCCATGACGGGATCGAATCACCTGTGTAGTTTAGGTGCGTGTTCACACCTGGCTGTCAGCCCAGCCGCAGGAAAGTCCAACCTCAGGGTTCCAGGCAGACTGCACGCCTCTTTGCAAGCTCTTGCTTCCAGCCCTGAGAGCTCCACAGAACACCAGCAGTTTCCAGGTTAAATCACCTCAAATCCTAGGTGTCAGTTCACACCCGACTGAACGCTCGCGAACACAAAAAGTCCACTGACCGTCTTTACATGGCCTGCTCTCCTGACACACAGGTCTCAGCTTTTCAGCCCAGCACAGGGCTCAGATCCCAAACACAGAGAGAGAGAGAGCTTTGCATAAACCCAGCTGTCTTTTAAAGGCAGCTAGGTATTAACCCAAAAACCCGGATTGGCACCTAAAATCCGATCCAGTATTTGCCCTTACCTGGCTGCAATCAACCCAGCAGCACAGGCTGATGGGAAAATACCAGTTTTTTACCACCAAACCTCTCACTGTGTCACAGTATATATATATATATATATATATATATATATATATATATATATATATATATATATACATATAGACACACATGTATATACATACAGTGGATATAAAAAGTCTACACAGCCCTGTTAAAATGTCAGGTTTCTGTGTTGTAAAAAAATTAGACAAGGATAAATAATTTCAGAACTTTTTCTACCTTTAATGTGACCTATAAACTGTACCACTGAATTGAAAAACAATTTGAAATCTTTTAGGTGGAGGGAAGAAAACAAAACAAAAAAACTAAAATAATGTGGTTGCATAAGTGTGCACACCTTATAACACATTCAAAATCATGTTAAATAGGAGTCAGCATACACCTGCCAACTTTTAAAGTGCCTGATTAATCCCAAATAAAGTTCAGCTGCTCTAGTTGGTCTTTCCTGAAATTTTCTTAGTCGCATCCCACAGCAAAAGCCATGGTCCACAGAGAGCTTCCAAAGCATCAGAGTTAATGCTCATTGTTAAAAAGTATCAGTCAGGAGAAGGGTACAAAAGAATTTCCAAGGCATTAGATATACCATGGAACACAGTGAAGACAGTCATCATCAAGTTGAGAAAATATGGCACAACAGTGACATTACCAAGAACTGGACGTCCCTCCAAAATTGATGAAAAGAGGAGAAGAAAACTGGTCTGGGAGGCAATGAAGAGGCTTATAGCAACATTAAAGGAGCTGCAGGAATATCTGGCAAGTACTGGCTGTGTGGTACATGTGACAAAAATGTCCCGTATTCTTCATATGTTTGGGCAATGGGGTAGAGTGGCAAGACGAAAGCCTTTTCTTACGAAGAAAAACATCCAAGCCAGGCTACATTTTGCAAAAACGCATCTGAAGTCTCCCAAAAGCATGTGGGAAAAGGTGTTATGGTCTGATGAAACCAAGGTTGAACTTTTTGGCCATAATTTCAAAAGATATGTTTGGCAAAAAAATAACACTGTACATCACCAAAAGAACACCATACCCACAGTAAAGCATGGTGGTGGCACCATCATGCTTTGGGGCTGTTTTTCTTCAGCTGGAACTGGAGCCTTAGTTAAGAGGGAATTATGAACAGTTCAAAATACCAGTCGATATTGGCACAAAACCTTCAGGCTTCTGCTGACAATGACCCAAAGTGACAAATAACAATGACCCAAAGTATACATCCAAATCAACAAAGGAAAGGCTTCACCAGAAGAAGATTAAAGTTTTGGAATGGCCCATCCAGAGACCAGACCTGAATCCGATTGAAAATCTGTGGGGTGATCTGAAGAGGGCTGCACACAGGAGATGCCCTCGCAATCTTACAGATTTGGAGTGTTTTTGCAAAGAAGAGTGGGCAAGTCAAAATGTGCCATGCTGATAGACTCATACCCAAAAAGAATGAGTGCTGTAATAAAATCAAAATGTGCTTCAACAAAGTATTAGTTTAAGGATGTGCACACTTATACAACCATATAATTTAATTTTAATATTTTTTCTTCCCACTACCTAAAATATTTCAGTTTGTTTTTCAATTGAGTTGTACAGTTTATAGGTCACATTAAAGGTGGAAAAAGTTCTGAAATGATCTACCTTTGTCTATTTTTTTTTACATCACAGAAACCTGACATTTTAAGAGGGGTGTGTAGACTTTTAATATCCACTGTATATATATCTATAAATATATATATATTTCTCATCTCTAATAGTAATGTCAAACAGACCCAGTTAAACATGCCAACAATAGCTGTTAATTCTGCTCTAGATAACCTGCCCATGAATTTTATTGTACAATACATTTAAAAGCTTACTATTTCTCAGATTCCCTTTCTTTACTTTTCTGTATTTATTAAAAATAGGCCAGTGTAAAAGCTACTCTTTATAAATGTCATATCTCACCTATTTGAATGCTAAAACTGTCACATTTTTGGTTACAGTTGGCAATTATAGTAAAGCCCTTGCCAAGCAGTGAACTAGAAGTAGTTATTGTGGTCATATGAAGCCATAGAGATATTTCAATAAACCTACTTAAAGTTGTTTCCTTTCATTTAATGCATTGTTTAAAAGCTGCTTAATAATTTTACATCAGAGTGATTTCATTTATAACAGAAAAACATTTTCTATAAGGGCATATTCAGCTAGTAGTATTTTGCCTCAAAATAACTTTGGTATTACATCAATTCCTTACCATTTTACAGGAAATAGATTTAGGAACATAACATTGTTCAGGTAAATTTCAGTACGTTGAATTGGATTTACTGTATATAAATGTCATCCAAAACAATTAACATATTCAACACCAGTTTGATAAATCTTCCCTAATGTATCTAAATGCAAGTGATGTATATTGTAGTGAAGGTCACCTTTTTAAAATTGACTGTAGTTCTGAGTTATCTACTCCCTTCTGGTCCTCAGCTATGTCATGTGACCAACACTCCGACTTTCTAACTGACACAGTGTCTTATGTGAAGACAGGAAGTTGGTTTAGCTGAACCTTCCTATGAGACTAACTTTGAGGCTCCCATAGGAATGAATGGAGAAACTGTCCAGCCCACACATAAGACACTGTGTCACTTGGAGAGTCAGAATGTAGGTCACATAACACAGCCGAGAACCAGAAGGGAGTGGATAACTCACAACTATAGCCTCCAGTAAAATATTCCCTTCATTCCAACTTATATTACATGTCTTTCTAATGGGCCACAGGAAAAAAATATATAAACATTGTTGTGGGACGGCTTGTTTAATTTGCCACATCTTTTAGTTATCTTAGGATCTCTAGTGTCTCCTAAATGAGGACTGTGGAATTCCTCATAGCAGCTGAAGCTGTCATTCCACAGCACTAGAAGTCTATGCAAGTCTGACATCCACTTTGTTGGAGTAGAAAACATTACGTCTGATGATATGGGTCATGTTAACAAAAGTTCAATGTGCAAGCAAAAGTTGTGCCTTCATGAGGCTTCTATCTTAATACTGTATGGGTTGGGTAACACTCAACTTTTACTTGTGGATCACAGGAAAAGGTTCCCACACCAGGATAAGTATATAAGAAATAAGGTTCCTGGACAACACTTGATGCTTCGTGATTTATTAAAGCTTGGTATACAATGTGCGTTATGCCAGTTTGTAAACAAATAGTTTCAGTGACGTTTCGGCCGTAGCCTTCATCAGGAAACTGGATGAGCCGCACTGTATGTAAAAGAATGGCCACAGTGGCGTGTAGGGGGGCTCTATGGCCTGGGCGGATAGGTCTGTCTGGATTAGGGCAGTATGCCTGTTTGTATTCCGCCATGGCGGAATACAAACAGGCATACTGCCCTAATCCAGACAGACCTATCCGCCCAGGGCCATAGAGCCCCCCTACACGCCACTGTGGCCATTCTTTTACATACAGTGCGGCTCATCCAGTTTCCTGATGAAGGCTACGGCCGAAACGTCACTGAACCTATTTGTTTACAAACTGGCATAACGCACATTGTATACCAAGCTTTAATAAATCACGAAGCATCAAGAGTTGTCCAGGAACCTTATTTCTTATATGCTTCTATCTTAATATACAGCCTATATGGTACTTCAATATGTATATTTGTCTTTATGCATCATCATCCCATATCCTTCCCATTGTGAATATTGTATACTGTGTATTATAAGGGCATTTTGGGCTGAGGTACAGACTAACAGTCTACAAAAAATGGCGAAGAACTACAATCTATGATGCCACACCATAGGATGCAAACTCTACTTATAGATAATCAATGAAGCCTGAAACATAACTATGAAATTATGAAATATATGATTTTTATTCTGTTCACATAAAAAATTGACGCATAAAAATACAATAGTCTCCAATGAATATAGTACAAACTGGGTCAGCCATTAAAGAGGTTTTTCGGTGAGCCGTCCCATTCATTTCAATGGGACGTTCCTTTCTATACACTTGTATAGGAACAAGCTATTCCATTGAAATGAATGGGATAACTAAGGTGTAATTACACCAGTTCACCGCTGCGGATGCGAAGGCGGGCAGGTAAACAGTAAAGAGGAGGCAGTGCTGGCACAGCGCACGCCTTCTCTTCAACCAGCTGATGAGCGGGGGTGCCATGTATCGGACCCCCGCCGATCTGATATTGATCACCTATACTGTGGATAGGTCATTAATAAAAATAACTTGGACAACCTCTTAAAAATAATATAGTATCATTATGTCATCAGTTACAAATATGCATGAATGAATATGCATGAATGAAGTGCATAGTGCAAAGTGGAATTTCTTAATTAAGTACTATTGATAGGTCAGTTATATAGTAATAGTGTAGAGAAAGTGCATAGTGCTCAATATCTTTATAGTGGAGTGCATGTATAAGTACATCACTATATTGATACTATATTGTTTTATGACCCCGTGTGCTCTGTATTAATTTGTGTCTACTTCATTTAGTCAGAATAAAGATGATATATTTAATAATTATTTTTGATGCCTCATTTATTATCTGTAGGTAGTCTGTGTCTATTAATGTTTTTCTGTACTTCTAATAAAAATGTGATCATGTACAAAAAAAATATTATCTTTATAGTACAAATTGTAGTTTTTCAGAGGTAAATGAAACATTCAAATTATTTCATGGCTAAATGTTTCAGTTTAATGAAAGGTGAAACACTGTCTTTGAGACCTTCTTGTACATCTATATGCAGCAACCTCTGCAACTAGCTGTTGTGAAACTATAATTCCTAGCATGCTCCATTCTCTTCTGAGGGATTTCTGAGAATTGCCAAGCAAGTGTGCATGCTGAGAGTCATAGTTTCACCACAGCTTGAGTGTCGGAGGTTGCTGATCCCTGCACTAAACATTACTTGCCTGCTGAGAGTAAATTTTGTTCCCAAACCTGCCAGTAGATGTCCTCATGGATAAAGAATATCTTGATCTTCAATGTGCTTGTTTACTTCCAGTACATGTTAAATAATAATGTTAAATATATGATATATCCAGAGCAATCATTGCAACTAGTAATCATGTTTTATTTCAATAAAATGTTTCCGTTCTTGCCTTGTTCAGTTATTTATTTTCTACATTGAAATAATGTATAGTAAATAGTAAAAACAGTAAAAACAGTAAAAGTAGTGTACAGTTCACATTAAGAATAATGGTTCAGGATAATTCTCAGGGAGAAGTGTTAATATGGAGGCTCATTCCAAATAATTGCCCCATGTAAAGGTAATAATGATCAAATGATTGTGCACCCGTTCATAGATTAATCACTTCTTTTATGCCCCATATAAAATCCTTTTTTGTTGGCAGCACATCCTTCTGTATAAACATCAAGGCTGCCGGCAAACATGGAAACAGTATGAGGATGAACAATCGTTGTAGCGATCATTTAGCCCCATACAGCCCTGCTCATTGCTACACGTATATGTAGCTAATGAGTAAGTAATGGTCAGGAACAAATGTTAGTCATTTAGGACCATTTTTGATCATTGCCAGCTCACTCAGCTTGTGTAATTGTGATCTCACAATGGGGAAAATTAAAGTGATTCCATGCTTACGTTAAAAGGGTTTTCCCATTATAACAACTTATCCCCTCTCCACCAGATAGTGGATAACTCTCTGATTGGTGGGGGTCCTGCCAATAATAAAACAGGAGCCTGTGGTTCCCATGTTTGAACGCAGTGGCAGACCCGCATCTGTCCTGCAGCTCCCTTGAACTCTATGGGGCTGAAGGAGGAAGCTGAGTGCTCCAGCAGTCCCATAGTTGAATGGGGAGGCATACAGGACAGTAGACATGCTACTACATTGCTGACGCTGCAATTTAGGAAAAGTCCCAAACTAGGGGACTAAACTCGCTTGTCTGTGGGATTCAAATTGTTTAATATGTTTTCCCCAGGTGCCAGGGGAAAGAAGAATCAAACAACCAGACAGACAGGTTTGCTGGTTAAAGCATTCTCTGCCGGGCAGCGCCCAATGATCCAATTTTATTAAATGTGCATTGTGGATCTAGACCAGAGACCAGACTTTCCATAAAGATGGCCACCACTGCACCATCAATGCTCCTGTGCTGACCCAGACTGATTCCTAATCGTACCCCCTCCAGGCTTGGCATCTCATCTGGCATTTAGGGAAGTATAACCATAGCGATTGTTATGTTTATTGGCCTATCTTGCTGTTATTTAGATTTTTATTGAAAGCCATACTTCATATCATCCCTACTGAGGTAGCCATTCCGTTTTGCTAGACAGAGACTGTAACTTGATAGGGCAAGTGTGAGGGTGAGTCAATCTTCCTTTCCTTGTCCTGCCCAGCCTCATTGTTAATTGCTTTTTAAGGACAGAAATTGGGTGAGTTTTAAAGATCATCAGAAAAAGTTACGTCTTACACTGGAGCAGGTACTCTGTGATTACATTGCTTTAGTAGAAATAAGTGAGTAAATACAGTGTATGTGAGTAAAATAAAATAAAGGTTGCCTGTAGCCTTTGTTCCCATACAGAAACAAAATTGTATGGTCATGGTAATCTTGAAATTGTGCTGCCAATTTGGGTGACCAATTATTGGATAGCAGAATATCAAATAAGGTTTGTCTGGGATGACCCCTCATGGTGTTATGAGTTTATTCTCCTTAAGATTTAATGTATTTTTACTTAAAATCCTTCAGTTTAGTCACAATTCCCAAAGTTTACATATCTATAACTTCCTGGCTTTCCTTGAATCCATTTTAAACCATGATGCTGAATTTTTGTGAGATTAACCATGTAATGATACATTAATAATTCTTCTGTCGGATTGCAGTTTCATTTGGTTATACTGTTACCACAACCGCAACATTTCTCTATGGTGAATAAAGTTTTGCGGCGACTTTCACATAAAATCTGTCTGGGTCAGGTGTAGGTTTATGATACTGGCACGACTGTCTGTGACCTTGTTTCCTATAGGGAGACAGCAAGCTTGTGTTGTGCTAATTCTGTTATTTCACTTGTGGGCGATCATATGCTATGAGTAGCCACAGCCAGGACCGGACTGGTAATCTGCCTTACTGGGCAGATTCCTAATGGGCTGGTATGTCAGTGGGCACCACTGCAGTGTGAAGAGGAGTGAGTCCCCACTAGAGCCAGGCATCAGAACACAGCAGAAACTGCACTAATAATGCCATTCCTGCATTATCAGTAGAGAGAAGTAGTGAAGGATCTTTGGTGATGTCACATGCCCATCACAGAACCTGATCTGTACTTCCTTTCAGAAACCAGGAAAGCTGTGTGATACCAAAGAGCAGTGAAGCTGCCTCACAGAACAGGGCTCACAGGCAGGGGCGGATTGACCATAGACCTTACAGAGACATTTCCCGATTGGCCGATGCCCAGGGGGCCCCCTGGGCCCTCCTCACGGCCGGCCAGTGGAAGTTTTTGGAGATGTATCTTGTTTCTGCTGGCAGTATTTTATGATGAACTGTGGTATTTGGCTCTGTTGGGGTGGTATAATGTGCCACAATATGGTATTGCTGGCTCTGCCTTCAATCAATTTGGACCCGACTACAAAATGGGGCCACTTTTAGTATTTTTTCCAGGGCCACTTTAAGTTCCCAGTCCGCCCCCTGCTCACAGGTAAGTACAGTAGGTAATATTAAATGAGAGGAAGGTGAGAAACAGCTCAATAAACATTGAAGTCCACTATCTGCAGGTCTTCAGTGGAGCAGCTTTATAAAATATATTGCAGAGTAAAGGGGCAGCCTGACCTGATCATCCACTGGTAAATGCTGCACAATGTGCAGTCCTTTAAGTAGTTACCACCTATATGTTACCACCTTCCTCCTTGCATTAATTATTGGACCCTCTGCAACTCCCATTTGCTTTCTAATTATAGTGGCAGCAGTGAACTGCCTTACAGAGAAATCATCATCCCAGGACAATGCTGCGTCCCCTGGGAAATGAGTACACTGCTGCTGCCCATGGGGCAGAGGTAAGAGTGTGTTGCTGTTAATTAGGACCAGGTAAGAAGGGGGGTAATGCTGCTGCCCATTGGGAGGGAAGAAACTCTGCTGCAAGTGGTGCGGAACCGTAGCATCTGCCTATACTGGAGTGGTGTGTTGTGCAACACTGTGGCACTTATTTGGCGCTGCTGAGAGATCATTTATTTTGCAATGTGGTATTTATTTGACACTGCTATAGAGATATTGGGGGTCATTTATCATTGACCAGTGTTTTACTCCGGTCTTTGATAGCCCCTGAATTGTGAACTGCCAGAGGATGCACATAATTTATGAGGTGGCGTGAGCCTCGTCTTAAATTAGACATATCCTCCAGCAGTCTATGGGCCTAGTTTGAAACCTACTCCAGTCCGTGACTGGAGTAAATTTCAGATATCATTTATGCCTCGACCCCCAGCACTCTCCTGTGGCAAACACAGTGTAAAAACATTCAAGAATTTGCAAAACGGTTCCTCGTGCCAAAAAATTGTATAGGAATCTTAGTAAGTGACACCCACTGTGTGATTTACTGGTATTTGGTGCTGCTAGGGGGTGTTATGGGCACTTTATAGTGGTATTTTGTTGGTGCTGTATGATGTTTGGCATGGTCGTATTTGTTGCAACAAAAGATTGACTATAAAAAGTTTGAGAAGTCCTAATCTATTGGATGACATAACATGTGACTAGGTGAATCTATTGTTTGATAATTTCCTGCTTGATGATATGGTTTACATATTTGAGGGAGTGGTAAGCAGTTTGACTAAGAAAAGCAAAATTTGTCACAGTTTGCATTGCATGCCACAAATTTTCCATGACACAGGGTGTATATTGTATGTGGGCTGGTGGGGTTTGTGTGCCAGGGCTACTTTTTAATCCCAGTCCAGCCCTTAGTGGTATACTGATTAATAAACATAAGGAGTCATTTATTAATCTGAAATACACCTAAACTAGGCATATTTTAGGGTCAGATTGCGCCACAATGGTTAGTTGCGCTGCAATTTGCGAATGCCCCGCTCACACCACGTGTAAAATTGTCGGCAAGGCATGGGCGGGGAAGGGGATGGGCCTGCAGACCCGTCCCATTTATCATTTTCTACGCCTGTTTAGGTCTAGATGTAAGACAGCAAGGAAGCTGGCTTACATTTAGAACTGGCGCTGGATACGCTGAAGTTATGAAGAGGCCAGTGCCTCTTCATAACTCTGGCAGATCCAATGCCAGTTTAGGGGTTTATTAAGACCAGACTTAATAAATGTACCCCATAATTCTCTCCTAACTACTCCATGAAGATGAGAGGTCAAACAAGATCTACTCTACCATGATGAAAGCCACCAAACACCGGTCACAGATTAGACTTCCCTTGTACAAGGTGCTCACCATTTGGCCTTTGACAAAAATAATGTTTTCACCTGATGATTTTTGCTTTTTTTTGCACACATACAGTATATTCTAAAATGAAATAAAGACACTAAAAATTTTCCATATATTATTGTCTTATCGCAGTAGAACTTTCCACTGGAGCAAAGAAGAATATGTCATTTGGTGTGATAGATACCAATAGGGGAGCCCCAATTGATTCCTCATAGATTAACATATGGTGTCGTCCAAAGGAACACCCTTCACAGACCAACTGTGAAAGACAAATCATCTTAAAACTAACCTGTTAGGTGAATTCTGCTGCAGCATATAATGGAAGGAGAGAAGCTGAATGTTGCAATGTATCGGTGATATATAGGTTTATATGGTAGGGAGCAAAATTTGTACATCCTGCCAGGACTCTTAGGAGAAACAGTGAGAGTCCTGCTTACCCCATCCATGGAGGATATTTAACAACTCTCCCAGTATCAGTAGTGTGAATACATAGAAATCTGTCAATCACTGTGTGTTTGTGTTTGTTGGGAAGTTATTAATTAGGACTCTCAATGTCTCTTCTAAGAGTCCTGTCAGTATTTACTCTATTTAATAGGCCTGATTCAGACAGCTGTTCTAATTTCTGCAACCAAATCTTGGACATATCGGGAAGGTATCTGATAGAAAGCATGGTATATGCTAGTTTCCTGGAATAGTCCAACGGCCTATGCAGAAAAGAAGTATGTCTGAATTGAACTATGTACTTTAATGGGTCTGTGTGCTGTCCGGGTGTAGTCAGGATACCACACCTCTTTCTCCCTTAGGCTCCATTCACACGACCGTATGTTGTCCGCAAACAAAAGGATCCGTTTTTTTGCGGATTAGATGCTGTCCTATTCACTTCTATGGGGCCCTTTTCTTCCATTGCACAGCTCAGCAAAAAAAATGAAACACGTCCTATACTTGTTAGTGAAAATCAGGACATGACCCTATTGTAGTCTATGGATCAGCAAAAAAACGGAATGCAATCCGTTTTTTTGTGGACATGCTGAACTGTCCGCAAAAAAACGGATTCGTTTTTTTGCGGACAACATACGGTCGTGTGAATGGAGCCTTAATCATATCCTAGTTTCAGATATTGCACTAGAAATCCCCTGACAGGTTTACTTTAAAGGATAACTGTCATTTTTTTTTTTTGCTAGTTTGTTAGAGCTTGGCATGTATACCTGAGTTAGTCTGTCAATGATTGTCAAAAGATCTGTAATTACCTCATAATAACAGCTT
Source organism: Bufotes viridis (assembly GCA_033119425.1). Lineage (NCBI taxonomy): Eukaryota > Metazoa > Chordata > Amphibia > Anura > Bufonidae > Bufotes > Bufotes viridis. The sequence continues at coordinate 274,118,268 of CM065591.1, forward strand.
TCATTAATGTCCTCTTTCCCTTTCCACTGCTCCCTTAAAAGACCGTTGCTATGGCTTGTCTGTCTTCCTTTTAGTATAAACGGAAGATGGAGGGGCGGTCCTTCACACTGCATGGCTGCATTACGCTTCAGAGTGAGGAGGTGTGTCTCTCAGTAATCCAATCTGATTCGCTCACAGGGAGCTGCTGGCTACAGCAAGTGTGTATGGGAAGTGAGGGAAAGCAGTTTTGGCCTCAGGGAACTGGCAGAGGAGCCATCTTGAGAAGGTCCTTATATTGTAAATGTTTAGACAGCCGTAACTAAGGGGAAAGACTCAAAGAAAACAGTGGTATGTGAAGAAACTAAAGATTGCTTTATGCATTATGCTTCTGCAGCAGTAACATATGCTAAAATGGATTTTTTTAATAAAAACAGGACAGTTACCCCTTAAGGATTTATGTGCAGACAATACGCACTGAAATCTGCAGGTGTTCACAGGGAAATCAGTGCGGTCAATCCGCATCAATTGGTGCGGATTTGCATGTGGATTTGGTGTGGATTTTCTGCATGCGGATTTTACTGTCCTTGTTGAAATGAATGGAGAAAATCCGGACAGGAAAAATCTGCATCGTGTGCATGAGAATTTCAAATTCTTATAGAATAAAATGTACATGACCTACGGTGCTGACTTTCCGCATGCAAATCCTCTCAGAAAATCCACACGCAATCCTGATTTTGTGCATTTAGCCTAAGGGATTGTGATTTACTCAGAACCTGTCAGAGATCTCCAGTAAATCTCAATCTCAGAATTAGACTTGTATAGGGTAATTTATCAAACTGGTGTAAAGTAGAACTGGCTTAGTTGCCCATAGCAACCAGTCATATTCCACCTTACCTTTTTCACAGCTCCTTTGTAAAATGAAAGGTGGAGTCTGATAGGTTGCTATGGGCAACTAAGCCAGTTCTACTTTACACCAGTTTGATACATTACCCCAGTAGAGTCTAGATATTTGTCCTTCTACTTCTAAGTCTGAACACGATCTCCTAGGTCCCATTTACTTAACTTTTATTTGATTGCCTCAGTATATCAGTGGCAGTTTCCTTACAGTCATCTTTTACTCATTGGTGGTTTGGTAATTTGTACTTTAAAATCATTCTGCCCTTTCTGTAGAAATCAGCCCACCATGCACTTATAAGCTTGTGCTTAAGGACCCCATACACTGAGAATGGTGGAACCACACTCTGGAACTCGCTACCCCAACAGACCCCATAACAGACTTTCACCTACAGTGGAATCCTTCAAAAGAAACCTAAAAACCCTCCTCTTCAGACAAGCCTACAACCAGTGACTCTGCTGCCTCTAGACCGCCATGACCAGCTTCACCCTCACCTACTGTGTCCTTCTCCCATACCATGTAGATTGTAAGCCCTCATGGGCAGGGCCCTCTCTCCTTCTGTACTAGTTTGTATCTCATCTTGTTTATGCTTAGTGCAATTGTCTGTATTATGTATGTATACCCATTTTCATATGTACAGTGCTATGGAATGAATGTTGTTTTAAAAATAAATAATAATAATAATAACCTACTGTTTAATTGTATGTGAACTGTAGTTTTTATTGGTATCTTTTTGGGTACATAATGACTTTTTGATCACTCTTTATTTAAACATTTTTTGTGAGAAAACATGACAAAAAGAAATAACATCATTTTTTCATTACGGTTTTAATCACACATGATAAATATTGTTACAGTATTTTTCGCGATATAAGACGCACTTTTTCTTCCCCAAAACTAGGGGGAAAAGTTGGTGCGTCTTATACGACAAATACACATTTTGCCTGCATTAAAACTGCCCCTAACTTTGTGTGGTGCTTGCTCACAGTCCTCTTTTTATGCTGTGTGTGCTGCAGGCTGGATTTGTGGCATGTACTGCGGGCTGTGGAGACTTCTCTGACCCTCCCTGCACAGCCAGGCTGTGTGTGTTCGGGCTTCCCTCTTCCTTCTATAGCGCGTCTTGTCCCCCCCTCCCGACAGTCTAACCACGTGCTGCCCGGGCACCATGCGAACGCTCTGCTGAGCTTACCAATACCTTTCCCTCCATCAGTGCGGGCTGTGCCTCCTCATGTCTCCCCGGGCAGTCTCACTCCTTGCTGGGCAGTGTGGGCACAATCCGCTTCTGTGCATATCTCCCGGGCACTGTATCAATCTATGCTGCCCTGAAATGTCTGCACGTCTGCCCCTCCTGTTCCATACGTTCCGCCTCCTCCGGCCAAGGTTTACTGTGTGCTTTCCGTGCTCTGCTCCGCCCCGCTCCTACTTCATTTGATGCCCATGATTAATGGGCAGAAGAATTGATCCGCCAAAGCTCCGCCCCCCAAATCCCATGGAGAAGACACCGCCCTCCTTACCTCATACTGCTGCTCCTGCTCCGCCCCCTCTTCACCTACTACTCTATTGGATGCCCATGATTGATGGGCAGAAGAATGGCTCCACAAGCTCCGCCCCGGATCACGGGGAGAAGACACCCCCCCCTCCCTACGTCATACTGTTGCTTCTGGAAAGATTACAGGCAGCGTGTATGGTGTGTGTGTGAGAAAGTGTTCAGGCGGACCAACTACAGGGTAAATGAAATGTAAAATGTGCATACACACCCACACACACCTAGGGTCTAAGAGAGCTTAGAGCATAATGAACATTTAAAGCCAAGTATTGGCTGATTTTACTGATGACAAAAGTTGCAGTATGGCTGTTCCTGTGCCCCCATATGATGATAAATTTGCCATTGGCTGTCTCCCCATATGTTGTCAATGTGATGAATAGCTGTTCCCATGAAACCTGCATGTTACCCTTTGTGGTCAGTGTAACAGTCTGTAAACCAAGGCTGCAGACTATCCCACAACATTCTCTCCAGCAGCATTCACTCAAACTACCGTAGATGGCATATGAGGGGGTATGAGACCACCAGATGAAATATGGGGGGTTAGAGAGCACCAGATGAGATATGAGGAGGTACGAGGCCACTAGATGAAATATGGCTGGATAAGAGAGCACCAGATGAAATATGGCTGGATAAGAGAGCACCAGATGAAATATGGAGGGTTAAAGAGCACCTGATGAGATATGAAGGAGTATGAGAGCATCAGATGAAATATGGCTGGATAAGAAAGCAACAGATGAAATATAAGGGGGGAGGGGAAATGAAGAACATATTGGTAATTTCTGGATTTCTTGTAGAAAATTACGGTACTGTTATCCTTTTCAAGATGTCTAAGGAGAAGAGACTGGCATATAAAGTTGCTTTCAAGCTGGAAGTAATCAAATTTGCTAAGAAGCATGGAAACAGAGCAGTGGAGAGACACTTCGGGCCACCTCCAACTGAGAAAATGATAAGAGAGTGGAGGAAACAGGAGGATCAGCTCCAAAAGTTGGATAAAAGCAAGCACACCTCACGTGGACCAACTGCAAAGTGGCCAGAGTTAGAGGTAGAAGTTAAGGAGTGGATCACACGTCACCAGCAAAATGGACTTTCTGTCTCAACAAAAATGATAATCTGAGGCCAAACGCATTGCTGTGGAGAAAGGCATTCAGGATTTCACCGGATCACCATCGTGGTGCTATAGATTTATGAAGAGATCTGGCCTTTCTATGCGCACCAAAACCAGGATTGCACAAAAAATGCCAAAGGAATATGAATCAAAGATCAATTGTTATTGATGCGAGGAAGAAGAATAACTTTGAAATTAGCCAGATTGGGAACATGGATGAAGTCCCGCTAACGTTTGATGTGCCATCTAACAGAACCGTAGATAACAAAGGAGCCAGAACCATAACTGTAAAAACCTCAGGGCATGAGAAAACCCACTACACAGTTGTGCTGTCCTGCTGTGCAGATGGTACCAAACTGCCTCCAATGTTGATCTTTAAAAGGAAAACATTACCAAAAGAAATTCCACGGGGAGTCGTCGTGCATGTTCGTGATAAAGGGTGAATGGACGAAAATGGCATGAGGCTGTGGATTGACAAAGTGTGGTCCAAACGTCCTGGCGGGCTTCTGAAGAAATCTTTCTTGTTGGTGCTTGACCAGTTCAGAGCGCACATTACAGAAACTACTAAAAAGAACTTTAAGGAAGTTAAGACCCAAATAGCTGTGATTCCTGGTGGTCTTACCAGCCAGCTGCAACCTCTGGACGTTTCCATTAACAAATCGTTCAAAGTTCTGATGCGAGAGGAGTGGAACACCTGGATGGCAGCTGGGAACCATGATCTGACGCCTACTGGGCGGATGAAGAGGCCCACTATCACACAAGTGTGTGAATGGGTTAAAAGATCATGGGACACCGTGAAGGAGGACATTGTTGTAAAATCCTTCAAGAAGTGTGGCATTAGTAATGCCTTGGATGGAATAGAAGACGACGTCCTTTTTGACACCAGTGAGGAAGAAAGTGATGACAATGACTGCGTGGATCTGTCTTTCCACATTTCTGATAGCAGCGAAGAAGAGGAATTCTTGGGGTTCGAATATAAACATTACAGCCTTATTTTTGTTACTTTCACTGTTTACTGACTTTACTGACTGTTAATGAGAGTAAAGATAGTTCTTAATATGTTACATGGTTGACATAAAATTGTTCTTAAACTACTGTTAACTTTATACAGTTGATATAAAATATTTTACTACAGTATTTGGTTCAGAATCTTTTTTTTCTAGATTTTCCGCCTTTAAAATTGGGTGCGTCTTATATGCCGGCGCGTCTTATACGGCGAAAAATACGGTATATTTTAATAGTTTTTTTATAGTTTATTTTATATGTAAAATTGGGAAAGGGAAGTGGTTTAAATTTTTTAACATTTCTGTTTGCTTTTTTTAAAACTTTCTTTACTCTACTTTTTAGTCCCCCTGTATGTGTAATCTTTTGATCGCTTGTCCCATAAACTACAATAGAATTGTATTGCAGTCTATATTTTCATTTGAAAAATTTGGACAGCACTCCAGAGGTATATGTGAGTAGATCTGTTCTGTCTTCATACACATTCACACAGTGTGCAGTCTGCCATAGAGCATAAACCATTCCTGTCTTCCAAATAAGAGGACTGTTCTTTGTGATCTAACTTGCTTATTGGTCACCAGGTTGTATATATGATTGTATGCAATTGATTGGTAAAACTACAAGAATACAAATAGCATGCATAATTATAAAGCATGGAATAGCATGTACTATTACATTTACATTAACAGAGAAGGCGCATGGTAAAATGGCTGCCTATACATAGGATTACATACCTATCTAACAGTCATAACTCGCTGAGTAACAATTACAACTAACTGAACAGCTCTGCATTACACAATATCCCTGAAACAGAGGTAGATCTCTTACCAGATATGCTTTTGCAAGGACAGTAGAGTTTGAGAAGGAGACATGCATATGAGAGCTCTGTACTGTGTCCTGGAGGCTTCTCTTTCCCAGGATGCTTTGCAATAACACACAATGCAATGCACTACCCACAATGCAGTAGTCTTGTAACAAAATAAACAAAGTGTAATACAATTTAACACCGCCATATGGTGCTATAAACACACTAAACACTTCTGAAATACCCTGACTGTGGCAGAACAAGATCAGTGCCTGCCTTGAATATGGAACTGGGCCCATACCAGTTCTTTATTTGTAATTCAAAATGAGAAGAAGAATACTCATATGTGGTTTTCAAATGGAGAAGTGTTTTAATTTATAGTTATTAAATCCAGTAGATGTGGCGGTGCCAGGAGTCAGACCCCCATTGATCGTATATTAATGACCTTTCTTGAGGATATTGTAAGTCATCAATATTCTACTCCCAAAAACAATTTAACCTATTCATGATTGTTTCGCACCTCAGTCTGAGTTTTATTGATGTGTTGTTTTTTTATATGGCTTTTTACAGGTTCAAATCATAAACATGGTTGATACTGTTCATGCATTTATACTTTTTTAATCCACATGTAGAAGGAGCCTAAACACGCTTCATTCTGGAGTAACAAGATCCTTAACATTGTCACAAAAAATCAAAAGAAATCCAGCATCCAGTAGAGGACAAGATAATCCAGACTTTATTAGATATCCTCCTCAAAGAAGCACTCAAGCACACAAAAATGTTTATTCTCTGGACCATTAGAAAAGTGGATGTTGTAAGCTTTAGTGAGGGTAATCATCTACTGGATTTAATCAGTATGGATTAAAGGTCTTTACTTCATGGGATTTTCACTGACTTCCTGTATGGCTGTGCCACGGGCAAGGCTTTTCAGGTAGTTCGCTATGACAGCCTGGGAGCCTGCACAAGTCAGTAGCAACCGATTGAGGCAGGGCTCCAATCGGAAGGCAGAGGGAGCCCCCCCCTCTGTGTAAACTCACTGATGCCACGATTGCTATTGAGGTGTTAAATGACCAGGATCAGAACTTAGGTATTGATAGCCAATGCTCAGAATATTTCATCAATATCAAATCAGTGGAAGACTGACAACCCCACTGATCAGCTCTTTCAGGCAGCCACCGGTCCCAGTATATAGTGGATGGTTGACTTTATGCACTACATAGTTTCTGACACTGTGCAAACTGCAGCTCAATTTCCATTCACTCATACAGGAGCTGCAGTATCCAATATGGCCTTTCTAGCACCAGTAGCTGCCTGAAACAGCTGATTGATGGAGGTGGCAGGTGTCGGACCCATGTTATTCTGATATTGATGCTCTATCCTAAGGATAGGCCATCAATATCAAAGTACAGGTGTAACACCCCATAGTGGTGTTACCATTCCTGCACCCTGCTACTGTCTCTAATGGGCTAGCATAAATTTGATCTTTGTATTTCTTTCTAGATTCTTCAAAAGTGTGCACTGCTATTATTGCTATGCAACTGTTATCACATGCAATGTGCCTGGTTCACCAGCAGGTGGCAGTGTATATGGCAGAGCTATCCTTAGACAGAATGGAACACCCCATTCCATTCTCCCCCCTCTGGGCAGAAGTGGGCCAGTCCTTCTTCCTACTAGTAGGAAGAGGCAGCAGTTGAAGTTAGTTCTAGTTTTAAGCTAGTCTGGACAGTAGAGTAGTAAGGTGTGGCACGCTCACAGTGTAAGGTGCCTATGTCAGCCAGAGCAGCCTGGAAGCAGATGTCTGGAATCCATCGGGACCTGAGGAAAGCGTTCTTCGGTCACCATAAGAGTAATCAGCAAGAGGAATAGTTCTTCAGCTGAAAATACGTTATTTACTGAGTATCAGGAGGGAAATAACAGTTGACGGCACCCCAACCAAGGATACCAGAACAGACCTAAAGTACAGAAAGCAGAGTTTAGTGCAGCACAGAGCAAGAAAGCAGAGTATTTAGTCAAGCCTATCAGTATAGTAGAGAAAGAGAGAAAGCAGAGTTATTGAGTTTGTCTGCCAGTTTATGCCAAAGCCTGCTGGAACCAAGACAAAGCCTGCCAATCGTTTGGATGAAAGTTTATTCAAGTAAAGCTATGGAGCCAATACCTGGGGTCCCACTGTATCCAGGTAGGAGCACCGAGACACATATAGGCCGCACCACACCACTCGGCATTCCACTAACCTGAGATGCGATAGGGACCTGGGGGGGGGGGGGGTTGGAGAGTTGCACAGGAAATCCCCTTTAGGAGTTATACTAAAATAAAATACAGCTTTTATCTCCCCTCCTTCTTCTTTTACACATGTATGTCATAGAATCTTATTTGGCCACCAATAGTTGACAAGTTCCAATCTTCAGGTGTTTGCACAAATAGGTGTAACAAAAATGGTGACATAAAATAATTTAAAGGGTTTATGCAAACTTATAAAACATGCCCCCCAATTCCCTTGATGCTAGGGAGGCTTGTCCCCGTGGCTTCTACCCATCACGAGTATCAGGAGCAATGCGGGTGTCGGGAATGGGTATAATCTATATGAGGGTCCCAGGCATTGTGTGTGTGTGTGTGTGTGTCTCTGTGTGTGTGTGGGGGGGGGGGATGGTTTAGAGTTTGGATAACCCCTTTAAATTACAGACAATATTTTGGTAAATGACCAAAAATTTTACCATGGTTCTGTCCCCCTTTGTATAACTGTTATTAAAAAAAAACTTGCATTTAAAGGCAAATTGGGGCATTTCTTCAGTGGGAACTATTTTCTGGAATTCATTATGTGACATTACAGAAGAGTTACCTGTAAGGATTAAGATCAGTTCTGAACTCCTGCAAGATTTTAAATGAAAATAAAACAAGAATAACAACCTGACCCCACTGATCAAAGAGGAAGTGTCACTAATTATTTAAGATGGACACTTATGGCATACATTTAATGGCAAAAGAAGCGGATTTCCCCTGCATGTGGATCAAATCAGAGTTATCTTATAATTGACTCTTTACAAGAGCAGGCTACTATGTAATGGACTAGATATTAAAAGCCTTAATCATTTTAAAACTAGTTTCCTTCTTTGTTTGAGTGGACCTTTAATGCTAAGAGGTATTTTACAAGTCAAAAAGATTATCCTACTTACCCTGGAAAACAAATGGTTTTGGATCTTGAGAAAACTTTGGATCTTTAATGCATTCATTGATTCATGATGTCAAGCCAGCGCCAGTAAATGCGAGGCAGACAACGATGGAGTTCCGATCTCTGCTATGGAAAACAGCAGAGATGTTGATAATGGCCTATTTAGTGTTTGATGTCATAAACTGGATTTCTGAGAGACCATTTGGTTTTAATAGTGTGTTTAGCTGTTTGCAAAGTCATAATATATAATAAAACACCAACAGTACTTGACACTCTCCTATTGTGTTTTGCAGTTGCATTGACTTACTTTAAAGCGGTTTTCTGATTTGCCTGAGCCTGATCTTATAAAATAATCATTTATAAAGGTAGCTGTAATTTTGTAATGTATTACTTTTACCTTCTTTGCTGATATCTTCTGTTCTGGGCTGTGGTCACATGACCATGTCCATGCGGCTCTTTCTTAATTCCTATATTGTTATGTCCATGGACGCGTCAAAGCAGCAACAGGGGCTGTAATAGGGCAGGTTCTGTAACTAGCTGAGTGGGAGGAGCTATAAACTAGCTGGGTGATGTTAGGGGTGGTGCTGGAGCTGTGGCACAGAAAGGAGAAGTGCATCATGGGTTTGGTTGGATATAGTAACAGGAAGTGCTACATTTAAGATGAAAACAAACCAGAGGGATTTGTTTACATGGTGAAAATGGGCCAGGAGAGTCCAAACTGAAAACAAAGGATGGAGAAGATGTACATGAGGTTAGCAACTACATGAGCATATCTGTTAAAAACCTCAGCATTCTAGGAAAACTCATTTAAATAATTTTCCATCACATAATACAATTAACCCAAGAGAACATGTGATTATCTATAAATAAGGGCCCCAACCTTTTGTTGCTAATGAACTAACTTTATATATGGTATATTAAAAGGATAGCAAATTAAAAGGAATACACCATATTAACCCCTTAACGCATAATGCCATACATACAGTATATGTCTTTATGTGCCTGCAATTGTATGGAGAAGGCTGCTATGCTGAGCCCGCTCTATACGTGGCAGATGCTGCCTGTATAATACAGCAAAAAATGCAAGGTAAGCGGCACTACAGATCCTGATCCAAGTACATGCCAGTGTTCACACTTAGTAGCGGTAGTGGTGCAAGCAGATAGGGAACTTGGCCATTGGTCCCGTCACATTCATAATCCTCAAGAAGTCCGCAGCACTCATCCATATTATGTAAATCCGATAGCAGCGACGTTTCAACCCCAATAGGTTTGTGGGTGTGGTCAATCAGTCCCCTCCCCCTGACAATAATGGGTGCTATCCTTACAACATATGTCAAGAATAATCAACATATATATATATATCATAGAGAGAGAATATATAGGCCAGATATATACTCACAGCTCAATGCTGGTTTCTTAGCGACGCTTCTCCCCACAGCAACTCAGGACGTCATGGAGTTGAATTTTTTCTATTGGCCATAGCGCGATTCTCGGCTCTCGCGCTTCCAGCTCGACGCATGCGCAGTTGGAGATCCAGTACGCCGGACACAGGCGCTTCTTTCGACTTCTGCTATTGGACCTCTCATGGAGCCCTATTCACTGTGAGTACATATCTGGCCTATATATTCTCTATCTATGATATATATATATATATATATATATATATGTTCATTATTCTTGACATATGTTGTAAGGATAGCACCCATTATTGTCAGGGGGAGGGGACTGATTGACCACACCACAAACCCTACTTAAGGCACACTTGTATATTGTAATTTGCACTGCTTGAAAAAGACCCATTGGGGTCGAAACGTCGCTGCTACCACGTTGTATCTTCAATAAATTGGATTTACATTATATGGATGAGTGCTGCAGACTTCTTGAGGATTATGTATGATACAGAGGGCACCCGGCCACAATAACGGGGAACAGTGATCACACCAATCCCATCAATTAACCCTTCAGATCCTACGTTCAACAGCAAACGTGGCATCTGTGAGGTTAGGCAGAAGGATGCAGCTCCCTCTGCTTTCCAATCAGACCCCCCGCAGTGAAATCATGAGACTTGATGAGTTAACATGACAACCAACGACCTGCTGGAGGTTCCCAGGCCTGCTATAGTAAGCTTCCTGCTAAGATGTGCATGAGGAACAGCTCAGCAGGGAGCTCGTCAGAATGCCATCCCCCATAATAAATCTCCATTAAAATATTTAACAATTTTTACTGTAGGGTGAAGGTTCTAACAGTAAAAACAATGGAAACATGTGATTCTCCATTTTTTTGTTACCTTTTCCCCCCAAAAAAGTTCAATAACAGTGATCAAAAAGTTGTACGTACCCTAAAAATAAAAACTAATATTAAAACTACAGTTCATCCTGCAAAAAACAAGCCCTCGTACAGCTTTGTAGATGGAAATATAAAAAGTTATGGATTTCAGAAAGATGCAAAGAAAATTTAGATTTTTTTTGCAAATTTTTTTATACAAATTTCAGATCGCCATAATCGTATTGAGTCACAGAACAAGGACGTCATATCCAGTGCGAAGTAAACTTGGTAATGTCAAAACCCCAAAAATTGTGTGTTTTCCAATACAAGACATGGTAAATTAAATAGTGCCATATTAAAGGGGTATACATACATAATACAGACAATTGCACTAAGCATAAACAAGACGAGTTACAAACTGGTACAGAAGGAGAGAGGGCCCTGCCCATGAGGGCTTACAATCTACATGGTATGGGAGAAGGACACCGTAGGTGAGGGTAAAGCTGGTCATGGCGGTATAGAGGCAACAGGTGGGTTTTTAGGTTTCTTCTGAAGGATTCCACTGTAGGTGACAGTCTGATATGTTGCGGTAGCGAGTTCCAGAGTGTGGGGGATGCATGGGAGATATCTTGGAGGCGATTGTAGGAAGAGGTGATAAGAGGAGAGGAGAGAAGGAGGTCTTGTCAGGATCAGAGATTGCGTGTGGGATGTATTGGGAAAGTAGCTCAGAGATGCATCTTGTCCTGCACCTCAGCCTGGCCCTAAATACAGTTTTGCTTCATCCTTCGGTGCTCTGCAACGTGTCTCTGACCCCCATGGGTCAGCTGTCAATCACACAGAGACCAATTCAGGAGGTAGTGGCCTAGTTGTTCCCCTGCAGTGAAGTCTAGATGCCTGTACAGCGGTTAAAGGATAAAAACAGGGTACATCCTGGATAACACCCTAAGGAGTAGTCCAAAGTCAAATCTGTTGGTTGATACAGTGGACTGCTCACTGTAGTGCCGAACTAATCAAAGAACCCGTGCGAAATCCCATATGTCACCAGGTTGGGTGATGTGGTGACATCATCGTGGGCCGCACGAGATTTCACGCTGGATCTTCAATCAAAATGGAGGCAGCCGACTCTTAATGATCGAATGGATGAGGTTAGTATGATTTTATTTACAATATTTATTTTTTATTTTACACTTTAACACCTTAAGGACCCTGCCATTTTTCACCTTAAGGACCAGGCCATTTTTAGCAAATCTGACATGTGTCACTTTATGTGGTGATATCTGTAAAACGCTTTTACTTATCCAGGCCATTCTGAGATTGTTTACTCATCACATATTGTACTTCATGACAGTGGTAAAATGGACTCTACTCTATTTACTCTATTTGCCTTATGGTTATGCACTTCTGAGTGTAGAAAAATATCTGCTTAGTCTGAACTCTGTCTTATAGTGGTAAAAATGCCCAATTTAACAAAAAATTTGGAAAAATTAGCAAATTAGCAAATTTCAATTTCTTTACTTTTATAATAGATAGTAATAACTACAAAAATAGTTATTACTTTACACTCCCCATATGTCTACTTCATGTTTGCATCATTTTGTGAATGCCATTTTATTTTTTGGGGACGTTAGAAGGCTTAGAAGTTTAGAAGCAAATCTTCAAGTCTAAGTCACTTTTTGAGGCTTACATAATAGAAACCACCCTAAAATGACCACATTTTAGAAAGTATACCCCTCAAGGCATTCAAAACTGAATTTACAAACTTTGTTTACCCTTTAGGTGTTCCACAAGAATTAATGGAAAATGGAGATGAAATTTTAGAATTTCACTTTTTTGGCAGATTTTCCATTTTAATAAATTTTTTCCCACTAACAAAGCAAGAGTTAACAGCCAAACAAAACTCAATATTTATTGCCCTGAGTCTGTAGTTTACAGAAACACCCCATATTTGGTCGCAAACTTCACTACGTGCACACGGCAGCGTGCAGAAGGAAAGGAATGTCATATGGTTTTTGGAAGGCAGATTTCACTGGGATAATTTTAAGCTAGAGACAAAAATTGAAAAAAGTAGATTGGGGCGCCAGTTCCCAGAGGTACAAAATGTAGAAAGGAAGTACCTGATATAGTCAACCTATGTGACCCAAGTAAGGTAGGTTCTATAAATGGGTATATTAGTAAAAAATAGGTATAAAGAGATCAGTTAGTAATTCGTGAATGTTATAGCCGATGATACTTGTACTTGTTCGAGAGACAAGTATGCACTCAAATTCAGTGTCACAACTATATTGTGGTATAATATAATCCTAAAAAAGGAGTGCAGAAGCAATTGAAGAAAAGCAGATATATACCAAGATTAAGAAATATGCCAAGAATAAAAAATACTTCCTTTCTACATTTTGTACCTCTGGGAACTGGCACCCACTCTACTTTTTCCAATTTTTGTCTCTACCATTGTCGTTAAGTGCATCTAGCATCTGCTAGCACTACTTGGAGCTGCCTTTTACCTCATTTCCCTGTGCCACTTTTTTTTATCTCAAATTTCATTATTACTAATATCACCACTATCACTGCTATCACCATCCTTTGGCATCTTCATTATATCCTTTATCTTCAAGGGCTTTCACCAAGCCTATCGAAGGTTTTGGATAACTGCTGTCTCCTTTTTTTTTTTTTTTTCGAATCATAATTTTAAGCTGCCATGTCACATTTGAAGACCCCCTGATGCACCCCTAGAGTAGAAACTCCAAAAAAGTGACCCCATTTTAAAAACTACACCCCTCAAGGTATTCATAACTGATTTTACAAACTTTGTTAACCCTTTAGATGTTCCACAAGAATTAATGGAAAATGGAGATTAAATGTTAGAATTTTTAATTTTTGGCAGCTTTTCCATTTTAATTTTTTTTCCCACTAACAAAGCAAGGGTTAACAGCCAAACAAAACTCAATATTTATTGCCCTGATTCTGTAGTTTATATAAATACCCTATATGTGGTTGTAAACTGCTGTACGGGCACACGGCAGGGCGCAGAAGGATAGGAACGCCATATGATTTTTGGAAGGCACATTTCACTGGGATAATTTTAAGCTGCCAGGTCACATTTGAAGACCCCCTGATGCACCCTGTGACAGTCTGATCAACTTGCACCATCACGGGTCCCCCTTTTCCTGCCCAGATCGTAAATAATCCTGTCAGGCGTACTCACTCAGGCATGAAATAATCCCACACATCAACCGAGGCCTAATTCTAGGTAAACAAAAAAACTGAACTTTATTGATACACACACATCAAGTTTATACAGTGCACATAACTCCTCCCACAGTATCCTGGGAGATAATTGAGTGACAACATAAGCCAACCCCCTCCCCACGTGTCACATCCCAAGTTGGCTGTGGTAAAACTGTGAACAAGAGTCAGTGTTCCTGATGGAGGTCATAATAAAGGGCTTTCCTTCACACACCCCTAGAGTAGAAACGCCCAAAAAAATGACTCCATTTTGGAAACTACGGGATATGTTGGCAGTTTTGTTGGTACTATTTTAAGATAGATATGATTTTTGGTTGCTCTATATTGCACTTTTTATTACACTTTTTGTGAGGCAAGGTAACAAAAAAATAGCTGTTTGGCACCGTTTTTATTTTTTATTATTTACAATGTTCATCTGACAGGTTAGATCAGTGATGGGCAATCTACAGCCCAGGGGACCTTTTTATCCGGCCCGCAGAACTGCACTGCAATGGGAAGCTAATTTATTCACTTAATTTGCCGCTGACATAATTGCAGAGAAGCGCTGTAATCTCGCGCAGGCTCACTCCATACAGTAGTCTGCGCCTGTGAAATGGCTTTTTTTACACTTTTTTTTTTTACAGTGTTCATCTGAGGGGTTAGTTCATGTGATATTTTTATACGGACGAGCTGATTCCTAATATGTATACTTTTATTACTTTATTTACGTTTTACACAATAAAACATTTTTGAAACAATATTCTGAGTGCTATAGTTTTTTTTATTTTTTTTCAACAATTGTTTTAGTTAGGGTCTAATTTTTTGCCGGATAAGATGATGGTTTGACTGGTACAATTTTGGGGTGCTTATGACTTTTCGATCGCTTGCTATAACACTTTTTGTGATGTAAGGTGACAATTTTATTAAGAAGGTAGTTACGGACGTGGCAATACCTAATATGCATACTTTTTTTAGTTTATTTAAATGTTACACAATGATATCATTTTTGAAAAAATAAATAAATAATGTTTTAATGTCTCCCTAGTCTGAGAGCCATAGTTTTTTAATTTTTTGGGTGATTGTCTTAGGTAGGGTATCATTTTTGCGGGATGAGATGACGGTTAGATTGGCACTATTTTGGGTTGCGTATGACTTTTTGATCGCTTGTTATTACACTTTTTATGATGTAAGATGACAGAAAAAGTTTGTTTGTTTTTTTAGGTCATGTGGTATTTTTATAGAGCAGGTTGTTACGGACATGGAGATACCTAATATGTCTAATATGTCAGGGACTCATTTTTTGTGGTATGAGGTGATGCTTAGATTGGTACTATTTTGGGGGGCAAACGCCTTTTTGATTGCTTGGTGTTGCACTTTTAGTGATGTAAGGTGACAAAAAATGATGATTTTTTTAAACTTTATTTTGGTAAAAATGCTTTTTTTACTTTAAACTTTTATT
The DNA here is from genome assembly GCA_033119425.1 of Bufotes viridis. Lineage (NCBI taxonomy): Eukaryota > Metazoa > Chordata > Amphibia > Anura > Bufonidae > Bufotes > Bufotes viridis. The sequence goes on from CM065591.1 coordinate 274,133,712, forward strand.
TTTTGTAAAACTTAATTTTTTTTACTTCTTTTTTCACTTTATTTTTTGTCCCACTATGGGACTTCAACATTTCAGGGTCTGATCCCTGTTTCATTACAGCACAATACACTTGTATTGTGCTGTATTGAACTGTCAGTGTCTTACACTGTAAGACGCTAATATTTGCCTAGGAAACCCAGTCCTGGGGCTGGATCTCCTGGGCTTCTCTAGCTGGCAGTATCGATGCCTGTTCAAGGCATCGGGGCTGCCATAGCAACCACCGGGTCACTGTCCCCGCTGCTCGGGGACCCGATGAGGATGTACAACCTGCCGCAAACTACCTGTATGCCACGGTCAGTGTGGCTGCGGCATACAGGGGGTTAATCCGCCGACACCGGTGTTTTCAGCAATGCTGGCAGATACAGCAGGGGCCCTGCTGCTGATCGTGGCAGTGTGTGTGGGTCAGCCAGTTAACCCTAGGTTGAGAATGCTCGTCCTAGTGCATTAAGTACCGGCCAGTTAGGACGCGCATTATCGTCCTAGGTCGGCAATGTGTTAATATTAATGTCAGATTCCGCGATCAGCTATAAACACGACATTTGAGACAAAGAAATGTGCTTTGTGATTAAGTAATTTGTTACAAAGTAATTGTTTTTGTAAAATTTGGCAAAGCAGCCGAATCGAATTTTCCAATACTCTCTACTCACTGCCATAACATATATACTGTATGTACATTTGTACAATTATGGGAACTGAGAAATCATTCTTACTGTATTTAGCAATTCTACAGATAACTATCACTAATATATATTTCTTTAAGAATAATGTTATCAGAGTGATACAAAGACATAGATGACAACATTTCCTTTGAATCTTGTACTCCATTTTTTCCATGATCTTGCCAAGTGAACAACTCATCTGTATAATATGAATTGTTTGTGAGTTGAATTGTGCCTTCTGTTTTGTTTACATGAACTAAAAAGCTCCAATGGGTCTTCAATTGTCCAAACATTTTTAGTGGTGTATGGCAATGATGTCATATATAACTCTCCAGTCCTTTCTTAGTGTCACATTTTGACATAACAGCTCAATTCATGATGTCTTCTCTCTTCTCCATTATGATATTTTGGGTCTGATCTTCTGTTATTACTTTTGGAAAATTAATACTCAACTAGATATAAATTTATGTATACCATAATACTACAATTGCCAAAGGTTTTTCAAACGTCTCAAGGCAGTTCATAGTATTTCCACTTCCTTCAACTCTTCAATTGTTTTCATTCATTCCTTTTGGCCTTGTCTCTGTTCAGGGTGAGACATTTTTAGCGTTCAGTAAAATTGTGTATGCCTTATCTTATTTTATAAAAATTTTGTTTAGTATATTGTACAGTAATAAACTGTACAATATACCAAAGAGTTATAATCTTTTTTTTTTCATGGAGATAATCCAGGATAGCATCTCTTCGAAAGCCTACAACAGACATAATAACTTAGTTTCTGGGCTCACCATTTGGCATCTATTTTGAATATTGAGACCGCATTTGCACCCACACACATCAGATCATTGGGCGTTCTGCTTTCACAATACAAATCAATAAAGAACAATTATAGACAGAAGAGTGATAGAACAGGTTTACTTGGTGAGGACTGGTGAATTCACAAGACATATCTTGCTGTAGGCTTAATTTACTTTGCTGTAAAGCATAACCTCTCTGTGAAATGTGTTTATTAATAACTGCAATACTAGCTTAAAATAATCTGCAGCTCATTACAGAAGGGTAACTAGTTGCGAATACATCTGACAATAGGTTAAAACAGGAAACAGATGACGAGGACTGCTTTAGCTGCTCATATCTGAGGATTAGTAGCAGCTAGAAATTTGAGCCTGGTCTTGTTTGAAAGCTGGTGTCCCAAATATTAGAATCAGAATCCAAAATATTCGAAATCAGAATCAGAGCATTCTATCCACTACAATGGAAGAAATAGCTGTCAGAACTTGAGTCTGGAGTGAAAGCAGTGTAACCTGTATTTACTTTAACTTTCAACTGCATTCACTGCCATCCCGAGTTTTAATTATGATATTGATTGGAATGCCAGCTTTCCAACAAGACAAAGCCCATATCTGTAGTTGGTACCAATACCAAAATATGAGCAGCTAAAGCAGTACTCCCCTCTTCTTATGTCACTTGGAATAGCAAAACCTGCACTGCTGGGAGCCATTTTTCAGAAGAATAAAAGCACTTTTTCTGGACATGGAATAAAAACACAAAGTACACACTATGTTTGGAATGCGTTTGCAATCTTCTGTGGGCAATGCTGTTAGTGATATAGGTGAAAATGACGTGACAGACTCCTTTTAATGAGAATGCATTACACTAAACATGGTATGTTAATATACAGTATTATATAAGTGCCACTGTCATGACTGTTCAATGTTTTTACAGTTGCTGTGAAAAGGACAGACCAGTAGTGCTTGCTGTCAGGTTACAATGCAAGTTTACCACTTAGTCTGAAAATGCTGGCAATCTGTGTGTCTGCAAACAAGACAAACTGACTGTATATATCGCTGACTGCCTTTTGTGTTTAGTTGGTTTTCTGTTCTTTTTTCTTATTCTTTTCTATCATCCCTTTCACTCACATTACACTCTTTTGTAGGGTATATTGCAAAACTAGACCTATATTAGTTTCATTTTTAATATAAAATTGTAACTAACCAATAAGAGGGCTTATGCCTTTGAATTGTTCCAGCCATAAACCTTTCGTTTCATACCTGTTTCAGCTATACTTTATATTATATTTTAAAATAAAAAATGGTTTGGTTAAACCTAAAAAATAAAAAAATAACATAATGCCCTTTTAAATTTAGTCGATTATTGTGGAATTTAGGTAGCTGTGGCTATTTAGCTGTTCACTAGGGCATTCTTAAACAGATTATTAAAAAGACTGCTAACCTGGTGCCTGGTAACCACAGAGGGATGAAGTTATATTATACAATAAATATCAATCCATAAAATTTAACACATAAGACACTGCTTCACCAATACATATAACTGTTTTACACTTGCAATGCTTGATGCGGAATCTACAAATCATTGCTTACTGTATTGAAAAATAATAGCATTTACATTGCTAAGAATAGATAAATGATGAATAATAATTGCAACAAAAAATGGTTTTAAATGAATGTTCTAAAAATAGATTTATCAATATGGTGCCTAAACAATTTATGAAACATATACATTTTATTGGAAAACAGTTCTGCTCAAATAAGACTTGAAAAAGTATAATCATATAAGCACCTTAGAAAGATATTTCAAAATGTGTAAAGATCTTTAAAAACTTGCAAATATCCTGAAAAGAGGTTGTCCGGGATTTTCATATTGATGGCCTAATCTCAGGAATCAGGATAGTGGGAGTACAACTTCTGGCATCTCCGTCCATCAGCGTTTGGAGAGGCCATGAGTGAGTTTGCATCCAATCATTTGCCACTCCTTATTGTAATGAATGTTAGCATGACTTATGGTTAATTTTTATAAAGGCACTAGAATTTTCAACTGGCTAAGAATGTAGGGGGAGTCATCTCTTGTAGAAGAGATTGTTATACCAAAACTACCGATCCACACTCCCATGATGTCCATGTCTTTCTGTAAGTCACTTCTTTGTACATTATGCTGACATAACTGGGCATTAAATGGTCAGAGTTCCTGGCCACCAATTTCAGTGCTCCACCATCCAGTTAATCCAGAGGTCTGTCTAATCAGCCAACTAATAGGCTTGATCAGCAGACCAGTTAGGGTTAAGATTGGTGTAGCCAATCTGAGAGTTGGCTCTCTATGTGAATCTGCCCTGCTGTTCAGCCCGTGGCAGTTGTGAACTCTTCATTTTGATGTGCTTGTTTGTCTGACTTCTGATTATCTGACCTGGCTTGTCTCACTACACCTCTAAAACAACCTGTTCGGACCTCGATTTATTCATTTACCTGTTGTTATAGTCCTTTGTAAATATTCAACCTGATTCTGACTCCTGTCTTTGGATTCCTTCTGGCTCTGATGTTAGTCTCTGATTATCCAGCATCAACCTTACTTGTCTGTTTCCTCTTTCACCTGTTTGCTTCACCAGTTAACGGCTGTTCTGCAGACACAAGAAGGGGACCACCAGTAATAGAAATCAGATCCCTGTATAGGGGTAAATGGGAACATCACCCAGAAACAGAGAATATAAAACCATGTTTTGGACAAAAGTGTGGCTAATGTGTGGGGGTCAGGAAGTTTGAGTATGTCTCTTGTTTTTTTCTTACCCTCAAGGAGCAGAGAAGACCACTGCTTGTACATGTTGGGTCTTTTGCTATTTCTCCTGCTTACGTTATCTAGTCTTATCTAGTTTGTTATTGTGATTTGTTTGTATTTTTTGTATGTATGTCTTCTTATTGTACAGTTGCACATTTCACAAGTACTGCAACTATTAAAACTTTAATCTGTAAGAAGTCTAGTTATTGTATGATGTAAAATAATCAATAGAGTTTAACCATGTTACTGCTTAAAGGGGTATTCTGGTAAAGTAACTTAATTTTTGAAAAACTGTATTAAGGCAGCAAGCTGTAACCCAAACAGTACCCATACCTATACATATAACCAAAGTTTCAATTTACCTTGCAATCCATTTGGCTAACTTCTATGTGAGATTGCAACACACTGATCATGGCGCCTGATCTTCCCTCACAAAACTACAATCCCCAAAATCCCCAGCTTTCCTGCTGTGAGTTTGTTATCGCCAGTACACTAACCCTCCCTTTGTCTCACAAGACATTTAGCTAGAGAATTGATATCAACACACTGAGCATGCTTGACCTAACAAAGGCTCAGAACTACAGGTCAATTCCATGGTAATTTATGAGGAAACACAGTGGGTAACAGAGGAAGAAAACTACTTTTATAACTACTGAATGGTAAATGTGAAATTCACATTATATTAGGTAATTATTGATGATGAATTGGTCTAAGACATAAGTTATATTTATAGTAACCTGAGTACCCCTTAAAGATCAGAGTGTGTGTTCGATTGCCAATTAGGTCCAGATTTTAGTGGTGGGTACATGTATCTGGGGTCTATAGTATATGCACTTTTTGTATTGTGATTTATGCTTACTTGGCAGCCTGAGTGTAAGGTGAATGCAATATTGAGTGAGTGGGTATAGATTAACCCCTTGCTGAACAAGTGCATATGTGAGAGATATGAACAATAATAATAAAAATATCCAGCTCACAAATCCTGTTGTTGCATTTATACAGTGGTTCTCTTGGCCAGGTGATATAAACAGTAGACATAGAAATGCAGTCCAGTGCATCAATTCTAGCTTTATTATAGACCAATTTAAAATCCACTTGTCAGCATGGTGGCTCAGTGGTTAGCACTGGTGCCTTGCAGCACTGCCCGGCCTTGGGGTCCTAAGTTTGAATCTGCATGGAGTTTGCATGTTCTTCCCATGCTTACATATGTACTCTGGTTTCTGGTCACACTCCAAAGACATAGTTTTAGGGAACTTAGATTGTGAGCTCCACTGGAGACAGCATACAATGATAATGTGTGTAAAGCACTGCAGAATGTGTCAGCACAAAAATAAATGAGTAAAATATATACGTAAATAAAAAACTGGCTAGGGTGGCATAAAAACTACATTTTCGGGAGAGGTGGCTTTGCATGTGTGGTGTGCTCTTGCTTCACCACTATGGAGCTTCTGAAAAGAACAAAGTACACTCGCTCGGCATGTGCAGTGTGCTCTCCTTCACTTTGGGGGCCACACTCTGGAGATAGTAGCTGGATCCAGAGGTGGAACCAGCACTTATCTGACACTGATGGCATATCCTAGCGATATGCTATCAATGAGTGAGATGGAAAAAAAAACCAGATTACCAGAATCCCATCTAAAAAGTCTATTCATAAGAACACAAATATTGGTATAAAATGTAACATATCAATTGATCTTGTCTGTTTGAAACTTTGTGAATGTCCTCAACAGAAGAGCTTTATGCCGGTGATTTTATGCATCTAATTACTAAGCAACTAGAGATTCTGATGCTGCTTTAATTAATGACAAAAGGCAACTGCACTATGTCATATAAAATAAAGCCTTTCAGGTTGTCCTTTATGACCTTGCTAACTTCCCATCCCCAGTCCGTGTTGACACTAATGGCTCCACTCCCCAAGAGAAAAGAAAAAAGAACTCCATTGTAGAACATATGATATTGTGTAAGCATGATTGATGCACAGAATGCATGCTTTTAGTTCTTATTGCCTACTGAATGGTTGAGAATTGAGATATTCATATTTCTGACTTGTGCCAAGGGCAAAATTATGAGAAATACACTGGTTATGACATCGAACTGGGCCTTGCCCAAATACAAATGTATTTTCAAATCTTAGATGTCAAAGGGATTAGTGACAAGACTTGAATGAGGTATTGTGGGTTGTAAGCAATTTTGGGTGCCTCTTGAACTCTTTTTGTTAAACTGAAGTTGTTATACAAATTATGAACATGAAAGTAAATGGTAATTACTGCGTAGCACTTCCTGACCTGGTTGTTTCCCCAAAAAGTGTACACGTTCCTTGAAAGAAGAAAAAGAATTTACAATAAAGTCATTTTCAATTCAATGCATTTTTCTTAATGTAATTATTCTGTATTCTACAGGCAATATACATTGTCCACAATGACACAACCAGATTGTCACCAGTCATAGCAATTCCTGTTCTTAGATCTCAGATACAAACCATTTACACCATGTACATTTTCAAAGGTAATTGGCATGTATGTACCCTATATTTGTGGAAGAAACCCACTCCTATTAGCGGAAGAACATGTAAATACCATGGAGATGTTGGAGTTAATCCGAGCGTTGCAAGGCAGCTGTACTAACTACTGAGCTACTGTGCATCAAGCAACACAATTTATGTGGTCTAAATGTGGAGAATAAAATGCATCCTAAAATCCATATTTTTAAAGTAGTTTTAAGTTTTGAAAGTAGAATAAGAAAAACGTATATAACATAAATCAACTTATAATAACACAATATTTATACAAGATGAGGTATAAGACAAGAAGTTTTTTTTTTTTTCCCATGAACTACTTGACTCATGTAAATAAGCTCTTATTCAGGAGATCAAAACCGGTCTCTCTATAAATAGCTAACTTAGTATAAGTCAATTTCTGGTCCTGGTCCTTTTATTAGGACTTGAAACTTGACAAGATATTTCTAAACCTGTAATGGGTGACAAATTGACTTACAGGGTATCTACCAACAGGTGTCGCTTTAGAGCAAGAGTTTATCCTCCTAGATAAGAGCCTAAATACATTCCCTTTTTTCTTAGGGATGATTGCCTGGCCTATAAGACTCCCTACACCAACTTGACATACTCGACAAGCAAAAATCTTATTCCATCAAACTTACTTGAGTCATATCATAGTACTTCAAGGACTGAATAAGCCCATCTAAAACTTCTTTCACACTTGTTGCGTTTTGATTTAAACAAGCAGCACAGAGGAGTAAAAATTTATTATTAATATATTTTCACATACACTACCACATACTTCTCTTTGTTTCTGGGTGGAATTTTCTTTTAAGGGATTGTTCCATTAAAACACATTATCCCCTGTGTACAGGACAGGGCAAAAGTGTCTGATTGGCATGGGTCCAACCTTAGGGTTGTACCAACAAAAAATAGCCAGCTAGTGGCAGACAACGTGACTCACAGGTGTGAGATAGGGTAGGAAATATTTCCTACCCTATCTCACACCTAAGAGTCACGTTGTCTGCCACTAGCTGGCCATTTTTTGTTGGTACAATTATCTATCTCACTATTGGGTTATGTGGTGTCTTTTATCATATATATCAAATAAAAGTTATGTTTTAATAATAAGGGTCCACTTGATAATTGTTTAAGCGAGATTTCGATTTTTGGAGACCCCTCCATCAAAGTGTAAACTGTTAAATAGATGTACAAATAACCTTAGGGTTGTCTGAACAGGCATAAATGACAGATGGAGTCAGATGGTAGATGTATATTTGCCATTTCTATTGACCACAGCTGGTCCTGATGACACAAAATACCGGATTTTATTTTAGAAAAGTTTCATTATGTATTGTTGGGCTTTTGGTAACCCATTACTTTCTCAAGTTAGCATCTGAAACCTGTTGTTTTGGCTATTGTACACAGAATTGGTATATAAAAGATTGGCAGGAATATATATGGACGGATCCATTCAGATAATGCAATCGTCTGCATCCATCCAGGATGGATCCATTTGTAATATCTTTAACATAGCCAAGATGGATCCGTCTTAAACACCATTGAAAGTCAATGGAGGATGGATGCGTTTTCTATTGTGCCAGATTGTGTCAGTGAAAATAGATCCGTCCCCATTGACTTACATTGTGTGCCAGGACAGATCTGTTTGGCTCAGTTTCATCAGACGGACACCGTCTCCAAAGCGGAATAGAGAATGAACTGATGCAAACTGATGCATTCTGAGCAGATCTTTTTCCATTTAGAATGCATTAGAATGCAAACTGATCCATTTTGGACCGCTTGCAAGAGACCTAAATGGATCTCACAAACGGAAAGCCAAAACACGAGGGTGAAAGTAGACTTACTTTTTGTGTTTATAGTGCCAGTGCAGTTTATCAAGGTCAACATGATTGCAAGTCACTCAAAGAAAATGGGTAATAAGACATTTATTGTGTCCTTGTATGGACTGTGGGAAAAGTTCTACCATAAAGCATGAGAGGAAATATTCCATGCAGCATGCATTAGTAGAGGCCTTCCGTCACACGTACAAAGTACAGATATATAGGAGCTCTGAGCTTCAGCATACTGATGCTGTAAAACAACCATTTAAAAAGCCGTTAAAATGCCATTGAGTTGGACACATAAAAAACTCAACAAAAAGAAAGGCATTTCTAATAATTAAGATCTTATGTCCTGGATCGACAAGCAGTCTTTAAGTGGATTGTTTCTCCTGCTGAAATCAGTCCCCATATAAATCTGATAATCCAAGGATACAACAGGGGTATAAATTTAACCGGCCTATTGCATTGTTTGGATATAAAGGTTCTATCCTAAGTTGTTTAATTGTTTGTTTTTAGCAACCAGAGTTTTTGTTGCTTTTTTTATGAGGGGTTATCTAGTTAAGAAAAATTTTGCCTTGTAATAATTAATTTGAATTTTTATGTGAATAATAAATAATAAACTAATCACGGCTAAGACTACTTTGACACTTGCAGCAGACTTTTCCGTCAGGCTGTTCTGGCAGGGGAACAGCCTGCCGGATGCGTGCTACCACAAGTCTATCATGCCGCCGGAAGTCTGCTCAGGCCCCATTCGCTATAATAGGGGCCGAACAGAGGTCCGGCCGCAGCACGGCAAACATGCCAAGAGGTGGCCGGACAAAAAACGCAGCGTGCTGCCACAAAAAGCTTCTGCAAATGTGAAAGTAGCCTAAAGTAATTTGATTTCTGTCTGGACTAAAAAAATATAATCATGTGATCTGGGCTCTATCAGAAGGGCCCTCACTCAGCTGTCTCATTCCCTTCAGACATAGTGTGTAGCTCTTGCTATGCCTATATAATTCTCAAAGCATAGTATTGCTGCTCTGGCTAGCTGCAGGTGAAGGTGCTCGACATGTTTCCACACTATAATGTGCAGTGTTTCATTAGGAGCTTTACTATAATATAGGGTGGTCCATGAAAAAGCAGCCCGCCTCCAATATCTCCATATTAAGCTGAATAATAGTAAATCTGTCTTAGTTGTCCATAGCAACCAATCAGAGCTCAGCTTTCATTTTTTTAGAGCCCTGTAGGAACTGAAAGCTGAGCTCTGATTGGTTGCTATAGGCAACTAACATTGATTTTTTTTATTCAGTTTGATAAAAGTGGCCTATTGTGTCAGAAAGATTGTGTTCTCCCTGGAACAGCGAATAGTGATTGTGGAAGGCTATGTGCGAAGTAGATCGATTAAGGTAACGCAAGAGACCTATGCTGACAAGTACCCAGGAACAAAACCACCAGCTAAATGTTGTATTCAGAGTCTGGTTTGGAAATGGCATCAAACTGGCTCTGTTGCAAACCAAGACCTCCATCATGGACATCTGAAGTTGTGCATGAAATTCAGCAGAGGATTGTAAGTAGCCCCCAAAAATCAACTCGAAGACTGTCTCAGCAAGTTGATGTATTACGAATGACGTATCAGCAAGTGATGAAATCTCTGAACCTGTAACCGTACCAAATAACTCGTGTGCAGGAACTGAAAGAATCTAACAAAACTAAACGTGTAAATTACTGTACATGGTTGCTGACTATGATTGCTGACAGACATTTGGACCCATTGCTGTACTTCATGACAGAAAAGGCTTGGTTTCATTTATCAGATCACGTAAATTCCGGAATAGGAGGTAATGGTCCACTGAAAATCCCCATTTGAGTTACGAAACACCACTTCATGACCAGGAAATTGGCGTTTGGTGGGCAGTGTCAGGAACAAGAACAGTGGGCCAAATCTTCTTCAAATCAACTGTGAATACCGCAATTTACCTGGACATCTTTGAACAGTTTTGAAACCAACCAGAAGAAAAATTTCCTGCTTTTTCCAACAAGATGGGGCAACATGTCACACCTCATAGAACTCACTGGCACAGGTTCATAAACTGTTTAGAGTGAGTTCGCACTTGCATTAGGATATTCCTTTATAGGTTCCATTTGTAATGGAATATAATAGAATTCTTGGATGGAATGCAAAACATAAGCCTTTAACCCCTTAAGGACCGGGGGTTTTGGGATTTTTGCGTTTTTGTTTTGCGCTCCCTGCCTTCCAAAAGCCATAACATTTTTATATTTCCGCTCACATAGCCATATGACGGCTTATTTTTTGCGGGACAAGTTGTACTTTTTAACGCTACCATTTATTTTTGCATGTGATGTAGTGGGAAACGGGAAAAAAATTCCAAATGGGGTGAAATTGCAAAAAAAAAGCAATTTCACCACAGTTTTACGGGTTTTTACAACGTTCGATTTGCGATAAAACTGACTGGTTAATTTTATTCTTCAGGTCAGTACGAATCCGGCAATACCTAATATGTATAGTTTTTCTTGCGTTTTGATAGTGAAAAAAAATTTAAAGTGGGAATTTTTTATTTTATTTTTTGTCGCCATGTTTTGACCCCTATAACTTTTTTGTAATTATGCGTATGGAGCAGTGTAGGGGCTCATTTTTTGCGGGGCAATCTGAACTTTTAATTGATACCATTATGGGGTGCGTATGATGTTTTGATCACTTTTTATTCATTTTTTAGGAAATGAAGCGTCCAAAAATGGCGAATTAGCCATTTGGACGCTTTCTTTCCGTTTTATGTTTACCGTATGGTGAATATTTTTAATATTATTATAGTATGGGCGTTTTGCACATTGCGACACCCATTATGTGTAATTTTTTTATTTTTATTTATTTTATTTTCATTTTGGGGAAAGGGGGTGATTTGAATTTTTATATTTTTTTATTTAATTTTTATTTTTTAAACTTTTTTTTTTTTTTTACCACTTTCTTATAGTTCCCATAGGGAACTATAAGATGCAATCATCAGATTGCTATTCTCATATATTCCAATGCAATAGCATTGGAATATATGAGAAAATCACATATTTCCTATGGAGCCTATTACAGTCATAGGCTCCATAGGAATACTGTGTAGTACCCTAGGTTTCATTCACAGAAACCTAGGGTACTACATGCATGCTCCGGCTCCCCTTGTGGCCATCAGGGAGCCGGAGCAAACCGAAGTGAAACTTTCGGTTTTGCGCGATCAGATGCCGTGGTCAGGATTGACCACGGCATCTGAGGGGTTAAATGTCCGCGATCGGCATCGCTGCCGGTCGCGGACATGAGCTGCGGGTGTCAGCTTGATGAATCAAGCTTTTACCCGCAGCTCGGGCTCCCGCTCCGTGCGGGAGCGGGCGCCATCTTTAAAGTGCGGACGAAGGGCGTACATGTACGCCCTTCGTCCTTAAGAGGTTAAGAGGCATTCCATTTTGATCTGTCATAATAGAAGTCTATGGGAAAGCATAATGGATCCGTCTGCTTTCCGTTATGCAGGACGGAAAACAAACTCCTGTCAACAGGACGGAAATCAAATGGATCTATTATGCTTGCCCATAGACCTCTATTATGACAGATCAAAACAAAATGCCTCATAAAGGCTTCCGTTTACATTCCGTCCGAGAATGCCGTTATAAACAGAACTTATAATGGAATAACCTAATGCAAGTACGAACCCGCCCTTATGGAGGAGCGAACTGTGAGCAAGAGGTTATGCCCATCCCTTTCCCCAGACTTGTCCACATGCAATATTTATGTGTGAGGAAATTTAAAACAGAAAGTGTACACTAACAATTCACATACTCTGGATGAACTCAAGGAAAACGTCACAAACACTATCTGCAGCATCACTGTTGAAGAGCTGCAAGCAGTATCAACTAACATAATCCGATGTGCCCAAAGATGCATAGATGTGAAAGGGGGTGCTCCTCTCGCTGCGCCATGTATTGTCTTTTACCAATTCTTCGACTCACTATAGCTTCATGGTAGGAAGCAGTACTAGCCCACTTCTGCCCAAAAGGGGGAGAATGGAATGGAAAATTACATTCTATCTAAAGATTTCTCTCTGCCTTAAACACTGCCACCTGCTGGACAACCCGGCACAGTGCATGTAATACAATACATAAGATACATAGAAATATTATTAAGGCACAATATTAAAGGACCTGGAATTAAATAAACAGATAATATTATTTGTTAGACATTAGAGACAGTAACAGGTTAAAGGAATGGTAGTGCCCGCTCTGGGGTACTACATATGCATTATCAAATAATAATCCTTAAAGGTGTTGTCCCACTCCCCTTCTCACTGCTTCTTGTGTGTTGTGCAGGAAATACCATTAATTTTGATTGACAGTACAGGCAAGTGGCACCCTGGTGATGTCACTGTGCTGCCCTTATGAGTGAACTCCCATGGCAGATAATAGAAGTTTTGTTTAGACGTGGCTAGTAGCTTCTACACATACGTTAATATGTGTGCTCCCACAATTCCAGCCACTACAGTAAAAAGATGACTTCACCCCACTGTGTAAGCATGGCCATGGCCTCTAGTGACAGTATAATGACTACCGTCACACACAAACAGGGATAGTTCAGCCTTAAAATTGCCTGGGCCCACTTTCCCTACCTACTTGCACGGTCACCCTAGGTAGAGACCCCACAACTGGACAACAGTCCCTATACTGCAATATATGTGAGGGGACACACAAACAAGGACAAACAGGTGCACACAAAGAGTAGTTGTACAAAAAGGTTTAAATGCTAGACAGACAATGAAGTACCAGAAAGCCAGAGCCAAACGGGAAAATGCCAGAAAAGTCAGAACCAGAAGATGAAATACAAAAGCCAAAAACATACCAAATCCAGAAATCTAAAGCCAAAGGAATCTTAAGTACAATAAAGGAACAGCAGGGGGAGCTAGAAGACAATAAATTCACCGGCACCTTTACATGCAAGCACTGGCCTTTTATGCTGAGTAAAGAGCAGCTCACGCTAAGTGGAGTTGCCAGCAGGGCATCCTGATGTTAGGGAGCCCCGATGCAGCACCTCATTGGGCTGGGGCTCCGACATCAGAACATGCCGCCCAGTAGCCCTGGTTTCCCCACCAACCGGATGCTGCTTACACACTGGAGCAACAGCAGCCTGGGGAACTATGACAGCTAGATTTCAGCGGTACCCCGACTGTAGTTGGTAAATGCCTTTGACTGGACGTTTCTGCATTAGAGAGAGAGATAGAGATAGAGAGAGAGACCTGAATAGAATCAAACCGGCAATTTAGCCAAATTGGACCCTAACAGATTTTTAAGAAAACGGTTCATCTCTATTCCTCAAAAATATGAGGGGATGCTGAGAAGTTCCTGGCTTTGCCCCCTTTCAGTTGGAATTGAAAAATGAATTTGGTACCATATGAAAGCTTGTTATCTTGTTATGTAACTGTACAAATATCAGATGTTTACCATTGTAACTAACCATTAACTATTTTTAATTTCAGGTAGAACCTTAGATGGCAAAGACACAAGGAAGTTTCACATCTGTGGAGTTACAGGCCTTCATGAAGTTTTTGCTTCTCCAGGGAAAGGACATTCACACTGAGGACACTTCTCCCCTAGTGTTTGTGACATCTAGTGTGAATGTCCTTTGCAGACTTTCCCTGGAGAAACAACAACTTCATGACGGCCTATAAATCCACAGACGTGAATCTTCCTTGTGCCTCTGCCATCTCAGGTTCTACCTGAAATTAAAAATAGTTATAACAATCGTAAATATTCGATATTTGCACATAACAAGATATCAAGCTTTCATATGGTACCAAATTTTATTTTTCAATTCCAACTGTAAGGGGGCAAAGCCAGGAACTTCTCAGCATCCCCTCATATCTCCATACAACACTGCCTTACATGATACTGGGTCGTTTTAGTTTGTTCCTGTGGTTCCAGTCAGGCATCATAGTAACTAGAGGCTTTGGACAGTGTCCAATTTTCCACCCCATAAAACTAGCTCTGGTTTGGCTACTACAACTTTCCTTGCTTTGCATTTTGATGGTTTCTTGTGATAGAACATCCCATGGGAATTGACACTGAACATCATTACTGATTTAGTGTAACCACTGTGGCTAAAACGGGAAAACACTGCAGATTGAGGACAGATGACCTATAGTGCAGGACAAACAAAGACATGGACTTGGAACTTGTTCAGACTTGGATTAAGACTTCTGGAACCCAGACATACAGAGACATGGACTTGGAACTTGTTCAGACTTGGAACAAAACTTCTGGAAAAGAAGACCAGTCCAAACAGTAACAATTGCAAGGGCCAGTGCACACATGGCAGTAACTTCTGGAACCTGAACATACCACAAATGGCAAGCAGATATGGTGATAACTTCTGGAACCCAGGCACACTATGCAGGAACAGGCAGATATAAGACAAGGCAGAGGCTTTAGGAACAGGTTTGAGACTTCAGAAACAAATACTGTTGCACAGCCAAGACCTGGCCACAAACTCCAGACAGAACTTCTCTACAAATAGACAGAACTCAGGAACTAAATAGCAGGACTAATGAGCAAATGGACAACAGGTGCATATTCAGGCACGTGCGGGGGGGAATTAACCCCTATGGAAGCAGATTTGAGAAACACCTGTCATCATAGAGCAGTTCACCCCAACAAGTAATCTTCATCCAGAACACAAACAACAGAGGCAAATGTGTACTGCCACACTGACATAAGGCCTTAGATACACAACTAGAACATTCAGCAACCAACCAAAACAGTATACAATGGCAAACAGTGAACAGACCTGTAAAAAACATCTTTCTGATATTGCATGCATAAACATGCACTTCTAGTTCCATTTTCACACACTGAAATACCTGCATGAAAATTGTTATAATAGAAGTTTTAGGCCTCTTTCACACGGGCGTTGCGGGTGCACTCCGTCAAACAGTGCGGGTGCGTTGCGGGAATCGCAGCGATTTTTCCCTGCGAGTGCAAAGCGCTGTCATGCGTTTTGCACGCGCGGGAGAAAAATCGGCACTTTTGGTACCCAGACCCGAACCTGCACTTCTTCACAGAAGTGCATGTTCGAGTCAGAAACTATCCGCTGGTATTATTTCACATTATAACATAGTTATAATGTGAAATAATACCCTTGGCCATCTTCCTAATGTTGAACCCGGTGCTGAATGGGTTAAAAATAATAAACTAATATTAACATACCTGCTCCATTTGATCGCGAAGCCCGGCATCCTCTCCGTTAGCTTGTCACAGCATCACATGGCCCAATCACATGCTCCATCACCATAGTGATGGAGCATGTGATTGGGCCATGTGATGTGACGTCATCACAGGTCCTTTAGATCATAGATGCTGCAGGGAAAGAGAGGACAGATCGCGACTACGCGATCAAGTGGCTAAGGTAAGTTAACTTTTATTATTTTTAACCCCCTCCTCATCATTTAACATTGCATTCTTTATTAAGAATGCTATTATTTCCCCTTATAACCATGTTATAAGGGGAAATAATAGAGATTGGGTCCCTTTGCTAAGCAACAATGCGGGAAAATCGCAACGCATCCGCACTTGGTTGCGGATGCTTGCGATTTTCCCGCAGCCCCATTCACTTCTATGGTGCCTGCGTTGCGTGAAAAACGCAGAATATAGAACATGCTGCGATTTTCACGCAACGCAGAAGTGATGCGTGAAAATCACCGCTCATGTGCACAGCCCCATAGAAATGAATGGGTCCGGATTCAGTGCGGGTGCAATGCGTCCTCCTCACGCATTGCACCCGCGCGGAAAACTCGCCCGTGTGAAAGGGGCCTTAGCGTTGTTCATCATAACCAATTAGATTCCAGCTTACGTTTTACCAGAATATGTTTGGAACAGGGGCGTTGCTAGGGTCTGAAAACAATCGGGGATCAAGCACACTGTGTTGAAATTTGCATAATAAGAATTAACATCTTCCCCCAGTGCCTCCAACAGCCCCAGTGCCCCTCTTCAGCCCCCATATGCCTCCATCAGCCCCCATATGCCTCTCATCAGCCCCCAGTGCCTCCATCAGCCCCCATATGCCTCTCATCAGCTCCCAGTGCCTCCATCAGCCCCATATGCCTCCATCAGCCCCCATATGCCTCTCTTCAGCCCCCATATGCCTATCTTCAGCCCCCATATGCCTCTCTTCAGCCCCCATATGCCTATCTTCAGCCCCCATATGCCTCTCTTCAGCCCCCAGTATCTCCATCAGCCCCATGTGCCTCCATCAGCCCCATATGCCTCTCTTCAGCCCCCATATGCCTATCTTCAGCCCCCATATGCCTGTCTTCAGCCCCCATATGCCACTCTTCAGCCCCCAGTGCCTTCATCAGCCCCCAGTGCCCCCATCAGCCCCCATATGCCTCCATCAGCCTCCATATGCCTCTCTTCAGCCCCCATGCCCCCAAATGCCTCTATCAGCCCCCATATGCCTCCATCAGCCCCCAGTGCCTGTCTTCAGCCCCCAGTGCCTCCATCAGCCCCTATATGCCTCTCTTCAGCTCCCAGTGCCTCCATCAGCCCCCAGTGCCTCCATCAGCCTCATAAGTAAAAAAGAATAAAACACTTACCTTTCCTGCTCCGGACGCCGCCACTTCTCACCGGTCTTCCTCCTCTTCAGTCTGTACTGTGAACTGGCACGCACAGCATGAGGTCACAGCGTGACCTCACATGTGCGCAGCCTTCACAGCAGAGAGCCAAGGACCAGGAAGCAGTGAATAAAGAGCTTTCACTGATCCCGGTCCTCATTTAATTTGTGTTCAGTGGCCAGCGGGGCTCAAGTGGCAGCTGCCTAGGGCCCCCTAGGAGCAACTGGGCCTGGGGCAGCTGCCCTTTTGCCCCTGGCGAGGTTCGGGGCAGTGGTAGTTTGATTCAGAGCACTGGCCTTGGATAAAAAACCCTAGCAACGCCCCTGGTTTGGAAGTTATATGTGAAGGAACTGGGCAGCACAGGGGCTTATTAATTGGTACTAGGGCCTTGCAGCACTGGTTTTCTGAATTTAAACCTGGATTTAGCACCTTTGTGGAGTTTGTTCCACTGTTTTCTTCCCCATAAAAAAAATAAAAATGATGTCAGTGGGTCCTAGTATGTTCCTGAGATAGCAAAAATTTTCTGATTGTTGACAGTGTAAAATGGCAACTAAGGATGAGCGTATAATACTTCGTTTTAACACTCACTATACCATCGCTTGCCCCCATGCTGTTTAGTGGTTTGCCAGCGGCACATCATGATTAGACTCCATGATCTGCTGCCTGCAAATGATCATTTTTTAACATGTCAAAAGATTTGGAGTGTCCGATAAACGAGCTGCAGTATTACACTGGCGGCTATATTATACAATAGACAGTAATATTACACTGCAAGATGATTGCGAACGAGCATTCATATGAAACTGGGAAGTAGCAACAGTAGTTTAAAACTCTACCCAACAAGATAACACCATGAATAGGGAAATTACATATTTATCACGCAAGCTGAAGTAATTGTGAGAGTGAAAAAACAAGGTACTAAACTGAGCATTTTGTAGACATATTATGTGGAGGTCACAACACACTTTATGGCTTTTAAAAAAATTTTTTACTCCATGTGTGGTTATCATATTAACCCACTGGATCAATGATTCTTCTCTCAAAGGCTAGCAACTATAACCGGTACTATTATTACTCTCCAGAAATACATCCAGGCCCCTCTTGAACTATTTTAGTGAATTCACCATCACCACCTCGTCAGACAGAGAGTTCCATAGTCTCTCTGCTCTTACAGTAAATAATTCTCTTCTATGTTTGTGTACAAACCTTCTTTCCTCTAGACCAGCGTTTCCTCTAGACCAGCGGCGCGAGGCTCCGTAAAGGGGGGCTCCAGGTGACAGGAGATGAACGCTTCCACTGTGGAAGCGTTCATCTCCATAGTGATCTGTATCGCCGTCCTCTGGACAGTGATACAGATCGCTGTGCTGTGCGGCAGGGGAGGGAGAGGCGTCTCCCTCCCCTGCTCCTCTGATAGGCTGCCGGCCTTGTGCTGGCAGCCTATCAGAGCGGTTCAGGCGGCGCGATGACGTCATCGCGCCGCCTGAGCAGAGTGCAGAGCGGGACACAGGCCAGAAGAGGCCTGCATCCAGCGCTTCCAGGGAGGTAAGTATTGGGTGGGGGGACCCTGGACCCTATTGGGGGGGGGGGGGAGAGAGCCTGCACATGATGTGGGGGGAGGGGGAAGCCTGGACCCTGCACCCTGCACCCTGCACATGATTTGGGGGGAGGGGGTTAATGTAGCCTGCACATGATTGGGGAGGGGGGTTAATGGAGCCTGCATATGATTGGGGGGGGTTAATGGAGCCTGCACATGATTTGGGGGGGGGGAGAGGTTAATGGCCCTCACCTGTGGGGAGATTGGTGTACTTATAACAATTTTATAGACAAATGATACTATTTACAGTCACACGGGGGGCGCGAAATGTTTTCTTCTTCCTAGGGGGGGCATGACAGAAAATAATTGAGAAGCACTGCTCTAGACACAGTGGATGTCCCCTCGTCACAGTCACAGTCCTGGGGATACATAGATGATGGGAGAGATCTCTGTACTGACCCCTAATATATTTATACAGGTAAGGTAACTAAAAAATGGCTGTTCTGGCACCGTTTTTATTTTTTGTTTTTTACAATGCTCACCTGACAGGTTAGATCATGTGCTATTTTTTATAGAGTAGATTGGATGCACAAAACTGGATGCAAAAAATTCCAAATATGTCATTTTATGTCCCAGGAAGAATTGGAGCAATAATACGGACCCCGTCATTTGACTATCCAGGATGGTTGAAAGGTAGAACTTACCTGAATATATCTCCAGAGAACTGGTAAGACTATTCCATTTATTACCGGCTATCTGTCTACCTGTATTTTTAGCATTTTTTTCTTTTTTTTTCACTGTTGATTTGAGCACCATGTGGGTTTATCATTTTAATTACTATTAGTAAAAGTTATGTTTTAACTTAATTAGCTATGGTCTTCTTCTGAGGATTTGTTCTATACTTGAGGGCTGGACCTTTTTGCTATACGCAACTATCGTGTATATAGTAGATGATCTATATATTAAGTTATCCCCTATCATGTAAATCTGTGATTTGGATCTATGCATAATTTTTAAGTTTATTCTATCTTTTTATGTGTGGTTTTATCTTTACGTCTATGGATCTGCAGTTTTTATTGATACAATATTGGTGTGTATATGACTTTTTGATTACTTTTTACATTTTTGTTGGCAGGTGAAGCTACAAAAAAATGGCAGATTGGCCATTTTGATTTTTTTTTCCAGTAAAGTGTTTAAATACAATTACATTTTAATACTATGGGCATTTTGGGACATGACTATACGAAGGGTCTTTATTTTTTATTGTTTATTTAAATTTGTAATATGGGGAAAGAGGATGATTCAAATTTTTTACAATTTTTTAAAACATTTTTGTTTCTACTTTTTTCACTTTTTTAAAGTCCCCATAGGGGACTTTAACATGTAATCCTCTGATCGCTTTTCCTATAGACTTCAATGATTTAATATTGCAGCCTATGGAACATTTGTGATGTTCCTACACATACCGGGCTCCATAGGAATATTGCAGAGGGACCAAGGCTGCTATAGCAACCAAACGGCCCTCTCGATCTCTGTGTGGGGAGCCATTCTGGCCCCAGGAGTTCAGCGCTCCCGGAGTTTCATCACTCAAATGCTGTGGTTGCAGTTGACCATGGCATTTAAGGGATTAAATGTCCATGATCTGCATTATTGCTGATCATGGACAATGCCTCTGGGTGTCTACCATGTAAAATAGCAGGCACCTTGTGGCTATGGCACCTTCTCAGCCAGGCCATGTTTGAAGACCTGACACCCAACAAAATTACTGTGGTTGTAAAGGACTAGTGACTCTCCAGTCAGTAGCTAAAGAAAAGGTAAGTTAGCAGCACCTAAAGACCAAACCCCTAATTTTCCCCAGCTCATCATTGGTTCATGGTGCTGCTGTGCCTAGTGCCTTAGACTAGGCTTTATCCCCTCTTCTATTAGGCGAGAAAACTTTGTCAGGACTCTACCCTCCAAAGGAACAGCTTTCAGCAAATGAGGCAGTGGAAAAAATGACCCAAGGGTCAGTGAAAAGGGTTTAGGCAGAAACCCTTCTGTCCTTTGTGGGGGCCCTGGTTTGATCCTTGCTATGGGGCCCTTACTTCTTTATGTACGCCACTGCCTTCAGCAAAACTGACTTCAAAATTACAATACATGATGAATTCCCCCTATGTGTTTTTGGGGCACAGCGTCCTTGGTGACATCTCCATCATTCTCAGTAGAGAACATTATATCCGTTACTATACTGTTTTTATGAAATACTCTTGATGAGTTAGATAGCAAAGCTTTCATATGCTTATAGTCATATTCATATTCATTATTATATGTATTGTATGTAAAAAAAATGACATGCACATGGCCATATCTGTTTTTGCATCCCACATTTCCCATTAAGCAGTAAGTTTCAAATGCCTATTCTTTTCCAAAAATGGACAAGAATAGGACATATTTTTTGTTGGGCCACAGAACAGACGTACGGATGCAGACAGCAACATTGAAATTAATTTAAAAAATGTACATTGTATGTAGAACAAAACAAAGGTTGTATGCATGAGGCCTAATACATAGGTAAAGGAAAACTGGAATCAAGATATTCTCTCTGTGGCTGACTGTAAATCTAGAGACTTTTCAATGTCCACTGTACGACAAAAAAACCCCTCATAATGCTATATTTCATATATAGAACTTATTGCCATGGGTCAGCTCACTAAAACCTGTTCAAAGAATACATTTTGAAATATGAAATGTTACACATACTAAGTGTTGTTTATGCTAAGACATGACTTAGAATCATCATCTTCTTAATCATAATCATCATCAGCAATTCTGCATCGTCAGCTCTTGATGAGTGTAATTTCCTGCATGCTTGTGAAAAGCCGGCTGCAGTCTGGAACAATCCTGTCTCAGTGTCCCTTGGTGTTGTTGATCCTTTCATTTCCTCCAGCCAATTCCTAGAAAGTTTTATGTTTCTCATACAGGCTGCTTATTTAAATCAAGAAATAAAAATCATGCTCACACCTTTCGGCATCTAAAAACTGCTTACCAATTAAGAGGATTTAAAAAAAAAAAATAGTTTAATTATTGGGAATCATGTTATTGTAACATTTCTCATAGATACATCTATCTAATAGGTTTTAAAGTTAGTATTCAATATGTAATATAGATCACTCAGATAGGTCAGAGCAGAGGCAGTCTGCCATTACAAAAAGTCTCCGAAGTGGTGGTGGTGGGGGGCAATTCCTTTAGGGTATGTCTATGCAGGATGGATAAGCGGTAGATTTGCCACCGTGGATTTGCATGTGGTAAATCAGTAACATTTTATAGTAGCAGCAAAGTGGAAGAGATTTTAAGAAATCTTATCCACACGCTGCAAATAAAATCTGCAGTGTAAGTTGACCTGTGGTGCGAATTTTTAAATCCACAGTATGTCAATTTATGGTACGGATATCCACCATGGATTTCATAGTTTGTAATGCATATGGGTAAAATCCAGGGTAAATCCACAGTGGAATTCCCGCAGTGGTGTAGCAACAGAAATTTCATGCCAGAAAATCCATCCAGTGTGGCTGTAACCTAAAGTGTGGTTTCACACACTGTATTTTTTTGGGGGGGAAAAAAGACTCAATCTTTTGTGGCAGGTTTTGATGATTTTTTTTATTTTTTTTGCCAAAGACAGAAGTAGATTCAAAGGGAATTAGAAATATAAAGGAACTACCTCTCCTACCTGCTGAATCCACTTATGGCTCTGGCCTAAACAAAAAAAAATGCAGTTTCATTTTTCAAAATAACACTGTGTGTGAAATAACCCTTAGGGCTCATGCACACAGCTGGGTCGTATTGTGCCAGCTGGGTCGTATTGTGGGCCAATTCAAAATTCAGAAGGTGCGATGCCTCATGGAGGCACAGACCCACATGGCAGCACTACAGGATGCTTCCATGGGGTTTCTCTCCGTGCCTTTTGCTGTGCGAAAGAATCACTGACCCATTTAAGTTGAATGGGTCTGCATCCGTCTGTGGCACCTGCACAGATGAATCCTATGCATCGGGGACAACAAATTTTGGTCCCCAATGCATGGAATAGCTAGGCAACAGCCGTGTGCGTGAGCCCTTAGTAGAGACTGAGCAATAAAACTCCTCTCATCCTCTTCCAACTCACTTCTGGCTTTGGCTCAAAAACCTGCATTCAAAACGTCCACAAAAATGCCAGCCTCAAGCTGGCTTCACATCACATTTTTATCATCAGTTTAGCAGATCCATTTAACAGAGACTCCACAAACGGATGCAAACAGATGGCAACAGAACAGCAACTGGTTTCATTTGTTTTACATAGATTTAAATGGTAAACAAAATATGTATCAATCACTAGCTGTATTTTTTAGCAGACACAAAAGTGGAGTCTAACACACATTTGTGTCTGGCAAAAAAAACGACAGTGACAGTTAAGTTTTTTTTCTCCAACATTGGATATCTATATAAAACAACTGGCAATTGATGGCCTTCTGTTGGCATCTGTTTGCATTCTTTTTCGGGTATCTTTCAAACAGATCTGGAATGAATGAATGAATTTCCTGGCTAACAATCCCAACAGTGGAGAAGTGTTAAGGGTCATATTCCTATTTGTTGTAGTAATCTATTCTGTACATCCCATCTGAATGCATGTGCAGCATTTCTGCCAGCTCCATTCACATTAATGGGACAGTCGCGTACATTTATGCAATCATTTTCCCGCATGTCAATTTACCTTCATGCTACACTCGTATATACACATGGTGTGTATCTGGTACAGATTTTTTACTGTGATTTTCATGCAGACTGTATGATTTTGCAGTCCATTTTTAATGGATACATTTTTCCATTTTTGGTTTCCATTCCGCTTCCATTCCGTTTCCATATGGTTTCCGTTTGTGATCCGTTTTTTGCAGATCGCAAACGGAAAAGGAAGCATATAATAATGCTTTAACAGTAAGAACATTGAAAAATTGGGCTGGGCATAACATTTTCAATAGATGCTTCTGCAAAAATGGAACGGATCCGGAAGACATACGGATGCATTCCGTATGCATTCCGTTTTTTTACAACCCCATTGACTTGAATAGAGCCACAGAACGTGATTTGCGGGCAATAATGTAACATGACTCAAAATGTAGCGGAAAGGAAAAATGGAAATACGGAAACAGAATGCATGCGGAGTACATTTGTTTTTTTTGCGGACCCATTGAAATGAATAGTTCCGTATACTGAACACAAAAAACGTCCCGTATACGGAATGCAAAAAACATTTTTGTAAACGAGCCCTAAGGCCTCCTGCACACGACCGTATTTTGTTTATTATTTTTGTTATAAGGGAAAATAATAAAGAGTGGGTCCCCATCCTGATCGTCTCCTAGCAACCATGCGGGAAAATCGCACAGCATCCACACTTGCTTGCGGATGCTTGCGATTTTCACGCAGCTCCATTCACTTCTATGGGGCCTGTGTTGCGTGAAAAACGCACAATATAGAGCTTGCTGCGATTTTTACGCAACGCACAAGTGATGCGTGAAAATCACCACTCATGTGCACAGCCCCATTGAAATGAATGGGTCCGGATTCAGTGCGGGCGCAATGCGTTCACATCATGCATTGCACCCGCGTGGAAAAATCGCCCGTGTGAAAGGGGCCATATTGGTGCACACTGATATAGGCCCACAGAAAAAAACTGGACAACGTTTTTTACGCCCACAAAAATTAGGCTGCTTCCCGTGTCTTAACTGTATCAACTGTAAATACATGCACAAAGGGATTTATTATTTATCCATCCTGGCACATTGAAGAAATATTGGATAAAACATTTCATAACTTGTGAATCGTCCTTCGTTATATATGTCCTCTGGTGTCCGTGCAACATGTTGTTCGTGGGGGAAACATCCCTAGATTTCAAGACATGTACTAACCATCATAAATATATGATTAGGAAAAAGCGTAATGACCTCCCTGTGTCTAAACATTTCACCGATTTGGGACATACTGAACGTGATCTGAAATATATGTTGATCGATCAAGTTCCGATCTCACGGAGAGGAGGTAGTAGATCTTTGCAGTTAAAAAAACCTGAACTTTATTGGATTGTGACTTTAAATTCACTTAGGACCAATGGACTCAATGTAGATTTCAGACCTTGGCTCTTGACTTGTTCCTTTTTGAGACCTTTAGCATATATATTCTTTGGTTCTCTTTTGTAAATAGTGCTTGGCATTAATTACCTTTTTCTTGATTTTTCAGAGATGGAACGGAGAAGGTGCAGGAACCTGACCATTTGTACAATCTTGGACATTGAAAAAGATTGAGTCATCTGATCCACAATTATCTGGCAGTTGTTGTCATTTCGCATTTTGCATTCTCCTGTTGAGGGTACAGACGGGAACGGAGGCGAAATATTGCAAATTTTCATATTATAGCACTTGATATGATTGCTCGCTCTGATTAGTAAGATCTTATATTGTCCGTTTATAGACATATGTATTTTTATTTATTTTTATTGGCATTATATATAATATTTGGTTGTTACTGGTTACTACAATATATTCGTGCCATTGTTGACTCTCCTGCCGTTAACCCGTGGGAGTCATCGAGCAGGATGTTTGGCCAATGGATATGTGTGTACACCTAGTGGAATACATGTGTACTAAGGCGTGACCAGATTAGGTGTTTAATAAGGTTACTACAGACGTTATGGTATATTTTCCTGTAACTGTACATACAGTGGGAATCACCATGTTTCTGAGTAGGTGACACCAGCCACTATGCGTTATTACTGTGACATGTGGGTTTGGTGACAAAATAAATTAGATTTTTTTTTTTTTACAAATTTTTTTATAATTTTTTTAATTAATTTTATCTTCTATTTTCTATGTGTTATTATTTGTTTCTTTTTTATGACATCCATGAGGTTGGTTAACCGATTTACCGCTTCTTGGAGCGAACATCATTATATATTTATAATACAACTTAATTTGATTATATGGTTTTTATATTTGCAGTTTTTCGCTTCCCTCTCTCTCTGTATCTTCTTTTATAAGAATTATTAATAAATACTGTATAACATTCATCACTTATTTATAGTGATTGGCATTTGCCACATAATTTTGGGATATATCTCACTCACACCTTGCGTTTGTTCAGGGCTCTCAGGGGTTAATAAAACTGGTGTTCTCATACTGTGATAGCGCTACTTTTATAGATAGCCATTTACATGATACTTTTCCACTGACATCATGAGAAGTGGGGAAAAGTATAGATGCTCTCCCTTCTTCATCTGACTTTATTATTTATTGTTATGTAATAGGCAGTGATCGCCTGCTCCTGCCTCTTCGCATGGCTGTTCGCTATAATGCTGAAGAACTTCCTGTTTATTCGGTCTCCTAGCGATGTACAGTCATGTGACCTGGTAGGATCAGGTGACCGCTCGTCATACCTCTGAGCAGACTCAGTAGAATGCGGCAGACTCTGCTACATGTGCGATAGTTTGTATGTTGGGACTTGTGGTTCTCCTTCACCTGTGGTTTTCCTCCTCCATCCCCCACCCATCTATTAAGGTATGATGATTTATTATGACACAGATGCACTAATTTCATTAATGAATGTGGGGCATACAATATAAAAGTAGTTGCACTTTGTATTATGTATTGTGAAATATATGCACTGAACTATGGTTATAATATACACATGGCTGTACCAAAATTATATTTTTATGATCTTTGCACAGATACATCTAAATTTTTTTTTGCACATGTTTTTAATTGTATTCAATTATGTCAATTGTTGGGCCCTGATTAAGGGTCATATTTATATCTGCACTGTTTGCACTATTGTTTCGGTGCTTGAGAAAGGTTCCATTGAGAACGAAACGTCGCATTGGTGTAAATAAACACAAAAATTCACTTGGAAGTGCCATGGAACTTTAAATTTTTTATAAAATATACACTAAATACAGGACGGCACAGATTCCATTTTATTGTAACATAGTGCTGATTGTAATAAATACCTAACTCTGTGTGAGTAAAGAGAGATAGCAAGGATTTTTGCAATCTACAGAAGAAGAACATACAGACTTATTTATGTAGATCATAATGTAAGGCCAATTGGTCTAACTGGCAGCGCAGTTAATTGGATACTGATAGTTGCCTGCCATGACTGGCTAGCCAGAACATTTGTCATTACTCATAGTATGCAACACCTGTAGTTGTTAAATGATTCTGCATTAGGCTACATTTACACGATCCGCAAAACATGGATAGCAGCCCGTGTGTGTTTGCAATTTGCGGACCACACATGGCCACTGCTATAATAGAAAATGCCTATTCCTGTCCGCAATTGTGGACAAGAATAGAACATGGGCCATATTTTTTGCAGGGCAGCGGAACAAAACTATGGATGCAGACAGTCCTGCTGTCCGCATCTTTTGCTGCTCCTTTGAAATGAATGGGTCCACAACTCCACACCCATTCTGCAAAATTGGTGGATTCTCAGTTGCATGTGATGCCAGTTGCTATATAAGGGCTATTTGGAAAATATTCATTCTCCTTTCATGTATTAAAGTAGTTGTTTCACGAAACATATTCTACATTTCATGATTTCATGATTTCATGTTATTAAGAATTTTGTATAACCAGTGAGCTATTCACTGAAATCCATCTGTATAGTGCCACTTGTACAGTGTTCATTTTAGGACATGGTCAGATATCATAGTCAACTATCAAAATAATGTCAGTGTGACACCTGACTCTGACACCTGACCCTGACTCTGACACCTGATACTTGACCCTGACCCTGACACCTGACATCTGACTCTGACACCTGACCCTGACAACTGAGTTTGAATTATGCTCTTCATAGGTCAGGGTCAAAGTGAGAATGAGTTATAGATATACTCTGTATTTGTGTGCAAAATCACAAAGATGAATAAAATCCCAGCCTGTCACTAAGCAAGCTTGTAGCTCACTGGTAGTGTACTTGTCTTGACTCCAGTGGGTTTGGGTTCAAGACCATGTTCAGTCTTTAAAAAATGTAACATTTTATTAAGCCCTAGATATGAGGCAAATTCAAGTCATGTGTGACGCTGATGTCTGACAACTGTCCTAAGTCAGGCGTCAACCTCGCTCCTAATTTTAGTTTCATTCTACTTTTCATATGCTGAATGGCATAGATGAATAAAATGCTATGTGCTCAGTGATAGTGCACTTGTCTTGAGTCCAGTGGGCCTGGCTTCAAGTCCATGTTTAGCCTTCAAAAATGTAACATTTTATTAAGCCCTAGATATGATGCAAATTAAAGTCATGTGTGGCGTTGATGTCTGACTACTGACTCTAAGTCAGGCGTCAGCCTCGCTCCTAATTTTAGGTTCATTCTACTTTTCATATATTGAATCACATAGATGAATAAAATTCCAGGATAACCCTAACCAAGCTTATAGCTTAGTGATAGTGCACTTGTCTTGAGTCCAGTGGGCCTTGGTTCAAGACCCCTTTTAGCCTTTAAAAAATTTAACATTTTATTAAGCCCTAGATTTGAGCCAAATTCAAGTCATGTGTGGCGCTGATATCTGACTACTGACCTAAGTCAGGCGTCAGCCTTGCAAATAATTTTAGGTTCATTCTACTTTTAATATACTCAATCACATAGAAAAACTAATTCCTTCAACTTGCTGTCCAAACCTGACAAAAAAAAAAAAAGGCATTTTATTCATCTATGCCATTCAGTATATGAAAAGTAGAATGAAACTAAAATTAGGAGTGAGGCTGACGCCTGACTTGGGTCAGTAGTCAGACATCAGCGTCACACATGATTTGAATTTGCCTCATATCTAGGGCTTAATAAAATGTAAAAGTTTTTAAAGGCTGAACATGGTCTTGAACCCAGGCCTACTGGAGTCAAGACAAGTACACAACCAGTGAGCTACAAGCTTGCGTAGTGACAGGCTGGGATTTTATTCATCTTTGTGATTTTGCATACTAATACAGAGTATATCTATAACTCATTCTCATTTTGACCCTGACCTATGAAGAGCATAATTCAAACTCAGTTGTCAGGGTCAGGTGTCAAAGTCAGGGTCAGGTCTCAGAGTCAGGGTCAGTGTCAGGGTCAGGTGTCAGAGTCAGGTGTCACACTGGCATTATTTTGATAGTTGACTATGATATCTGACCATGTCCTAAAATGAACACTGTACACTTGCTGTTTGTTCTTTTCCTTATTTTTTGTTCAAATGCCACCAGTAATATGTTCTGTTTGAAGCTGGGGCAGTTACATGGAGACAGCTATAACAGAAAGGATACGTCCCCTGAGCGGCCAGGCTGAAGATAATCTAGCAGCGCAATTGGAGCAGTGAAAATGGAGATCTCTGTATCCATGTGAGGTACAGGTCTAGTTCTAGCTTTGTTTAAAAGAGATTGTCATGTGCTATATGATGTCTGATTTTCATTTTGTTGTATTTATATAGTTGTTATATTTGTGATCCTTAGAATAATTACTCGCCATTTTATTCTATATAGAGTCCGATATACCTTTCTGCTGTGAGAATGTCATTACTGATTAGAGGGTGGTTAGGAATTGCAAAATTGAAATACAGAAAAAAGTATTTTTCACTAGAACAAACACATATTCTGAAAATGCTTCCATGTAGTGTTCCAGCCATATATTATAAAGCGTACATATCAGAGCTAAAATCTGGAGCTGAGTTTTTGCTATTTCCTCTTAGATGTCCTCACATCATCTCTAGCTTAAACTTTCCGAGCTAAACCTATTCTCTTCACACCTTCTAATGTATCTGTCATACTCACTCACTAGCCTCTGCTTAACAATAGTGCCATTGTCTCCTCAACTGCGGTTCAATAACTTGGCCTCAGTTTTGATTTATCCTCCTTTTTCTTTTCAGACATAATACAATCACTTACATATTGTCATGTATGAATTCACCACAATGTTACTGCTATTTCTTATTATTTTCTATCTAGTCCTTCTCAATCATATTCCTTCTTGTCTACCACTTAATCCTATGATGGATTATCATAGGGTGTTTTGGGTGGGAGCCCAGATCTGTCACATTAAGTCTTAAAACTAGAATTATGACTTTGACAAAGGATAAAATACTGTAAACTCAGGTGCAGATGTAGTATACAGGAGTTTTCCAAGTGACAGTACTGGGCCAGCAATGTTGCTTCTTAAACATGCTCCAGGCACAAGAATATCCATTATGGCTCATCACAGTTATAATACTGAAGAAGGTTCGAAGGACCAAAACGTTCAATATCCCCACCTACCCTTGGATATAATAAAACTTGATCTGTATTTCACATATTGATGTCTGGATGGATTTTTCTGCAATAAAATATTTCAACTTTGCACAGAAGTTCTGTAAACTGTTTGCTAATCTCTATAATGTGACATCACTGTGAGCATGATTCTTGCTATGTACAACTTTATTTATTGAACCCCTCAGATGCCACGTTCATCGCTGATATTCACCAGATAGTCCCCACTTCACACAGCACAAAATCTCTCGTGGTGACATGGTGAAGTCATACATCACCGCTCGCAAGATTTTGCCTGGTATCTTCAATAAAAATGGGTCACCACGGCCTCTTTGCGCGCAAATGGATGAGGTGAGTATGTAATTTTTTTTTATTCATTACCACGAAGGAAGGGGAAATTCAGCTTTGCAGCAAATCTAATTTTTCCTGAAATTTGGATCGAAGTACACTGCGAATACTTTGATTCGCTCAACACTAATTGTCATCTGTATTACCTCTATGCTATTACATCACTTTGTTTACTATCCCTATACTGTGACATTGCTTTGTGATTTAATGACACATTGCACAGAGCAGATACCAAAATAATCATATGCTGTTCATGTTCTGAATTCACTGCTAAAGACAGTCTTCGTGGAGAGGGGGCACATTCCTAGTTTTCTATGGGATCCTTTGGTCACCTTTTACCTGTCTTTCTGTTCACTCTCACTAGAAACATTGCCCACTACCTCCAATAGTAAAAAGTCACATGACAATTTGCCCTGAAAGGGAAACATTTTCCTAAGAATTCCCTATCCTTAAATAAGCACTAATTTGGTCTAAGAATTCATCTTTTTTTGTACATACAGGACCCTTTTGCACATGTATTGGCATATTTATTCTCAAAAAGTAAATTTACAATTAGTCATTTGACTACTAGATGCCTTACTTTAGCATGTGCTAGTGTTTATTCTGAAACGTAACTTTTATTCAAATCTTTAAAAAATTTTTTAGAGACAGTTTAAAAATGTCAGTGGCTGGCGCAGTCCAATTTAATATACAGTATGTGCAAAGTGCTTTCCACTGCTATGCCACTGCAGTGGTGTGCGTTAGTAGCAACACTGAGTGCCACGCCGGCTGGGTGCGCGCTCCCACTGGCCTTGCTTGCACTAGAGTGTCTCTTAATAGTCTCACTTTTCTTTAATAGTTAATAAATCAGTTCTGCGCCCCTATACTGAGTTAAAAACACACACAAGCGCACAGCCTCCCGACATGTTTGTAAGGGTGGGGACCACCATTGTCTGATCTAAGTATACATAATCTCCTAATATGTTTGTTCTCTCTGCACTATTGCCTTTGTGGCACAGGGTGGCATCCCCTAGCTATAAATTTTATTTTTGGTGTGTAATCTCTGGGTGACTGAACAGGTCCGTGAACCTTTAAGGCTGTGTGAGGACATTTGATCACAGTGTCACGCACAACCATTATATTTGACTTAAGTGTAAATAGGAAACCTGGGCTAATGCTGTGTTATGACTTTCAGATTGGGCTCGCTACCAATATAGGGCCCTGGGGAATAGGGTGTTTGGGTGGTCCACTGAAATCGCATTCAATATACAATGGGACCGTTTTACATATCGACCTTGGTGCACAGGAATCTATCGAACCTATAAAGCGGAACCGGCTCACATAAGTGCCTGTACCAATGGTCGGGCCCTGTATATGATTATAAGTGATTAACAGGATCGATAAGCCCCATATGTCTCATAAGTTGAAAATAGAATAACACCAAAATTATTGCTTTCCTATTTATAACAAGAGCAAATGGAGACAATAGAAATTTACTGTTTCCTACTGCGGACAAAAACTTTTTGGGTCAAAATAAAAGATATGTTATGAGAGAAACCAGTGAGGCCCTTTAGTATCCTTGTTATAGCGGCATCTAATCAAGGCGCGCTATTGTTTGAACATATAGGGACGCGATCAGGCCACTGTAGCTGTCAGATGAACGAAGCCGGGGACGCGTTCAAGATCCCCTTGGTAACAAACACGCCCACTGACTCAGTCACTTCCGGGAGGCGTGGTGGGCAGCGCTGCACACTACCTTCTAGTGTGACATCAGCGGCGCTCCCCCGCTCTGGAGGGAAGAGATTGGCCAGGCGGTAATTTGGGCGTGTATCTATTTGATATACCCACACCCCTCCCTGACGGAATGAGCCGTCATTGGCCAAATGTACATCAAGGAGGGGTTTGGATGGGTATATAAGGGCGACACTCTTTATCCACGCTGCCACTACCATAATTTTGCTAAGTGGGAAGCGCTGCCACTGCACCAGCCGCCCCCCTTGACTAATCATATCCCTGAGGAGACACGCTAAGTGGCAAAACGCGTTGGATATAATTTGGATATCATCTATTCAATAGGACAAGCGAGTCTATCTTCAGCTATCTATTCAGGGATGACCAGTTAGAGCCGAGGTTCCAGAGGCTGGGGGTCGGCCTTTTCGGGGCAGGTGCTCCGACTACAGCCACACAGGGTTTTCCTATACCTTTCTAGTGTACTGTAGGGTCAGGATGCAGATAGCTCCCGCAAAGGCCTAACAGAGGACCCCCCAAGCCTCGATACCTCCCACTGGTCTTATCCCTAACAGTCCTATTGATACAGGGAATACCTATCTAGTGTAAGAGTGACCGTGCACATTTTTAAGAATTCGGAATAAAAGTTATATTTTATTTTATTTTTCACAAGGCACACTCTTATTATAGTAAATATCTTTAGGCTGCAGAGTGTTGTGGATCTCCAATAAGTGTATAATAGTCCCACTTCGCAGCAAGAGCTAATATTGGATAATTCAATAATGATCACGGCATGACAAGGGAGGAAGGGCAATTCTGATGTGACACCAGGACTGTCCTGTGTCCTTATGCATTACAATAAACAATAAAATTGATAATTAAAATTGTAAAAAGGTGTGAAGAGAAACTGCAACCAAAAATAAAGTTTACCCTGAGCACAATTAAAGAGTTCCATGTGTCAGTGAATCGGGCTTCACTTTTTTTTTTTACTTGTGTCTGAGGGGAGCAACAGATGTAGGAATTTATGGTGAGCAAATTTCCAGAAATTCTTTTTGGGACTAATTTTATTGATTCGGCCATCACATTCCATTTGGTCCAAATAAATCAAATCAAAAGTGCCCCAATTGCCCTGAAAAGTTGTGTATGGCTATAGTACTGTATACAACCGCTATCAAGCTCTTTAACGCCATGACAACATTAATAATGTCAAAGTGACAGCAAAATATATAGCTGAGGGTAAATGGATGGTAGCTAGTGGTAACAAAAAGCCTGTTTAAAGCACACTGCACTGTTAGATTTTTTATGCCTTTAAAAATTAAAACCGGTCCGCTATCTCTGCAAGAGCCAAGAAATTACTGGTATAACCCCAGTAAACCCACGCATTTCTTGATTGGGATGCTATATGCTGGCTATGACCCGTCCTCTGAGTCATCAGAGAGTCACACCTATAATCCCTCATAACTGACTGATGCTGCCTGCCAAAGAAATATAGATAAGCGTGCCATGCTAAGGAGCCACCCATTTTACCATCTTATCTGTCTACTGATGTGGATACCAACTTGTGGGATGAATCCTAAAAGTTTCGGATTCGCTGAGAATTGAAATTTATGATTTTTTTTTATGAATTTGAGTAGTTTATAATTAATATGCCCATCTCTAGTAGCAATCATTAAATTCTTAAATTTAAAAAAAATTTGATTCACTGGTTCGCTGATTTTTGTGGGAAAAATTTGGTTCGATCCAAATATATTTGCTGCGAATGTCTGTAAAAAACATCTATTTCCTGGCTTCAGAGAGCCTTCATAGTGGTGTAGAACACAGTACCTTGCAGTAACACGCATAGGGAGTCTGCTGTGGTAGTGAAATAATACTGTGAGTCCATATGACATCCAGATAACAGGTGTCGCTCTTAGAATCACTGCACACTTCACTTATTTGGGCAGTCACGGGACCAAAACTGACCAAATAACTCAAGTAGTAACTCAGCCCTACAGGTCGATGTTAGCACCAAGAAGAAGCGCACTCCTTTTACACCGTTGTCAGACGTCTACAGAACCTGCTCTATTAAACGCTTAAACAAGTAGAGCCCCCTGACAGAGTGGAGAGGGTGACATCAGTAAGGTTGTGTTGATGTCACTGATTATTTTGCCCTTCCTCTGATCCATCAGATCGGTCAGCATTTGGTCAGTAATCCATCAGTATTGCTAATGCCAAAAAAAAATAACAGGAGTGGATCTAAAACAGAGATGACACGTGAACGGAATATTTGCATGTCATGTGTTTTGTACCCACTCTGTCACGAGTTGGAGGTCCCGCGAAAGACCTCCGCGTCGTTTCACAATAAACGAGATACAAAGGTACGGTCTAAACAGTGTTTAATGTACAAATGGAAAACAATTGAGAAACATAAGCTCTACGTACCGTCAATGCAGTGGGAGGAACCCCACTGTGCCACTGTCTAGTAATACTCCAGAGGAGCGTGACTAAGCAACTCCTGGTGTTCACTAGGGCCACAGATGGTAGGGATAGGCTTTGCCGCAGGAAGTTGCCAGGGTCCACTCTGGAGCGTGAACTAGACAGTGACCACAGGAGCGAGTGACAACTGGTACAAGAATGTACCGACGGTACAGAGCAACATGACATACACAGGGAACACGAACGGGAGTTCAGGCAAGGACACAGGAGTGGCAATGGACAGAGAAGGTCTTGCTCCACCAGTGGGAACTGCGTGGCCTTGCCCAAGCACTCTGCAGCATGGAAGCTGCAAGAGCTTGCTGAACACAGAACATGGACAGAGACGAATGCTCCCCCTCCGAGGAACGACAGACCCCTTTCGGAGGAGACAGGAAACATAGCAAGGCAAGACATAACAGGCGAACTAAAAGCAGAGACACAGGAGTACGGACAACAAAGCCTGAGACAACAAACAATGGACAACAGGCAGTGAAACAACAATGAACAAGTAGGGGAACCTACAGAGAACAGACGGACACGGATCCTATGGGTCAGCAGCATGGGAGACAGTACACACCAGGAGCAGGACAGGACAAACACACACCAGGAGAGCTGACCCAGAACTGAGGAAACCTCAGCCATAAATACAGATTCCATGGGTGTAGCAGAGAGGCCACACCCATGGAGCAGACAGAGGATTAACTCCTGAAAGACACACATGGGAGTTAAACCATACAATACCACATACAAACACACTGGAACGAAGCTGCAGCGAGGAGCTGCAGCACACGAATGTACGGAAGGTCACGGCTGAAGACAGCGGCCGTGACACACTCCTGCTTTTTTCTACCAAATCCCAAGCCAATTCTAATGGGACCATACAGGCCTTACAGCTGCTACACAGAGAGTATCCCTTGTGCATCTCATTGTTCCTTAATTCTGACAGATCAGAAAAAGGGTCAAATAAAATATGATGTCAGCCAAGCCAAAAAGGCTAAATAGTTGCCCAGTCATGAAGTGGGGAGGGTGGAAACAGCATGAGAAGTCCACAGAGTGGCCCTATCACATAGTAGTGAGGTGGAAGCAGCATGAGGAGAACACAGAGTGGCCCATTGACAGAGTGTGGAGGTGGCGGCAGCATGAGGAGGCCACAGAGTGGCACAATGACAGAGTGTGAAGGTGGCGTCAGTATGAGGAGGCCACAGAGGGGCACGACAACTAGAGATTGTGGAGGTGGCAGCAGCATAAGGAGGCCACAGAGTGGCACGAGGATGAGAGATTGCGGAGGTGACAGCAGCATGAGGAGGCCACAGAGTAGGACAATGACAGAGTCTGGATGTGGCGGCAGCAGCAGCATCAGGAGGAGGCCACAGGGGGTACAATGACAGAGTGTGGAGGTAGCGGCAGCATTAGGAGGCGACAGAGTGGCACAATGAAAGTGTGGAAGTGGGGCCAGCATGAGGAGACCACAGATTGGCAAGGTGACATAGTCTGGAGGTGGCGAGAGATTGTGGAGGTGGCAGCAGCATGAGGAGGCCACAGAGTTGCACGATGACGAGAGATTGTAAAGGTGGGGGCAGCATAAGGAGGCCACAGAGTTGCACGATGACGAGAGATTGTGGAGGTCCCAGCAGCATGAGGAGGCCACAAGGTGGCATGACAATGAGAGATTGTGTAGGTGGTAGCAGCATGAGGAAGCCACAGAGTGGCACGACGACAAAGTGTGGAGGTGGCAGCAGCGTGAGAAGGCCCCAGAGTGGCACAACGACAAAGTGTGGGGGTGGCAGCAGCATGAGGAGGCCACAGAGTGTCATGACGACGAGAGATTGTGGAGGTGGCAACAGCATGAGGAGTCCACAGAGTTGTACAACAACAAGAGATTGTGGAGGTGGCAGCAGCATGAGGAGGCCACAGAGTGGCATGACAACGAGAGATTGCAGAGGTGGCAGCAGCATGAGGAGGCCACAGAGGTGTACGATGAGAGATTGCGGAGGTGGCAGCAGCATGAGGAGGCCACAGAGTGGCCACTTCATCTATTCTTTTATAGGGAATATGGGACAGAACAGAAGTTTAACATTTCTCAACCTTATAAAGTGTTGCTTAAAACACGATTTAATAATACACGTTCTCCAGCACAAAAGGCTTGGCAAATTGATTGTCCGGGAATTTTACTTTCTTATCATTTTATTCAAGTTTTGGTTCAATTTAATTTAAAAAATTAAATAAATTTAATTAAAAAACTAAGTGTTGCTTAAGACAGGAGAGAATCGTCCAGTTTTCTGTTTATTCAACGACATGGTTGCGATGGAAAAAGCATTCCAAAAACAATTTCTCTCCACTTGGAGAAAAATCCTGTCAAGATTGATGCAAGTGCGGTATCTGCTGCTCTTTGAGCCAGATATTTCTGGGGGAACCTGTCTGGCATGAACAGGCCTCTAGTAGCTACAGACAATGAGAAGACAAAGCTTCAAGATTGCTTGGAGCCCGGAAGAGTCCCCGCTGAAGGATTATTTTGAAAGTGTGTAGAAGCCACACGGGGCCCCCACGCTGCAGATTTATCATGTAGACACCGGATTTTATAATATGACATTATTTATATAAAGAAAAATAAAATGAAGCCCCTTCACCACCAGACTCCCAAATGCGAACAGCTACATCATCATCATGAAGTACTGTCTGCACCTCACTGATGTCCTTCTCAACCGTCTCTGGGTCAGGAGCCTGACCGCTCGCAACACCAGCTCCCACACCACTCTCCTCATCACTACTTGCCCGTCTAGTGGAGTAAAGTACAGAGGCAGGTTGAGGACAGGTGAGGGCACAAGGCCTGCTCTTGGCTGGGGGTGTCTGATGTCACTTGCGACAAAGTCGAAGATCGAATTAACCATTCAAGAACTGCTGGGTTGCAGGTCACGACACGACCACTAGCTGACACTGGGAGCTCAGGCCTCTCGAAGTGACCCCTGCTGCCATGGCCCCTTACTCTGCTGCGACCTTTGCCTGCGCCAGAAAAATTTATGCCTCTGCCACTCCCCTGAGCAGGGCCTGGCTGACATACTGTTAGATCTAATAATCAAATGTTAGATCAAATATTTTTTATTTTGCCACTAATAGAGGGGAAACTGGGCTTCAGAATATATCACTGCACAGCAAAACGGCAATTAGACCCTAATTTTTTTCTACTTTTACACAAAAGGCTTTTCTACAGATAAATGCCACGATGAACGGCGAATATAGTTATTTTTCTTCCACTAATACACGGCAAACGGCAGCAGAATATATCACTGCACCGCAGAATGGCAAATAGGCCCTAATTTTTTTCCATTTTTACGCAAAAGGCTTTTCAACAGATAAATGCAACGATGAACGGCAAATATAATTATTTTTCTTCCACTAATACACGGCAAACAGGGCTTCAGAATTTATCATGGCACCGCAGAACGGCAATTAGGCCCTAATTTTTTTCTACTTTTACACAAAAGACTTTTCAACAAATGAGTGCAATGCTGAACAGCGAATATTTTTTTATTTTGCCACTAATCCATGGCAAACTGGGCTTTAGAATATATCACTGCACCGCTGACCAGCAATTTGGCCCTTATTTTTTCCAACTTTTACACAAAAGGCTTTTCAACAGATGAGTGCAAGGAGGAAAGTAGAATATATTTATATTTTGCCACGAATACACAGCAAACAGGGCTTCCGAATATATCACTGCAATTGGGCAATTTGGCCCTATTTTTTTTCTACTTTTACACAAAAGGCTTTTCAACAGATAAGTGCAACGATGAACGGTGTATATAATTTTTTTCCTTCCACTAATACACGGCAAACAGGGCTTCCAAATATATATATCACTGCACCGCAGAACGGCAATTAGGCCATCATTTTTTTCACCTTTTACACAACACAAAAGGCTTTTGAACAGATAAGTGCAACACTGAACAACAAATATATTTTTTTAATTTCGCCCCTAATCCACGGCAAACTGGGCTTTAGAATATATCTCTGCACCGCTGGCAATTAGGCCCTAATTTCTTTCTACATTTACACAAAAGGCTTTTTAACAGATGAGTGCAACGATGAAGGTCGAATGTATTTCACCACTAATACACGGCAAACAGGGCTTCAGAAAATGTCACTGCACTGAGGAAGGGCGATTAGGCCCTAATTTTTTTTCTCCTTTTACACAACACAAAAGGGTTTAAAACAGATAAGTGCAGCGAAGAACAGCTAATGTGTTTTTATTTTGCCACTAATACACTGCAAACAGGGCTTCAGAATATATCACTGCAGTGCAGAACGGCAATTAGGCCCTAATTTTTTTTTTCCTTTTACACAATACAAAAGGCTGTAAAACAGATAAGTGCAAGGATTAACGGTGAACATATTTTTATTTTGCCACTAATACATGGCAAACTGGGCTTTAGAATATATCAGTGCACCACAGAATGGCAATTAAGCCCTAATTTTTCTCTACTTTTACACAAAAGGCTTTTCAACAGATAAGTACAACGATGAAAGGCGAATATCATTTTTTTTCTTCCACTAATACACGGCAAACAGGGCTTCAGAACGGCAGTTAGGCCCTAATTCTTTTTCTACTTTTGCACAACACAAAAGGCTTTAAAACAGATGAGTGCAACGATTTTGCCACTAATAAATGGCAGACTGGGCTTTAGAATATATCACTGCACCGCACAAGGGCAAATAAGACATACTGTAAAAATATTTCCTTGTAATAAACCCTATGAATGGCAGTATCAAACAGCACTTTCACCCCAGTTTGCTGTATTGACAGAGCTGTATAATGTTAATTTGGATCCCCAGTCAGTACACCAAGGTTTATAAGGATTGTTCCTATTACCCAGTTTGTTACCTCCCCTACTGAACCCCGTTCTACATAAATGCTCTGGAACGATTCCTCCCTTTTCTTTCCCTGCACTTATAAATAGTTTTTCACCACAATTAAGTCTTTCCTATCACTGTCCCTAGCGCCTGCAGACACGTCTCTCCCTGCACTAAGTACTCTGGTGAATGGCAGAATCTAAGATGGTTGCCGCTATTTTTAGGGCTGTGACATCACAGGGCTGATTGGCTGCAGGCATGTAAGTATGGTTGATCCCGCCTTCCCATAGTTCCTTTCTCCATGTCCTCACACGTGCAGCAGCCATTTTAGGAAAACATGTGATTCGTTACCACGAAACGTGAGGAAATTTGACTTCGGTGCAAATCAAATCTTTCCTGAAATTTGTATCGAATTCCACTTCAACAGCTTCGATTCGCTCATCTCTATTTTTCACATTAAAAATAGATTTGAACCATTCTGTTAAAAGGGAACTTGTTACTATGAAAATGCTGTGCAATCTGCAGGCAACAGCTTATAGAGCCGGAGGATCTGAGCAGATGTGTAGTTTTATAGGACAAGATTCAGTATAACTTGCAATTTATTCATTTAAACCTCTACTCTTTGTATGCTTTGGTATGGAGTCAATCACGAAGTAAGACCGTCCACATGACTACAAAGCCCTGAAAGGCAGTAATTTAAATGAATAAATTACAAGCTTTACTGAATAATTTCTCATAGAACTATACAATGCCTTGAAAAAGTATTCATACCCCTTGAACTTTCCAAATTTTTTCACATTACACCTACGTTACACCCAGAAAATTTATTTTATTGGGATTTTAAGTGATATACTGACACAAAGTAGCAAGTATGTGTAAAGTGAAAAGAAAATGATAAAAGTGTGCCATGAATTTGCATTCAGCCCACTGTACTCTGATAGCCCTAAATAAAATACAGTGTGACCAACTGCTGTCAGAAATAACCTAATTAGTAAATAGAGTCAACCAGTGTCAAACAGCATCATGAAAACCTAGGAACACATCATACAGGTCACGGTTAAAGTTGTGGAGAAGTGTAAAGCAGGATGAGATTATAAAAAAATATCCCAAACTCTGAACATCTCACAGAGCACTGTTCAATTCATCATCTGAAAAAGGAAGCAGTATGACACAAATGCAAACCTACCAAGACATGGCCGTCCACCTAAACTGACAGCCCAGGCAAGGAGAGCACTAATTAGAGAAGCAGCCAAGAGGCCCATGATCACTCTGGAAGAGCTGCAGAGATACACAGCTCAAGTGGGAGAATCTGTCCACAGGAGAACTATTAGTCGTGTACTCCACAAATCTGTTTATTTAAGAGTGGCAGGAATAAAGCCATTTTTGAAAGCAAGCCATAAGAAGTCCTATTCGTAGTTTACAGCAAGCCATG
The DNA here is from genome assembly GCA_033119425.1 of Bufotes viridis. Taxonomy (NCBI): domain Eukaryota; kingdom Metazoa; phylum Chordata; class Amphibia; order Anura; family Bufonidae; genus Bufotes; species Bufotes viridis. Next base: position 274,174,538 of record CM065591.1, read on the forward strand.
TAGGGGAGACAGCAAACATGTGGAAGAAGTTGCTCTGGTCAGATGAGACTAAAGTTGAACTTTTTGGCCTAAATGCAAAACGTTATGTGTGGCAAAAAACTAACACTGCACATCACCCTGAAAGCACCAGGAACAGGGAAGCTGGTCAGAGTTGATGGGAAGATGGATGGAGCTAAATACAGGGCAATCCTGGAGGAAAACTGCAAAAGAAGGCTGCAAAAGACTTGAGAATGGGGCGGAGGTTCGCCTTCTAGCAGGACAACGACTCTAAATATACAGCCAAAGCTACAATGGAATGGCTTAGATCAGAGCACATTCATGTGTTAGAATGGCCCCATCAAAGTCCAGACTTAAATCCCATTTAGAGTCTGTGGCTAGATTAGAAAATTGCTGTTCACAGAGACTCTCCATCCAATCTGACTGAGCTTGAGCTTTTTTACAAAGAAGAATAGGCAAAAATTTGAGTCTTTAGATGTGCAAAGCTGGTAGAGACATACCCCAAAACACTGATAGCTGTAAATGCAGCGAAAGATGATCCTACAAAGTATTGACTCAAGTGGGCTGAATGCAAATGCATGCTACACTTTCCAGATTTTTATTTATGAAAAATGTTGAAAACCACGTATTATTTTCTTTTCACCTCACACATACTTGCTACTTTGTGTTGGTCTATAACATAAAATCCCAATAAAATACATTTAAGTTTGTGGGTGTTATGGGAAAATGGGGAAAAGTTCAAGGGGTATGAATACTTTTTTAAGGCACTGTATGTTAATCTGCTTATCTCCTCCTGCTCTATAACATGCTACCTGCAGATTGCATTGCATTTTCAAGCTGATAAATTCCCTCTATGCTCACATTCACTTATGGTGTTCACTGCCAATGTTTTTTAAGCAATCCAACTATGCATCTTTTCATTGTCTTGTTATCTGATGAAGGAAATAGTCCATTTCCGAAACACATTTTAATGCACTAATAAATTCGCTGAAACCAAAAAAAAAAAAAAACTCCTTCTGAATGACTGACTGGATCCCTCATGACTGCGGAACTAGAGATCCTTTTTTTCATTTTGCTATTGCCATTGTTATACTTAGTTATCAATTTGTTGTAGTGGGCTGTGAAAACCATGGAGGTCTAGGATCATAAACTAAACAGATATCTATTTTGGTAATGCACTTGCTTGTTAACATGATCCCTACCATGTCAAGACAAATAATGGAACACCTTAGTTCCTTTCCATGGACATACTTGGTGTTACAGATAGATAGCAAATGATTACATTGGGATTGCTTTTCCAGCACAAGGTTTAGTAGCTAAATGCTATATGATTTAAATAACATATATGTTATGACTGTATTGAAATCAAAGACATAAATATTTGACACCACTTATTACCAAAGCTGAGCCAAAGGCAAATCTTCATTGTCTATCTTGTGGTTTCGTGAAACTTGAGATACATTTAAGAGATTCTATATTTTGTAGGCCTCTGCTGCTTCACTCATAGCAGTCTTCAGATTATCACAGTTTATTGTATTTGACACAAGACTTTAGACAGACAGTTTATATCCTGACATATCACTGGATCTTGTTACAAGTCTTAGTACATAGGAATAACAATGGGAGTGGAGATATCTCATGCTACACCTATGATTCATGGCAAAGATTCCATTTTTATTTTATTTTTTCAAAGTCTACACAGCATTGAAATCCATGTTCTAATATTGATTTAAAGAGAACGTGTCAACAGAAAATGACCTATTGTTTAAATCACATTTTATGTTAAACATATATTTTAGAATATCTGGTCAATGAATGCCTCTAGCATAAAGAATTAAAGTTTTTTTTTTCTTGGCAAAGCTAAAACCGATTTCGACAAGAAAGGTATTTTAATCTGCAGGACATGTTCTTTAAGGAAGAATAAGATGAATTCCTTATTGTGTATAACTTTTTCCAACAAATAAGCTACATTTTAATATCTACATGGATATCATTATGTGCATACTTGTATTTTATTCATTTATGTACCATGTCTGATACAGTTGTAATGTGTTTTCCTGTTCATTACAATAGTTTGGTGAAATTTAGGGTACAGACTTTTCTGATTAGTTTCTACCACTTAGCCCTAATATAACTTCCTGTTCTGTGAGACTAGGAATTGATTGTTAAGTTTTCTACATTATGTCAAAAGATGAGAATCAGAAATGGTTATGAAATGCATAGCAATCTATTTTTCTTTCACTCCCACTTCCATGTGATTAAGTAAGGTGTCCCCACATTCTAAGCACTCTAAAGCACCTCCACATACAAATGTACTAGCTGGTGACTGGTTCATATAGCGTTAGAGTGGCTTCACACACGTTCCATTTTTTTAGTTAATTTGCAGTGTTTTGAAGGATTAATAGTTCTCCTTCCACCTCGATCCACTTCTGGCTTTGTTTAAAGAAAAAAAAAATGTAATCAAAAATTGCAATAGCTCTTTTGAAAAAACTGGGGGAATTTATCATAAACCAGTATTTTAGGTCAGTTTATAATATCCAGTCCATGCACCTAGACTGAAATCTACGGCAGCCATGCTCAACCAATAATCCATCCACCCCCACCCCTCCCTGCCATCGCCATATTGTCTATTTGAAAAAGTGGTGAGGTCAGCAGAGAAACACCACACAAGGTTTGCAACTTTTTAATGCCAGAAAACTGTACTCCCCTTTCTAAAGATCTCTGGACCATTGTACAAACCAAGAACTTTTATCTTTTGTGTCATCAATATTCCCTTTTAGATTGTAAGCTCTTTCAAACAGGGCATTCAATCTGATTGGTAACACTTTTACACAATCGAGTCACATTATTATGACCACTTCCTACTATCGACGTCAGCAGTGTGTAGCTCATAAAGGAAGTCACATCCAATTTCAACTCTGCTACCCAGTTAATCAATTTGTCCCATCATTTCTCTTCCTTCTTTCTTCTCTGCCAATCCCTATTTGGCTCCGAGTCCCCAATGGACTTAGGGGGAGATTTATCAAGACCAGCGCTTTCTGCACTGGTCTTGATATCCCTTGCACTGCTGGAGAATGCACTTAATTTATGACGAGGCGCACACTTTGTCATAAATTAGGAACAGTGGCGTATGAGAATAAATATATGCGGTACTCACCAATGCTGGTTTGGCTTCAAGGCTTTATTTCTTTCTTTAAGGAAACAAATTAACAGGCTGGGGAGCAGACATGCCTATCACTGGAGATCAGTGGTGACGGCAGTTTTACGCTCACATAGCGCTTTGTCGGACACAAACATGCTTCAAATAGGCGTCACCCCGACAATCACCATAGTGACGGCAGGACGCTCCACATACAAAAAAGAGACACATTAAAACCACAAACATAAAAGGACATATGTGTGAACGCAGCACACTGATACAATTAGGCACATAGATAGCCCTTAATTAAGACATACGAGGAAGCAGAAATAGGATAAAGCCAACAGCAGGGTAGCGCGATTGGAGGTATGCAAACCATCCAATTTAGGATAGTATCATAAAATCACAGCCATATCATTTTTGTCATGCAGACCACGAGGGCCGGTAGCATTCGTTCTAATGATCCACCTTGCCTCCCGTTGCAGCAACAGACGATGGCGGTCACCACCCCTGGGGATTGGCCCCACTGCCTCTATGCCTGCCAAGTAGAGGCAAAGTGGATCACCGCCATGCACAGCACGTACATGTTCTACAAGACGGGGAGCACCACGACCTGTTCTAATCGAGCCAAGGTGCTCACGTACTCATTCAAAAAGTGGTCTAATGGTCTTACCAATGTAAAACGTTTGGCATATACATACGATACAAGATCACAGAAATATAGTGGCCAATATGGGGAAACTGCTCAGACCCCAAACACTGTAGTGTGTTTCTCATTGGGGGAGCAGTCCCACCGCATGTGGACCGCAGCAAACGACCATCCCCAGAAAATAATGCGTACAATGGAGGATGCCGGCGCGGACCACATGCACCATAAAGGCATCCTACACAAGATGGAGCATTGTGCAGATGAAATATATAAATATATAAATCACAGAAAAAAATAATAATGCACCAAACGGATATGCCACTGACTATACTAGCTAGTTAAACAAGCAGATATTAAAAGCTGAGACTTTTGCCAATATTTTCCTGTCAGGAACACATCGGAGCCCCTCATGCAGTTCCCCCATATTGGCCACTATATTTCTGTGATCTTGTTCCATATGTATTGAATGTGCCTTCACCTGGCATTTAACATTTTTTGCACCTGGTAGCCTCCATCACACGGTCTGATATGGGTGTGGCTTGCAGTCTTGCTTTATTCACATTGCATTAGTTGTCTTGCTATGCGGTTGTGTGGAAGCTTGGCTGTGAGCAGTATCTCCACACCTTCAGACCGTGTTTACACCATAGTTAGCGTAGTGGTAGGACCCCATGCCATGCTGAGCGACCATGACATGGTGCATGAGGGGCTCCGATGTGTTCCTGACAGGAATATATTGGCAAAAGTCTCAGCTTTTAATATCTGCTTGTTTGACTAGCTAGTATAGTCAGTGGCATATCCGTTTGGTGCATTTTTTTTTCTGTGATTTATATATAAGTACATACGATGGCATAAACTACAAAAGACGTATGACATGTGATAAGGTCTTTCACTTTATGCGTAACACCTCCTAAATGCAAGATTTTACTCTGTTAATTATAGGGGCAAAAGGAACAGGTGCCACACTTGTAGTTCGCCACTGGCTTTCTACTTGATCAATCCGTTTGTTTAGGTGGCTTGACTACACTATGAACTAATTTGTCTTTAAGAGTATGACATCTCTTGAAAGTTATCAAAGGCCTTTTAGATGTCAGGTCCCCTAGACTTGAATCGCCCTTCAACAGGAGGATGAAAACTGGTCTGGTAGAGGAGCGAGTAAGTAGCTGTCGGTTTACGAAAACCTGTCGTGCATAAGGCACCATCCTCTACGGTAACTCGTACGCCCAGAAAGTCCAACGAGTCACCGCCTAAGTTGAGTGTAAACTTTATATTCATGCGGTTAGTGCAATTTAAATATTGCACAAACTGCTGACAGACTTCCTCACTGCCCGACCAGACCAAGAATACATCGTCGACATAGCGTAATAACAAATGGATATATCTCAGAAAGGGAATATCCACCAAGAAGATGTAAGTCTCCTCAAATACTGCCAGGTACAGGTTAGCAAAAGTGCACGACACAGACGTGCCCATCGCTGTACCTAGCACCTGGCGGTGCCACTGCCGATCAAACTGAAAAACATTGTTGGTGAGTAACAAATCCAGGGATTCCTGGATGAATTTAAAAAAATGCTGTCTTTATCAGATCGATTCAAGATCACATCGATGGCACGTAGTCGCAAATTATGGGGAATCCTTGTATAAAGGCTTTCAACATCCAAGGACACAAGGCGATATTCCTCCCGCCACTCAAAAATGCTGAGGGCGCGGAGGAAGTCGCCCAGGTCCTTGAGGTATGTTGGAGTGCCATAAAGCAAACGTCTCAAAGGCCAATCGAGGTATTTAGAACTCGGTTCAGTCACTAACCCCACTCCTGCCACAATAGGGCGGCCCGGATTCCGGGACAGTGACTTGTGAATTTTGGGAACTGGATTTTTCAGAAATTTAGGGATCAGCTCATCTAGGATACCTCTAGGTAGGAACTGCACATCAATATATTTATTAAGTAAGACTTCCAACTTAACAATTATAGATGGAATAGGATTCTCTCTCACTTTTTCATAAACGTTCCTATCATTTAGCTGCCCATTAGCCTCTTCCAAATAATATTCCTTAGTCATCAGGACCACATTCCCTCCCTTGTCGGCCGGCTTTATAACCACATCATTAAGCCCACTAAACCAGTTCAAGGCCGACCATTCCTCTTGAGTAATATTAGGGGGTGCCACTGGATATACCAGAGCACGGCTTTGCATAGGGCCAGTAAATACACTGGTCAAAACCTCCTGGGTGAAAGAATCAGGGAGCGCGACAGCGATAGGTTTGCTTTTGCATTTAAGTTTAGCCCCGCTGCTGCCATTGTGAAGCAGGCTGTCCTTAACAATTCGGACCTGTTGAATGGCGATTCAAGTCTAGGGGACCTGACATCTAAAAGACCTTTGATAACTTTCAAGAGATGTCCTACTCTTAAAGACAAATTAGTTCATACTGTAGTCAAGCCACCTAAACAAACGGATTGGCTATCAAGTAGAAAGCCAGTGGGGAACGACAAGTGTAGCACCTGCTCTATTTGCCCCCATAATTCACAGAGTAAAATCTTGCATTTAGGAGGTGTTACGCATAAAGTGAAAGACCTTATCACATGTCGTACGTCTTTTGTAGTTTATGCCATCATATGTATATGCCAAACGTTTTACATTGGTATGACCATTAGACCACTTTTTGAATGAGTACGTGAGCACCTTGGCTCAATTAGAACGGGTCGTGGTTCACCCCATCTTGTAGAACATGTACGTGCTGTGCATGGCGGTGATTCACTTTGCCTCTCCTTTGCAGGCATAGAGGCAGTGGGGCCGATCCCTAGGGGTGGTGACTGCCATCGTCTGTTGCTGCAACGGGAGGCAAGGTGGATCATTAGGATGAATGCTACTGACCCTCATGGTCTGAATGACAACAATGATATGGCTGTGTTTTTATGATAGTATCCTGAATTGGATGGTTTGTATACCTCCAACTGCCCTGATGTTGACTTTATCCTATTTCTGCTTCCTCGTATGTCTTAATTAAGGGCTAACTATGTGCCTAATTGTATCAGTGTGCTGCGTTCACACATACTGTATGTCCTTTTATGTTTGTGGTTTTAATGTGTCTCTTTTTGTATGTGGAGCGTCCTGCCATCACTATGGTGATGGTCGGGGTGACGCCTATTTGAAACACGCTTGTGCGGAGAGACATCAGAGAGATCTGACGTAGCTCTATGTGAGCGCGAAACGGCCGTCACCGCTGATCTCTAGTGATAGGCATGTCCGCTCCCCAGCCTGTTAATTTGTTTCCTTAAAGGAAGAAATAAAGCCTTGAAGCCTAACCAGCATTGGTGAGTGCAGCACATATTTATTCTCATACAGCCACTTTTATGAAGAATTTTCTTCGTTCATTTGCTGAGCACCACTGGTTTTTGCTTGGACGCCGGTTGGCCATGGTTTGATCGTTCATGGAGAAGAGGGTGATCTCATGCGACTTCTAGAAGTGCCGCCGACCACCACTTTGTTCTGTACCTGTTGATAAATTAGGAACATCCTTCGTAACTCAGCGCACCTAAACAGAAATCTATAACAGCTCAGAAAACTGGTGTAAATGAAGATAAATTTGTCTCAGATGTTGGCAAAGCGCCTTTCCCACCCTTTCCAAGTCATATTAACAATGACAGACAAACTGTCCATAACCTGAACCCTCCATTCTTCTCTGAGATTATCTTCAGATATATTCTCATATGTATGTAGTGTTCTTATCCAGCTCACCTTTCCGGTCTAATTTCCCCGTGTGCACTGAGCCTGGGGTGAGTCCCACCAACAGAAGTCCAAAATAAAGAAAATCGGCTCCAGCACAATTGATGTTGTGTTAAATAATATAAAAAATAAAAATATGCTTCCTCTTTATTGACTTATAATCACATGCAGACAAAATCCATCAAATATGCGATAAATGTTGACCCGTTTCGGACAGTACGTCCTTAGTCGTAACAATGTGCCAGTCTGAGAAGACTCCATTTAAAGGAACATATCCCCTCCTCCTCAGTTCAGAGGGTGGGAGTATTCCAATGCTATTGGTCAACCCAGATGGACATCACCTGTTACTTGATGAAACATTAAGCAGCACCAATGCACCTGAGGCTGGCCTTACTTCACTTCCATTTTAACTCTTTGTTTCATATCTAAACTTCACAAGACATTCCTCGGACTTGTCTTCAGAGTTCAGAAAAAAACGCATCACAAAATGGCTGGTATAAAATCAGAAATACTTAAATAAATGCAATGATAACTCAGTATAGTGTCATTGGTATATGTACATTAATCCTTTTTTGAGATTTAAACCTGTAGGGACACGTGTATTCAAGCGAAATATCCAAAAAGCTTCTCTTAAATGCAGTCTCTTTCTGTGATCTCTCTCCTCTCAATGGATTGATCACTTTCTCAATGGCAAAAGCTTGGAGGGTGTCAGTTCTGCGGGAATTGGATATATTCAATGCCTTGGGATTTACTATATAATTCAGATGTTCCAAAATTCTTATTTTTAATTTGCATATGGTGTTTACCACGTACATTAAATCGCATTCCACACACCGAACAATATATACCACTCCTGACGTAATGCAAGTAATGTAATTTTTGATGTAGAAAGTCACAGAATGGTCTGCATTTTGAAAGCTCTTGGTATTTAACACAAAATGACAAGTTTTGCATGGATTACTTCCACATTTACTGAAACCTCTAGATCTTAACCATGTTTTTTCGGGTCCAGATTTTTGGGAAGTATACAGAGACGGTGATAGCGAGCGTGCGAAGGTAGGAGCTTTTCTGAATACTATCTGACACCCATATTTAAGGGCATTATATAGTATTATATCATCATACAAAATTGGTATACACCCCTTTACAACCTTACGGATGTTTTCAAATTGTCTACTGTATGTTAGCACCAATGTCGACAACTTAGGACCTTCGCTAGCATTCTCTTTGGACACATGTCCTGTAAATCCAGTGTTGTGCAAACTTTTTATTTTTATTTTTCAAATGCCTCGCATTTTCATACTTATCCTGTTTGCCAAACAGAATTAGGTGTCTCGAACGTTTAGAAACCACTTTCCTCGCTTCATGTAACATCCATTCTGCATATTTTCTACTTCTCAATCTGTCATCAATTGCTATACATTCCTTCTCAAATGCAACTGTGGTGCTACAATTTCTCAAATAATATAATTTACACAACAATATTAATAATATATTTTCCCTAATATATTCACCCACTGGGGTGGCCCTAATCACATGTACTGGATGCTGACTGTGTGCATGAAGAATCGAATTTCTTGATATTTCTTTTCTGTATGTTGCTGTCTGCACAACTTGTCCAGGACATCCCGCTAATGTGAGATCCAGGAAATGTATACTTTAGGTTTGCACCATGCATGTAAATCGGAGGTTATAATCATTATTGTTTAAATAATCTTGCAGGTCTGGTATGGCAGACACACCGGCACACCATACAAGAAGCAAATCGTCGATGTATCTGCCGTACCAGACCAATGCCTCTCCAAATGGATTTTTGTCACTAAAGATGTATCTCTCCTCCCAATAAGCCATTGTAAGGTTTGCCAATGAGGGCGAAGATTTCAACCCCATTGACATGCCTTGTATTTGCAGGTAGTAAACCCCATCAAATGTGAAATAGTTGTGCACTAGCAAAAATTTTGTTATTTCACACACATAGTCAATAAAATTTTCTGAATGACCTGTATATTTGTGCAAATGAAATTCTAATGCCAGCAAGGCCACCCGGTGGGGGATAGACGGGTGAAGAGAAATGACATCAGCCGTCACCCATTGGTAATCGGAACTCCATGTAAAATCATACATGGCCCTTAACACATCACCAGTGTCTCTGAGATAACCTGGGACCCAAGTAACCAGGGGCTGCAGGATACCGTCCAACCAACTGCCAAGTCTCTCAGTCAGAGAACCAATTTCCGACACTATTGGCCGAAAAGGGGGAGGGTAGATCTGCTTGTGTTTTTTAGGCAGGGCGTGCAATATTGGCGTGATTGGACTGTCCACGGACAGGAATCTGTATTCTCTGTCATCAAGGATACCCAGGCTTGACCCTTTAAGGATCAAATCTAGGTATTCCTCTCTGTATACATCTAGAGGGTTCTTATCCAGTTTTCTGTACGTGAATGAATCTGCCAACATTTCTAACATCTGTGAGCGATAGATTTCTTTCTCTAAAATAACTACCGCTTCCCCCTTGTCAGCCATTTTGATTATGACATTATCCATTTACTGTAATTCAACAAGAGCTTTTGTCTGGGAATGGGTAAGGTTGTTACTGAACCCCGCAGCCCTCGATTCCTCCTGTAACCTTCTCAATTCTTTTTCTAATGTTTCTTGGAATAAATCCATGCTACTAGTTCGAAATGTAATAGGATAAAAATTGCCTGTCTTGAACCTATTGCCTATTATACCTATATCATCACCTCCCTGTTCAGACTGTAGTTCTGAGAGACCGCATAGAGACATTTGTTCTTTGAACATAAGATTTTGAAAAATATTATTGTTTTTCTGTGTTTCTTGCTGTGTCTCAGATTCTGCAACGGAATCAGGTGCATCTGCAAAGTGTCTATTTACAGTCAAATTTCGAATAAATTTGTTAACATCAAGTATTGCATTAAATAAATCAAAATCCACTGACGGTGCAAAGTTCAGACCTAGCAATAGGACTTGCGTTTGAACCTCTGTTAGTGCAGTTTGCGATACATTAACAACACTGAATTCATGTTCCAGTTGTCCATTTTTGTTTGTTTCTTTTGTTGACGGGTGGACCTTGAAATTCTGCGTTTACGTCCCCCTCTCCTCCTTTGTTTTTTGTAGATTTTATATTAGTTGTTTGGCTCATTTCTTTACATGCAATATTGGGATTTTTGGCCCTTTTGAAAAATGACAATTGATTTTGGTCACTTCCCATGTTTGAAGTCGACGTTTTTTGCTCATCTATAGATTCTTGTGAGGTTTCAAAACCATCCATTGTGTCAATGTCTGATGAAAAGCTGACCCTTGACATTTTTTGCTGTTTTTTATTGGTACTTGTTTTCCTCAGATTTTTTAAGATGGATTTTGGTGTCGAGCACAGGCTCTCATGTCTCCCCCACTCATACACCTGATCTTTTGCATAATCATGTAAGTCCCTCTGAAGCTTGAGATGTTTTATTTGCATAATGTCCTCCTCCAATTGTTTGATAGAAGAAGACATTTTATGTTCCAACTCAATATATTCCGGGCTTTTCTCGTATATAGACAATGTCTCTTTACAAATTCTTATTTCAGTTTGTAGAACCGCTAGTTTTTCATTTTTTGTATTCAATGATTAATTTCATTAAATCCAGAGAGCATTGAGATAGAATGGTATTCCATTGGGTTACAAAAGAGTTCGAGAAAATTGTAATTGGGATTTTTTTAATTCTAAGACCTCGCGGTATCATCAATTTCCCTGTGTATTTGACCATAGTGGTAAAATCCCACCACAAACGGGTTTCTTGAGACAACAACTTTTCCAGGTTGGTCATCTGGCTTTTTAAATCCATATCTTTGACAGCACCCAAGTCATCAGTTGAAAAAACCGAATCCGCCTTGGACTGGCGTTCTGATGTACTCATGCAGGACATGTTGTGATAAATCACATATATTGGATGGCAGTCCGCTTTAATGGAAAATATAGAGTCGTAGGAGCATACCACACAAATTAACACATTCGGGAACCCGGTATCTGAGCACGGAAAAATTCCTACAAAATTAGCATGTAGTGTTCTTATCCAGCTCACCTTTCCGGTCTAGTTTCCCCGTGTGCACTGAGCCTGGGGTGAGTCCCACCGGCAGAAGTCCAAAATAAAGAAAATCGGCTCCAGCACCATTGATGTCATGTTAAAATATGCTTCCTCTTTATTGACTCGTAATTACATGCAGACAAAACCCATCAAAGATGCGATAAATGTTGACGCGTTTCGGACACTACATCCTTAGTCATAACAATGTGTCAGTCTGAGAAGACTCCATTTAACCCCTTCAGGACACATGACGTACGGGTACGGCATGTTTCCCGAATCCTTAAGGACACATGACATACCGGTACGTCATATGTAGTTCCGATCACTGCCGCAGTGATTGGAACTGGGTGCCTGCTAAAATCAATCAGCAGGCACCCTGTGACAATGCATGGGGGAGTCCTGTGACCCCCCCCCCCCCCGCATTGCCAACCGCTGCAAACTGCAGGTCAATTCAGACCTGCGGTTTGCAGCGCTAATAGGTTTTTATATAAATAGGTTTTTATAATATAGTTAACCCCCTCCCCTGCAGCCCGGTGTCCATTGTGTCTGCGGGCGCAGCAGGGGGGGAGGATTGCGGGTGGTGCGGGAGGCGTGCAGCAGTGTGGGGGGCGGGCGCGCGATCATCCGTTCACCCCCCGTTCATTCTCAGGATGGCCGAGCGGTTGAATCAGATTGTCAGCTTATAGCTGACACTCTGATTCAAACGGCTGACATCTGTGCAGATGTCAGCCGTTTTAACCCCTTCCATACCGCGGTCTGGAGGGACCGCTGTATGGTAGGGGTTAACAGGGAGGGAGCTCCCTACCTCTCCCATCTGTGCCATTACAGCCGCCGATTCTTGAAAGGGAGCACAGAGGGAGGGAGCCCCCTCCTTCCCCTTCCCCCTCTGCTCAGTTGTGGCAGACAGGGAAGGTTCCCATGGCAACAGGACACCTGCTCAGGCATCCTGCTGTCCATGGTGCTGAACAGATCTGTGCTAAAGGCAGAGATCTGTTGAGACAGAAGTGTAAGTGAAATTCAGTACAGTACACTATATAGTGTACTGTACTGTATTATACAGACATCAGACCCACTGGATCTTCAAGAACCAAGTGGGTCTGGGTAAAATCACTGATCACTTATCACTGATTAAAAAAAATAAAATTCCCTAAACACGTTATATATCACCGCGTCCGTAACGACCTGATCTATAAAATGGTCATGTTATATTCCCTGCACAGTAAACGCCATAAAAATAAAAAAAATAAAAACTATGATGAAATTGAAATTTTGCCCACCTTACTTCATAAAAAAAGGTAATAAAAGTGATCAAAAAAGTAATATGTACGCCAAAATAGTACCATTCAAACCGGCGCCTTGTCCCGCAAAAAAAGAGCCCCTACATGAGACAATGGCCCACAAAATAAAAAAACTATGGCTCTCAGACCATGGAATATTGTTGTGTAAAACTTAAAAAAATAAAAGAAAGTATACATATTAGGTATCATCACTTCCGTAATGACCGGCTCTATAAAAATATCATATGACCTAACCCCTCAGGTGAACATTGTCAAAAAAATAAAATAAAAACGGTTTAAAAAAAGCAATTTTTTGTCATCTTTACATCACAAAAAGTGTAATAGCAAGCGATCAAAAAGGCATATGCCCTCCAGAATAGTACCAATCTAACCGTCATCTCATCCTGCAAAAATGATACCGAATCTGAGACAATTGCCCAAAAGCTGAAAAAACTGTGGCTCTCAGATTATAGAGACACTAAAACATGATTTTTTTTGTTTCAAAAATGATATTATTGTGTAAAACCTAAATAACTAAAAAAAGGGATACATATTAGGTATCCCTGCGTCCATAACAACCTGCTCTATAAAAATAGCACATGATCTAATCTGTCAGATGAACGTAGTAAATAATAAAAAATAAAAACTGTGCCAAAACAGGTATTTTTGTTCAAATATTCCATTTTAATCCATTGTTTCCCTTAACAAAGCAAGGGTAAACAGGCAAACAAAATATTTATTCAATATTTATTGCCCTGATTCTTTAGTTTACAGAAACACCCCATATGTGGTCGTAAACTGCTGTATGGCGAAACGGCCGGGCGCAGAAGGAAAGGAGCGCCATATGGTTTTTGGAAGGTGGATTTTGCTGGACTGTTTTTTTGACACCATGTCCCATTTGAAGCCCCGCTGATGCACCCCTAGAAAAGAAACTCCAAAAAGTGACCCCATTTAGGAAACTACACCCGTCAAGGTATTCAAAACTGATTTTACAAACTTTGTTAACCCTTTAAGTGTTCCACAAGAGTTAAAGGGAACCTGTCACCAGTAAATTCACTGATAAACCAGGCACACTGCCTTGTAGGGCTCACTCTGCTGAATATAATGATACCTTTTACTTGATGATCTGGTGCTTTATTGTGGAGAAATAGTATTTTTAATCCATATGCTAATGAGCTGATTTGAGTCCAGTAGTTGATATGAGTCCAGCGTTTTTTCTATTTAGAGCTGTAGCCCCTCCCCTATTTACTTCTTCAGTTGTAAAAGGGGCGTGGTTTATTACATCATTCATTCATTTTAATAACTGGAGGGAAAATGAATAACAGGGAATGCTTAGGTAAAAAAAGGGGGAGGAATATATTATTGAAGTTAGTAATTATAATAAGGGCTAGTTTATTCATGGGGTGATAAACACATGATGGCTGATAAGGGACATGTCGCCGTGGATATGGCAGTTAGGCTTTAAAGTGAAAGGCAGCAAGGCTTGTATTGGCTATAATGCAGGTCATTTTTTAAACCACGCCCTTTTACAACTGAAGAAGTAAATAGGGAGTGGCTACAGCTCTGAATAGAAAAAATGCTGGACTCATATCAACTACTGGACTCATATCAGCTCATTAGCATATGGATTAAAAGTAATATTTCTCCACAATAAAGCAACAGATCACCAAGTGAAAGGTATCATTATATTCAGCAGGGTGAGTCCTACAAGGCAGCATGCCTGGTTTATCAGTGAATTTCCTGGTGACAGGTTCTCTTTAATGACAAATGGAGATGAAATTTCAGAATTTCTATTTTTTGTTACTTTGCTTCACAAAAATTGTAATATAGAGCAACCAAAAATCATATGTACCCTAAAATAGTACCAAAAAAACTGCCACCTTATCCCATAGTTTCAAAAATGGGGTCACTTTTTTGAAGTTTCTACTCTAGGGGTGCATCAGGGGGGCTTCAAATGGGACATGGTGTCAAAAAAGCAGTCCAGCAAAATCCGCCTTCCAAAACCCATATGGCGTCCCCTTCATTCTGCGCCCTGCAGTTTGGCCATACAGTAGTTTACGACCACATATGGGGTGTTTCTGTAAACTACAGAATCAGGGCAATAAATATTGAGTTTTGTTTGGCTGTTAACCCTTGCTTTGTTACTGGAAAAAAAATTATTAAAATGGAAAATCTTCCAAAAAAGTGAAATTCTGAAATGTTATTTCCATTTTCTCTTAAATCGTATGGAACGCCTAAAGGGTCAATAAAGCTTGTAAAATCAGTTTTAAATACCCTAAGGGGTGTAGTTTGTTACTTGGGGTCACTTTTTGGGAGTTTCTACTGTAGGGTTGCATCAGGGGGGCTTCAAATGGGACACGGTGTCAAAAAAAGAGTCCAGCAAAATCTGCCTTTCAAAAACCACACAGCGCTCCTTTCCCTCTATCCCCCACCGTGTGGCCGTACAGTGCTGTACAACCACATATCGGGTGTTTCTGTAAACCGCAGAGTCAGGGCAATAAATATAGAGTTTTGTTTGGCTGTTAACCCTTGGCGTTTTTTTCCGAACTCTGAAGACAAGTCTGAGGAATGTCTTGTGAAGTTTAGATATGAAACAAAGAGTTAAATTGGAAGTGAAGTAAGGCCAGCCTTAGGTGCATTGGTGCTGCTTAATGTTTCATCAAGTAACAGGTGATGTCCGTCTGGGTTGACAAATAGCATCGGAATACTCCCACCCTCTGAATTGAGGAGGAGGGGATATATTCCTTTAAATGGAGTCTTCTCAGACTGACACATTGTTACGACTAAGGACGTACTGTTCCGAAACGCTTCAACATTTATCGCATCTTTGATGGATTTTGTCTGCATGTGATTACGAGTCAATAAAGAGGAAGCATTTTTTAACACGACATCAATAGTGCTGGAGCCGATTTTCTTTATTTTGATATTCTCATATGTAATCTCAATTAAGACCTCTTTCTTTTCTCTCCCATCCCCCATAATCAAAACCTTCAAAAGCAACCCAAAAACTCAGGAAAGCCTACAACCAATACAACCCTGCTGCAGCTATGAAACTATCTGAGCAGCTTCTACTCTCCCTTACTAACTTCTTCACTCTTCCCTTGTAGATTTTAAGCCTTTGAGGGCAGCATCCTTATTCTTCTGTGCCAGTAATTCACTAATTTATCTCATGTTTATGGTACATATTTTTGTGTTGTTATATACGATACATACACCCTTTCATGTGGGAAAAGCCTTGGAATTAATAACCCTTTAAATAAATGTAAAAAATAAAAATAGTATAGTTTATCTCAATAATTTAACAGAAGAACTTGAATGGGGACTTACTCAATATCAGGGCATGAAACACTTATGACTAGAGATTAGTGATGTTGTGAACATAAAATTTTCAGTTCGCGAACAGCGAACGCGAACTTCCGCAAATGTTCGCGAACGGGCGAACCGGGCGAACCGCCATAGACTTCAATTGGCAGGCGAATTTTAAAACCCACAGGGACTCTTTCTGGCCACAATAGTGATGAGAAAGTTGTTTCAAGGGGTCTAACACCTGGACTGTGGCATGCCGGAGGGGGATCTATGGCAAAACTCCCATGGAAAATTACGTAGTGGACGCAGAGTCGGGTTTTAATCCATAAAGGGCATAAATCAACTAACATTCCTAAATTGTTTGGAATAACGTGCTTTAAAACATCCAGTGTGTGTATACGATCAGGTATGATGTTGTATCGATCAGGTAGTGTAAGGGTTATGCCCGCTTCACTGACATTGACAGACCAAACTCCCTTTTAATGCACACGCAAACAGTTCATTTGCACAACCGCAAACTCCCCATTTGCACAAGGTTGGATACCAAGCTAGCCACGTCCCGGTGATGTCATTGAAGGTTTCTTCCTCCACCCAGCCACGTACAACACCAAGGGTCCCCAAAAGATGAATTGAATTGATTTTTCGAACGGTGAGATGGTTAAAAAAACGCTGGCTCCCTCCCCTTTGTTTTTATCCATGGTGACTGCGTCTGCGCCGTGCAATTTACTGTCACACCCGATATGAGTTGTATTTTCTGTAGTACTATTCTCATCAGTTTAATCCTCTAACGTCCCCAATCTGGGGGCCATTTATTGAATAGATTTTTCGAACGGGAGATGGTTAAAAAACGCTGGCTCCCTCCACTCTGTTTTAAACCACGGTGACTGCGTCTGCGCCGTGCAATTTACTGTCACACCCGATATGAGTTGTATTTTCTGTAGTACTATTCTCATCAGTTTAATCCTTCTAACGTCCCCAATCTGGGTGCCATTTATTGAATAGATTTTTCGAACGGGAGATGGTTAAAAAACGCTGGCTCCCTCCACTCTGTTTTAATCCACGGTCACTGCGTCTGCGCCGTGCAATTTACTGTCACACCCGATATGAGTGGTATTTTCTGTAGTACTATTCTCATCAGTTTAATCCCTCTAACGTCCCCAATCTGGGGGCCATTTATTGAATAGATTTTTCGAACGGGAGATGGTTAAAAACGCTGGCTCCCTCCACTCTGTTTTAAACCACGGTGACTGCGTCTGCGCCGTGCAATTTACTGTCACACCCGATATGAGTGGTATTTTCTGTAGTATTATTCTCATCAGTTTAATCCCTGTTACGTCCCATATCAGGGATTGCCTTTTGTGAAAAAAATTTAGGCCGGGTACCTTCGACTGCCTTCACAGTGACAGACCAAACTCTCATACACTAAACTGAATTGATTTCAGGAACCGGGAGATGGAAAAAGCAGCTTGGTCGGTCCTCTTACTCCCAAATTGGGGCACTGCGCGTGCACAGAGCAATGTGCTGTGACACCCTATATGAGTGGTGTCTTAACTAGTACCTATTCCTATCAGTTTAATCCCTGTTACGGACCCTATCCGGTCGAATTGATTAACCATTGTCGAATTAGCGAACCATTACGACATCATGAAATAATTTAGTTCTGAGCTCTGTACTTGCTTTGTATTGGAATTGATGGGGATTTTTTAATTGCCTGCATCATTTCTAATAAACTATTAAGAGACTTTATTATGATTTTTATTTTATGTATTAAAAACCCATACAACATATAAAAAAAAGGTAAATTAATGTTTTTCTATGAAATATTATCCAGCCGTCCGATCGCTTTTGGTCTGACCATAATGAAGCAACGGCCTTATCATCTGGGGTGTGGCAACATTGCCAACACACTTATAGAGTGATGATGATTGCTTCATTGTGATACATAAGCCCCTTCACCACAACAAGGTAACGATCACGAAGGGGAATTGACACTTGTATGTGCCTTTTTTTTTGGTTTGTTTCTGCAGCCACAGTGCTGCACCATAGGACAGAAAAATTAGGCATGTACACATGCCTGAAAAATAATGGCACTGTTGCAGCCGCTATTGTAGCAGCGGCCGGAAAAATTTATGTTTTCCAGGCAGAAAAGTGACTAAAACATTGCGGCTTGAACCCTAGTTGGTGGTGGAGAATTCACGAAAGTCATCCGGTATGCAGACATTAAATACAGCAGCGTGGGGACCATTTTGAGGCCAAGGCATGTAATCAGGCCTTTTGTTAGTCAAACGTATCCCCCACTGTCAGTCCCTTCGGGATCCATGCCTCATTCATCTTTATGAAGGTGAGGTAATCAACACTTTTTTGACCGAGGCGACTTCTCTTGTCAGTGACAATGCCTCCTGCTGCACTGAAGGTCCTTTCTGACAGGACACTTGAAGCAGGGCAGGCCAGAAGTTCTATCACGAACTGGGATAGCTCAGGCCACAGGTCAAGCCTGCACACCCAGTAGTGAAGGGGTTCATTGCTCCTCAGAGTGTCGATATCTGCTGTTAAGGCGAGGTAG
This sequence comes from Bufotes viridis, assembly GCA_033119425.1. NCBI lineage: Eukaryota > Metazoa > Chordata > Amphibia > Anura > Bufonidae > Bufotes > Bufotes viridis. The sequence goes on from CM065591.1 coordinate 274,193,276, forward strand.
TCTGCTACCTGTCGGTCGAGTCGTTCTCTAAGGCTGGATCCCGAAGGGCTGTGGCGATGAGTAGGACTGAAAAAGCTCCGCATGTCCTCCATCAACAACACATCTGTAAATCGTCCAGTCCTTGCCGCCGTGGTAGGAGGAGGATTACACTCACCTCTTCCCTGTTAGATTCCCTGTGCTGTGACATCCCTTATAAGCTGTGTAAAGCATATTTTTAGTTTGGTTTTGAACTGCTGCATCCTTTCCGACTTTCGGTAATTTGGTAACATTTCTGCCACTTTCTGCTTATACCGGGGTCTAGTAGCGTGGCCACCCAGTACAGATCGTTCTCCTTTATCCTTTTTATACGTGGGTCCCTCAACAGACATGACAGCATGAAAGACCCCATTTGAACAAGGTTGGATGCAGAGCTACTCATTTCCCGTTCCTCGTCCTCACTGATGTCATTGATGGTCTGTTCTTCCCCCAGCCACGTACAACACCATGGGTCCCAGATAGGTGACAACAACGAGCACCCTGGGGTGCCTGCTGTGGTTGGTCTTCCTCCTCCTCAAAGCCGCCACATTCCTCCTCTGACTCCTCTTCCTCATACTCCTCTTCCAGCGTTGCTGCAGGTCCGGCAAGCGATGATGACAAGGCTGTTTCTGGTGGTGATGGTGACCACAACTCTTCCTCTTCACGGTCATCTACAGCCTGATCCAGAACTCTTCGCAGGGCACGCTCCAGGAAGAAAACAAATGGGATGAGGTCGCTGATGGTGCCTTCGGTGCGACTGACTAGGTTTGTCACCTCCTCAAAAGGACGCATGAGCCTACAGGCATTGCGCATGAGTGTCCAGTAACGTGGCAAAAGATTCCCAGCTCCGCAGAGGCTGTCCTAGCACCCCGGTCATACAAATACTCGTTGACGGCTTTTTCTTGTTGGAGCAGGCGGTCAAACATTAGGAGTGTTGAATTCCAACGTGTCGGGCTGTTGCATATCAAGCGCCTCACTGGCATGTTGTTTCGCCGCTGAATATCTGAAAAGTGCGCCATGGCCGTTTAGGAACGCCTGAAATGGCCACACACCTTCCTGGCCTGCTTGAGGACGTCCTGTAAGCCTGGGTACTTAGACACAAAACGTTGTACGATGAGATTCAACACATGTGCCATGCACGGCACATGTGACAACTTGCCCAAATTTAATGCTGCCAACAGATTGCTTCCATTGTCACACACCACTTTGCCGATCTCCAGTTGGTGCGGGGTCAGCCACTGATCCACCTGTGCGTTCAGGGCGGACAGGAGTGCTGGTCCTGTGTGGCCCTCTGCTTTCAGGCAAGTCAACCCCAAGGTAGCGTGACACTGTCGTATCCGGGATGTGGAATAGCCCCTGGGGAGCTGGGGGGAATCAGTTGATGTGCAGCCAGACGCCGCAGCAGAAGAGGACTCAGCCGAGGAGGATATTGAAGTGGATGGAGTAGGAGTAGAGGAGGTGGCAGTAGGTCTGCCTGCAAGTCGTGGTGGTGTCACCAACTCCGCTGCGGAGCCACGCATTCCATGCTTGTCAGCCGTCAGCAGGTTGACCCAATGCGCAGTATACGTGATATACCTGCCCTGACCGTGCTTTGCAGACCAGGTATCAGTGGTCAGATGGACCCTTGCCCTAACACTGTATGCCAGAGATGCCATGACTTCCTTTTCAATGACATGGTAGAGGTTTGGGATTGCCTTTTTTGAAAAAAAATTTCGTCCGGGTACCTTCCACTGTGGTGTCCCAATAGCGACAAATTTTTTGAAGGCCTCAGACTCCACCAGCTGGTATGGTAAAAGCTGGCGGGCTAAGAGTTCCGTCAAGCCAGCTGTCAGTCGCCGGGCAAGGGGTGACTTTGTGACATTGGCTTCTTATGCTCAAACATGTCCTTGACAGACACCTGACTGTGGGCAGATGAGCAGGAACTGCTGAAGGTGAGAGATGGAGTGGCGGGTGGTTGAGAGGGGGCAGGGAGGACAGCAGTGGTTGACGTGGCTGAAGATGCTGGACCAGGAGGAGCATGGTGGCTTTGAGTTTGTGTGCTGCTTGTACTCATGTGTTGATCCCATAGGCGTTTGTGATGTGAGATCATGTGCCTTCGCAAAGCAGTTGTACCAAGGTGGGTGTTGGACTTCCCACGACTCAGTTTCTTTTGGCACAGATTGCAAATGGCATTGCTTTTATCAGAGGCAGACACACAAAAAAATGCCACACTGCTGAGCTTTGCAATGACGGCATTCTAGTGGTGGCAACAGCATGCGTTGACTGGCGTGCTGTCTGGCTGACCCCAGGTGCCGATACATGCTGTCTGACTGTGCCACTAACTCCTTGCAACGACCTCCCCTGCTTCCAACTCGTCTCCTCATTCTCTCTGTCTCCCCTTCAGAACTTTCCCCTCTTCTTCTCTTCGAGCAGGCACCCACGTGGCATCCGTGGACACATCGTCATCATCAACCGCTTCACTTGTATCTGACACCTCAGCAAAGGAAGCAGCAGCGGGTACAACATCATCATCATCATCATCACACTGTACGTCCATGTGTGTAATCCTGCCTGACTGAGACATATCCCGTATCTACATCATCTGGCAATAATGGTTGCGCATCACCAATTGCATCCAACTGATGTGTAAATAACTCCTCTGACGGATCAAGTGAAGCGGCTGTGGTGGCTGTGGTGGTAGTGGTGGTGGTGGCGGCGGGCGGGTGCGTGGTAACTTGAGAGCAGGTGACCGAAGCTGAGCTGGAGGAGGATGGTGCGTCAAGGTTCTTAGCGGAAGCTGTTGAAGATTGGGTGTCCTGTCTAAGCCAGTCAACTACGTCCTCTGAATTTTTCGGGTTCAGGGTACGTGGCCTCTGAAAACTGGGCATTATTCCAGGGACAGTGGAAATCACAGCACCACGACCATGACGGCCCCTGCGCGGTGGCCTGCCTCTGCCTGTCATTTTTTTAGATAAGTGGTACTACGCGTGCTAGGTACTGTGCCACCCGGTATGAGTGGTTGGCACTGGCAGTGGGCACACTACAGTCAGTGGAAGCGGGCCTGACACACACTGGCAGCAGGCAAGCAACTGAATTTAGACTACTGTCTAAAAATTAAATGCCTTATTTATCGGCAAGCTACTGTGCCACCCGGTATCAGTGGTTGGCACTGGCAGTGGGCACACTACTGTCAGTGGAAGCGGGCCTGACACACACTGGCAGCAGGCAAGCAACTGAATTTAGACTACTGTCTAAAAATTAAATGCCTTATTTATCGGCAAGCTACTGTGCCACCCGGTATGAGTGGTTGGCACTGGCAGTGGGCACACTACAGTCAGTGGAAGAGGGCCTGACACACACTGGCAGCAGGCAAGCAACTGAATTTAGACTACTGTCTAAAAATTAAATGCCTTATTTATCGGCAAGCTACTGTGCCACCCGGTATCAGTGGTTGGCACTGGCAGTGGGCACACTACAGTCAGTGGAAGAGGGCCTGACACACACTGGCAGCAGGCAAGCAACTGAATTTAGACTACTGTCTAAAAATTAAATGCCTTATTTATCGGCAAGCTACTGGGCCACCCGGTATGAGTGGTTGGCACTGGCAGTGGGCACACTACTGTGAGTGGAAGCGGGCCTGACACACACTGGCAGCAGGCAAGCAACTGAATTTAGACTACTGTCTAAAAATTAAATGCCTTATTTATCGGCAAGCTACTGTGCCACCCGGTATGAGTGGTTGGCACTGGCAGTGGGCACACTACAGTCAGTGGAAGAGGGCCTGACACACACTGGCAGCAGGCAAGCAACTGAATTTAGACTACTGTCTAAAAATTAAATGCCTTATTTATCGGCGAAGCTACTGTGCCACCCGGTATCAGTGGTTGGCACTGGCAGTGGGCACACTACAGTCAGTGGAAGCGGGCCTGACACACACTGGCAGCAGGCAAGCAACTGAATTTAGACTACTGTCTAAAAATTAAATGCCTTATTTATCGGCAAGCTACTGTGCCACCCGGTATCAGTGGTTGGCACTGGCAGTGGGCACACTACAGTCAGTGGAAGCGGGCCTGACACACACTGGCAGCAGGCAAGCAACTGAATTTAGACTACTGTCTAAAAATTAAATGCCTTATTTATCGGCAAGCTACTGTGCCACCCGGTATCAGTGGTTGGCACTGGCAGTGGGCACACTACTGTCAGTGGAAGTGGGCCTGACACACACTGGCAGCAGGCAAGCAACTGAATTTAGACTACTGTCTAAAAATTAAATGCCTTATTTATCGGCAAGCTACTGTGCCACCCGGTATGAGTGGTTGGCACTGGCAGTGGGCACACTACAGTCAGTGGAAGAGGGCCTGACACACACTGGCAGCAGGCAAGCAACTGAATTTAGACTACTGTCTAAAAATTAAATGCCTTATTTATCGGCAATCTACTGTGCCACCCGGTATCAGTGGTTGGCACTGGCAGTGGGCACACTACAGTCAGTGGAAGAGGGCCTGACACACACTGGCAGCAGGCAAGCAACTGAATTTAGACTACTGTCTAAAAATTAAATGCCTTATTTATCGGCAAGCTACTGTGCCACTCGGTATGAGTGGTTGGCACTGGCAGTGGGCACACTACAGTCAGTGGAAGCGGGCCTGACACACACTGGCAGCAGGCAAGCGACTGAATTTAGACTACTGTCTAAAAATTAAATGCCTTATTTATCGGCAAGCTACTGTGCCACCCGGTATGAGTGGTTGGCACTGGCAGTGGGCACACTACAGTCAGCGGAAGCGGGCCTGACACACACTGGCAGCAGGCAAGCAACTGAATTTAGACTACTGTCTAAAAATTAAATGCCTTATTTATCGGCAAGCTACTGTGCCACCCGGTATCAGTGGTTGGCACTGGCAGTGGGCACACTACAGTCAGTGGAAGTGGGCCTGACACACACTAGCAGCAGGCAAGCAACTGAAATTACACTAAACTGTAAAAATTAAATGCCTTTTTGATGCAAAGTACTGTGCCACACGGGATGACAGGGGTGGGCACTGGCAGTGGGCACACTACAGTCAGTGGAAGTCAGCCTGACACACACTGGCAGGCAACTAACCTTAGATTAAAGTGTAAAAATTAAGTGCCTTTTTTGATGCAAAGTCCTGTGCCACACGGGATGACAGGGGTGGGCACTGGCAGTGGGCACACTACAGTCAGTTGAAGTCGGCCTGACACACACTAGCAGCAGGCAAGCAGCTGAAATTACACTAAAGTGTAAAAATTAAATGCTTTTTTATGCAAAGTCCTGTGCCAGCCGGTATGAGTGGTGGGCACTGGCAGTGGGCACACTACAGTCAGTGGAAGTCAGCCTGACACACACTGGCAGGCAACTAACCTTAGATTAAAGTGTAAAAATTAAGTGCCTTTTTTTAAGCAAAGTCCTGTGCCACACGGGATGACAGGGGTGGAGCACTGGCAGTGGGCACACTACAGTCAGTTGAAGTCGGCCTGACACACACTAGCAGCAGGCAAGCAGCTGAAATTACACTAAAGTGTAAAAATTAAATGCCTTTTTATGCAAAGTCCTGTGCCAGCCGGTATGAGTGGTGGGCACTGGCAGTGGGCACACTACAGTCAGTGGAAGTCAGCCTGACACACACTGGCAGGCAACTAACCTTAGATTAAAGTGTAAAAATTAAGTGCCTTTTTTTGATGCAAAGTCCTGTGCCACACGGGATGACAGGGGTGGGCACTGGCAGTGGGCACACTACAGTCAGTTGAAGTCGGCCTGACACACACTAGCAGCAGGCAAGCAGCTGAAATTACACTAAAGTGTAAAAATTAAATGCCATTTTTATGCAAGTCCTGTGCCAGCCGGTATAAGTGGTGGGCACTGGCAGTGGGCACACTACAGTCAGTGGAAGTCAGCCTGACACACACTGGCAGGCAACTAACCTTAGATTAAAGTGTAAAAATTAAGTGCCTTTTTTGATGCAAAGTCCTGTGCCACACGGGATGACAGGGGTGGGCACTGGCAGTGGGCACACTACAGTCAGTTGAAGTCGGCCTGACACACACTAGCAGCAGGCAAGCAGCTGAAATTACACTAAAGTGTAAAAATTAAATGCTTTTTTATGCAAAGTCCTGTGCCAGCCGGTATGAGTGGTGGGCACTGGCAGTGGGCACACTACAGTCAGTGGAAGTCAGCCTGACACACACTGGCAGGCAACTAACCTTAGATTAAAGTGTAAAAATTAAATGCCTTTTTTGATGCAAAGTCCTGTGCCACATGGAATGACAGGGGTGGGCACTGGCAGTGGGCACACTACAGTCTGTGGGCCTGCAGCTCCTCACACACAGGCAGGCCAGGCAACTGCAATATGTATATAAAGGAAAAAAAGCAGACTAATGTTGCAGCCCTAAAAGGGCTTTTGGGGTGCTGTCAGGACGCTGTCCTTACAGCAGAGATCAGATGAGTCTTTCAGGACTGGAGTGGACACTGAATTCACTAGCCTAGCTATCGATTTCCCAATTAAATCAGCAGCAACTACACTCTCCCTCCTCTCACTAAGACTGCAGCTTCAGAATGAATCTAAAATGGATGCTGTGCAGGAGGTGGGAGGGTCTGGGAGGGAGGGTATGCTGCTGATTGGCTGGAATGTGTCTGCTGACTGTGAGGTACAGGGTCAAAGTTTGCTCAATGATGATGTATAGGGGGCGGACCGAACATCGCATATGTTCGCCCGGCAGAGGCGAACGCGAACAAGCTATGTTCGCCGGGAACTGTTCGCCGGCGGATAGTTCGGGCCATCTCTACTAGAGATGAGTGAATTTAAAAAAAATTAGATTCGCCAATTTGGGTTCGGTCCAAATTTATTCACAGTGAATCGAGTTAAAAAACAGCTATTTCCTGGCTTCAGAGAGCCTTTATAGTGATGTAGAACACTTTGCCTTGCAGTAACACGCATAGGGTGTCTGTTCTGGTAGTGAAATAATACTGTGAGTCTGTATGACATGCAGATGACAGGCGTCACTCTTAGAATCACTGCACACTTCACTTATTTGGGCAGTCACAGGGCCAAAACTGACCAAATAACTTAAGTATGAACTCAGCTTACAGGTCGATGTTAGAGCCAAGAAGAAGCGCACTCCTTTTACACGGTCGTCAGCTGATTCCACATAGATGTCAACAGAACCTGTTCTATTAAATGCTTATAGAAGTAGAGCCCCCCCCCCCCCGCCCCCCACAGAGTGGAGAGGGTGTCAGCAGTAAGTTTGTGTTGATGTCATTGATTATTTTGCCCTTCCTCTTATCCATCAGAACAATAACCCCCAAAAAATGGATCCTGTCTGTTGAGCATCCGCCTTCACTCGATCAGCATTTGGTCAGTAATCCATCAGTATTGCTAATGCGAAAAAAAAACAGGAGTTGGTCCAAAACAGTGATGACACGTGAGTGGAATTTTTGCATGTCTTCTGTGTTTTGTACCCACTCCTGCTTTTGGCTACCAAATCATAAGCCAATTCTGATTGATGCAAAATAGGGACCATGTCATGCAGGCCTTACAGCTGGTACACAGCCAGGCCGAAAAGTCAAAATAGTATCCTAGGCATAAAGTGGGGACGGTGGGAACAGCATAAGTAGTCCACATAGTTGCCCTATGACATAGTGGTGAGGTAGAAGCAGCATGAGGAGGCCACAGAGTGGCACAATAACAGTGTGGAGAGTGACAGAGTGTGGAGGTGGCAGCAGCATAAGGAGACTACAAAGTGGCAAGGTGACATAGTGTGGAGGTGGCAGCAGTATCAGAAGGCCATAAAATGGCTCAAAGGCAAACTAGTGGCCCAGTTATGAACTAGATAGGGTGGGAAAAACATGAGCAGTCCACAGAGAGGCCCTATGACATAGTGGTGAAGTTGAAGCAGCATGAGGAGGCCACAGAGTGGCCCTATGACATATTGGTGAGGTGGAAGCAGCATGAGGAGGTCACAGAGTGGCACAATGACAGTGTGGACAGTGACATGATGTGAAGGTGGCAGCAGACTGAGGAGACCACAGAGTGGAAAGGTGTTATAGTGTGGAGGTGACAGCAGCATGAGGAGACCACAGAGAGACTCGGTGACAGAGTGTGGAGGTGGCTGAAGCATAATAAGGCCACAGAGTGGCACTTTAACATAATGGAGAGGTGGAATCATCATGAGGAGGCCACAAAGTGGCACAATGACAGTGTGGAGGTGGCAGCAGCAGAATCAGGGGGCCATAGAGTGGCAAGGTGACATAGTGTAGAGGTGGCAGCAGCATCATTAGGCCACAGAGTGACAAGGTGATATAGTGTGGAGGTGGCAGCAGCATTAGGAGACCACACAGTGAGCCGGTGACCGAGTGTGGAGGTGGCAGAAGCATAAGAAGGCCACAGAGTGGCACTATGACATAATGGTGAGGTGGAAGCAGCATGAGGAGGCCACAGAGGGGCACAATGACAGTGTGAATGTGGCAGCAGCAGGAGGAGACCACAGAGTGGCAAGGTTGCATAGTGTGGAGGTGGCAGCACCATCAGGAGGCCACAGAGTAGCAAGGTGACATAGTGTGAAGGTGGCAGCAGCATGAGGAGACCACAGAGTGGAAAGGTGACATAGTGTGAAGGTGGCATCAGCATGAGGAGACCACAGAGTGGCAAAGTGACATAGTGTGAAGGTGACAGAAGCATGAGGAGACCATGGAGAGACCAGTTGACAGAGTGTGGAGGTGGCAGCAGCATCATGAGGCCAAAGAGCCTGAAAGGCAAAATAGTGGCCCAGTCATGAAGTTAGCAGGGTGGTAACACCATCAGTAGTCCATAGAGTGGCCCTATGACACATTGGTGAGGTGGAAGCAGCATGAGGAGGCCAGAGAGTGGCCATATGACATATTGGTTGAGGTGGAAGCAGCATGAAGTGTTCACAGAGTGGCACAATAACAGTGTGGAGAGTGACAGAGTGTGGAGGTGGCAGAAGCATGAGAAGACTACAGAGTGGCAAGGTGACATAGTGTGGGGGTAGCAGCAGTATCAGAAGGCCACAAAAAGGCAAGGTGACATTGTGTGAAGGTGACAGCAGCATGAGTGGCCCTATGAAATAGTGGTGAGGTGGACGCAGAATGGGGAGGCCACAGAGTGGCACAATGACAGTGTGGAGGAGGCAGCAGCAGAATCAGGAGGCCACAGAGTGGCACAATGACAGTGTGAAGGTTGCAGCAGCATCAGGAGGCCACAGAGTTGCACAATGACAGAGTGAATAGGTGGCAGCAGTATGAGGAGACCACAGAGTAGAAAGGTGACATAGTGTGAAGGTGGCAGCAGCATGAAGAGAACACAGAGTGGCATTGTGACATAGTGTGGCGGTTGCAGCGGCATGAGGAGACCACAAAGTGACCAGGTGAAAGAGTGTGGAAGTGGCAGCAGCATGAGGAAACCACAGAATGGCAAGGTGACATAGTGTAGAGGTGGCAGCAACATGAGGAGACCACAGAGTGGAAAAGTGACATAGTGTGGAGGTGGCAGAAACATGAGGAGGCCACAGAGTGGCACAATGACAGAGTTTGCAGGTGACATAGTGTAGAGGTGGCAGCAACATGAGGAGACCACAGAGTGGCAAGAGTGACATAGTGTGGAGGTGGCAGCAGCATGAGGAGGCCACAGAGTGGCACAAGTGACAGAGTGTGCAGGTGGCGCAGCAGAAACATCAGTAGGATGCCACAGAGTGGCACGGTGACATAGTGTGGAGGTGGCAGCAGCATAAGGAGACCACAGAGTGGCCAAGTGACATAGTGTGGAGGTGGCAGCAGCATGAGGAGACCACAGAGTGGCAAGGTGACATAGTGTGGACGTGGCAGCAGCATCAGGAGGCCAAGAGAGGCAAGGTGACATAGTGTGGAGGTGGCAGCAGCATAAGGAGGCCACAGAGTGGCAAAATGACATGTGTGGAGGTGGCAGCAGCATCAGGAGACCACAGAGTGGCACGATGACACAGTGGTGGAGGTGGCAGCAGCATGAGGAGGCCACAGAGTGGCATAATGACATAGTGTGGAGGTGGTAGCAGCATGAGGAGACAGAGTGGCACAAGAACAGTGTGACACAGTGACAGAGTGTGGAGGTGGCAGCAGCATGAGGAGACCACAGAGTGGCAAGGTGACATAGTGTGGAGGTGGCAGCAGCATCAGAAGGCCACAAAGTGGCAAGGTGACATAGTGTGGAGGTGGCAGCAGCATGAGGAGACCCAGAGTGGCAAGTGACATAGTGTGGAGGTGGCAGCAGCATGGGAGGCCACAGAGTGGCACAATGACAGTGTGGAGGTGGCAGCAGCAGAATCAGGAGGCCACAGAGTGGCACAATGACAGAGTGTGGAGGTGGCAGCAGCATCAGGAGGCCACAGAGTGGCAAGGTGACATAGTGTGGAGGTGGCAGCAGCATGAGAGAGACCACAGAGTGGCAAGGTGACATAGTGTGAAGGTGGCAGCAGCATGAGGAGACCACAGAGTGGCATTGTGACATAGTGTGGCGGTTGCAGCGGCATGAGGAGACCACAAAGTGACCAGGTGAAAGAGTGTGGAAGTGGCAGCAGCATGAGGAAACCACAGAATGGCAAGGTGACATAGTGTAGAGGTGGCAGCAACATGAGGAGACCACAGAGTGGAAAAGTGACATAGTGTGGAGGTGGCAGAAACATGAGGAGGCCACAGAGTGGCACAATGACAGAGTTTGCAGGTGACATAGTGTAGAGGTGGCAGCAACATGAGGAGACCACAGAGTGGAAAAGTGACATAGTGTGGAGGTGGCAGAAACATGAGGAGGCCACAGAGTGGCACAATGACAGAGTTTGCAGGTGGCCGCAGCAGAAACATCAGTAGGATGCCACAGACTGGTACAATGACAGTGTGGAGGTGGCAGCAGCATAAGGAAACCAAAGAGTGACCCAGTGAGAGAGTGTGGAGGTGGCAGCAGCATGATAAGAACACATAGTGGCAAGGTGACATAGTGTGGACATGGCAGCAGCATCAGGAGGCCAAAGAGAGGCAAGGTGACATAGTGCGAAGGTGGAAGCAGCATAAGGATACCACAGAATGGCAAAATGACAGTGTGGAGGTGGCAGCAGCATCAGGAAACCACAGAGTAGCACAATGACAGTGTGGAGGTGGCAGCAGCATGAGGAGGCCACAGAGAGGCATAATGACAGTGTGGAGATGGTAGCAGGATGAGGAGACAGAGTTGCAGAAGCATAAGGAGACCACAGAGTGACCCGGTGACAGAGTGTGGAGGTGGCAGCAGCATGAGGAGACCACAGAGTGGCAAGGTGACATAGTGTGGAGGTGTCAGCAGCATAAGAAGACCACAGAGTGACCAGATGACAGAGTGTGGAGGTGGCAGCAGAAGTAGGAGACCAGAGAGTGGCAAAGTGACATAGTCTGGAGGTGGCAGCAGCATGAGGAGGCCACAGAGTGGCACAATTACAGTGTGGATGTGGCAGCAGCAGCATGAGGAGGCCATAAAGTGGCACAATGACAGAGTTTGGAGGTGGCAGCAGCATCAGGAGGAGGCCACAGAGTGGCAAGGTGAAATAGTGTGGAGGTGGCAGCAGCATGAGGAAAACCATAGAGTGACCCAGTGAGAGAGTGTAGCAGTGGCAGCAGCATGAGGTGACCACAGAGAGGCAAGGTGACTCATTGTAGAGGTGGCAGCAGCATGAGGAGACAACAGAGTGACCCCGTGACAAAGTAAGGAGGTGGCAGAAGAATGAGGAGACCATAGGGTGGCAAAGTGACATACTGTGGAGGTGGCAGCAGCATGAGGAGGCCACTAAGTGGCACAATGACAGTGTGGAGGTAGCAGCAGCATCAGGAAAGCCACAAAGTGGCACAATGACAGAGTTAGAGGTGGTGGCAGCAGCAGCATGAGGATGAGGCCACAGTGTTGTAAAATGAAAATGTGGAGGTTCCAGCAGCATGAGAAGACAACTGAAAAGGCAAGGTGACATAGTGTGGAGGTGGCAGCAGCATGAGGAAACCACAGAGTGACCCGGTGAGAGAGTGTGGAGATGGTAGCAGCATGATGAGAATACATAGTGGCAAGGTGACATAGTGTGGAGGTGGCAGCAGCATCAGGAGGCCACAGAGTGGCAAGGTGACATAGTGTGCAGGTGGCAGCAGCATGAGGAAACCACAGAGTGACCCAGTGAGAGAGTGGAGAGGGGGCAGCAGCATGAGGAGACCACAGAGTGGCAAGGTGACTCATTGTAGAGGTGGCAGCAGCATGAGGAGACAACAGAGTGACCCGATGACAAAGTGAGGAGTTGGCAGAAGAATAAGGAGGCCATAGGGTGGCAAGGCGACATAGTGTGGAGGTGTCAGCAGGATGAGGAGGCCACAAAGTGGCACAATGACAGTGTGGAGGTGGCAGCCGCATCAGGAAAGCCACAAAGTGGCACAATGACAGAGTTGGAGGTGGTGGCAGCAGCAGCATGATGAGGAGGCCACAGTGTTGCACAATGACAATGTGGAGGTTCCAGCAGCATGAGAAGACAACTGAGAGGCAAGGTGACATAGTGTGGAGGTGACCAGCAGCATGAGGAGACCACAGAGTGACACGGTGACTGAGTGTGGAGGTGGCAGCAGCATCAGGAGACCACAGAGTGGCAAAGTGACAGAGTGTGAAGGTGACAGAAGCATGAGGAGACCACAGGGTGGCAAGGTGACATAGTGTGGAGGTGGCAGCAGCATGAGGGGGCCACAAAGTAGTACAATGACAGTGTGGAGGTGGCAGCAGCATCAGGAGACCACAGAGTGGCAAAGTGACATAGTGTGGAGGTGACAGAAGCATGAGGAGACCACAGGGTGGCAAGGTGACATAGTGTGGAGGTGGCAGCAGCATCAGGAGGCCACAGAGTGACAAAGTGACATAGTGCATAGGTGGCAGCAGAATAAGGAGACCACAGAGTGGCAAGATGACTTAGTGTTGAGGTGGCAGCAGCATGAGGAGACCACAGAGTGTCACAGTGACAGTGTGGTGGTGGCGGTGGCAGCAGCATTAGGATGCCACAGAGTGGCAAGGTGACATAGTGTGGAGATGGCAGCAGCATGAGGAGACCACAGAGTGGCAAGGTGACATAGTCTGAAGGTGGCATCAGCATGAGAAGACCGCTGAGTGGCAAGGTGACATAGTGTGGTGGAGGTGGCAGCAGCATGAGGAGACCACACAGTGATGCGGTGACAGAGTGTCAAGGTTGCGGCAGCATCAGGGGGCCACAGAGTGGCATAATGACAGAGTGAGGAGGTGGCTGCAGCATGAGGAGACCATAGAGTGGCAAGGATATATAGTGTGGAGGTAATACTTATTTACAATGCCTAAAAGGCTTACCCCTATCTTCAACCAGGTGTAATGTGGTGATTACGACTTGACTTTTATTAATATCTAATAATAAAATGGCTGTGAGCCAAGACAAACAGTTAGAAACTATGCTGTTACCTGAAAAGCACTGAAGTGATTGATATACTGGGAAATGGAGATGTGCACAATCTCTAATTCACTACTATATAGTGTACTGTACTGTATTATACAGACATTAGACCCACTGGATCTTCAAGAACCAAGTGGGTCTGGGTAAAAAAAAAAAGTGAAAAAAAGTAAAAATAAAAAACACATTTATCAATGATTAAAAAAAAATAATAATTCACTAAACATGTTACATATCACCGCGTCCATAACGACCTGATCTATAAAACGGTCATGTTATATTCCCTGCACGGTGAACGCCATAAAAATAAAAAAATAAAAACTATGATGAAATTGAAATTTTGCCCACCTTACTTCATAAAAAATGGTAATAAAAGTGATCAAAAAAGTCGTATGTACGCCAAAATAGTACCATTCAAACCGGCGCCTCATCCCGCAAAATATGAGCCTCTACATGAGACAATGGCCCAAAAAATAAAAAAACTAGGGCTCTCAGACTATGGAGACACTAAAACATGTTTTTTTTTTTGTTTCAAAAATAATATTGTTGTGTAAAACTGAAAAAAATTAAAGAAAGTATACATATTAGGTATCATCACGTCCCTAACGACCGGCTCTATAAAAATATCATATGACCTAACCCCTCAGGTGAACACTGTCAAAAAAATAAAATAAAAACGGTTTAAAAAAAGCTATTTTTTGTCACCTTACATCACAAAAAGTGTAATAGCAAGCGATCAAAAAGACATATGCCCTCCAGAATAGTGCCAATCTAACTGTCATCTCATCCTGCAAAAATGATACAGAATCTGAGACAATTGCCCAAAAGCTGAAAAAACTGTGGCTCTCAGATTATAGAGACACTAAAACATGATTTTTTTTGTTTCAAAAATGATATTATTGTGTGTAACCTAAATAACTAAAAAAGGGATACATATTAGGTATCCCTGCGTCCATAACAACCTGCTCTATAAAAATAGCACATGATCTAATCTGTCAGATGAACGTAGTAAATAATAAAAAATAAAAACTGTGCCAAAACAGGTATTTTTGTTCAAATATTCCATTTTAATCCATTGTTTCCCTTAACAAAGCAAGGGTAAACAGGCAAACAAAATATTTATTCAATATTTATTGCCCTGATTCTTTAGTTTACAGAAACACCCCATATGTGGTCGTAAACTGCTGTATGGCAAACGGCCGGGCGCAGAAGGAAAGGAGCGCCATATGGTTTTTGGAAGGTGGATTTTGCTGGACTGTTTTTTTGACACCATGTCCCATTTGAAGCCCCGCTGATGCACCCCTAGAAAAGAAACTCCAAAAAGTGACCCCATTTAGGAAACTACACCCGTCAAGGTATTCAAAACTGATTTTACAAACTTTGTTAACCCTTTAAGTGTTCCACAAGAGTTAATGACAAATGGAGATGAAATTTCAGAATTTCTATTTTTTGTTACTTTGCTTCACAAAAATTGTAATATAGAGCAACCAAAAATCATATGTACCCTAAAATAGTACCAAAAAAACTGCCACCTTATCCCATAGTTTCAAAAATGGGGTCACTTTTTGGAGTTTCTACTCTAGGGGTGCATCAGGGGGGCTTCAAATGGGACATGGTGTCAAAAAAACAGTCCAGCAAAATCCGCCTTCCAAAACCCATATGGCGTTCCCTTCATTCTGCTCTCTGCCGTTTGGCCATACAGTAGTTTACGACCACATATGGGGTGTTTTTGTAAACTACAGAATCAGGGCAATAAATATTGAGTTTTGTTTGGCTGGTAACCCTTGCTTTGTTACTGGAAAAAAAATTATTAAAATGGAAAATCTTCCAAAAAAGTGAAATTCTGAAATTTTATCTCCATTATCTATTAAATCGTATGGAACGCCTAAAGGGTCAATAAAGCTTGTAAAATCAGTTTTAAATACCCTAAGGGGTGTAGTTTCTTAGTTGGAGTCACTTTTTGGGAGTTTCTACTGTAGGGTTGCATCAGGGGGGCTTCAAATGGGACACGGTGTCAAAAAAGGAGTCCAGCAAAATCTGCCTTTCAAAAACCACACGGCGCTCCTTTCCCTCTATCCCCCACCGTGTGGCCGTACAGTGGTGTACAACCACATATCGGGTGTTTCTGTAAACCGCAGAGTCAGGGCAATAAATATAGAGGTTTTTTTTGGCTGTTAACCCTTGCTTTGTTAGTGGAAAAATTGATTAAAAGGGAAAATTTGGCAAAAAAATTAAAATTCTGAAATTTCATCTCCATTTGCCATCAACTCTTGTGGAACACCTAAAGGGTTAATGATGTCTGTAAAATCAGTTTTGAATACCTTAAGGGGTGTAGTTTATAGAATGGGGTCATTTTGGGTGGTTTCTATTATGTAAGCCTCACAAAGTGACTTCAGACCTGAACTGGTCCCTAAAAAGTGGGTGTTTGTAAATTTCTGAAAATTTTCAAGATTTGCTTCTAAACTTCTAAGCCTTGTAAAATCCCCAAACAATGAAATGGCATTCCGAAAATGATCCTAAAAAAGAAGTAGACATATGGGGAATGTAAATTAATAACATTGTTTGGAGGTATTACTATGTATTATAGAAGTAGAGAAATTAAAACTTGGAAATTTGCAAATTTTTCCAAAATTTTGGTAAATTTTTTTTTATAAATAAAAATACATTTTTTTTTACTCCATTTTACCAGTGTTATGAAGTACAATATGTGACGAAAAAACAATCTCAGAATGGCCTGGATAAGTAAAAGCGTTTTAAAGTTATCACCACATAAAATGACACTGGTCAGATTTGCAAAAAATGGCCTGGTCCTTAAGGTGAAATATGTCCGTGTCCTTAAGGAGTTAAAGGAACATATCCCCTCCTCCTCAATTCAGAGGGTGGGAGTATTCCAATGCTATTGGTCAACCCAGACGGACATCACCTCTTACTTGATATAACATTAAGCAGCACCAATGCACCTGAGGCTGGCCTAACTTCACTTCCAATTTAACTCTTTGTTTCATATCTAAACTTCACAAGACATTCCTCGGACTTGTCTTCAGAGTTCGGAAAAAAACGCATCGTATGCATGGCACTCATACCAAATTTATAAAAACAGTAACTTATCACAAAATGGCTGTCATGAAATCAGAAATACTTAAATAAATGCAATGATAACTTAGTATAGTGTCATTGGTATATGTACATTAATTCTTTTTTGAGATTTAAACCTGTAGGGACACGTGTATTCAAGCAAAATAGCCAAAAAGATTCTCTTAAATGCAGTCTCTTTCTGTGATCTCCACCTCTCAATGGATTGATCACTTTTTCAATGGCAAAAGCTTGGAGGGTGTCAGTTCTGCAGGAATGGCAATGAATAAAGTGTTTGGCCACATTGGATATATTTAATGCCTTGGGATTTACTATATAATTCAGATGTTCCAAAATTCTATCCACACACCGAACAATATACACCACTCCTGACGTATTGCAATTAATGTAATTTTTGATGTAGAAGGTCACAGAATGGTCTGCATTTTGGAAGCTCTTGGTATTTAACACAAAATGACAAGTTTTGCATGGATTACTTCCACATTTACTGAAACCCCTATATCTTAACCATGTTTTTTCGGGTCCAGATTTTTGGGAAGTATACAGAGACGGTGATTGCAAGTGTGCGAAGGTAGGAGCTTTTCTGGATACTATCTGACACCCATATTTAAGGGCATCATATAGTATTACATCATCATACAAAATTGGTTTACACCCCTTTACAATCTTACGGATATTGTTAAATTGTCTACTGTATGTTAGCACCAATGTCGACAACTTAGGACCTTCGCTAGCACTCTCTTTGGACACATGTCCTGTAAATCCAGTGTTAAATATTTTCTGCTGTGCAAACTTTTTATTTTTATTTTTCAAATGCCTCGCATTTTCATACTTATCCTGTTTGCCAAACAGAATCTGGTGTCCCGAACATTTAGAAACCACTGTCCTCGCTCTATGTAACATCCATTCTAGATATTTTCTACTTCTCAATCTGTCATCAATTGCTATACATTCCTTCTCAAATGCAACTGTGGTGCTACGATTTCTCAAAGCCTAAATATATTCACCCACCGAGATGGCCCTAATCACATGTACTGGATGCTGACTGTGCGCATGAAGAATCATATTTCTTGATTTTTCTTTTCTGTATGTTGCTGTCTGCACAACTTGTCCAGGACATCGCGCTAATGTGAGATCCAGAAAATGTATACTTGAGGTTTGCACCATGCATGTAAATCGGAGGTTATAATCATTATTGTTTAAATAATCTTGCAGGTCTGGTACGGCAGACACACCGGCACTCCATACAAGGAGAAAATTGTCAATGTATCTGCCGTACCAGACCAATGCCTCTCCAAATGGATTTGCTACTTGTATGAAGTGCCGGTGTGTCTGCCATACCAGACCTGCAAGATTATTTAACCAATAATGATTATAACCTCCCTTAAATATGGGTGTTAGATAGTATCCAGAAAAGCTCCTACCTTGGCACGCTCGCTATCACCGTCTCTGTATACTTCCAAAAAATCTGGACCCGAAAAAACATGGTTAAGATATAGGGGTTTCAGTAAATGTGAAGGTAATCCATACAAAACTTGCAATTTTGTGTTAAATACCAAGAGCTTTCAAAATGCAAACCATTCTGTGACTTTCTACATCAAAAATTACATTAATTGCAATACGTCAGGAGTGGTGTATATTGTTCGGTGTGTGGAATGCGATTTAACTTACGTGGGAAACAC
Organism: Bufotes viridis; assembly: GCA_033119425.1. Lineage (NCBI taxonomy): Eukaryota > Metazoa > Chordata > Amphibia > Anura > Bufonidae > Bufotes > Bufotes viridis. The sequence goes on from CM065591.1 coordinate 274,211,518, forward strand.
TATATGCAAATTCAAATAGAATTTTGGAACATCTGAATTATATAGTAAATCCCAAGGCATTGAATATATCCAATGTGGCCAAATACTTTATTCATTGCCATTCACATAGAACTGACACCCTCCAAGCTGTTGCCACACTATACTGAGTTATCATTGCATTTATTCAAGTTTTTCTGATTTCATGCCAGCCATTTTGTGATTAGTTACTGTTTTTATGAATTTTGTATGGGTGCCATGGACACGATGCATTTTTTTTCGAACTCTGAAGATAAGTCCGAGGAATATCTTGTGAAGTTTAGATATGAAACAAAGAGTTAAATTGGAAGTGAAGTAAGGCCAGCCTTAGGTGCATTGATGCTGCTTAATGTTTCATCAAGTAACAGGTGATGTCCGTCTGGGTTGACCAATAGCATTGGAATACTCCCACCCTCTGAATTGAGGAGGAGGGGATATGTTCCTTTAAATGAAGTCTTCTCAGACTGACACATTGTTACGACTAAGGACGTACTGTCCAAAACGCGTCAACATTTATCGCATCTTTGATGGATTTTGTCTGCATGTGATTACGAATCAATAAATTGGAAGCATATTTTAACACGACATCAATGGTGCTGGAGACGATTTTCTTTATTTTGATATTCTCATATGTAATCTCAATTAAGACCTCTTTCTTTTCTCTCCCATCCCCCATAATCAAAACCTTCAAAAGCAACCCAAAAACTCAGGAAAGCCTACAACCAATACAACCCTGCTGCAGCTATGAAACCATCTGAGCAGCTTCTACTCTCCCTTACTAACTTCTTCACTCTTCCCTTATAGATTTTAAGCCTTTGAGGGCAGCATCCTTATTCTTCTGTGCCAGTAATTCACTAATCTATCTCATGTTTATTGTATATATTTTTGTGTTGTTATATACGATACATACACCCTTTCATGTGGGAAAAACCTTGGAATAATAACCCTTTAAATAAATGTAAAAAATATAAATAGTATAGTTTATCTCAATAATTTAACAGAAGAACTTGAATGGGGACTTACTCAATATCAGGGCATGAAACACTTATGACTAGAGATGAGCGAATTTTAAAAAAATTTGATTCGCCGATTTGGGTTCGGTCCAAATTTATTCACAGTGAATCGAGTTAAAAAACAGCCATTTCCTGGCTTCAGAGAGCCTTTATAGTGATGTAGAACACTTTGCCTTGCAGTAACACGCATAGGGTGTCTGTTCTGGTAGTGAAATAATACTGTGAGTCCGTATGACATGCAGATGACAGGCGTCACTCTTAGAATCACTGCACACTTCACTTTTTTGGGCAGTCACAGGGCCAAAACTGACCAAATAACTTAAGTATGAACTCAGCCTTACAGGTCGATGTTAGAGCCAAGAAGAAGCGCACTCCTTTTACACGGTCGTCAGCTGATTCCACATAGATGTCAACAGAACCTGTTCTATTAAATGCTTATAGAAGTAGAGCCCCCCCCCCCCCCGACAGAGTGGAGAGGGTCCAAACGCTCAGATGGGCGGCACTGTCTTGTAACCACAGGTGCACGGTCAGTGGGTTGGAATCCCCGGTAATCAATAGAAATGATAGAGACCGGCACTCCGTATTTGAATCCAAAGAAAATGGTATTTATTCGTCACCCATAAGTCTGGTGTGACGCGCGTTTCGGCGCAATAATGCGCCTTTGTCAAACACAAGGTGAGGAGTAGTAGAGTGGAGAGGGTGTCAGCAGTAAGTTTGTGTTGATGTCATTGATTATTTTGCCCTTCTTCTTATCCATCAGAACAATAACCGCAAAAAAATGGATCTTGTCTGTTGAGCATCCGCCTTCACTCGATCAGCATTTGGTCAGTAATCCATCAGTATTGCTAATGCCAAAAAAAACAGGAGTTGGTCCAAAACAGTGATGACAAGTGAGTGGAATTTTTGCATGTCTTCTGTGTTTTGTACCCACTCCTGCTTTTGGCTACCAAATCATAAGCCAATTCTGATTGATGCAAAATAGGGACCATGTCATGCAGGCCTTACAGCTGTTACACAGCCAGGCCGAAAGTCAAAATAGTATCCTAGGCAAAAAGTGGAGACGGTGGGAACAGCATAAGTAGTCCACATAGTTGCCCTATGTTATAGTGGTGAGGTAGAAGCAGCATGAGGAGGCCACAGAGTGGCACAATGACAGTGTGGAGAGTGACAGAGTGTGGAGGTGGCAGCAGCATAAGGAGACTACAAAGTGGCAAGGTGACATAGTGTGGAGGTGGCATCAGGAGGCAATAAAATGGCTCAAAGGCAAACTAGTGGCCCAGTTATGAACTAGGGAGGGTGGGAAAAACATGAGCAGTCCAGAGAGAGGCCCTATGACATAGTAGTGAAGTGGAAGCAGCATAAGGAGGCCACAGAGTGGCCCTATGACATATTGGTGATGTGGAAGCAGCATGAGGAGGTCACAGAGTGGCACAATGACAGTGTGGACAGTGACATGGTGTGAAGGTGGCAGCAGCCTGAGGAGACCACAGAGTGGAAAGGTGCTATAGTGTGGAGGTGACAGCAGCATGAGGAGACCACAGAGAGACCCGGTGACAGAGTGTGGAGGTGGCAGAAGCATAAGAAGGCCACAGAGTGGCACTTTCACATAATGGTGAGGTGGAAGGCCACAAGTGGCACAATGACAGTGTGGAGGTGGCAACAGCAGAATCAGGGGGCCATAGAGTGGCAAGGTGACATAGTGTAGAGGTGGCAGCAGCATCAGGAGGCCACAGAGTGACAAGGTGACATAGTGTGGAGGTGGCAGCAGCATGAGAAGACAACACAGTGAGCCAGTGACTGAGTGTGGAGGTGGCAGAAGCATAAGAAGGCCACAGAGTGGCACTATGACATAATGGTGAGGTGGAAGCAGCATTAGGAGGCCACAGAGTGGCACAATGACAGTGTGGAGGTGGCAGCAGCAGATTCAGGGGGCGACAGAGTGGCACAATGACAGTGTGAATGTGGCAGCAGCAGGAGGAGACCACAGAGTGGCAAGGTTGCATAGTGTGGAGGTGGCAGCACCATCAGGAGGCCACAGAGTAGCAAGGTGACATAGTGTGAAGGTGGCAGCAGCATGAGGAGACCACAGAGTGGAAAGGTGACATAGTGTGAAGGTGGCATCAGCATGAGGAGACCACAGAGTGGCAAAGTGACATAGTGTGAAGGTGACAGAAGCATGAGGAGACCATGGAGAGACCAGTTGACTGTGGAGGTGGCAGCAGCATCATGAGGCCAAAAAGGCCGAAAGCCAAAATAGTGGCCCAGTCATGAAGTTAGCAGGGTGGTAACACCATGAGTAGTCCACAGAGTGGCCCTATGACACATTGGTGAGGTGGAAGCAGCATGAGGAGGCCAGAGAGTGGCCATATGACATATTGGTTGAGGTGGAAGCAGCATGAAGTGTTCACAGAGTGGCACAATAACAGTGTGGAAAGTGACAGAGTGGGGAGGTGGCAGAAGCATGAGAAGACTACAGAGTGGCAAGGTGACATAGTGTGGGGGTGGCAGCAGTATCAGAAGGCCACAAAATGGCAAGGTGACATAGTGTGAAGGTGGCAGCAGCATGAGTGGCCCTTTGAAATAGTGGTGAGGTGGACGCAGTATGGGGAGGCCACAGAGTGGCACAATAACAGTGTGGAGGTTGCGGAAGCAGCAGCATAAGGAGGAGGCCACAGAGTAGCACAAAGCCTGTGTGAAGGTTGCAGCAGCATCAGGAGGCCACAGAGTTGCACAATGACAGAGTGAGTAGGTGGCAGCAGTATGAGGAGACCACAGAGTGGAAAGGTGACATAGTGTGAAGGTGGCAGAAGCATGAGGATACCACAGAGTATCATTGTGACATAGTGTGGCGGTTGAAGCAGCATGAGAAGACCACAGAGTGACCGGGTGAAAGAGTGTAGAGGTGGCAGCAGCATGAGGAGACCACAGAGTGGAAAAGTGACATAGTGTGGAGGTGGCAGCAACATGAGGAGGCCACAGAGTAGCACAATGACAGTGTGGAGGTGGAAACAGCAGCATCAGGAGAACACAAAGTGGCACAATGACAGAGTTTGCAGGTGGCCGCAGCAGCAGCATCAGTTGGAGGCCACAGACTGGTACAATGACATTGTGGAGGTGGCAGCAGCATAAGGAAACCAAAGAGTGACCCGGTGAGAGAGTGTGGAGGTGGCAGCAGCATGATGAGAACACATAGTGGCAAGGTGACATAGTGTGGACGTGGCAGCAGCATCAGGAGGCCAAAGAGAGGCAAGGTGACATAGTGCGAAGGTGGAAGCAGCATAAGGATACCACAGAGTGGCACAATGACAGTGTGGAGGTGGCAGCAGCATCAGGAGACCACAGAGTAGCACAATGATTGTGTGGAGGTGGCAGCAGCATGAGGAGGCCACAGAGAGCCACAATGACAGTGTGGAGGTGGCAGCAGCAGCATGAGGAGGCCATAAAGTGGCACAATGACAAAGTTTGGAGGTGTCAGAAGCAGCAGCATCAGGAGGAGGCTACAGAGTGGCAAGGTGACCTAATGTGGAGGTGGCAGCAGCATGAGGAAACCACAGAGTGGCCCAGTGAGAGAGTGTAGCGGTGGCAGCAGCATGAGGAGACCACAGAGTGGCAAGGTGACTCATTGTAGATGTGGCAGCAGCATGAGGAGACAACAGAGTGACCCGGTGACAAAGTAAGGAGATGGCAGAAGAATGAGGAGACCATAGGGTGGCAAAGTGACATTGTGTGGAGGTGGCAGCAGGATGAGGAGGCCACAAAGTGGCACAATGACAGTGTGGAGGTGGCAGCAGCATCAAGAAAGCCACAAAGTAGCACAATGACAGGGTTGGAGGTGGCGGCAGCAGCAGCATGAGGAGGAGGCCACAAAGTTGCACAATGACAATGTGCAGGTGCAAGCAGCATAAGGAGACCACAAAGTGTCAAGGTGACATAGTGTGGAGGTGGCATCAGCATGAGAAGACCGCTGAGTGGCAAGGTGACATAGTGTGGTGGAGGTGGCAGCAGCATGAGGAGACCACACAGTGATGCGGTGACAGAGTGTCAAGGTTGTGGCAGCATCAGGGGGCCACAGAGTGGCATAATGACAGAGTGAGGAGGTGGCTGCAGCATGAGGAGACCATAGAGTGGCAAGGATATATAGTGTGGAGGTAATACTTATTTACAATGCCTAAAAGGCTTACCCCTATCTTCAACCAGGTGTAATGTGGTGATTACGACTTGACTTTTATTAATATCTAATAATAAAATGGCTGTGAGCCAAGACAAACAGTTAGAAACTATGCTGTTACCTGAAAAGCACTGAAGTGATTGATATACTGGGAAATGGAGATGTGCACAATCTCTAATTCACTACTATATAGTGTACTGTACTGTATTATACAGACATTAGACCCACTGGATCTTCAAGAACCAAGTGGGTCTGGGTAAAAAAGTGAAAAAAAGTAAAAATAAAAAACACATTTATCAATGATTAAAAAAAATAATAATTCACTAAACATGTTACATATCACCGCGTCCATAACGACCTGATCTATAAAACGGTCATGTTATATTCCCTGCACGGTGAACGCCATAAAAATAAAAAAATAAAAACTATGATGAAATTGAAATTTTGCCCACCTTACTAATGTGGAGGTGGCAGCAGCATGAGGAAACCACAGAGTGGCCCAGTGAGAGAGTGTAGCGGTGGCAGCAGCATGAGGAGACCACAGAGTGGCAAGGTGACTCATTGTAGATGTGGCAGCAGCATGAGGAGACAACAGAGTGACCCGGTGACAAAGTAAGGAGATGGCAGAAGAATGAGGAGACCATAGGGTGGCAAAGTGACATTGTGTGGAGGTGGCAGCAGGATGAGGAGGCCACAAAGTGGCACAATGACAGTGTGGAGGTGGCAGCAGCATCAGGAAAGCCACAAAGTAGCACAATGACAGTGTTGGAGGTGGCGGCAGCAGCAGCATGAGGAGGAGGCCACAAAGTTGCACAATGACAATGTGCAGGTGCAAGCAGCATAAGGAGACCACAAAGTGTCAAGGTGACATAGTGTGGAGGTGGCAGCAGCATGAGGAAACCACAGAGTGACCCGGTGAGAGAATGTGGTGGTGGCAGCAGCATGATGAGAATACATAGTGGCAAGGTGACACAGTGTGGAGGTGGCAGCAGCATCAGGAGGCCACAGAGTGGCAAGTTGACATAGTGTGCAGGTGGCAGCAGCATGAGGAAACCACAGAGTGACCCAGTGAGAGAGTCGAGAGGTGGCAGCAGCATGAGGGGACCACAGAGTGACAAGGTGACTCGTTGTAGAGGTGGCAGCAGCATGAGGAGACAACAGAGTGACCCGATGACAAAGTGAGGAGGTGGAAAAAGATTGAGGAGACCATAGGGTGGCAAAGTGACATACTGTGGAGGTGGCAGCAGCATGAGGAGGCCACTAAGTGGCACAATGACAGTGTGGAGGTGGCAGCCGCATCAGGAAAGCCACAAAGTGGCACAATGACAGAGTTGGAGGTGGTGGCAGCAGTAGCATGAGGATGAGGCCACAGTGTTGCACAATGACAATGTGAAGGTTCCAGCAGCATGAGAAGACAACTGAAAGGCAAGGTGACATAGTGTGGAGGTAGCAGCAGCATGAGGAGACCACAGAGTGACGCAGTGACTGAGTGTGGAGGTGGCAGCAGCATCAGGAGACCACAGAGTGGCAAAGTGACATAGTGTGGAGGTGACAGAAGCATGAGGAGACCACAGGGTGGCAAGGTGACATAGTGTGGAGGTGGCAGCAGCATGAGGAGACCACAAAGTGGTAAAATGATAGTGTGGAGGTGGCAGCAGCATCAGGAGATCACAGAGTGGCAAAGTGACATAGTGTGGAGGTGACAGAAGCATGAGGAGACCACAGGGTGGCAAGGTGACTGAGTGTGGAGGTGGCAGCAGCATCGGGAGACCACAGAGTAGCAAAGTGACATAGTGTGGAGGTGACAGAAGCATGAGGAGACCACAGGGTGGCAAGGTGACATAGTGTGGAGGTGGCAGCAGCATGAGGAGGCCACAAAGTGGTAAAATGATAGTGTGGAGGTGGCAGCAGCATCAGGAGATCACAGAGTGGCAAAGTGACATAGTGTGGAGGTGACAGAAGCATGAGTAGACCACAGGGTGGCAAGGTGACATAGTGTGGAGGTGGCAGCAGCATCAGGAGGCCACAGAGTGGCAAGGTGACATAGTGCATAGGTGGCAGCAGCATAAGGAGACCACAGAGTGTCAAGAGGACTTAGTGTTGAGGTGGCAGCAGCATGAGGAGACCACAGAGTGTCACAGTGACAGTGTGGTGATGGTGGCGGCAGCAGCAGCATCAGGATGCCACAGAGTGGCACAATGAAAGTGTGGATGTGGCAGCAGCATGAGGAGACCACAGAGTAGCAAGGTGACATAGTCTGAAGGTGGCAGCATCATGAGAAGACCACTGAGTTGCAAGGTGAGAGAGTGTCGAGGTTGCGGCAGTATCAGGGGGGCACAGAGTGGCATAATGACAGAGTGAAGAGGTGGCTGCAGCATGAGGAGACCACAGAGTGGCAAGGTGACATAGTGTGGAGGTAACACTTATTTACAATGCCTTAAAGGCTTAACCCTATCTTTACCCAGGTGTAATGTGGTGATTAAGACTTGACTTTTATTACCATCTAATAATAAAATGGTTGTGAGCCAAGACAAACAGTTAGAAACTATGCTGTCACCGAAAGGCACTGAAGTGATTGATATACTGGGAAATGGAGATGTGCACAATCTCTAATTTACTACTAGGTATCTGTGCTAGCGTAAGTATGAGGCCAGTGGACATTCACTATATAGCTAGCAGCTGCTCGACTGACATGACTCTGAGACACGGATGAGTGCATGGATGAGCTAGGGGAGTGAGCTACCTACGGTTTGATCCTAGATGGTGACAATCCTGGGAATGTTGCTGTGCGGAGAACAAATGCACTCAATGACCTGCACACTTGTCCGACACTACATCAGTAGCTGTCGAGTCACATTCATGCAATAACACACACACCGCACACTGTGACCTATAGTCACAGTGCCCAACTCTGCCCAACTCTGCCCTAAACCCCTGAAGAAGCCAGAGATCTGGTGAAACATGTTGGGGGGCAATTGCAGTTTTTATCAATTGTTGGTCACCCTAATGCAGTTTTTAGGTAGTTCTGAAGTAGGACAACTTCTTTGAGCACTGCAGCGTTAGATGAGGCCAGCTGATTTCACATAGCTAGCCAGTCAAGTCATCACGTCATCTGACTATAGGTCACAGTGTGCGGTGTGTGTGTTGTTGCATGAATGTGATTCGACAGCTACTGACATAGTGTCGGGCAAGTGTGCAGATCATTTAGTGCGTTTGTTCTCAGCACAGCAACATTCACAGGATAGTTACCATCTAGGATCAAACCGCAGGTGGCTCTCTCCCCTAGCTCATCTAGTCGATCAGCTGCTAGCTATATAGTGAATTTCCACTGGACTAATACTTACGGTAGCACAGATAGCTAGTAGTGAATTAGAGATTGTGCACATTTCCATTTCCCAGCATATCAATCACTTCAGTGCCTTTCGGTGACAGCATAGTTTTTAACTGTTTGTCTTGACTCACAACCATTTTATTATTAGATATTAATAAAAGTCAAGTCTTAATCATCACATTACTCCTTGGTCAAGATAGGGTTAAGCCTTGTTGGCGTTGTAAATAAGTGTTATATACTCACCCTTACCCAGGTTAGGTCTCTTTATTTGTTAAATAGTGTGGAGGTGTCAGCAGCATCATGAGGCGACAGAGTGCCAAGTTGACATAGTGTAGAGGTGGCAGCAGCATGAGGAGACCATAGAGTGGAAAGGTGACATAGTGTGGAGGTGGCAGCAGCATGAGGAGACCACAGAGTGACCCAGTGACAGAGTGTGGAGGTGGCAGAAGCATGAGGAGACTACAGAGTGGCAAGGTGACATAGTGTGGAGGTGGCAGCAGTATGTATCAGCAGGCCACAAAGTGGCAAGGTGACATAGTGTGGAGGTGGCAGCAGCATGAGGAGACCACATAGAGGCAAGATGACATAGTGTGGAGGTGGCAGCAGCATGAGGTTGCCACAGAGTGGCACAATGACAGGGTGGAGGTGGCAGCAGCAGCATCAGGAGACCACATAGTGGAATAATGAACGTGTGGAAGTGGCGGCAGCATCAGTAGGCCACACAGTGGGAGGTGGCAGCAGCATGAGGAGATCACAGTGTGGCAAAGTGACATAGTGTGAAGGTGGCAGCGCATGAGGTTGACACAGAGTGGCACAATGACAGTGTGGAGGTGGCAGCAGCGTCAGGAGGCCACAGAGTGGAATAATGACAGTGTGGAGGTGGCGGCAGCATCAAGAGGCCATAAAGTGGCAAAATTACAGTGTGGAGGTGGTAGCAGCATGAGGAGATCACAGTGTGACCCGATGACAGAGTGTGGAGGTGACAGCAGAATGAGGAGTCTACATATTGGCAAGGTGATATAGTTTGGATGTGGCAGCACCAGCATGAGGAGGCCACAGAGTGGCACAATGACAGTGTTGAGGTGGCAGTGGCAGAATCAGAAGGCCACAAAGTGGCACAATGACAGAGTGTGGAGGTGGCGGCATCAGCAGCATCAGTAGGCTAAATAGTGGCACAATGACAGTTTAGATGTGGCGGCAGCATCAGGAGGCCACAGAGTGGCACAGTGACAGACTGTTTAGGTGGCAGCAGCATGAGGAGACTACAGAGTGGCAAGGTCACATAGTGTGGAGGTGGCAGCAGCAGCAACAGAAGACCACAGAGTGACCCAGTGACCGAGTGTGGAGTTGGCAGCAGCATGAGGAGACCACAGAGTGGCCCGTTGACACAGTGTGGAGGTGGCAGACGCATGAGGAGACCACAGAGTGACCCGTTGACACAGTGTGGAGGTGGCAGAAGCATGAGGAGTCCACAGAGTGGCAAGGTGACATAGTATGGGGGGGCAGTAGCATGAGGAGACCACAGAGTGGCAATTTGACATAGTGTGAAGGTGGCAGCAGCATGAGGAGACCACTGAGTTGCAAGGTGACATAGTGTGGAGGTGGCAGCAGCATGAGTAGACCACAGAGTGAAAAGGTGACCAAGTGTGGAGATGGCAGCAGCATGAGGAGACCACAGAGTGACAAGGTGATATAGTGTGGAGGTTGCAGCAGCATTAGGAGACCACGGAGTGACCCGTTGACCGAGTGTGGAGGTGGCAGCAGCATGAGGAGACCACCCAGTGCAAAGGTGACATAATGTGGAGGTGGCAGCAGCATGAGGAGTCCACTGAGTTACCCAGTTATAGAGTGTGGAGGTGGCAGCAGCTTGAGTAGAGTACAGCGTGGCCCGTTGACACAGTGTGGAGGTGGCAGCAGCACGAGGAGTCCACAGAGTGGCAAGGTGACATAGTGTGGAGGTGACAGCAGCATGAGGAGGCAACATATTGGCACAATGACAGTGTGGAGGTGGCAGCAGCAGCATCAGAAGGCTACAGAGTGGCACAATGAGAGATTGTGGAGGTGGCGGTAACAGCATCAGGAGGAGGATACAGATTGGCACAATTACAGTTTGGAGGTGGCAGCAGCATCAGAACGCCACAGAGTGGCACAATGACCGAGTGTGGAGGAGGCAGCAGCATGAGGAGACCACAGAGTGGCAATGTGACATAGTGTGGAGGTGGCAGAAGCATGAGGAGACCACAGAGTGACACGGTGACCGAGAGTGCAGGTGGAAGCAGCATGAGGAGACCACTGAGTGGCAAGGTGACATAGTGTGGAGGTGGCTGCAGCATGAGGAGACGAAAGAGTGGCAAGGTAACATAGTGTGGCAGTGATAGAAGCATTAGGAGGCTACAGAGTGGCAAGGTGACATAGTGCGGAGGTGGTAGCAGCATGAGAAGACCACAGAGTGACCCGGTGACAGAGTGTGTAGATGGCAGCAGCAGGTGGAGATTACAGAATGGAAAGTTGACACAGTTTGCAGGTGGCAGCAGTATCAGGAGGCCACAAAGTGGCAAGGTGACATAGTGTGAAGGTGGCAGCAGCATGAGGAGACCACAGAGTGACCAGGTGACAGAGTGTGGAGGTGGCAGCAGCATGAGGAGGCCACAGAGTGGCACAATGACAGTGTGGAGGTGGCGGCAGCAGCATCAGGAGGAGTCCACAAATAGAGATGTCCCGAACTATTAGCCAGCTAACAATTCCCAGCGAACATCGCTTGTTTGCATTCTCCACGGCGGACGAACATATGCGATGTTCGGTCCGCCCCCTATACATCATCATTGAGCAAACTTTGACCCTGTACCCCACAGTCAGCAGACACATTCCAGCCAATCAGCATACCCTTCCTCCCAGACCCTCCCACCTCCTGTCAAAAAGCAAGGACAGCATCCATAATAGATTCATTCTGAAGCTGCAGTGTTAGTTAGAGCAGGGAGAGTGCTGCTGCTGCTGAATTAATAGGGAAAGCGTTAGCTAGGCCAGTGTTCTGTGTCCACTCCAGTCCTCAAAGACTCATCTGCTGTAAGGACAGCGTCCTGACAGCACCCCAAAAAGCCTTGCAGATAAAAAAGTCATTTAATTTTTCCTCTGTAATATAATTGCACTTGCCTGCCAGTGAGTGTCAGGCCCACCGGTTCCAAAAATCTATTCACTACACCGGCCCGGGCCCTGATAAGGGACAAAACAGAGATTAAACTGATAGGAATAGTACTTAGTTAGTACTAGTTGCATTGGTGGAAAAATTCCGTTGCAAGTGCCCAAAATTAGAAGTAAGCGGACAGAGCAAGCTTTTTTCTCTATCTCCCCATGCAAGGATTCAATTCAATACACGTCCCCTGATAGGGGACTTAACAAAGAGTAAAATGGTAAGAATAGTAGTTCACACTATTTGTATTGGTGGCACAGTACATTGCGCAGACCGCGCGCAGTGCCCCAAATTGGAAGTAAGAGGACCGACCAATCATATTTTTCCATCTCCCGGTTCCTAAAATCTATTCGATACACGTCCCCTGATATGGAACGTAACAGGGATTAAACTGATAGGAATGGTAATACTTAACACACCACTCATATAGCGTGGCACAGTACATTGCGCGGCTCATCCCATATGCATTTTTTTCTGAAGTGTGCTCTGCGAAGAGTGCTGAATCAGGCCGTAGATCAGCATGAAGAGGAAGAGTTGTTGTCACCATCACCACCAGAAGCAGCTTTGTCGTCGTCGATTGCTGGACCTGCGGCAACGCAGAGATAGGAGTCTGAAGAAGAGGAGTCAGAGGAGAAAGGTGGCTTTGAGGAGGTGGAAGACCAACCACAGAAGGCGTCCCAGGGGGCTTGTTGTCACCTTTCGGGGACCCTTGGTGTTGTACGTATCTGGGTGAAGGAAGAGACCTTCGATGACGTCAGTGAGGACAAGGAACGGGACATAGCTAGCTTGGTATCCAACCTTGTGCAAATGGGGAGTTTGCGGTTGTGCAAATGGACTGTTTGCGGTTGTCTGTGGTGCGTTAAACGGGGAGTTTAGTCTGTCAGAGTTTGGTCTGTCACTGTGAAGTGGGTGTAACCCTCACACTACCTGATCGATACAACATCATACCTTATCGTATACACATGCTGGATGTTTTAAAGCACGTTATTCCAAAACAATTTAGGAATGTTAGGTGATTTATGCCCTTTATGGATTAAAACCCGACTCTGCGTCAACTACGTAATTTTCCATGGGAGTTTTGCCATGGATCCCCCTCCGGCATGCCACAATCCAGGTGTTAGTCCCCTTGAAACAACTTTTCCATCACTATTGTGGCCAGAAAGAGTCCCTGTGGGTTTTAAAATTCGCCTGCCTATTGAAGTCTATGGTGGTTCGCCCGGTTCGCCCGTTCGCGAATATTTGCGGAAGTTTGCGTTCGCCGTTTGCGAACGGAAAAATTTATGTTCGAGACATCTCTAGCCACAAAGTCGCACAATGACAGTGTGGAGGTGGCAGCAGCATCAGTAGGCCACAGAGTGGCAAGCTGACATAGTGTGAAGGTGGCAGCAGCATGAGGAGACCACAGAGTGGCAAGGTGACATAGTTTGTAGCTGGAAGCAGCATAAGTAGACCACAGAGTGACCAGTTGACATAATGTGAAGGTGGCAGCAGCATGAGGAGACCACAGAGTGGCAAGGTGACATAGTGTGGAGGTGGCAGCAGCATGAGAAGACCACAGAGTGAACAGGTGACCGAGTGTGAAGATGGCAGCAGCATGAGGAGACCACAGAGTGGCAAGGTGACATAGACATAGATGGCGCAATGACAGTGTGGACATGGCAGCAGCAGCATCAGGAGGCCTCAGAGTGGAACAATGACATTGTGAAGGTGACAGCAACAGCATCAGGAGGCCACAGAGTGGCCCAAAGACAGTGTGGAGGTGGCAGTAGCATGAGGATACCACAGAGTGGCAAGGTGACATAGTGTGGCGGTTGCAGCTGCATTAGGAGACCACAAAGTGACCCGGTGACCGAGTGTGGAGGTGGCAGTAGCATGAGGAGACTACAGAGTGACAAGGTGACATAGTGTGAAGATGGCGGCAGCATGAGGAGACCACAGAGTGGCAAGGTGACATAGTGTGGAGATGGCAACTGCATAAGGAGACCACAGAGTGACCAGGTGACAGAGTGTGGAGATGGCAGCAGCATGAGAAGACTACAGAACGGCAAGGTGACATACAGTAGTGTGGAGGTGGCAGCAGCATGAAGAGACCACAGAGTGGCAAGGTGACATAGTGTGGAGGTGGCAGCATCATGAGACCACAAAGGGGCGAGGTAACATAGTGTGGGGGTGGCAGCAGCATGAGGAGACCACAGAGTGACTAAGTAATAGAGTGTGGAGATGGCAGCAGCATGAGGAGACCACAGAGTGGCAAGGTGACATAGTGTGGAGGTAGCTGCATCATCAGGCCACAAAGTAGCAAGGTGACATAGTGTAGAGGTGGGTGGCAATACCAGTAGCCGCTGAAGATAGTGTGTCATAGAAGGAGCACTTGGCAACAGATGTGTGGCATCAGGCGGATGGCAGCATCAGAATACTAGCTGAGGCAGATAGCCCGAAGAAACCGGTCTCTTTTGTCAAAGTGTTGGTGTGGCACCATGGATGATCTAGTCTGATGCACCAGGCATTGCTGGTTGGAAATCCTGGCTGATTCACGCCTGATTTATCTTGACAAAGGTCAGTCTCTGCACATTTTGGGTGGACAGGTGATTTCTTCTTGGGGGTAACTATGGCTTCCACCGCACTAAACACCCGCACTGATGCCACACCACTGGATGGGCAGGACAGCTTTTCTAGGGCAAACTCTGCCAGTTGTGGCCACAAATTCAGTTTGGCTGCCCAGTAGTCCAGCGGATCTTCATTTTGGGTTGGCAGGGTACTGTCCAAGTATGCCACCCCTTGCTGGTTCAGGTCCTGCTCCAGGTCTAGCTGCTGCTGCTGCTGCTGCTGCTGGTGAGTAGTTTCTTCATTAGACAGGTGAAGAAAGCTGCTCATCAGCGACTCTAGACTCAGGCTGCTGCTGATAGAGCTGGTACTGCTCCTGCCACCCCACTCTCCCACAGCAGCCATGGCAATGGAACGTGAATTCAGAGGGCCCACCGGTCAGACCTACGAGAGGATGGACGATGGCGCAGATAGGCAGCGACCAACTGACTACATAGTATGTCTCTATAGTAGTTCAGTTTGTCCTCCCTCTCAGCTGGTGTAAAAACGGCCCTCATTTTGGACCGGTAGTGAGGGTCCTACAAGGTGGAGAGCCAGAAGTCATCCCTCTGCCGAATGGTGACAATTCGGCTGTCACTACGCAAGCAAGTGAGCATGCATCGGGCCATTTGTGCGAATGACTTGGAGGGACTCCCTGCCTCCACCTCCACTACATACTGCCATGGTGTGTCTGGCAAAGAATCCTTGTCTTCCTTATCGCCCTGTAGCTCCTTCTGCTCCTCCTGCTCCTCCTATCCTGTCACCTGTGAGGAAAAACCACCCATTTCGCTACTGATTGCTTGCGCTTCAATGTCCTCCTTCTCTTCCTCCAGTTTAGCCCCTACAGGGCTTATGTGCCCTTGAGATGTAGGCGCCACGTTTCCAGCCCCCTGACCAGCAAGATTTACCAGCATCTGTTCCAGGACATGAAGCAGTGGAATGAAATTGTTCAGCCCATAGTCCTGGTGACTGACAAATAACGTGGCCTCCACAAAAGGCCAGAGCAAGCGGCTGGTGTCACGCATAAGCTGCTACTGGCTGACATTGAAGTTACACAGGGGAGTACTCCTGTCCACTTGGATCATCAAGAAATCATTTATGGCCTTTCTCTGTTGGTATAGTCAGTCCAACATATGGAGGGTGGAGTTCCAACAGGTGGAAACGTTGCATATCAGCCTATGTTGGGGGATGCCGTTCTGCCGCTGCAGCTGAAGGAGGGTGTGCTTTGCGGTGTACGAGTGGCTGAAGTGCATGCAAAGTTTCCTAGCCATTTTTGGGATGTCTTGCAGATAGGTGGAAGACTTCAGCAACTGCTTGACAACCAGATTGAACACGTGTTCCATGCACTGCGCATATCTCAGCCCTCCTTGAAGCAACACCGACACCATGTTCTTTCCGTTGTCTGTCACCATGGTTCCGGGTTTTCGGTTGTCACAGAGAAAGCCAGGATTCGATTTCTTGATGAAAGACACGGAGCAGTTCCTCCCCTGTGTGACTCAGTTCACCCAGGCAAACGAGGTGCAGAACAGCATGAGAGTGATGAGAGGGGTCGCACATGGCTTGCATACAATACATGCCTCCAACATAATTCTTGGATCTCTACTAGTGTTGAGCGAACAGTTCGAGCATAGTTCGGGTTTGTACCGAATTTTGGGGTGTCCGGGACACGGACCCGAACCCGGACATTTTCAAAAAAGTTCGGGTTCAGGTTCGTTGTTCGGCGATTACTTCCCGCTTTCTGAAGGGCTGCACAGCAGCCAATCAGCTAGCGTTTTACTTCTTGCCCTAAGAGCCCATCACAGCCATGCCTACTAATGGCATGGCTGTGATTGGCCAAGTGCAGCATGTGACCCAGCCTCTATTTAAGCTGGAGTCACGTAGTGCCGCTCGTCACACTGCTATGATTAGTGTAGGGAGAGGACGCAGCTTCTGTGAGGGCGAGATTAGGCAGGGAAAAGTCAGCAACAGCAACTAATGAATGGATCGATCTACAGCTGAGAATGATTGAACTTCTGCTAGTTACTTGCTCACTGGTTTTTAGGCTGCACAGAGCGTTTTTCTGTCACTTATTTTCTGGGGTGATCGGCGGCCATTTTGTGACTTGTGGTGCACCAGAACAAGCTGCCACCAAGTCCATCAATCCATCAATACTAGTTTTTTATTGCTATATCTTACATCAGGGGCTTGGCTGTGCTAATTGTCACCCCTAGAAACTCAGGATAGCAATTTCTATATTTTATTAAGGGGTTAAATACAAATGCCCAAATACCAATCCCCTAAATCTGGTGTTCCAGCTTTGGCTAGCCAAGTATAATACTGTCTGCTGTCTGGCAAAGGATAGATTATTTTATGTGGTGAAATTCAATTGCCAAAATAGCAATACCATAAATCAGTGGTTTCAGCTGTGGCTGGCAAAGTATAATAGTGTCTACCATAACATATATTTTGTTCTGGGGTGAAATTCAATTGCCAAAATAGCAATACCCTAAATCTGGTGTCCCAGCTGTTGCAGGCCAAGATTCATAGTGTCCGCAAAAACATGCATTTTGTTCTGGGGTGAAATTCAATTGCCAAAATAGCAATACCATAAATCAGTGGTTTCATCTGTGGATGGCAAAATATAATAGCGTCCGCCAAAACATATATTTTGTTCTGGGGTGAAATTCAATTGCCAAAATAGCAATACCATAAATCAGTGGTTTCAGCTGTGGCTGGCAAAGTATAATAGTGTCCGCCAAAACATATATTTTGTTCTGGGGTGAAATTTAATTGCCAAAATAGCAATACTCTGAATCTGGTGTCCCAGCTGTTGCAGGCCAAGATTCATAGTGTCCGCAAAAACATATATTTTGTTCTGGGGTGAAATTCAATTGCCAAAATAGCAATACCCTAAATCTGGTGTCCCAGCTGTTGCAGGCCAAGATTCATAGTGTCCGCCAAAACATATATTTTGTTCTGGGGTTAAATTCAATTGCCAAAATAGCAATACCATAAATCAGTGGTTTCAGCTGTGGCTGGCAAAATATAATAGTGTCCGCCAAAACATATATTTTGTTCTGGGGAAATTCAATTGCCAAAATAGCAATACCATAAATCAGTGGTTTCAGCTGTGGCAGGCAAAGTATAATAGTGTCCGCCAAAACATATATTTTGTTCTGGGGTTAAATTCAATTGCCAAAATAGCAATACCATAAATCAGTGGTTTCAGCTGTGGCTAGCAAAATATAATAGTGTCCGCCAAAACATATATTTTGTTCTGGGGTGAAATTCAATTGCCAAAATAGCAATACCATAAATCAGTGGTTTCAGCTGTGGCTGGCAAAATATAATAGTGTCCGCCAAAACATATATTTTGTTCTGGGGTGAAATTCAATTGCCAAAATAGCAATACCCTGAATCTGGTGTCCCAGCTGTTGCAGGCCAAGATTCATAAGCGTCCGCCAAAACATATATTTTGTTCTGGGGTGAAATTCAATTGCCAAAATAGCAATACCATAAATCAGTGGTTTCAGCTGTGGCTGGCAAAGTATAATAGTGTCCGCCAAAACATATATTTTGTTCTGGGGTGAAATTTAATTGCCAAAATAGCAATACTCTGAATCTGGTGTCCCAGCTGTTGCAGGCCAAGATTCATAGTGTCCGCAAAAACATATATTTTGTTCTGGGGTGAAATTCAATTGCCAAAATAGCAATACCCTGAATCTGGTGTCCCAGCTGTTGCAGGCCATGATTCATAGTGTCCGCCAAAACATACATTTTGTTCTGGGGTGAAATTCAATTGCCAAAATAGCAATACCATAAATCAGTTGTTTCAGCTGTGGCTGGCAAAATATAATAGTGTCCGCCAAAACATATATTTTGTTCTGGGGTGAAATTCAATTGCCAAAATAGCCATACCCTAAATCTGGTGTCCCAGCTATTGCCGGCCAAGATTCATAGTGTCCGCAAAAACATATATTTTGTTCTGGGGAGAAATTCAATTGCCAAAATAGCAATACCCTGAATCTGGTGTCCCAGCTGTTGCAGGCCAAGATTCATAGTGTCCGCCAAAGCATATATTTTGTTCTGGGGTGAAATTCAATTGCCAAAATAGCAATACCATAAATCAGTGGTTTCAGCTGTGGCTGGCAAAATATGATAGTGTCCGCCAAAACATATATTTTGTTCTGGGGTGAAATTCAATTGCCAAAATAGCAATACCATAAATCAGTGGTTTCAGCTGTGGCTGGCAAAATATAATAGTGTCCGCCAAAACATATATTTTGTTCTGGGGTGAAATTCAATTGCCAAAATAGCAATACCCTGAATCTGGTGTCCAGCTGTTGCAGGCCAAGTTTCATAGTGTCCGCCAAAACATATATTTTGTTTTGGGGTTAAATTCAATTGCCAAAATAGCAATACCCTGAATCTGGTGTTCGAGCTGTTGCAGGCCAATTGTAAATCTGTCCATAAAAGGATACCTTTCATCCAGGGCCTAAATACTAGCCCTAAAAGAGATATTCCCCTAAATCAGTGGTTACTGCTGTGCCTGGATTAGTGTAATACGCTACATAAATAAATAGGCAGATAGTGTTAGGTGCCTGTAAAAAACGGCCTGAATTTGAAATCAATACATTGGGCCAAATATTTTTTATTTATTGTGGTGCTTGGTGAACGGTAACAATGAGGAAAACATCTAGTAAGGGATGCGGACGCGGTCGTGGTGGTGTTAGTGTACCCTCTTGTGCTGGGAAAGGTCGTAGCCATTCTGCCACAGCCACACGTCCTAGTGAACCAACTACCTCAGGTTCCAGTACCCGCCAGAATTTACAGCGATATTTGGTGGGGCCCAATGCCGTTCTAAGGATGGTAACGCCTGAGCAGGTACAGGCGCTAGTCAATTGGGTGGCCGACAGTGGATCCAGCATGTTCACAACATGATCTCCCACCCAGTCCTCTGCAGAAAGCGCACAGGTGGCACCTGAAAACCAAGCCCCTCGCGCTTCCGGCGTTCACATCCTGCCGCTGCTCGCCTGTCTGCGCTACAGCGTAACTTCGGCCTTCCGGCTCACCGCCTCATATGCGACGTGCCCCACGAGTACTCCACGAACATGGCCAATGGCAATGATGCCATTATCAGCGGTACAATACCACTTCTATGTCTCCTTGAGAAAACACTTAGGGCAATGATGGAAGAGGAGGTGTCCCAGGAGGAGGAGGAGGAGGGGTCATTTTTAGCACTTTCAGGCCAGTCTGTTAGAAGTGCCTCAGAGGGAGTTTTTTTGCAAAAGCAGAGGCCAGGTACAAATGTGGCCAGCCAGGGCCCACTACTGGAAGACGAGGAGGATGAGGAGGAGGTGGAGGAGGATGAGGATGAAGCAGGTTCACAGAGGACAGCTTGTCCATACCTCTGGGCAGCCTGGCACACATGAGCGACTACATGCTGCAGTGCCTGCGCAACGACAGCAGAGTTGCCCATATTTTAACGTGTGCGGACTACTGGGTTGCCACCCTGCTGGATCCCCAGTACAAAGATAATGTGCCCACCTTACTTCCTGCACTGGAGCGTGATAGGAAGATGCGCGAGTACAAGCGCACACTGGTAGATGTGCTCCTGAGATCATTCCCAAATATCACAGGGGAACAGGTGGAAGCCCAAGGCGAAGGCAGAGGAGGAGCAAGAGGTCACCAACGCAGCTGTGTCACGACCAGCTCCTCTGAGGGCAGGGTTAGCATGGCAGAAATGTGGAAAAGTTTTGTCTCCATGCCACAGCTAACTGCACCACCACCTGATACGGAACGTGTTAGCAGAAGGCAGCATTTCACTAACATGGTTGAACAGTACGTGTGAACACCCCTCCACGTACTGATTGATGGTTCGGCCCCATTCAACTTCTGGGTCTCCAAATTGTCCACGTGGCCAGAGCTAGCCTTTTATGCCCTGGAGGTGCTGGCCTGTCCGGCGGCCAGCGTTTTGTCTGAACGTGTATTCAGCACGGCAGGGGGCGTCATTACTTACAAACACAGCCGTCTGTCCACAGCCAACATGTACAAGCTGACGTTGATAAAAATGAACCAGGCATGGATCCCACAGGACCTGTCCATCCCTTGTGCAGAATAGACATTTATAACAACCTCCCCTTAACCATATATTCTTGTACTCCAGGGCACTAATTTTGTGGGGCAACCCAAAGTTGAATGAACCTCTCCTCCGTCTGGGTGCTGGGGCCTAAATAACTAAAGGTGGCCTTCTCCGTTGGTGGGTGACATGATGCCTCTTTTGCTGCTATGCGACCTCTGTCCTCTGTCTGGGTGTCGTGGGCTAAATATCTGGAAGTGGCCTTCTCTATTGCTGGGTGACATGAAACCTGATTCTCTGCTATGCGACCTCTCTCCTTCATCTGGGTGCCAGGGGCCTAATTATTTAAAAGTGGCCTTCTCCATTGGTGGGTAACATAACGCCTGATTCTCTGCTATGCGACCTATCTCCTCCGTCTGGGTGCCAGGGGCCTAATTATCTAAAAGTGGCCTTCTCCATTGGTGGGTGACATGATGCCTGATTCTCTGCTATACGACCTCTGTCCTCTGTCTGGGTGCTGGGGCCTAAAAAAATGAAAGTGGCCTTCTCTATTGGTGGGTGACTTGAAGCCTGATTATCTGCTATGGGACCTCTCTCCAATTGATATTGCTTAATTTTTATTTATTTTATTTTATTTTAATTCATTTCCCTTTCCACATTTGTTTGCAGGGGATTTACCTACACTTTGCTGCCTTTTGCAGCCCTCTACCCCTTTCCTGGACTATTTTACAGCCTTTTTAGTGCCCAAAAGTTCGGGTCCCCATTGACTTCAATGGGGTTCGGGTTCGGGGTGAAGTTCGGGTCGAGTTCAGCCGAACTTCTCGAACCCGAACATCCAGGTGTTCGCTCAACTCAACTATAGCTGTGAAACAATTCCTCCCTATTCTTTACCTGCACTTATAAATCGTTTTTTCACCACAATCAAGTCTTTCCTATGACTTTCCCTAGCGCCTGCAGACACATCTCTCCCTGCACTTAGTACGCTGGTAAATGGCAGAATCTAAGATGGCTGCCGCTATTTATAGGGCTATAACATCACAGGGCTGGCTGTTGATTGGCTGCATGTATGTCAGTATGGGGGATCCTACCTTTCCAGAGTTCCTTTCTCCATGTCCTCACACGTGCAGCAGCCATTTTAGGAAAAAATGCGATTCATTACCACGAAGCGTGAGGAAATTCGGCTTCGGTGCGACGCGAATTCCACTTCATCAGCTTCGATTCGCTCATGTCTGCTTATGACTATTTTGTCCTCTACTCTGTCCACTGTATCTCCCAGTGATCAGCCTTTCCCTCTTTTGTTTTCTGTTATTCGAAGATATCACTAACTATACCTCACCACTGATTGGAGCTTGCCACCTTACTTGCTAACCCATGGAAGCTGCTGTGCCTACTACTCTTGTAGTTAGTTGTTATTGATAGTATTCCATTTTAAATAAGATCGGATTATTCAATGAGAAGATTAGTTCTGGATACAATGGGCAGATTTACTAATAGTGTAAGAAGCTGTCCCTAGTGACTTGCCACATACCGTAGATCTTGTGCAAAGTAAACAGTATGCATATACACAAGACACCGTGCATTCTTGCTCTTTATTATCTTTTTCATGCAAGAATTAGACTTGTTTCACATACGGCCTTGAACAGCCTGTTGGATCCATCCCTGCCGGGGGCAACCATGCTCAATGGCATATTTGCCAGGTTGTGGCCGTATTTCCACTGGCCCCCATTATAGTGAATGGGGCCGGAAGGAATTCCGGCAGGGATGGATCCGACGGCACAGCCTGCAAGATCTGTTTTACGCATATGTGAAGCAAGCCTTAGGTCAAGGTATATGCAAAACAGACTACAAGTATATTAACCCTAGGTATTCAATTCACGGCAGGTAGTATCTGGGTTGATAGTATATTCAAATGTAGTGTCATGGGACAAGAATGTCTCTTATGTGGGTAAAGTTCACTTTTAATGTAAAACTAGTCCATAACTAGTGCAAAAATTATTAACAAGAGACAGGGAACTTAAAAACTTTAAAGTCCATTCTCTAAGTATCCCACTTAAACCTTTTAGGGAAACATCTCGGAGTGGCTTAGATGAGTTAAAGTAAAACGAAGGAAAAAAATCACACAATGCACAGCACTCTGCAAGCACAAATAACATACAATAAATGCCATAGTTACAGAAAATATTCTGGTGCTAATGCTACGCTTATTTTGTAAATTTGTTACCTTTTCTATGAAGCCATGCCTCCTCCCATGAAGCCCCGCACCTTGCTGATCAAGGCATAAAATGCTTAGAAAAGTGTGAAAAACAGCTGGTAAATGTGATGCAAAGCATGCACGCCAGCTTTTTGGTGCATTTTCAATAGTAAATCTACATCACTAAATGAATATAAAGTATAAAATAGAAAGTAACATATTTTAGTAAAAGTGACATGCAGATCAATCAATGTCAAGGTCTTATACAGTTTACATCCAGTTTAAACTACGTCAGTTGTAAGATTCTTCCATCTAAAGACAAATGAAACCATTACAAACATTTACTTTTTTTGTTTTCATTGTTTACTTATTTTGCTTATAGTTAGTGATGTGGTGAGCGAGCATGCTTGGCTGAACATCTGTTTGGCTCGAGCATTACTATGCTCGGCACATGGCGGTACTCGGCCGAGTACCACATGTGCTCAAGCGCAATGCTCAAGTTTCCTCCCCGCACGGTTTGCGGGTTTTAATTAGCCAATCAAGGTAAGTACTGCTCTCACTGTAATGCCAATAGCCATGTTGGCAGTGTCAGGGACATCCATGCTAAGGAAGGGACAGAAATTTGCTGCATTTAATACTAAAAGCTTTTTAAAGACTCCAAAGTCCTTTTAAGGGCTACTGTGTGTGTTTGACAGCAGCAAGATATTAGTGGCATATACTGTACATCATCTACAGACTGGCTCTTTAATAATAACTTAACATCTAGTGTCCATAATCTGCGGTGTTCTCTGTAACCTCTGTCCTGCATCATAAAACTCTTTCTGTATTACAAATTCCAATAATCTGGGCATAATATAGTGTTCAAAATCTGTGGTGTTCTACAACCAATACTGTCCTACATCAGAAAACACTGTCAGTATTACAAATTCCAATAATCAGGGCCAAATATAGTGTCCATAATCTGTGGTGTTCTATAACCAATACTGCCCTGCCTCAGAAAACACTGTCAGTATTACAAATTCCCAAAATCTTGTCCTAATATAGTGTCCGTAATCTGTGGTGTTCTATAACCAATACTGTCCTGCCTTAGAAAACACTGTCAGTATTACAAATTCCAATAATCTAGGCCTAATATAGTGTCCGTAATCTGTGGTGTTCTATACCCAATACTGAACTGCATCTGAAAACAGTGTATATTACACTTTTCATTAATCTGGGCTTAGTGTAGTGTCCAAAATCTGTTGGTTTTTGTATCCAATACTGAACTGCATCTGAAAACAGTGTGCATATTACAACTTCCATTAATCTGGGCCTAGTGTAGTGTCCAAAAAAATTTGTTGGTTTTTGTATCCAATACTGAACT
This sequence comes from Bufotes viridis, assembly GCA_033119425.1. Lineage (NCBI taxonomy): Eukaryota > Metazoa > Chordata > Amphibia > Anura > Bufonidae > Bufotes > Bufotes viridis. Next base: position 274,235,427 of record CM065591.1, read on the forward strand.
ACATCTAAAAACACTTTTTATATTACAACTTCCATAAATCTGGGCCTAGTGTAGTGTCTGAAATCTGTTGGTTTTTGTTTCCAAAACTGAACAGCATCTGAAAACAGTGTGTATACTACAATATCCATTAATCTGGGCATAGTAGAGTGTCCAAAATCTGTTGGTTTTTGCATCCAATACTGAACAGCATCTGAAAACAGTGTGTATATTTTAATGAACGTGAGCTTGTCCACATTGGCTGTGGACAGGCAGCTGCGTTTGTCTGTAATGACGCCCCCTGCCGTGCTAAATACACGTTTAGACAATACACTGGCTGCAGGGCAGGCCAGCACCTCCAAGGCATAAAGGGCAAGCTCAGGTCATGTGAACAATTTTGAGACCCAGAAGTTGAATGGGGCAGAACCATCAGTCAGTACGTGTAGGCGTGTGCACATGTACTGTTCCAGCATGTTGCTCAAATGCTGCCTCCTGCTAAGATGTTCCATATCAGCTGGTGGTGCCAGTTGCTGTGGCGTGGTGACAAAGCTGTTCCACATGTCGGCCATGCTAACCCGGCCTTCTGAGGTGCTGGCCGTGACCCATCTGCATTGGAGACCTCTTCCTCCTCCTCTGCCTTCGCCTTGTGCTTCCACAAGGGTGTCAATTGGGAATGGCCTCAGGAGCGTGTCTACTAGTGTGCGCTTGTAGTCGTGCATCTTCCCATCACGCTTCAGTGAGGGAATTAAGGACGGCACATTGTCTTTGGAATGGGGATCCAGCAGGGTGGCAACCCAGTAGTCAGCACAAGTTAAAATGTGGGCAACTCTGCGGTCGTTGCACAGGCACTGCATATAAGCTGTCCTCTGTAGGTGGTGTATCGTCTGTGTCCTCCGTATCCCGCCAGCCATGCTCCAGTGATGGCCATAAGCTGTGTTGGGTGCCACCCTGCTGTGAAATCGATTCCTCCTCCTCCTCTACCTCCTCCTCCAGAACTGTGCCCTGGCTGGCCAAATGCGTACCTGCCTCTGCTGGTGCAGGAACCCACCCTCTGAGCCACTTCTGAATGACTAGCATGAAACCCTTTAAAATGCCCCCTCTTCTTCCTCTTCTTCCTCCTGTGCCACATCCTCCTCCATCATCGCCCTAAGTGTTTTTTCAAGGAGACATAGAAGTGGCATTGTAATGCTAAGAACGGCGTCATCAGCAATGGCCATGTTGGTTGAGTACTCGAAACACCGCGACAAGGCACACAGGTCTCACATGGAGGCCCTCTCAATGGTGGTTAAGTGGTGCTGTTCCACAGAGCGACTGACCCGTACGTGCTGCAGCTGAAACTCCACTAAGGCCTGCTGCTGCTCGCACAGTCTCTCCAGCATATGCAAGGTGGAGTGCTCTGTGGAACTAGAATAGGGGTTTTGGCAACCAACAATAGAAATGCAGTATGTCACTGGTAAATTATAAAATAGGCAATGCAGCGTTGTTGCATGCAAAAGTGCTCTGTGGCACTACAATAGGATTTTTTGCAACCAACTATAGAAATGCAGTATGTCACTGGTGAATTATAAAATAGGTAATGCAGCGTTGTACGCAAAAGTGCTATCTAGCACAAAAATTGTGCTTTTTTACAGCAGCAGGGTAACTGCAGTATTTTACGGTTTTATCGGACTGTCAGATATGAAGTGCCTGTGGCAGACAAATAACTAAATCGCTTAAGGTTACAAAAATGCCAGGTTTGCACTGCAGGCTGTAGGGGTAATTGACCTGCCAGAAAAGGGGAATTTTTCCTCCACTGAGCTACCAGAAAATAATTAGACTAATGTCCCTGGCACACATGCAGGTCACATGCAGTTCCAAGGACACTGAAGTTGCTAAAATGGCTGCCGACCCCCAGCTCACTAACAGATGGATTACAAATTATTTTGGAGTATCACTGGGCTCAGGGCTGGGTAGAAATATGTAGCATAGAACCCTCAACAATTGCTGTAGTTTGAATATTTAACACCACCAAGTTCAATAGAATTCTTCCCTAATCTCTCCCTCATAGCAGCAGCAGCAGCATTCAATCCCGACACTGAGAAGAGCAGAGTGACGGGCGGTGCTACGTGACTCCAGCTTAAATAAAGGCTGGGTCACATGCTGCACTGGCTAATCACAGCCATGCTATTAGTAGGCATGGCGGTGATGGCTTCTTAGGGCAAAGTAGTGAAACACTTGTTGATTGGCTGCCCTGCATCCTTTCAAAAAGCGCCAAGAAATCACTGAACAACGAACCTGAACTTTTACAAAAATGTTCGGGTTCGGGTCCCGGTGCAAAAAATCGTAAAGTTCGGTATGAACCCAAACTTTACAGTTCAGGTTTGCTCAACTCTATCTAAATTACAGCTTTCATTAATCTGGGCCTAGTGTAGTGTCCAAAATCTGATGGTTTTTGTATCCAATACTAAACTGCATCTGAAAACAGTGTATATATTACAACTTCCATTAATCTGGGCCTAGTGTAGTGTCCAAAATCTGTTGGTTTTTGTATCCAATACTGAACTACATCTGAAAACACTGTCTATATTGCAACTTCCATTAATCTGGGCCTAGTATAGTGTCCAAAATCTAGTGTTTTTTGTATCCAATACTGAACTACATCTGAAAACACTTTCTATATTGCAACTTCCATTAATCTGGGCCTAGTATAGTGTCCAAAATCTGTTGGTTTTTGTATCCAATACTGAACTACATCTGAAAACACTGTCTATATTGCAACTTCCATTAATCTGGGCCTAGTATAGTGTCCGTAATCTGTGGTGTTCTATAACCAATACTGTCCTGCCTCAGAAAATACTGTCAGTATTAAAAATTCCAATAATCTGGTGTTCTATACCCAATACTGAACTGCATCTGAAAACAGTGTGTATATTACAACTTCCATTAATCTGGGCCTAGTTTAGTGTAAACAATCTGTTGGTTTTTGTAACCAATACTGAACTGCATCTGAAAACAGTGTGTATATTACAACTTCCATTAATCTGGGCCTAGTGTAGTCTCCAAAATCTGTTGGTTTTTGTATCCGATACTGAACTGCATCTAAAAACTCTTTCTATATTACAACTTCCATTAATCTGGGCCTAGTGTAGTGTCCAAAATCTGTTGGTTTTGCACTGATCACATGACAGTGACGTCACCCCAGGTCCTTCGGCTGTTCAACAGTTCGGGTTGGTGGCAGCCGCCCCTTATGGATTCCATATGCCGCTATAGTGGAATCCATAACGGGTTGCGCGACTTACCTCAACCCGAACGCCGAACACCGGACTTTTTTTTAAAGTTTGCTCATCTCTAGTGGTGTTCTATATCGAATACTGAACTGCACCTGAAAACAGTGTGTATATTACAACTTCCATTAATCTGGGCCTAGGGTAGTGTCCAAAATCAGTTGATTTTTATATCCATTAATGAACTGCATCTAAAAACACTGTCTATATTAAACTTCCATTAATCTGGGCCTAGTGTGTTGTCCAAAATCTGTTGGTTTTCTTATCCAGTACTGAACTGCATCTGAAAACAGTGTGTAGATTACAACTTCCATTTATCTGGGCCTAATGTAGTGTCCAAAATCTGTTGGTTTTTGTATCCAATACTGAACTGCATCTAAAAACACTGTCTATATTACAACTTTCATTAATCTGGGCCTAGTATAGTGTTCAAAATCTGTTGGTTTTTGTATTCCTCGGTACGCAGTGCCCAGCCGCCACTATTTTTCACAGTGTGCCTTACCCGCCTTACACCAGCATGTGTCCCAGAACATCACCCGTGCCCTGACCAACGCACTTACTGGGAAAGTCCACCTCACCAAGGACACATTGACAAGTGCTGGTGGCCAGGGACGCTATATTTCCCTGACCGCACACTGGGTGAATGTTGTGGAGGCTGGGAGTGAGTCGTACCCTGGGATGGCGCAGGTGCTACCCACGCCCAGGATTGCGGGCCCTACGTCCATCAGGGTCTCCGCCAGTAGCTATGTTACTGGCTCCAACCCCCACTTCTCCCCCTCCGCCGGAGGAGGATGAGGGGATGGAGAGTCATCCTGATGTTGACATCGACGTCTTGCCTGTTGGTACTCTCACACACAACCCCGCTACAAAGAGAACTTCTCATCCCTCATTCCTGTGGTGGAGAGGACGAGTAAAACGGTGCAATACCAGAAGGTACTTTTTCGAGAGATTGCGACAAAATTTTCCATCTGATAACACGTCCGGCAGAGTCCGTACTTCCTTAGGCAACCGAGGAAGGGAGACAAGAGGAACACACAGCTGTTCCAACAAAGGCAAGGCAACACTTTCCCAGTTATGGGACACTTTCATGAAACCCCGCCAGCAACCTCACCCTGAAGCGTGGCCTAGTGGCACAAGGAGGGAAAAGTTTTGGAAGATGGTGAAGGAATACATCACAGACTGTGTCAGCGTCCTAAATGATCCTTCAGTGCCTTACAACTACTGGGTGTCCAAGCTGGACATGTGGTATGAATTTGCGCTCTATGCCTTGGAGGTGCTGGCCTGCCCTGCTGCCAGCGTTTTGTCTGAGCGTGTATTTAGTGCTGCTTGTGGCATTATAACTGATAAGCGTATCCACTTGTCCACTGACAATGCTGACAGATTTACTCAGATAAAAATGAACAAGGCCTGGATTGCCCCAATCTCAACTCCACCAGTGGAGAGCTGAGCTGATGATGAACATAAAGGCAATTTCAATGTATTGTTTATAATGTACTCAGTCTACTGTAGTGTATTCCCATGCACCTTTTCCACCACAAAAAATGTGTATATGGTTGAATCTTGTTTTCTCCTCCTCCTCCTCCTCCTCATCCAGATTGTATATATTCCCTCCACTACAATTTTTAAAGAAGGTCAGCTCACCATCAGGCCCTCAACAATAATATTTTAGAGGGTCAGCTCACCAGCAGGCCCTCGACCATAATGTTTTACAGGGTCAGCTCACCAGCAGGCCCTCAACCATAATGTTTTATAGGGTCAGCTCACCAGCAGGCCCTCAACCATAACGTTTTAGATGGTCAGCTCTCCAGCAGGCCCTCGTCCATAATGTTTTACAGGGTCAGCTCACCAGCAGGCCCTCAACCATAATGTTTTATAGGGTCAGCTCACCAGCAGGCCCTCAACCATAATGTTTTACAGGGTCAGCTCACCGTCACCAGCAAGCCCTCAACCATAATGTTTTACAGGGTCAGCTCACCAGCAGGCCCTCAACCATAATGTTTTATAGGGTCAGCTCACCAGCAGGCCCTCAACCATAATGTTTTACAGGGTCAGCTCCCCAGCAGGCCCTCAACCATAATGTTTTACAGGGTCAGATCACCATGCCCTCGCCCCTAATGTTTTAGAGGGTCAGCTCAGCAGCAGGCCCACACCGATGATGTTTTAGAGGGTTACCAGCAGGCCCTTGCTCCAAATGTTTTTAAGGGTCACCAGCAGGCCACCAATCATAATTTTTCAAGGGTGTGTATGATGCCCTACTTTGTGTGTAATAAAGGGTGTATTGTAGTGCTGATTCCTTGTAATTTTTGGCAGCCCTTTCACTTAGTGCATAGGCTTTATGAGTGTAGGAGTTCCACTACCTGAACAATTGTACCACAATGTGAACGGGGCCCTCCTTTATGTGATATACATGCTGTTTTGGAGTGCCTCAATTTTTCTGGAAAAATAGTTTTTTTGGGGGGGTTTTGGGCGCATTTTTGTCAGTATGTAAAAGTGGCGTACAACTTGGACAACATTGTGTCCCAGCAGCGACCTGGGAGTCCAAGATGCATCCAGATATCGTCCCCATGCTGTTCCCGATCCTTTTCGATGTTCTTTTTGTCACTTTCAGACCTTTTCCAATGGACCTGAGACCCTCCCCTCTTGAGAGCAGGAGGTGCCTGGTTGTCTCCTATTGACTTCCATTATACTCAGGTACTCGGCCGAGCACACGAATATAGCTATGTGTTCGGCTCGAACACCCAAACACCCGAATAATTTGGTGCTCGATCATCACTAGAGATGGCCCGAACTATCCGCCGGCGAACAGTTCCCGGCGAACATAGCTTGTTCGCTTTCGCCTCTGCCGGGCGAACATATGCGATGTTCGGTCCGCCCCCTATACATCATCATTGAGCAAACTTTGACCCTGTACCTCACAGTCAGCAGACACATGATGTCCTAGTCTCCAATAAAAACGCACTACTATAGAATTCCCAATAAATAGATATTTTTATTAAGTATTTTCCAATAACATATAATTAATATTGATTATGGCATAAGAGGCCGCGGTGGTCTGTTATTTACTTATTACTTATTATATAACCAAACAAACCATAATGTCCGCTCCAACGGGAGCGACTTACCCCATAACGGACCATCGCGACATAGGAGCTCTCAAAAAGGAAGGGAGGGTGGGTGGGATCCGATGTTTCCAGCGCCGAGAATGCGCATTTACCGTTACCTTCCTTCTTTTATAGTATGCTGCATGCTGTGGCCGTTATATCACCAGCCAACCAGGACGATTGTTTCTTATGGCACCCGATCAGACGACCGTTGCCTCCACTTTCTCCTGAATCAAGTAAGAATAACTTTATTTAAATCCCAAAGAACTCCTTAAACCAAGTAAGGAATCCAGGCCATCATGAGATCCCTTCCTTGTAAAAACAATGGGCAGGGCTCATTCATGATGTCCTAGTCTCCAATAAAAACGCACTACTATAGAATTCCCAATAAATAGATATTTTTATTAAGTATTTTCCAATAACATATAATTAATATTGATTATGGCATAAGAGGCCGCGGTGGTCTGTTATTTACTTATTACTTATTATATAACCAAACAAACCATAATGTCCGCTCCAACGGGAGCGACTTACCCCATGCGCCATGGAATACCCATTACATGGCACCCCCACCACACGCAGGCCTTCCTCAATCAAGTTCTGAAAACCTACCGCCATAATATCCAAACCTATTTTAGACAAATTAACGCCATCAACCGCATAAATCCCCGGAATAAACCCTTCGATCTCAATATGCCTGTAAGAGCCGAAACCCTTTGTCAGCAAATACTTCTGCAAATACTTATTAATTTTCTTTCTTATCTTCTCCAAGAAAGCAAGATTCTTGTGGTTCCAATTGCCTTTCGGCACCATTTCGGAAAATGCTAGGTAAGTATTCGGGAATAAACAGAATAGCCTATTCCATCTCTCCTTGAACTCTCGTATAAAATTTTTAGAACTGATCTTACCCAGGTCATTCTCCCCAACATGCAGAATTATAATGTTCGGATGTGGAAATAACATATACATTTTTGGAATTCATAGTTTATATCCTGTAATCTCAAATTCGGTTTTCCTCTCCAGAAAATAGCCACCTTTTCCAAGATACCCAGGTCGGCCGAATAATTTCTCTCACTCGCTCTTACAAAAGCATCGTTCACAACGTTGTTGCCCAAAATCCAAACAATGAGATTGCCTGCAAGAAACTAAGTTGAAATAAGATTTGGCCTAATGTAGAGTTTATACCTATCAGATTGCCAACGACCTAGTTTCTTAATAGATTCCACACTCATGTTCCGCTGAGCAGCAAAAGTAGCCGCCCTACTCGAAATGAGTGAGAAGAATATTTAAGGTCAGCCAGTCCTAAAAGTACTAAGCACTTCTTAAATACAAAATTAAACTGGTATTTTGTCAATGGGGAACCATCTATATGCGAAAAAAGAGGGGCGTCAAAAGGACAGTGTATCTTGAAATCTAACCATTCTCTAACAGCTGTCACCGGACAAAATTTTCTGTCCGAAAACGGAGAGATATCAAGCCACTTACCCTTTTGGTCTTGATCGGTTTTGATTTCCTAATGTAGAGCCTGAGATAATTATCACGAAACTCCACATCTGAAAACAAAATAGGAGAAATCTCTCTCTTATTCTTCGCAGTGAATTCGGAGATCCGAAGTGCCGCAAAAAGAGATGATAAAAACCACCTTGAACAAGAAAGATTCATAAGAAGATAAACATACAGAAGGTAACTTATCTATTATACCTTTTAAATTCTCTATAGATAAAGGCCTGGTCCTATCTCTCGGAATCTCCATTTTCCTAAGACCAAGTAGGACTTGTTTTAACAAAAATTCGATTTTACCGGAGGCAAACCAAAAATTTTGAAGAAAAAGGAGATTCCGGACATAATCTTGACAATTGCATTAGACGAGTAGTTTCGCTCTACCAAGGTAAAAATAAAACGAAGTAACAAAATTTTGTCATCAGAGAACTTGTTCCTGTTGGCTGATGTGCAGAATTCTTTCCAGCTCTTCCAGGCATAAACGTAAGACTTCCAGGTAGAACTGGCCAAAGAGCCCTGCAAAATACTTATTGTAGAATTCAAAGTATTTTCCAGAGGAATTGAGGGCACTCGATGTTCTCCGATACAGCTCCGGGAGTAATTTTCTGAACAACTGCCAGTCCTGCCGAGATAAAGCATCAGCCGTCAAATTTTTGCAGCCCTCAATGTATTTGGCTTTAAGCCAAATGTTGTTAACTAAGCATTGAAGAACAATCTCTCTTAATAAAATTATAACTTGTTCTGATCTCGAGGACTGGCAGTTCAAAGCGAATACCACTCCCTGGTTATCTGTAAACAGGAGAATTCGTTTATTAGACAAACGCTCCTTCCAAATGACAAGGGCCACTAAAACAGGGAAAAGCTCAATCAAGACGGAGTTGCGAGTAAATCCCCTTAGTACCCAACTAGCTGGCCACTTCATTGATGACCATTCATTACCAAAAATTACACCATAACCGATGGAACCTGCCGCGTCGGAATGTAGCTGCAGAGCCTCTGATGACAAAAATTCGTGTTGCCATAAAAATGCCCATTGAAGTTTTCAAGGAAGAATAACCAAATTCTAAGGTCACTCCTCAAGACCTCCGTCAAACGCAGATGCGCGAAGGGGAGGAAACACCTTTGGTTGCGCCATATAGGCGCTTCGAAAAGACTCTTCCCATGGGGATCACACGACAGAAAAATTTAAAGATCCCAAAACTGATTGCAATTTTCTCAAAGTAGTTTTCGGCTTGGATAAAAGAACAGAAATATCGAGCGTGTCTTCTGAATTTTTCTAAAGGAATGCGAAAAAGCATATTAGCCGAATCAATTTCTATCCCCAAAAGGACAATTTAGTTGTAGGATGAACAGTCTTTTCCTCGGCTAAAGGGATACCGAAACTCAAAGCCATGTTCAAAAACTTATTCAGCATCCTTTCACATTCATAAGTCCCCTTTCTGCCGAGGAAAAGAAAATCATCCAGGTAATGTATAGCTTCGCCTGGAGGGTATGGTTGATACAAAACCCAGTTGAGAAAAGAGCTTAGCGTTTCAAAGTAAAAACATGACAAAGCGAAACCCATGGGAAGAGCCTTATCGAAAAAGTATTCTCCTTGGAAGTGAAACCCAAGAGAATTAAAACCTGAAGGGTGAATGGGAAGAAGTCTGAAAGCCGACTTAATGTCTGTTTTAGCTAGCAAGGCACCTTGTCCTAGTTTAGCCAATAAAGAAACAGCCACGTCGAAAGAAGTGTATGAAACTGACGCCAGGTCTTTGTCAATTTCAGCGTTTACTGAGAAGTCTTTTGGAAATGACAAGTGGTGAATTAAACGGTAACTGTTTGGTTCCTTTTTGGGTACCAAACCTATGGGAGAGATACGAAAATTCAAAAAGGGGGGAGCAGGAAAGGGGCCTGCAACCCACCCTTCACGAATCTCTTTAAATATTTTTTCCCTAACCGCTAACGGGTTCAAATCAACAGATTTCAGATTATCCAAAACTTTACAACCTTTTCCCTTGAAACTGGGTACGAAAAAACCTTCAGAAAAACCATAATAAATTAATTCAGCTTTCTCCCTGCTTGGATAAGAACTTAGCCAGGAATTAACTCTGCCAGCTTCACCGGAGTCGGTGCTTTTTCCCACAATGTCTTTAGCAGGAGTACCCTGCTTCTTAAAGCATCTGAATACGGGGTGGGTCCCTGAGCAGAAAGTACATTCGTGTTTATACTTGCAGCTGGAGGCCCATTTGCACTGACCCTCATTGAATGAAAAACATATCCCTTTTCTTGATAGGGGACGAAAAGTATGAGACCTGTTAGGAAGCATAAGGTTCAGCCAAAGGCCCACGTCTTTCGAACCCCAATCAAGATGAGGATAAACAGCCATTTTCTGCCTGTACATCTCATCATAGGAATTCCAAGCAGAGCCGCCGAAATTCCTATACGCTTCTAAAATCGAATCCTGATGGTAAAATAATTTACTGCACAGCTCCGGGTGACGTTCTCCTAGCACTGCACAGTAGACAGAAAAAGCTTGAATCCAATTGAAGATTGATTTTGATTTTGATTTTTCATCTTCGCCTCTCAGATCTTTTTTCTCCAACTTGCCAGAGTCTTTTGCTGCTGGCAACAAGGAGTAAAGATCAACAAACTCCCTATTCCATATTTTCTCCTTTAAAGATATAGGGAGATGAAAACCCAATGGGGAGACCTGGCAAATAAGGGTATCCTTATGGCAAGTCTCCTGATTAGGTAAACTGTTCACTACAGCAGAACTAGAGGCTCTTATCAAATCAGAAGGACCTTGATCACTAACATACTCATTAGAATTGCCAGCCCGTTTTTCTTTGGCTGACACAAACTCCAAGAAATCCTGAAACAAACTAAGCTTATCAGATGGGATTGAAGAATCCCCAGAGACAAAACTTCAAGTTCTGGAGCATAAACATTAGCCCCCTCACCCTCGGAAGGCTGCTTGACCGGTCCGGAAAGAGTTGCTGGTGTATGAGCAGAAGGACTCTGCTTCTTTCTCCTGGCGGATGCCTTCTTGCGGTCTGGAGATCTCCTAGAAGAGGATGTCCTGCCACAAGAAAGGGGGGAATAAACAACCCGATCCCTGCGCTGTCTCTTTGAGGACTCCGATGAGACTTCGGTGTCATCGCGCCTGCGCGCGCCGATGACGCAGGACGGATCGATGAGCTCCGAGCTCGCGCACGGGGCTGCGCAGCTATTAGATAAGGAAGCTGCCTGAGGCTGCAACGGAGAAGGGGAGATGAATCCAGGCACTTCTTTAACCATTCCTCGCCTCCTTTAAGTTCAGCCTTGTATATAAGCTGTTTAAGTAAGTCCTCCATCATGATGAGCAGGCGTGGGTCTGTATCCGATGTTTCCAGCGCCGAGAATGCGCATTTACCGTTACCTTCCTTCTTTTATAGTATGCTGCATGCTGTGGCCGTTATATCACCAGCCAACCAGGACGATTGTTTCTTATGGCACCCGATCAGACGACCGTTGCCTCCACTTTCTCCTGAATCAAGTAAGAATAACTTTATTTAAATCCCAAAGAACTCCTTAAACCAAGTAAGGAATCCAGGCCATCATGAGATCCCTTCCTTGTAAAAACAATGGGCAGGGCTCATTCATTCCAGCCAATCAGCAGCATACCCTCCCTCCCAGACCCTCCCACCTCCTGCACAGCATCCATTTTAGATTCATTCTGAAGCTGCAGTCTTAGTGAGAGGAGGGAGAGTGTAGTTGCTGCTGATTTAATTGGGAAATCGATAGCTAGGCTAGTGAATTCAGTGTCCACTCCAGTCCTGAAAGACTCATCTGATCTCTGCTGTAAGGACAGCGTCCTGACAGCACCCCAAAAATCACTTTTTAGGGCTGCAACATTAGTCTGCTTTTTTTTTTCCTTTATATACATATTGCAGTTGCCTGGCCTGCCTGTGTGTGAGGAGCTGCAGGCCCACAGACTGTAGTGTGCCCACTGCCAGTGCCCACCCCTGTCATTCCGTGTGGCACAGGACTTTGCATCAAAAAAAGGCATTTAATTTTTACACTTTAATCTAAGGTTAGTTGCCTGCCAGTGTGTGTCAGGCTGACTTCCACTGACTGTAGTGTGCCCACTGCCAGTGCCCACCACTCATACCGGCTGGCACAGGACTTTTCATAAAAAAGCATTTAATTTTTACACTTTAGTGTAATTTCAGCTGCTTGCCTGCTGCTAGTGTGTGTCAGGCCGACTTCAACTGACTGTAGTGTGCCCACTGCCAGTGCCCACCCCTGTCATCCCGTGTGGCACAGGACTTTGCATCAAAAAAAGGCACTTAATTTTTACACTTTAATCTAAGGTTAGTTGCCTGCCAGTGTGTGTCAGGCTGACTTCCACTGACTGTAGTGTGCCCACTGCCAGTGCCCACCCCTGTCATCCCGTGTTGCACATTACTTTGCATCAAAAAAAGGCATTTAATTTTTACACTTTAGTGTAATTTCAGTTGCTTGCCTGCTGCTAGTGTGTGTCAGGCCCACTTCCACTGACTGTAGTGTGCCCACTGCCAGTGCCAACCACTGATACCGGGTGGCACAGTAGCTTGCCGATAAATAAGGCATTTAATTTTTAGACAGTAGTCTAAATTCAGTTGCTTGCCTGCTGCCAGTGTGTGTCAGGCCCACTTCCACTGACTGTAGTGTGCCCACTGCCAGTGCCAACCACTCATACCGGGTGGCACAGTAGCTTGCCGATAAATAAGGCATTTAATTTTTAGACAGTAGTCTAAATTCAGTCGCTTGCCTGCTGCCAGTGTGTGTCAGGCCGGCTTCCACTGACTGTAGTGTGCCCACTGCCAGTGCCAACCACTCATACCGGGTGGCACAGTAGCTTGCCGATAAATAAGGCATTTAATTTTTAGACAGTAGTCTAAATTCAGTTGCTTGCCTGCTGCCAGTGTGTGTCAGGCCCTCTTCCACTGACTGTAGTGTGCCCACTGCCAGTGCCAACCACTGATACCGGGTGGCACAGTAGATTGCCGATAAATAAGGCATTTAATTTTTAGACAGTAGTCTAAATTCAGTTGCTTGCCTGCTGCCAGTGTGTGTCAGGCCCTCTTCCACTGACTGTAGTGTGCCCACTGCCAGTGCCAACCACTCATACCGGGTGGCACAGTAGCTTGCCGATAAATAAGGCATTTAATTTTTAGACAGTAGTCTAAATTCAGTTGCTTGCCTGCTGCCAGTGTGTGTCAGGCCCGCTTCCACTGACAGTAGTGTGCCCACTGCCAGTGCCAACAACTGATACCGGGTGGCACAGTAGCTTGCCGATAAATAAGGCATTTAATTTTTAGACAGTAGTCTAAATTCAGTTGCTTGCCTGCTGCCAGTGTGTGTCAGGCCCGCTTCCACTGACTGTAGTGTGCCCACTGCCAGTGCCAACCACTCATACCAGGTGGCACAGTACCTAGCACGCGTAGTACCACTTATCTAAAAAAAATGACAGGCAGAGGCAGGCCACCGCGCAGGGGCCGTCGTGGTCGTGGTGCTGTGATTTCCACTGTCCCTGGAATAATGCCCAGTTTTCAGAGGCCACGTACCCTGAACCCGAAAAATTCAGAGGACGTAGTTGACTGGCTTAGACAGGACACCCAATCTTCAACAGCTTCCGCTAAGAACCTTGACGCACCATCCTCCTCCAGCTCAGCTTCGGTCACCTGCTCTCAGGGTTACCACGCACCCGCCCGTCGCCACCACCACCACTACCACCACAGCCACCACAGCCGCTTCACTTGATCCGTCAGAGGAGTTATTTACACATCAGTTGGATTCAATTAGTGATGCGCAACCTTTATTGCCAGATGATGTAGATTACGGGGATATGTCTCAGTCAGGCAGGATTACACACATGGATGTACAGTGTGATGATGATGATGATGATGTTGTACCCGCTGCTGCTTCCTTTGCTGAGGTGTCAGATACAAGTGAAGCGGTTGATGATGACGATGTGTCCACGGATGCCACGTGGGTGCCTGCTCGAAGAGAAGAAGAGGGGGAAAGTTCTGAAGGGGAGACAGAGAGAATGAGGAGACGAGTTGGAAGCAGGGGGAGGTCGTCGCAAGGAGTTAGTGGCACAGTCAGACAGCATGTATCGGCACCTGGGGTCTGATAAAAACAATGCCATTTGCAATCTGTGCCAAAAGAAACTGAGTCGTGGGAAGTCCAACACCCACCTTGGTACAACTGCTTTGCGAAGGCACATGATCTCACATCACAAACGCCTATGGGATCAACACATGAGTACAAGCAGCACACAAACTCAAAGCCACCATGCTCCTCCTGGTCCAGCATCTTCAGCCACGTCAACCACTGCTGTCCTCCCTGCCCCCTCTCAACCACCCGCCACTCCATCTCTCACCTTCAGCAGTTCCTGCTCATCTGCCCACAGTCAGGTGTCTGTCAAGGACATGTTTGAGCATAAGAAGCCAATGTCACAAAGTCACCCCTTGCCCGGCGACTGACAGCTGGCTTGACGGAACTCTTAGCCCGCCAGCTTTTACCATACCAGCTGGTGGAGTCTGAGGCCTTCAAAAATTTGTCGCTATTGGGACACCACAGTGGAAGGTACCCGGACAAAAATTTTTTTTCAAAAAGGCAATCCCAAACCTCTACCATGTCATTGAAAAGGAAGTCATGGCATCTCTGGCATACAGTGTTGGGGCAAGGGTCCATCTGACCACTGATACCTGGTCTGCAAAGCACGGTCAGGGCAGGTATATCACGTATACTGCGCATTGGGTCAACCTGCTGACGGCTGACAAGCATGGAATGCGTGGCTCCGCAGCGGAGTTGGTGACACCACCACGACTTGCAGGCAGACCTACTGCCACCTCCTCTATTCCTACTCCATCCTCTTCAATATCCTCCTCGGCTGAGTCCTCTTCTGCTGCGGCGTCTGGCTGCACATCAACTGATTCCCCCCAGCTCCCCAGGGGCTATTCCACATCCCGGATACGACAGTGTCACGCTATCTTGGGGTTGACTTGCCTGAAAGCAGAGAGCCACACAGGACCAGCACTCCTGTCCGCAGCACTCCTCTCCTCTTCACGTAAAACGCGCGTCTTAGAAACGCTCAGGTCTGAACCCAGTGATAGGGTGTCACAGCACATTGCTCTGTGCACGCGCAGTGCCCCAATTTGGGAGTAAGAGGACCGACCAAGCTGCTTTTTCCATCTCCCGGTTCCTGAAATCAATTCAGTTTAGTGTATGAGAGTTTGGTCTGTCACTGTGAAGGCAGTCGAAGGTACCCGGCCTAAATTTTTTTTCACAAAAGGCAATCCCTGATATGGGACGTAACAGGAATTAAACTGATGAGAATAATACTACAGAAAATACCACTCATATCGGGTGTGACAGTAAATTGCACGGCGCAGACGCAGTCACCGTGGTTTAAAACAGAGTGGAGGGAGCCAGCGTTTTTAACCATCTCCCGTTCGAAAAATCTATTCAATAAATGGCCCCCAGATTGGGGAGTCGGGGACATTAGAGGATTAAACTGATGAGAATAGTACTACAGAAAATACCACTCATATCGGGTGTGACAGTAAATTGCACGGCGCAGACGCAGTCACCGTGGTTTAAAACAGAGTGGAGGGAGCCAGCGTTTTTTAACCATCTCCCGTTCGAAAAATCTATTCAATAAATGGCCCCCAGATTGGAGTCGGGACGTTAGAGGGATTAAACTGATGAGAATAGTACTACAGAAAATACCACTCATATCGGGTGTGACAGTAAATTGCACGGCGCAGACGCAGTCACCGTGGTTTAAAAACAGAGTGGAGGGAGCCAGCGTTTTTTAACCATCTCCCGTTCGAAAAATCTATTCAATAAATGGCCCCCAGATTGGGGACGTTAGAGGATTAAACTGATGAGAATAGTACTACAGAAAATACCACTCATATCGGGTGTGACAGTAAATTGCACGGCGCAGACGCAGTGACCGTGGTTTAAAACAGAGTGGAGGGAGCCAGCGTTTTTAACCATCTCCCCGTTCGAAAAATCTATTCAATAAATGGCCCCCAGATTGGGAGTCGGGACGTTAGAGGATTAAACTGATGAGAATAGTACTACAGAAAATACCACTCATATCGGGTGTGACAGTAAATTGCACGGCGCAGACGCAGTGACCGTGGTTTAAAACAGAGTGGAGGGAGCCAGCGTTTTTTAACCATCTCCCGTTCGAAAAATCTATTCAATAAATGGCCCCCAGATTGGGGACGTTAGAGGATTAAACTGATGAGAATAGTACTACAGAAAATACCACTCATATCGGGTGTGACAGTAAATTGCACGGGCGCAGACGCAGTGACCGTGGGATTAAAACAGAGTGGAGGGAGCCAGCGTTTTTAACCATCTCCCGTTCGAAAAATCTATTCAATAAATGGCACCCAGATTGGGGACGTTAGAGGATTAAACTGATGAGAATAGTACTACAGAAAATACCACTCATATCGGGTGTGACAGTAAATTGCACGGCGCAGACGCAGTGACCGTGGATTAAAACAGAGTGGAGGGAGCCAGCGTTTTTAACCATCTCCCCGTTCGAAAAATCTATTCAATAAATGGCACCCAGATTGGGGACGTTAGAGGGATTAAACTGATGAGAATAGTACTACAGAAAATACCACTCATATCGGGTGTGACAGTAAATTGCACGGCGCAGACGCAGTCACCGTGGTTTAAAACAGAGTGGAGGGAGCTAGCGTTTTTAACCATCTCCCCGTTCGAAAAATCTATTCAATAAATGGCCCCCAGATTGGGGACGTTAGAGGGATTAAACTGATGAGAATAGTACTACAGAAAATACAACTCATATCGGGTGTGACAGTAAATTGCACGGCGCAGACGCAGTCACCGTGGATAAAAACAAAGAGGAGGGAGCCAGCGTTTTTTAACCATCTCCCGTTCGAAAAATCTATTCAATAAATGGCCCCCAGATTGGGGACGTTAGAGGATTAAACTGATGAGAATAGTACTACAGAAAATACCACTCATATCGGGTGTGACAGTAAATTGCACGGCGCAGACGCAGTGACCGTGGTTTAAAACAGAGTGGAGGGAGCCAGCGTTTTTTAACCATCTCCCGTTCGAAAAATCTATTCAATAAATGGCCCCCAGATTGGGGACGTTAGAGGGATTAAACTGATGAGAATAGTACTACAGAAAATACCACTCATATCGGGTGTGACAGTAAATTGCACGGCGCAGACGCAGTCACCATGGATTAAAAACAGAGGGGAGGGAGCCAGCGTTTTTAACCATCTCACCGTTCGAAAAATCAATTCAATTCATCTTTTGGGGACCCTTGGTGTTGTACGTGGCTGGGTGGAGGAAGAAACCTTCAATGACATCACCGGGACGTGGCTAGCTTGGTATCCAACCTTGTGCAAATGGGGAGTTTGCGGTTGTGCAAATGAACTGTTTGCGGTGCATTAAAAGGGGAGTTTGGTCTGTCAATGTCAGTGAAGCGGGCGTAACCCTTACACTACCTGATCGATACAACATCATACCTGATCGTATACACACACTGGATGTTTTTTTTTTATCACGTAAAATTTTATTGAAATTTCAAGACAAAGAGAGACATACATTCCAATATCAGTGGTACAATCCGAATCAGGAAATTAGATGGGCGGACATGTCGTTAACCCATCAGGCTAAAGAATTCTCCATAAAGCCACAATCAGTAGTAATACATCTTAAAATCAAACTCATACCACATACAGATGGAGAGAGCATAACCATGTATGTCAGTTCAGAACTAACCAAAACACAAACAAAACTAACCACAAGCAGAAGTACGAGTAGCACCAGGGTGTAGGGCGATCAAGGTGTAGCACATAATAAGTAGAACAATTAAGATCACTAGAGGTCAGTGGAGTGCACAAAAGCGGGCAGAGGAGTACAGGGGGCGTCATCGATCACACACACTAGCTATGATGCGTACCAGGGGCTAGACACCCATGGCGACCAAAGCTTTGTAAACTTCATCATAGAGGACAAATGGCCATACCACATCTTTTCATACATACAGGTGGAGTTAACGAGGTCTATAACCTCCCTAAGAGGAGGAGTATCTGGCGATTTCCAATGTCTGGTGATAACCAACTTAGAGGCCATAAGTACATGGGCTGTCAATAACCTATAATCATACGGGAGGGTATCAACGTCTATAAGCAACAGAGCCATCTCCGGAGATAAATCCAACGGACTGGGGAGAATAGTGTTCAGAAGGGCTTGAACATCTCTCCAAAGACCACTAATTTTTGGACAAGTCCAAAGGATGTGGAGAAGGGAGCCTCTGTCCCCACACTGTCTCCAACATGCGGGACTGGACGCGGGAAACATCAGATGTAATCTGGATGGCGTGAAGTACCATCTCAGGTACGTTTTAAAGACTGCTTCCTGATGGCCCACGCAGCGAAAAGCCGAAAGGGCCGTCTGGAACGCATTACACCATTGTGCGTCTGAGAAGGTGTGTCCCAAATCTGTTTCCCATTTTTTCAGAGGGGTCGATTTACACCAGTCAGAGTCTTGTGTCAAAAGGCCATAGAAGAGAGAAATACCTCCTCTCCTAGGGAACCTCTGATGAAGGAACCTTGTGGCTTCACGGGGGAGATAAAGTGTGGCATTCTCGTTCTTAAGTAAAAAGGATCTAACCCGTAAAAATTTATAAAAGTCCCTATTGGGGATGTGGAAATTATCATGGATATATGAAAAGGAGAGAATACGGTCAGGGCCCACCAGATCTCCTACTGATTGAATACCACAAGCCGACCATGTCCTGAGATCTAAATCCGGGATGTTATCAGTTAAACACGCCAGGGACAACATGTTAGAGGACAACCTATCACTCCCTCCAGGTTTACCGAGAAGTCGAGCCCAGGCAGCAGTAGATGACTGAATAGCAAACAAAGGGGAATCACTAGTCGGGAGCTTCCATGCTACTCTCACTAACAAGGAACGAAGAGAGGAAAGGTGGAGTAAAGTCCTTTCCATCTGAACCCAGTGTTTGTCTGCAGAGTCGTCCCACCAATGGACCAGCTGGTCCAAGAGGCAAGCTTCTCGATACTGCTTTAAGTCTGGGACTCCTAATCCTCCGGCCCTCCTATGTTTCGTCAAAGTGGAATAAGCCACTCTAGGATGTTTTGAGTCCCATATAAAGCCCATCATCTGCCGTCTGGCCAGTCCAAAAAAGGAATCAGGGATTGGGATAGGGAGGGTTCTAAATAGATAGAGAAGTTTCGGTAAAAACAGCATTTTATAAGCCGCCACTCTTCCAAACCAGGAGATTAGGAATTTCTTCATGTTTTTAATGTCCACAGCTAGGCTTTCCAAGAGAGGTGGGAAATTTGTGTTGAAAGTTTTAGATACTGGATACGTCAGCTGTATGCCAAGATACTGTATACTCTCCTGCTGCCAGTCAAGAGGGAACAAGCCTTTCAATCTACACAGCTGGTCCTCAGGAATGTTGACAGGTAGACATTGGGATTTGTCAACATTTAGTTTGTAGTAAGAGACTCGACCAAATAACTCCAATAAGTCAAACACCTTCTCAAGGGAGGATGTAGGGTTTCTGCAGATGACAATTACATCATCCGCAAAAAGCGCAACTTTGTGAACTCTAGAGCCCAATTCCATTCCCACTATCTCTGGATCCCGTCTAATCATTTCTGCTAGAGGTTCTATAGATAAGATGAAAAACAGGGGGGACAGCGGGCAGCCTTGTCTGGTCCCATTAGTCAAAGTAAATACAGTAGAGAGTGTACCGTTGGTGAACACCCTAGCACAAGGGTTAGAGTATAATGCTGAAATAGCAGAGTATATCGGACCAGATAGTCCAAATTTTCTCAAAGCCGAGAAGGCATATGGCCAGCTGACGCGATCAAACGCCTTCTCGGCATCAAGCGCCAAAAAGGCGGTCGGGGTACCTTCCATTTCCGCTGATTGTAAGAGCGTCAAGAGTCTCCTGGTATTGTCCGGAGCCTGTCTTTTCGGCACAAATCCCGTTTGATCTATAGAGATCAAGGAGGGTATTATAGTCAATAACCTGTTTGCTAGTATCTTGGCATACAGCTTCACATCGCAATTTAATAATGAGATAGGGCGGTAGCTGGTAGTAAGCAGGGGGGATTTGCCCGGTTTCGGAATGGTGACAATTAGAGCTTCCAGCATCTCTGCTGGAAAAGATCCACTGTCCATGGCCATGGAGAATACCGGCAGAAGATGTTTACCCAGCTGGTGGCCAAATTTTTTGTAGTACAGTGAGGAAAAGCCGTCTGGGCCAGGGGCCTTATTCAATGGGAGAGATCTGATTGCGGCGCTAATTTCGTCTGGTGAGATCGGTTCATTGAGAGGCGACAACTCCTCTGCAGACAAAGAGGGTAAATTAATACTGTTCAAGAAGGACTGTATATCTGGTAGGGATGGTTGAGGAACGGAGTCATCATCTTTAAGGTTGTATAGTCGGGAATAGTAATCCCGAAACGCGTTCGCTATATCCCTTGGGGCTGACACTTCTTTGCCAGAGAATGGGTGTCGCACGCATTGTATCCTAGATTTAAGGGCCATTTGTTTAAGCCTGGCGGCAAGGAGTTTACCTGCTTTATTGTCCTGGGCGTAGTACTGAAATTTAAGGCGTTTCAGGGACTTCTCATAGGCGTACACGAGGAGGGATCTCAAATGTAATCTAGTCTTGTTCAGTTCAATCGCGCGAGCGTCAGAGAAAGAAGATTTATTAAGCGATTCGAGCCGTCTAATAGACTGCATTGTGTCTTGAATTTCTTTATCTCTGTTTTTTCGCCATATGCTACTCTGTTTCATTAAAATCCCCCGCATGTACGCCTTATGACAGTTCCATAATGTGTAGGGTTGTATGTCTGGGGAGGAGTTTAGCATGAAGAACTCACTAAGCGAAGAGTTAATCTCTCTTTCTATCGACGGAAGGGACAATAGGTAAGTATTTAGTCGCCAGACATAATCTGAGACCTTGGGGGGACCTTCAGATAGGGTGAGGGTGACTGGGGCATGATCCGACCATTGTATGGATCCAATGTCTACCGCCAGGGATCTATCAATCAGGGTCTTATCAATCCAGAACATGTCAATTCGGGAATAAGTTTTGTGAACCCCCGAGTAGTAAGTGTAATCTTTTTCGTTGACATGCAGGAGACGTCATATGTCATATACCTCTGACGCCCATGCCAAACTTGCAACTCCTGTTCTACGGGATCGTGGGCTCGCGGTGGTATCCAAGGCCGGGTTACATACTGAATTAAAATCCCCGCAGATCACTACGTGGCCCTTCAGTAGTTTCTTCATTTTCTTAAGCGTTCGGTTCAGAAAACGCTCTGTGTGAGAATTGGGAGCATACAAATTAAGAATAGTGTAGTCCACACCATTAAGCGTACATTGTACTATAATATAACGGCTATGGGGGTCAATCCAGGTTTGATGTATTTGGACCGCTACAGATGTACTGAAGGCTATCAAAACTCCCCTCTTTTTTTGGGGAAAGGACGAGTGAATGATCGTGGGGTAGCTTCTGTGATGGAGTTTAGGCGGTTTGGCAGAGGAAATATGCGTCTCCTGCAGACAAGCAATATCACATTTTTGGGAGCACAGCTCCCTCCACATCACTGACCTCTTGAAGGGGCTGTTCAACCCCCTTACATTCATCGAGAGTATTTTAAGAACCATCGTGGGTAGGAAACTGAAGCTTCACCTCAACGTATGGGTATTCTTCATGAAGGTAAGGGGGCCGTCCACCACCTGCAGCGGTCAACACGAACCACAAAGTGCCATCTACATCCCTGGTGCCATAATAAGCTGCAAACAAAAAAAGATAGGTAACAGAAACATAAGAGTAATCAAACAACAGATGTGCCAGTCGCCAGAGAAATCGACTTCCCTGGGAAGCACAGGAAGCATTGGGGGTGAAAACAGGTAACATTGCATGACAGCGGCTGCAAACCGCACATCCACCTATATCCTTCTGAATCGGGGAAGGAAGAAGCAGACATAAGTGTAGAGCAAGCATCAGCTAGACAGTCAGGTCTTGGGGATCTCATGCCATTCTTTGGCCATCTTCTTTGGAGGCGCTCTGCTTTCCTGGCGGAGGTCCTCTTCCACTTGAATATTCCATTTGGATAGTAGCGCCATTCCCTCAGCTACAGAAGCAACCGCGAAAAAAGTTCCCTTTCTGTTGATAAGGATCTTTGTGGGGAACCCCCAGCGATAAGGAATAGCTTGGTTCCGCAGGATAGTGGTCAAGGGGCTAGGCGTCTGCGCGCCAGTAGAGTTGCAGCCGAAAGATCAGTGAACAGCTTAAGTTCCGAATACGGCTCCGGAAGCGGCTGCTGTTTACGCGCTTTTTCCATAAGCTGTTCTTTAATGTGGTAAAAGGTAAATCGCGCAAGAACATCTCGTGGGACTGCATCCGGAAGATTAGGAGGTTTTGGGACTCGATGGGCGCGATCAATACAAAGTTCGTAGGGCGCGCAGTCCGGGAGAAGATGCTTGGTAAGTTGTTGTAGGTAATCCCGAAGTTCCGGGCCGGGTATAGATTCCGGGATATTGCGAAATTTTATGTTATTTCTGCGGCTGCGATCCTCGTATTCCACGAGTTTCAGCTTGTAGGAGTCCACCTTGTCATCGAGACTGTTATGGGAGTCCACAACTTCATTGTGGGCCTCAGCAAAGGCCGCCATCTTTGATTCGACGTGGGATACTCTGTCCCCTATATCCGTAAGTGCTTTATGGAAAGGAGATAGGATTCTAGTGAAATCCACATGCAGAGAGGACCGCAGAGCCATTAACATATCTTTAAGGGTACTTTCAGAGACTACCTCCGCAGATGCAGGGAAGGTTGAGAAGACATCAGAGTCTCCCATATCAGGAGTGGTCAGAGGGGGAACCGCATTGTGCCCCTTAACGTTAAGCTTGCGTTTCTGCTGCTGCGGCTCTGCTGTCACAGAGCCAACTAAGGCGAGAGGAGAGGAGACTCCGTCGCCATCTTGGCCCGGGTTCTGGGACTGTCGAGGCCTACCTGAGGCTCCAAGTGAGGTGGGGTCATCTCCCTCCGAACTGGAGGAGTGCGGTGAGTCCCAGTTCCCGTTCAGGGAAAATTGCTGGCCGGTCGGCATGAGCGGGGAGGATGTAGCCGCAGGTATCAACAAGGAGGGCTGGAGATTCACATCAGATGCTGCGTTTGCTTGCCTCTCAGAAGCTGCGCCATCTTTGCTTGCTCCTCCGGAGTGGAAAAAGTGTTCCAGCTGTAGCGATCCCTTTCCTCTCGGGCCTCTCCTTTTCCCCATCAGCTTAGCAGCCATTAGTGGATCTTTTTAGGCTGATTAAGTCGCTGTGGCAGTCGCTAGGTGCGGTAAACAGGCGGTCAGAGTCGGAGCTCACACACTATGCGGCCATCTTCAGCGCCGGCCAGGCCACGCCCCCCACACTGGATGTTTTAAAGCACGTTATTCCAAACAATTTAGGAATGTTAGTTGATTTATGCCCTTTATGGATTAAATCCCGACTCTGCGTCCACTACGTAATTTTCCATGGGAGTTTTGCCATAGATCCCCTTCCGGCATGCCACAGTCCAGGTGTTAGACCCCTTGAAACAACTTTCTCATCACTATTGTGGCCAGAAAGAGTCCCTGTGGGTTTTAAAATTCGCCTGCCATTTGAAGTCTATGGCGGTTCGCCCGGTTCGCCCGTTTGAGAACATTTGCGGAAGTTCGCGTTCGCTGTTCGCGAACTGAAAATTTTATGTTCGCGACATCACTAATCATCACTACTTATAGTCTATCCTTTTAGTAATGTTGAATACCACTTACATTGTGTAAAATGGGATCCTATACATTATGGATTGGATTTATTATTTCTTCACTCCAGAATTCTGGCATCAAAAAGTCACAAAATAGAGCTTTTGCAACTTTTTGCATTTTTACCACTCGCTCCAGTTTTGTAACGTGGGTGGAAAAGTGGGAGTGGTTAACTATGTTAATGAGTTTCACTCCAGATTTATCATCAAGACTTTTTAAAAAGTTGCAAAAAAAGTTGCAATCTCACTCCAGTAGCAGGGTGGAGTAGGAAAACTAGAGAAGCTTTTCTAGACAAAAGTGTTAGATTTAAGGATAAGACAAATTCATCAAACATGAGACATTTGATAAATGTGGCATAAAGTACTCCTACGCAGATGCAAGCAAAACTGACTTCAAATATTCCCCTTATGATCAATTTACCCCATAAGCTTTCCACGATGGAAAATATTTCTTAAAGAAGCATTTAAATCCGCTCTTTGATTTTCCTATGTTGCTCTAGGCTGACCTTTCAATACTGCATTGAAATCTTATAATCATTTACTGTACTTGTCTACAGCCATACTCTGATCCTGTACAAACCATATGGCTTCCTTTCATAAACTTCCTGGTAGCTGTTGCTGGTTCATTTCTGTTCACTCATGTAATGCCTCATTCTTGGTTGCCCTGCCTAGGAGTAAACTCTGTGTTGGCTCAAATCCGGCTTGTGGTCTTCCCTAACCACGCTTGGCATTGGTTGTACTACTACATAACTAGTATTGCTTACTGTCTGCTTACGAAGCTCCTCTGTTCACTGACCATTGCAAACACGTTTCCACATGTAATAAATTATAGTGACACTGTTTATTATTTATTTCACTTCTGTTTCTTAGAAAAATAATGTGTTGTGGTAACCCATAGCAATAACGTTATGCCTAAATACCAAATGATATAATGTATGTAAGTGATGCAGTATAGTATGTATATATGATCATTTATAATCATTTACTGTACTTGTCTACAGCCATACTCTGATCCTGTACAAACCATATAGCTTCCTTTCATAAACTTCCTGGTAGCTGTTGCTGGTTCATTCTGTTCACTCAAGTACTGCCTCATTCTTGGTTGCCCTGCCTAGGAGTAAACTCTGTGTTGGCTCAAATCCGGCATGTGGTCTACCCTAACCGTGCTTCACATTGGTTGTACTACTACATAACTAGTATTGCTTACTGTCATCTTTAATTATGACCATTGCAAACACGTTTCCACATTTAATAAATTATAGTGACACTGTTTGCTATTTATTTCACTCCTGTTTCTTAGAAAAATAATGTGTTGTGGTAACCTAGAGCAATAATGTTATGCCTAACCTCCAAATGATACAATGTATGTAAGTGATACAGTATAGTATGCAATGTGTTATAAGGCACAATATACATCTATTCTATTACTATTACTAAAATATACCAATACAAGTCAGAAGGTGGCAGCAAAGTATTGGTATATTGTACAGAACACAATTGGCAATATAATTAGAGTTGAGCGAACCCGAACTGTATAGTTCAGGTTCGTACTGAATTTTGGGGTGTTTGGGACCCGGAACCGAACATTTTCAAAAAAGTTCGGGTTAGAGTTCGTTGTTCGGTGATTTCTTCCCGCTTTCTGAAGGGCTACACAACAGCACGTGACTCAGCCTCTTTAAAAGCTGGAGTCACGTAGTGCCGCACGTCAGTCTGCTGAAATGAGATTAGAGCAAGGTTGCTGCTGGTGCGATCAGGGACAGAATAGGGCAGAAATCTGAAGAACCTGTGCAACTTTAATCCACAAGATACAGAACATAGAGAGGGGGGGGGGGAGCCTCAGCAATCCAACATTTCTGTACCCAGCCACTGCCAGGAAGATTTTTTTTGTAATCCATCTGTTACTGAGGTGGGGGTCAGTGGCCATTTTAGGCACTGCAGTGTACTGCATGTCTGCCAGCCTGCCAGGGACATCAGCCTAATCCTATTTTGTAGCTCAGTGAAGGAAAAAAAACTTTTTTTTCTGGCTGCTCAAGTCCCCTGTATTGCCTTTTGTATGTTTAAGGGGTGACATAGTCCATTTGTCTAGCCTGGGATCTGTGGTGACACAGAGCACTTTTGTATACTATGCACTAAACCGTACATTCCATTTCAGCTATCAAATAGTGCATCAGTGTATTTTATTGATTTTACTGTATTTTGGTCATCCTGATCCACCAAGCCTATTTTACTCCGCCAAAATATATATTTGACATTTCTGCAGTGAAATAGAGAATCCGTGTAATTTTGGGGGAAAAAACGTATTCCTTGTCCACAAAACGATTCTGCATACACCGTCTAACGACATATTTTATATTTCTGCATGAAAATAGTGCTTCTTTGTTATTTATAGAAAAAAAAACGTTATTCAAGGTCCACCAAACAGTCTGAAATACCCATTACAACCACCTATTTTACATTGCTGCTGTGAAATACAGCATAAGTGTATTTTTTTGACAAAAAAGTGGAAATCCTGATCCACAAAGCATTTTGAAATACACCACCTAAATACCGATTTCACATTACAGCTGAGAAATAGTGCATTATTCTTTTTTTTTGTGTGAAAAAAGCAAAATTCCTGCTTCACAAAGCAGTTGTACATACACGGTAAAAATACCTACATTTAATTTACAGCAGTAAAAACTGCATTTGTGAATTTTGGTGACAAAAGCTGTGACATAGTCCATTTGTCTAGCCTGGGATCTGTGGTGCCACAGAGCACTTTTGTATACTATGCACTAAACCGTATATTCCATTTCAGCTATCAAATAGTGCATCAGTGTATTTTAGTTAAAAAAAAAGTGGTCATTCGGATCCACCTAGCCTATTTTACACCGTCAAAATATATATTTGACATTTCTGCGGTGAAATAGAGAATCCGTGTAATTTTGGGGGAAAACTGTATTCCTCGTCCACAAAACGGTTCTGCATACACCGTCCAACGAAATACCTTATTTTTAGCCCTATAGGACGCACCGGCCCATAAGACGCACCTAGGTTTTTGAGGAGGAAAATAAGAAAAAAAAATGTTGAACCAAAAGGTGTACTTTTGGTGGGTTTTTTACTAATGGTGTTCTGTGCATGACACTATTATGACGCACTGTTATGGGGGATCTGGAGATGGCACTGTTATGGGGGATCTGGGGATGGTACTGTTATGGAGGCATCTGTAGATGATGCACTGTTATGGGGGAAGCTGGGGATGGCACTGTATGGGGGAATCTGGGGATGGCACTGTATGGGGGAATCTGGGGATGGCACTGTATGGGGGCATCTGTGGATGGCACTGTATGGGGGCATCTGGGGATGGCACTGTATGAGGGCATCTGTGGGTGGCACTGTATGAGGGCATCTGTGGGTGGCACTGTATGGGGGCATCTGTGGATGGCACTGTATGGGGGCATCTGGGGATGGCACTGTATGAGGGCATCTGTGGGTGGCACTGTATGGGGGCATCTGTGAGTGGCACTGTATGGGGGCATCTGGGGATGGCACTGCTATAGGGGGGATCTATGGATGGCATGCTATGTGTCATCCAAAAATTCCCCCCCATAGCAGTGCCATCCCCAGATGCCCCCATACAGTGCCATCCACAGATGCCCCCATACAGTGGGTGTGATGACCCCCAATACAGGGGGTGGGGGTCCGGCATCTTGTTTGCTAATGACCGCGGGGCCCGTTGCAGTAACTGTATTCTACTAGACCGGGCCCGCTGTAGTAATGTTATGGCAGTGATTAAAACTATAGTTTTCATAACACTAAACCCATGCTGTATTACCCTACCTAATGTAAGATCGCAGGCAGGAGGCCGGGCGGGCGGCGGCAGCGTAACGTCACGCGCCCGCTCCGCCTACTTTATGAATGAAGCAGGCGGAGCAGGCGCGTGACTTAGTCAGTTACGCTGCCGCCGCCCGCCCGGCCTCTTGCCTGCAATCGTACATTAGGTAGGGTAATACAGCATGGATTTAGTGTTATGAAAATTATAGTTTTAATCACTGCCATAACTTTACTACAGCGGGCCCGGTGTAGTAGAATACAGTTACTGCACCGGGCCCCATGGTCATTAGCAAACAAGACTGCCGCTCCCAGCCCCTCCTCCTTGATACACACACCGGCTGCACTGTTCAGCAGCGCAGCGGTGTATCAGTGTTTGCCGCATTCGCCCCATAAGACGCAGCACTATTTTTACCCCACTTTTGGGGGGGAAAAAGTGCATCTTATAGGGCGAAAAATACGGTATTTAATATTTGTGCATGGAAATAGTGCTTCTTTGTTTTTTATAGAAAAAAAACGTTATTCAAGGTCCACCAAACAGTCTGAAATACCCATTACAACCACCTATTTTACATTGCTGCTGTGAAATACAGCATAAGTGTATTTTTTGACAAAAAAGTGGAAATCCTGATCCACAAAGCATTTTGAAATACACCACCTAAATACCGATTTCACATTACAGCTGAGAAATAGTGCATTATTCTTTTTTTGTGTGTGATAAAAGCAAAATTCCTGCTTCACAAAGCAGTTGTACATACATGGTATAAATACCTACATTTAATTTACAGCAGTGAAAAACTGCATTTGTGAATTTTGGTGACAAAAGCCATGACATAGTCCATTTGTCTAGCCTGGGCTCTGTGGTGCCACAGAGCACTTTTGTATACTATGCGCTAAACCATATATTCCATTTCAGCTATCAAATAGTGCATCAGTGCAATTTAGTTAAAAAAAATGTGGTCATCCGGATCCACCAAGCCTATTTTACACCGTCAAAATATATATTTGATATTTCTGCGGTGAAATAGAGAATCCGTGTAATTTTGGGGGAAAAAACGTATTCCTTGTCCACAAAACAGTTCTGCATACAGTGTCCAATGACATATTTTATATTTCTGCATGGAAATAGTGCTTCTTTGTTTTTTATAGAAATAAAAACGTTACCCAAGGTCCACCAAACAGTCTGAAATACCCATTACAACCACATATTTTACATTGCTGCTGTGAAATACAGCATAAGTGTATGTTTTTTGAGTCAAAAAGAGTGGTAATCCTGATCCACAGAGCATCTTGAAATACGCCGCTTAAGTACCGATTTCACATTACAGCTGAGAAATAGTGCATTATTCTTTTTTGTGTGAAAAAAGCAATATTCTTGCTTTACAAAGCAGTTGTACATACACGGTATAAATATCTAATTTAAATTTACAGCAGTAAAAAACTGCATTTTGGGGTTTTATTGAAAAAAGCTGTGTTTTAGGCCGAAAAAACTGTTGTCATCGTTTAAATCATAATTTCCAATTTATAACAGTCTAATACTGCATTTGTGAATTTTGGTGACCAAATCCGTGTTCTCGGTCCCCAAATCTGGTGTCCATACAAAGTATAAATATCTACTGTTAATGTACAGCAGATAAAAACTGCATTTTGGGGTTTTATTGAAAAAAGCTGTGTTTTAGGCCAAAAAAACTGTTGTGCATCCGTCGTTTAAATAATTATTTCCAATTCATAATAGTCTAATACTGCATTTGTCAATTTTGGTGACCAAATCCGTGTTCTGGGTCCCCAAATCTGGTGTCCATACATAGTATAAATATCTACTTTTAATGTACAGCAGTTAAAAACTGCATTTTGGGGTTTTATTGAAAAAAGCCATGTTTTAGGCCGAAAAAACAGTTGTGCGTACGGCGTATAAATAATTAATTTCAATTTACAGCAGTGAAATACTAATTTTCTGTATTTTATTATAAAAATACTTGTTCTTGTTCCACAAACCACTTGTGCACACAGCGTACCCCAAAAATGTTTTACATTTCCGCATAATCAGTATTATTCTGGGTCCACAGAGCATTTTTATGACACATGCACTGCCTTAGCGAACGTAATTGTCGACTAGTGGCAGGTAAATTGACACTGGAGAGAGACCAATCTTTCAGCTTGGTGGGTGAACGCAAATAATGAGGAGAACATCAAATAAGGGACTTGGCCATGGTCGTGGTGGTGTTGGTGGAGCTCCTGTTGCTGGGAGAGGACGTGGCCGTTAAGCTTCAACTACCGCTCCAAGTCAAACACCTTCCTCTGGTGAGAGTAGGCGAAAGAATCTACAGCGTTATTTGATAGGCCCAAATGCCGCTCTACGGATGGTGAAGTCAGAACATGTACAGGCGATAGTAGATTGGGTGGCTGACACTGCCTCCAGTTCCTTCACAGTATCTAACACCCAGTCCTCTGCAGAAAGCTCAGAGTTGGCACCTACAGCCCATGCCCATCAGTCTTCCACCTCACCCCCTTGCAAATTAGCCAAGCAGTCAGAGCCCCAAATCATGCAGGAAAGTTTCATGCTTTTTGATGACTCTGTTGGCAGGGTTTCCCCGGCCCATCCACCTAGCCCTGCCCCAGAAGAGGAAGACCTTGAATGCACTGATGCTCAACCACTTTTGTTGCAGGATGAGGACATGGGAATACCGCCACAAAACGTCTCTGATGATGACAAAACACAGGTGCCAACTGCTGTGGCTTTCTGCAATGTGCAGACCGATGAGGAGGACAGGGGTCATGAATGGGTGGAAAATGATGTGGAGGATGATGAAGTCCTAGACCCAGACTGCACTGAAGGTCGTGCTAGTGAGGATTGCAGTTCTGAGGAAGAGGCGGTGGTCGCACAGAGGCAACAGCACAGCAAAAGAGGGAGCAGGGTGCAAAAGCGCAGCTGCCGTTCCAGAGACAGTACGCCTTCTACTGTCCACCGCACCCAGGCACCGAGCACACCAAGGCCTGCTCCAAGGAGTTCTTTGGCGTGGCAGTTCTTCACACAATGTCCTGACGACAAGACAGGAGTGGTTTGCATGTTGTGCCATCAGAGCCTGAAGCGAGGCATAAACGTTCTTAACCTGAGCACAACCTGCATGACCAGGCATCTACATGCAAAGCATTAACTGCAGTGGAGTAAAAACCTTAAAAACAAGAAACTCTCTCATGCTCCTCCTGCTCCCTCTTCTGCTGCTGGCTCGGCCTCTCCCTCCACCTCTGGCATCACCATGGCACCTGGCGACCAGCAAACAGAGTATGTTCCACCAACACCACCACATACGACACCATCACCAAGCATCTCCACCATGTCACACGGCAGCATTCAGCTGTCCATCTCCCAAACATTGGAGAGAAGGAGGAAATACCCACCTACCCACCCTCGAGCCCTGGCCCTGAATGCCGTCCTTTCCCTGCACAACTAAGTGGAGGATAAAATAAAGTGTGCGCTGCGCAACGGCATCTGTGGCAAGGTCCACATAACCACAGATACATGGACCAGTAAGCACGGCCAGGGTCGCTATATCTCCCTAACTGCACACTGGGTAAACGTAGTGGCGGCTGGGCCCGAGGCGGATAGCGGTTTGGCGCATGTCCTTCCACCACGAGGATCGCAGGCCATTATTCGTTGCCTCCTGTTGCTTCCTCCTCCTACTCCGCATCATCCTCCTCCTCCTCCTCTTCTACCACCCCCACATCCGG
Organism: Bufotes viridis; assembly: GCA_033119425.1. Lineage (NCBI taxonomy): Eukaryota > Metazoa > Chordata > Amphibia > Anura > Bufonidae > Bufotes > Bufotes viridis. The sequence goes on from CM065591.1 coordinate 274,266,659, forward strand.
TCATCGAAAGAACCTCACCCTTAACTTCAGCACAGCCCGGGGTAAAAATCAGCAGGCGATTTTAAAACTCATGTGTTTGGGTGACAAACCCTACACCGCACAGGAGCAGACTGATAAGTGGTTGCTGCCGTTGAGCCTCAAGCCCGGCCTGGTGTTGTGCGATAATGGGCGAAATCTCGTTGCAGCTCTGGGACGCACATCCCTTGCCTGGCGCATGTGCTGAATCCGGTGGTGCCGAAGTTTCTTAAAAACTACCCAGACATGTCAGAGCTGCTGCTGGAAGTGTGGTCCGTATGTGCGCGCTTTCGGTGTTCTCACCTTTCTGCTGCTCGCCTGTCTGCGCTGCAGCGTAACTTTGGCCTTCCTGCTCACCGCCTCATATGCGACATGGAACTCCCCCTTTCATATGCTGAAGAGACTGTGCGAGCAGCAGTGGGTGATAGTGGAGTTTCAGATGCAGTATGCACGGGTCAGTCGCTCTGAGGATCAGAACCACTTCACCAACAGGGACTGGGCCTGCATGCGAGACCTGTGTACATTGTTGCGGTCTTTGGAGTACTCAACTATCATGGCCAGTGCTGATGACGCCATTGTTAGCATTACAATACCCCTTCTATGTCACATTGAAAAAAAATATTACGGCGATGATGGAAGAGGATGCGGCACAGGAGGAGGAGGAAGAGGGGGCATTTCACAGGGTTTCACGCAGGTCATACAGAAGTGGCTCAGAGGGTGGGTTCCTGCACCAGCAGAGGCCAGGTACACATGTGGACAGCCAGGGCACACTTCTGGAGGACGAAGAGGATGAGGTAGAGGAGGAGGAGGAGGAGGAACCGGTTTCACTGCAGGGTGGCACCCTACGCAGCTCAGGGCCATCACTGGAGCGTGGCTAGGGGGATAAGGAGGACACAGACGATACACCACCTACAGAGGACAGCTTATAGTTACCTCTGGGCAGCCTGGCACACATGAGCGACTACATGCTGCAGTGCCTGCGCAACGACAGAAGAGTTGCCCACATTTTAACTTCTGGGTTGGTACTCTACTGGATCCCCGGTACAAGGACAACATGCCCACCTTAATTCCCACACTGGAGTGTGATAGGAAGATGCGCGAGTACAAGTGCACGCTGGTAGACGTTCTCCTGATGGCATTCCCAATTGACACGGGGGGACAAGTGGGAGCACAAGGCAAAGGCAGAGGCGGAGGAGGAGGAGGAAGAGATCACCAACACAGCTGTGTCACGGGCAGCTCCTCAGACAGCAGGGTTAGCATGGCCGAGCTGGGGAAAAGTTTTGTCACTGTGCCACGGCAAACTACACCACCAGCTGATAGGGAACGGGTTAGCAGAAGGAAGCATTTCAACAACATGGTGGAACAGTACGTGTGCACAGGCCTCCACGTGCTGACTGATGGTTCTGCCCTATTTAACTTCTGGGTCTCCAAATTGTCCACATGGCCAGAGGTTGCCCTTCATGCCTTGGAGGTGCTGGCCTGCCCTGCGGCCAGTGTATTGTCTGAACGTGTATTTAGCATGGCAGGGGGCGTCATTACAGACAAACACAGCCGCCTGTCCACTGCCAACGTGGACAAGCTCACGTTCATTAAAATGAACCAGGCATGGATCCTACAGGACTTGTCCGTACCTTGTGTAGAATAGACATTTATAACTGCCTCGCCCTCAACCATACATTCTTGTACTCCAGGGCACTTCTTTATTGAATCCTATTTTTTTATTGTACCATTATTTTGGGGGTAACCCCAAGTTGAATGAACCTCTCCTCTGACAGGGGCCTAGAATTCTGTTAATCGACTGCTGCTTTGGCGGGTGACATCAAGCTTGATTTTCTGCTATGGGACTTCACTACTCTGGCTGGGTGCCAGGGGCCTACATTTTAGATAATCACCTGGTACTTTGGTGGGTGACATTATCCTCTTTATACTGTCAAATGACCTCTACATTGTCTGGTTGTCAGGGGTTTATATTTTGTTTCATCGCTTGCTGCATTTGTGGGAGACATTAAACTCTTTATACTGTCAAATGACCTCTACATTGTCTGGTTTTCAGGGGCCTATATTTTGTTTCATCGCTTGCTGCATTGGTGGGAGACATTAAACTTTTTATACTGTCAAATGACCTCTACATTGTCTGGTTGTCAGGGGCCTATATTTTGTTTCATCGCTTGCTGCATTGGTGGGAGACATTAAACTCTTTATACTGTCAAATGACCTCTACATTGTCAGGTTGTCAGGGGCCTATATTTAGTTTCATCGCCTGCTGTATTGGTGGGAGACATTAACCTCTTTTTACTGTCAAATGGCCGCCCCATTGTCTGGTTGTCAGGGGCCTATATTTCGTTTCATCGCTTGCTGCATTGGTGGGAGACATTAACCTCTTTTTACTGCCAAATGACCGCACCATTGTCTGGTTGTCAGGGGCCTATATCTTGTTTCATCGCTTGCTGCATTGGTGGGAGACATTAAACTCTTTATACTGTCAAATTACCTCTAAATTGTCTGGTTGGCAGGGGCCTACATTTTGTTTAATCGCCTGCTGTATTGGTGGGAGACATTAATCTTTTTTTACTGTCAAATGACCGCCCCATTGTCTGGTTGTCAGTAGCCTATATTTCTTTTAATTGCTTGCTGCATTGATGGGAGACATTTACCACTTTTTACTCTCAAATGACCTCTCCTCTGTCTGGGTGTCAGGGGCCTACATAAATGATAATAATGGCCTGTTCCATTGCAAGTTGACCTGAGGCCTGTGTTGCTGTTACGGGACCGCTCTCCTCTTTGCGGGTGTCATGGTCCTGAATTAGTGAATGAGGCCTGTGGCACTACTGGGTGAAATCAATACTGTCTTGGCGTGATTTTAACTCTCCTCTTTGTGGGTCCCGTGGGCCTGAATGTTTGAATGAGGCATGTGGCCCTGCAGGCAGACATGATTCCTCCTTGACTGTGATGACAACTTCAACTCCCATGTATGGTTGCCATTGGCCTGAGTCTGTGAGTGAGGCCTGTGACACTGCTGGCAGACATGAATCCTTCCTGGCTGTGATGTGAACCTAAACTCCCATGTATGGTTGCCATGGCCCTGAGTCTGTGAATAAGGCCTGTGACACTGCAGGAAGACATGAATCCTTTTTGGCTGTGATAAGAACTTCACTCCCATAGCATTCCCACCTGATGCCACCCCAACCTCCTATTCCACCTCCTCCTCCAAGTTGCCAATTGATATTGGTTAATTTTTATTTATTTTATTTTAAGTCATTTCCCTATCCACATTTGTTTGCATGCATGGCTTGCATAGTGAAGGACTTTCTCTGGATGGGAAGGCTGCGCACATGTGAGGTCAGGCTGTAACCTCACGCTGTGCGCGCCAGTTCAGAGCACAGCAGACTGCAGAGGAGGAAGACTAAGCGCGGGCAGTGAGGAGCGGCAGTGTCTGGAACAGGAAAGGTAAGTGTTTTTTTAATTTTACTTTATATGAGGCTGATGGAGGCACTGCGGCTGCAGAGAGGCCTATGGGAGCTGAAGAGAGGAATGTGGGGCCCGAGGCTGAAGAGAGGCCTATGGGGGCTGAAGAGAGGCCTATGTGGGCTGAAGAGAGGCCTATGGGGGCTGAAGAGAGGCCTATGGGGGCTGATAAGAGGCATGGGGCTCTTATCTGAAGTCTGATTGGGGGTCATTCACATTGGGGTCTGAGCTGAGGTCTTATTGGGGTCTTAATAACATGACTGGTGGACTGACGTGAGGTGTCATTAAAAATACTTTTTTTCTTATTGTCCCCCTCTAAATCCTAGGTGTGTCTTATGGGCGAAAAATACGGTACTTGCTTGCTCCTCTTACCGACCTCCCCTGCCCTTTGCATACACTGTGTGCCGTGACATCACGCAGAGGCACTGCAACGCTAAGGTGAGCCGAGCCCCGGTCTCCTTCCTGAACTGCAGAGAGGTGCCCACTTCCAGCCCTGAGCCCAGCTGCCCAGAGCACTGATCCTGAGCCTGCTGGAGTCTTCAGAACTGTAAGTAATTACAGTAATTCACTGTAAGCTATATTATATATATTACTTGTTTTATGTGAGTAAGGGTGCTGGGTGGTTGGAGAAGGGGTAGGGAGGGGCAAATGCAGGGGTTAATAGTGCAGTACTATCTGCACATTGTAAAAAAAGTGTCAGAAGTTGTGCTTTTTTAATTTTAGAATAACGATACAGCCATTTTATTTGATACGCTTGTGCTGATTCTTTTTTATTTCTCTATATTAAGGGACACTATAGTCACCAGAACCACAACAGCTAAACATAGTAGTTCTGGTGTCTATAGCATGTCTCTGCAAGCTTTTTAATGTAAACACTGCCTTTTGAGAAAAAAGACAGTATTTACATTACTGCCAAGGAACACCTCTAGTGGCCACTCATCAGACGGCCACTAGAGGTGCTTCCTAGTCTAGTGTTGTACAACATTTAACACTGGCATTCACGCTAAACACTCCTCATAGAAACGTGTTGATTCAAAACATCTCTATGAAGCCACGCATGTGCAATAGCCTCCCAATGCTTCCCTATGGGAAAGCAGTGGGTTGGTTACGATATACTCACACACTGCACATTTTGTGTGTTGTGGTGGAGGGCGTGATTGCATGCTTGGGTGTGGGAAGGCGGGATCCAAGGGGCCCGAGTAAATTCTTGCCCAGGGTCCAATCAATATTAACCTCTTAAAGCGAACCTGTCACCTGCATTTCACTTAATAAACTATTAAAAGTACCTTATAGTTCATCCTCAGTGTGTTTTCATACAGTCTTTTCCCGCTTTTCTGCCATCTATATTCATGAAATAATCGCCTTATAAAGATCTGTCACAATAGAAGTCAAGGGGGCGGCCCTTCCCTGACTCCAGGCTGTGCCTCCCCTGCCCTAACCCCGCCTCTCTGCAGTATAATTGACACCCGGCTCAGTCGCCGGGACCGCGCTTGTACAGGCGGCACATGCGCCGTCGGCCTCAATAGCAGCGCGATCCCGTCTATCGCGCGGACTCAAGCGCGATCCTGTAACTGATTCGCGCATGCTCCGTCCCCGATGCCGGCCTGTGTTCTCTTCCTCACGACTGAGCTGGGTGTCAATTATACTGCAGAGAGGCAGGGTTAGGGCAGGGGAGGCACAGCCTGGAGTCAGGGAAGGGCCGCCCCCTTGACTTCTATCCTGACTTGGGAAGCTGGAGAACAGATCTTTATAAGGCGATTTTTTCATGAATATAGATGGCAGAAAAGCGGGAAAAGACTGTATGAAAACACACTGAGGATGAACTATAAGGTACTTTAAATAGTTTATTAAGTGAAATGCAGGTGACAGGTTCGCTTTAAGGACTCATGACGTACCGGTACGTCATGAGTATTTCCGATCACCGCCGCGCAGTGCGGGGTGATCGGAACAGAGTGCCTGCCGAAATCATTCCACAGGCACTCTGTCCCAATGCCTAGGGGGGACCCTTTATACATTTTTTTTAGTTTTTTTTTTCCCCCTGTTATCTTTAGGGAAGAGTCGGGAACACCCGTGCCCCCACACACACGCACACTAAATAAAGTTTTTCATGCACGCACATACACACGCACCCACACACACTCCACTATGGCCCGCCGTCAGCTGAGGAGGCATATGCCCAACTTGGCTCTGAATCTGAGAGTCCCAGTGAGGACGAGGATGACCCCACGTTCCTTTTGTCATCTGCGTCCTCCTCATCATCTAACGATGATGAGCCCCCAAGGTGGCAGAGAGGCCGCCAGGCGGAGCAAGGGGACTGCCATGTCAGGGACCCTGTGGCCCACCCTAGAATGAGCAGCTCTGGGGTTCGTACTAGTTTCCCGGCCCACCAGGTCACTTCACCTGAGAGATATAGTCACTTGAGCTTTGGGAATCACAGTTGTCTGTATAAAAATTCTTCACCTAAGATACTAACCAAATTTTGGAGGACCCTTTTGACCATTGTGCCATTTAAAGTTGTCTTTTTTTTCTATCCAAAGCCTCAATTACTATGCATTTTTTATAATTTTGGCAATGATTAAGCAATATATTTCTTTTGGATAGTATTTTGTATAGTATAGTCTTTTAACTATAAAAAATTAAAAAGTCACCAGTGAGTCCTGGGACGTTAAAACAAGTTGAGTACATTTATACTGGTCATATAACAGAGTATATATTCTCAATAATATATAGCAGGGGTACATAATATCTAAGTGTACAGCCTACTTAAGAAGAAAATGAGCTTCTTGGCCCCATTGATTAACATGAAAGTCCATTATCCTCTTAAAAAATAATCTGCAACATGTGTATATAAGGCATATAACTATAAAATACTGTTACGCAGTGGGTATGGAACCATTGTGTCAACTGAACATATTTGGCTTTGGTCTACTCCTAAGGGCATTATCCAGGCAGTCCCCTGGTTTCCACCCTTTAAACCTTGTACAGAGATCTGGATTTCGCTGCAGGGGAATCACCAGTCTACTACCTTCGGGAGTAATCTCTGTTTTGTTGATAACTGACTCATGGGGGTCAAGAGACACTGGTACATAACAGTGCGGGTATGTGCAATCAAATAAATAGCTCTGTTTTTCACAATTCCAGAAATTTAAAGGGATTGTCTAACTTCAGCAAATGGAATTTATCATGTTGACAAAATTATGGTAATACTAGGCACTTACTAATGTATTGTGATTGTCCATATTGCTTCCTTTGTTTGCTTCATTAATTTATCCATTGCATTATACACTACTCATTTCCAGGAGTTACAACCACCCTGCAATCTACACTATATGCACAACCATAGAAGAAGGTACTGGCCTCTCTGGTGGCCGGGGACACGGACTTTTTCATGTAGTGTGCAAGCACAGCCACCATTGTTGGATTACAGGGTGGTTTAACCTCTGTCCGGGACAGCTCGTGAATGGGCGTTCGCGATCAAATGTTCGTGAACCACGCGTTCGCGGTGGTCCCTATTGACTTTAATGGCAGGCGAACCTGAAAAATCTTCAGGTCATATTTGCAGCCACCAAATACTTACTAGAAGTGCACAAATAGTCCCACAACATGGACAGTGACATACCAGAGAGGGATCAATGGCAAAAATTCTCACAAAAAATATGTATTTTAATCAGGGGCCATTTTTATGCGTCTTAAAGGGAAACTCTCAAAAATGTGCCCTGCTCGAGCTTAGAAAAATTGTACTGTAGGACACTGGAGTACAGGCCCCAAAAATTAGGCATTCACCTGACAGAAAAAAACTTGCGATTAGGTGGCTGGAGGTACGTTAGGTGGTCACCGGCTAAAAATTTTACTGTAGGTCACTGGAGTACAGGCCCCAAAAATTAGGCTTTTACATGACAGAGAAGAACTTGCGATTATGTGGCTGGAGGTACATTAGGTGGTCACCGGCTAAAAATTTTACTGTAGGCCAATACCGGCACCAAAAATTAGGCAGCATTCACCTGACAGAAAAGAACTTGTGATGATGTGGCTGGAGGTACGTTAGGTGGTCACCGGCTAAAAATTTTACTGTAGGTCACTGGAGTACAGGCCCCAAAAATTAGGCTTTTACATGACAGAGAAGAACTTGCGATTATGTGTGGCTGGAGGTACATTAGGTGGTCACCGGCTAAAAATTTTACTGTAGGCCAATACCGGCACCAAAAATTAGGCAGCATTCACCTGACAGAAAATAACTTGTGATGATGTGGCTGGAGGTAGATTAGGTGGTCACCAGCTAAAAATCTTACTGTAGGCCAGTACAGGCCCCAAAAATTCTGTCACCTGACAGAAAATAACTAGTGATTATGTGTCTAGAGCAGTGTTTCCCAACCAGTGTGCCTCCAGCTGTTGCAAAACTACAACTCCCAGCATGCCCGCACAGCCAAAGGCTGTCCGGGCATGCTGGGAGTTGTAGTTTTGCAACAGCTGGAGGCACACTGGTTGGGAAACACTGGTCTAGAGGTACATTAGGTGGTCACTGGATAAAAATTTTACTGTAGGCTACTGGAGTACAGGCCCCAAAAATTAGGCATTCACCTGACAGAAAAGGCCTTTCATGCCGCTGCATACACATAAGACAAAGACCATTTTTTGTTCTGGGTGGGCTGGCATGAGGAAATTCAATTACACGTGGTCGTCACAGGTGTTGAATTCCTCTGAGATCCAAGCCTCATTCATTTTTAGTCGTGAGCTAGGCGAGTACCCTTATCGGTCACGATCCCCCCTGCTGCACTGAACGTCCTTTCGGACAGGACACTCGACGAGGGACAAGTCAAGAGTTCCATGGCAAATTGTGCGATCTCTGGCTACAGGTCAAGCCCTGCACACCCAGTAGTCCAGAGGTTCCTCGCTTCTCAGAGCGTCCACATTGGCTATTAACCAGATGTAGCTGGACACCTGTAGGTCTAGGCATTCCCTAAAGCTGGATCTAGAGGGCGGCTGTCGATGGGTTGGCTGCAAGAATGATCTCATATCCGAAGTGACCAACACATCTTCAAACCGCCCTCTTCTTGCAGGCGCGGTAGGATTGGTACCCGCACCTGTTTCACTGTGGGTGGAAATTCCTCTGCCAGTGCCCGAAACAGCAGAATGCAGCATCTCTCACAGCAAGGCCTGGAAATGCTGCATTCTGACAACCCTCTGTGATGCATGTCCGCTATTTTGTGTTTGTACCGGGGGTTCAAGTACGTTGCCACGCAGTACCTGTCCTTGCCCTTTATGCTTTTTATACGGGGGTCCCTCTTAAAAACAGGAGCATGAGGCCCCAGGAGAATGTCGACCTCAGTCTCCTCCCACTAGCCACGGACAACACCAGGGATCCCTGAAAAGTCTAAATTCCCCCTCAAAGCCTGCTCTTCTTGCTCCTCCTTGTCCTCCCCCCAGCCACAATCCTTCTCTGACTCCTCTTCAGACTCCTGCTGACTTGTCTCAGATGGAGTAGTTCCCCTTGGGAATTCATTCAGCATTGAGACTTCCTCATCTTCCAGCTTCTGCTCCTCGACGGCTTGATCAATGACACGATGCAATGCACGCTCCAGAAAGAAAGCCTAAGGTACAATGTCACTGATGGCGCCCTGGCTGCAACTGACCAGTTTGGTGATCTCAGCAAATGGCTGCAGAAGTCTGTATGCGTCGCGCATAAGCAGACACTGGTGCGGTGAAAAGAAATCAAGCTCACCAGAACCTGTCCTACTGCAAAGTTCAGACAGGTAGTCGTTAACGGCATGTTGCTGCTGGAGCAGCCTATCAAGCATATACAAGGTGGAGTTCCAGCGCGTCGGGCTGTCACAAATCAGACATCTGACGGGCAGGTGGTGTCGCCGCTGAACGTCAGCAAGGCGAGCCATGGCCGTGTAAAATCTTCTCAAATGGCCAGAGATTTTCCTGGCCTGCCGCAAGACGTTATGGACCCTGGGGTATTTGACAACGAATAGCTTTGTAACTAAGTTCAGGACGCGTGCCATGCAGGGCACGTGTGTCATTTTGCCTTGTTTACGAGCACTAAGCAGATTGGCACCGTCGTCGCACTCCACTTTACCAACTGTCAAATTGAGTGGGGTTAGCCACTGATCGGCCTGTGACCACAGAGCTGAAAGCAGTGCAGGACCAGTGTGGCTCTTGGCTTGCAGGCACAACAGCCGTAGCACAGCATGGCAACGTCTGACCTGGCTCGTCGAATAGGTTCTGGGGAGCTTGGGGGGCTCAGCGGACGTAGCAGTTGAACAGGAGGAGTCAGCTGAGGAGGACACGGAGGAGGGAGTAGGAGGAGGAGAAGAAGAGGCAGGCCTGCATGAAATCCATGGCAGTAACTCCAAATCCACACGGGAGCCATGGGTTACATGCTTGATGGCCGTCAGAAGGTTTACTCAGTGGGCAGTAAAAGTTATGTGCCTTCCCTACCCGTGTTTGCTAGACCACGTGTCTGTGGTCAGATGTATCTTGGCACCGAAACTGTGTGCCAGAGATATATTCACTTGCTGCTGAACATGGCCATATAGCTCTGGGATGCCCTTCTGGGAGAAATATTTCCTTCCGGGGACCTTCCATTGCAGTGTGCCAATGGCCACAAGTTTTCTAAAGGGCTGTAGTTGGCGGGTTAGCAGTTCGGACAAGCCAGCGGCCAGCAGTTGGGCAAGAGGGTTATCCGGCGTTGTCAACTTTTTATGCTCGAACATTTGCGCCACAGAAGCCTGCCTTCTGCCAGATGAACGCAACGACGGCACGGTGTAAGATGGAGTGGAGGACAAATGGGAGGAGAGAGGAGAAGAGACAGGACGTGGAGCGTCGGGAGTGTGGCTTTGTGGGTTCTGACAGCGTTGCTCCCACTGGGCTCGGAGATGGGAGGCCAGGTATCTATTAAGAGAGTCGTCCCAAGGTGAGTGTTGGGCTTACTGCGACTTATACATTGACAGCACAGGCTGCAGATGGCAACACATTTGTCAGCAGCTGACACGTTAAAAAAAAGCCCACAGTGCGGAGCCATGTGCCGGCATCCTGGCAGCACCAGATGTGACCGTGCATAGTGGATGGCTCGCTCCAGATACATTTGCAATCTGCTTTTTCCCTCCTTTGCACAGTGAGTTCTGCCTGCTTCTGCTCCTTCTCCTCCCTCTCTGCTGCTCCATCTCTCCCTCTGAACTCCCCCCCTATTCCTCTCTTGTGGGCACCCACGTGACGTCCATCGACACATCATCATTGTCAACTTCACCACCACTGACATTAGAGATCTCGGCGTATACAGCAACAGTGGGGACCTCCCTCCTTGGGCTGATCTGGGTACTGTCGTCAGACCGCTGGGTGGCGGCTGTTGCTACCTCCTCTTCCTCATCCGATGCCAAGAATGGCTGCGTATCGGTAAGGTCTGGGAATGGATGGGAAAATAATTCCTCTGACTTGAGTGGAGGGGCTATGGTGGTGGTGGTGGTGATTTATTTGGGGGTGCACACAGAGTAAGAAGGGTGCAGATACAGAGGATGAGGAGGGTGCAGAAGCAGAAGGCTGAGTGAGCCACTCAACCAACTCTGGTGCGTTCTTGACGTAATCGCACGCACCTTCTCCAACTTCCCACTTAGGTTCCGGCCTGGTGCACCTGCCCGACCCCTACTAACCCTGCAGAACGGTCTGCCTCTTTCTCTGCCTCTAATTTTCAAAATGACCCTGTGCCAAATTTCCTAGAGAAGAGCAGTATTTGTGGAAGCAGGAATATCGCACCACTCAATCAATATTTGGTGGAAGCACCCCTCAATCATTATTTGGTGGAAACAGGTATATTAAACTTCTTAATCATTATTTGTTGGAATCAGGTATATTAAACCCCTTAATCAGTATTTTGTGGAAGCAGGTATATAGAACCTCTTAATCAATATTTTGCAGAAGCAGGTATATTGCACCCCTCAATCAGTATTTTGTGGAAACAGTGATATAGAACCCCTAAAACAATATTTGGTGGAAGCAGGTATATTGCACCACTCAATCAGTATTTTGTGGAAGAAGGTATATCGCACCCCTCAATCACTATTTTGTGGCAGCAGGTATATCGCACCCCTCAATCAGTTTTTTGTGGAAGCAGGTATATCGCACACCTCAATCAGTATTTTGTGGAAACAGGTATATAGAATCCCTGAATCAATATTTTGTAGATGCAGGTATATTGCACCCCCCAATCAGTATTTTGTGGAAACAGGTATATAGAACCCCTGAATCAATATTTGGTGGAAGCAGGTATATCGCACCCCTCAATCAGTATTTTGTGGAAGCAGGTATATAGAACTCCTTGATCAGTATTTTGTAGAAGCAGGATTGCACCCCTCAATCAGTATTTTGTGGAAACAGGTATATTGAACCCCTCAATCAGCATTTTGTGGAAGCAGGTATATAGAACCCCTTTATAAATATTTGGTGGAAGCAGGTATATCGCACCCCTCAATCTGTTTTTTGTGGAAGCAGGTATGTTAAACCCCTTAATCCCTATTTTGTGGAAGCAGGTATATCGAACCCCTCAATCAGTATTTTATGAAAGCAGGCATATCGCACCCCTCAATCGGTATTTTGTGAAAGCAGGTATATAGAACCCCTGAATCAATATTTGGTGGAAGCAGGTATATCGCACCCTTAATCTGTATTTTGTGAAAGCAGGTATATCACAGGCCTCAATCAGTATTTGGTGGAAACAGGTATATCAAACACCTTAATCAGTATTTTGTGGAAGCAGGTATATAGAACCCCTGAATCAATATTTGGTGGAAGCAGGCATATCGCACCCCTCAATCAGTATTTTGTGGAAGCAGGTATATCAAACCCCTTAATCAGTATTTTGTGGAAGCAGGTATATCGCACCCCCTCAATCAGTTTTTTTGTATATCACACCCATTGCAAATAGTTGTTCCAATAAACCACCTAGTTCTGTATAGAATTCCTGGGTGTTTATGTCTGAGCCAAAGGCTGTCCGGGCATGCTGGGAGTTGTAGTTTTGCAACAGCTGGAGGCACACTAAAAATTTTACTGTAGGCTACTGGAGTACAGGCCCCAAAAATTAGGCATTCATATGACAGAAAAGGCCTTTCATGCCGCTGCATACACATAAGACAAGGACCATTTTTTGTTCTGGGTGGGCTGGCATGAGGAAATTCAATTACACGTGGTCGTCACAGGTGTTGAATTCCTCTGAGATCCAAGCCTCATTCATTTTTAGTCGTGAGCTAGGCGAGTACCCTTATCGGTCACGATCCCCCCTGCTGCGCTGAACGTCCTTTCGGACAGGACACTCGACGAGGGACAAGTCAAGAGTTCCATGGCAAATTGTGCCATCTCTGGCTACAGGTCAAGCCCTGCACACCCAGTAGTCCAGAGGTTCCTCGCTTCTCAGAGTGTCCACATTGGCTATTAACCAGATGTAGCTGGACACCTGTAGGTCTAGGCATTCCCTAAAGCTGGATCTAGAGGGCGGCTGTCGATGGGTTGGCTGCAAGAATGATCTCATATCCGAAGTGACCAACACATCTTCAAACCGCCCTCTTCTTGCAGGCGCGGTAGGATTGGTACCCGCACCTGTTTCACTGTGGGTGGAAATTCCTCTGCCAGTGCCCGAAACAGCAGAATGCAGCATCTCTCACAGCAAGGCCTGGAAATGCTGCATTCTGACAACCCTCTGTGATGCATGTCCGCTATTTTGTGTTTGTACCGGGGGTTCAAGTACATTGCCACGCAGTACCTGTCCTTGCCCTTTATGCTTTTTATACGGGGGTCCCTCTTAAAAACAGGAGCATGAGGCCCCAGGAGAATGTCGACCTCAGTCTCCTCCCACTAGCCACGGACAACACCAGGGATCCCTGAAAAGTCTAAATTCCCCCTCAAAGCCTGCTCTTCTTGCTCCTCCTTGTCCTCCCCCCAGCCACAATCCTTCTCTGACTCCTCTTCAGACTCCTGCTGACTTGTCTCAGATGGAGTAGTTCCCCCTGGGAATTCATTCAGCATTGAGACTTCCTCATCTTCCAGCTTCTGCTCCTCGACGGCTTGATCAATGACACGATGCAATGCACGCTCCAGAAAGAAAGCCTAAGGTACAATGTCACTGATGGCGCCCTGGCTGCAACTGACCAGTTTGGTGATCTCAGCAAATGGCTGCAGAAGTCTGTATGCGTCGCGCATAAGCAAACACTGGTGCGGTGAAAAGAAATCAAGCTCACCAGAACCTGTCCTACTGCAAAGTTCGTACAGGTAGTCGTTAACGGCATGTTGCTGCTGGAGCAGCCTATCAAGCATATACAAGGTGGAGTTCCAGCGCGTCGGGCTGTCACAAATCAGACATCTGACGGGCAGGTGGTGTCGCCGCTGAACGTCAGCAAGGCGAGCCATGGCCGTGTAAAATCTTCTCAAATGGCCAGAGATTTTCCTGGCCTGCCGCAAGACGTTATGGACCCTGGGGTATTTGACAACGAATAGCTTTGTAACTAAGTTCAGGACGCGTGCCATGCAGGGCACATGTGTCATTTTGCCTTGTTTACGAGCACTAAGCAGATTGGCACCGTCGTCGCACTCCACTTTACCAACTGTCAAATTGAGCGGGGTTAGCCACTGATCGGCCTGTGACCACAGAGCTGAAAGCAGTGCAGGACCAGTGTGGCTCTTGGCTTGCAGGCACAACAGCCGTAGCACAGCATGGCAACGTCTGACCTGACTCGTCGAATAGGTTCTGGGGAGCTTGGGGGGCTCAGCGGACGTAGCAGTTGAACAGGAGGAGTCAGCTGAGGAGGACACGGAGGAGGGAGTAGGAGGAGGAGAAGAAGAGGCAGGCCTGCATGAAATCCATGGCAGTAACTCCAAATCCACACGGGAGCCATGGGTTACATGCTTGATGGCCGTCAGAAGGTTTACCCAGTGGGCAGTAAAAGTTATGTACCTTCCCTACCCGTGTTTGCTAGACCACGTGTCTGTGGTCAGATGTATCTTGGCACCGAAACTGTGTGCCAGAGATATATTCACTTGCTGCTGAACATGGCCATATAGCTCTGGGATGCCCTTCTGGGAGAAATATTTCCTTCCGGGGACCTTCCATTGCAGTGTGCCAATGGCCACAAGTTTTCTAAAGGGCTGTAGTTGGCGGGTTAGACAGTTCAGACAAGCCAGCGGTCAGCAGTTGGGCAAGAGGGTTATCCGGCGTTGTCAACTTTTTATGCTCGAACATTTGCGCCACAGAAGCCTGCCTTCTGCCAGATGAACGCAACGACGGCACGGTGTAAGATGGAGTGGAGGACAAATGGGAGGAGAGAGGAGAAGAGACAGGATGTGGAGCGTCGGGAGTGTGGCTTTGTGGGTTCTGACAGCGTTGCTCCCACTGGGCTCGGAGATGGGAGGCCAGGTATCTATTAAGAGAGTCGTCCCAAGGTGAGTGTTGGGCTTACTGCGACTTATACATTGACAGCACAGGCTGAAGATGGCAACACTTTTGTCAGCAGCTGACACGTTAAAAAAAAGCCCACAGTGCGGAGCCATGTGCCGGCTTCCTGGCAGCACCAGATGTGACCGTGCATAGTGGATGGCTCGCTCCAGATACATTTGCAATCTGCTTTTTCCCTCCTTTGCACAGTGAGTTCTGCCTGCTTCTGCTCCTTCTCCTCCCTCTCTGCTGCTCCATCTCTCCCTCTGAACTCCCCCCCTATTCCTCTCTTGTGGGCACCCACGTGACGTCCATCGACACATCATCATCGTCAACTTCACCACCACTGACATTAGAGATCTCGGCGTATACAGCAACACTGGAGACCTCCCTCCTTGGGCTGATCTGGGTACTGTCGTCAGACCGCTGGGTGGCGGCTGTTGCTACCTCCTCTTCCTCATCCGATGCCAAGAATGGCTGCGTATCGGTAAGGTCTGGGAATGGATGGGAAAATAATTCCTCTGACTTGAGTGGAGGGGCTATGGTGGTGGTGGTGGTGGTTTCTTTGGGGGTGCACACAGAGTAAGAAGGGTGCAGATACAGAGGATGAGGAGGGTGCAGAAGCAGAAGGCTGAGTGAGCCACTCAACCAACTCTGGTGCGTTCTTGACGTAATCGCACGTACCTTCTCCAACTTCCCACTTAGGTTCCGGCCTGGTGCACCTGCCCGACCCCTACTAACCCTGCAGAACGGCCTGCCTCTTTCTCTGCCTCTCATTTTCAAAATGACCCTGTGCCAAATTCCCTAGAGAAGAGCAGTATTTGTGGAAGCAGGAATATCGCACCACTCAATCAATATTTGGTGGAAGCACCCCTCAATCATTATTTGGTTGAAACAGGTATATTAAACCCCTTAATCATTATTTGTTGGAATCAGGTATATTAAACCCCTTAATCAGTATTTTGTGGAAGCAGGTATATAGAACCTCTTAATCAATATTTTGTAGAAGCAGGTATATCGCACCCCTCAATCAGTATTTTGTGGAAACAGGTATATAGAACCCCTAAAACAATATTTTGTGGAAGCAGGTATATAGAACCTCTTAATCAGTATTTTGTGGAAGAAGGTATATCGCACCCCTCAATCACTATTTTGTGGCAGCAGGTATATCGCACCCCTCAATCAGTTTTTTGTGGAAGCAGGTATATTAAACCCCTCAATCAGTATTTTGTAGAAGCAGGTATATCACACCCCTCAATCAGTATTTTGTGGAAGTAGGTACATAAAACCCCATAATCAATAATTGGTGGAAGCAGGTATATCGCACACCTCAATCAGTATTTTGTGGAAACAGGTATATAGAATCCCTGAATCAATATTTTGTAGAAGCAGGTATATTGCACCCCCCAATCAGTATTTTGTGGAAACAGGTATATAGAAC
The DNA here is from genome assembly GCA_033119425.1 of Bufotes viridis. Taxonomy (NCBI): domain Eukaryota; kingdom Metazoa; phylum Chordata; class Amphibia; order Anura; family Bufonidae; genus Bufotes; species Bufotes viridis. The sequence goes on from CM065591.1 coordinate 274,282,996, forward strand.
CCCTGAATCAATATTTGGTGGAAGCAGGTATATCGCACCCCTCAATCAGTATTTTGTGGAAGCAGGTATATAGAACTCCTTGATCAGTATTTTGTAGAAGCAGGATTGCACCCCTCAATCAGTATTTTGTGGAAACAGGTATATTGAACCCCTCAATCAGCATTTTGTGGAAGCAGGTATATAGAACCCCTTTATAAATATTTGGTGGAAGCAGGTATATCGCACCCCTCAATCTGTTTTTGTGGAAGCAGGTATGTTAAACCCCTTAATCCGTATTTTGTGGAAGCAGGTATATCGAACCACTCAATCAGTATTTTGTGGAAGCAGGTATATCAAACCATTTAATCAGTATTTTGTGAAAGCAGGTATATCGCACCCCTCAATCGGTATTTTGTGGAGGCAGGTATATAGAACCCCTGAATCAATATTTGGTGGAAGCAGGTATATCGCACCCTTAATCTGTATTTTGTGAAAACAGGTATATCACAGGCCTCAATCAGTATTTGGTGGAAACAGGTATATCAAACACCTTAATCAGTATTTTGTGGAAGCAGGTATATAGAACCCCTGAATCAATATTTGGTGGAAGCAGGCATATCGCACCCCTCAATCAGTATTTTGTGGAAGCAGGTATATCAAACCCCTTAATCAGTATTTTGTGGAAGCAGGTATATCGCACCCCCTCAATCAGTTTTTTTGTATATCACACCCATTGCAAATAGTTGTTCCAATAAACCACCTAGTTCTGTATAGAATTCCTGGGTGTTTATGTCTTCCTCCTCATCCTCCTCCTGTGCCAGTTCAGCCTCCACAGAACTCAGGTGACCATGACGCACCACGTCTCCTCTCCCCTCACCAGTCAGATTTATCAGCATTCCCTCCAGGACATGATGGAGCGGAATTACATAATTCATCGCAAAGTCCTGGGGAATAAATAAAATAATAAATAAAATGGACTCCTCGAAGGGCCTAAGCCGCTATCTAATGTCAAAATTACACCAGGGGAATAATCCTGTCCATCTGCATCATCAAGAAATAGTTCACGGGTTTCCTCTGCTCATACAGTTGGTCCAACATGTGGAGCATGGAGTTCAAACGTGTGGAAATGTCGCATATGAGACGATGTAAGGGAACAACATTCTGCCTTTGTAGCTCAAGAAGGGCGTGTTTTGAACTGTAAGAGTGGCTGAAGTGAATGCTGTTTCCTTGACATTTTCAAGAAGTCGGGTTAGGTGGAAGACTTCAGGAACTGGGTGACAACCAGATTGAAGACATGCTCCTTGCAGGGCGCATGGTTCAGCCCTCCCTGACGCAGTGCAGACAGAATGTTCTTCCCGTTATCTGTGATCATGGTTCCTATCTTCAGTTGGCGAGGAGACAGCCAGGATTCGATTTCTTGGTAGATGATGCGGAGCAGTTCCTCCCCAGTGTGACTCCGTTAACCCAGGCTGACCAGATTAATTCAATTAGTTTCACTTTGATTCTCTCAACACTTCTCATAATGCCATCTATTTTGTCAAATATACTAGTCTCTCCTACAGCAAAGCACCCCCACAACATGATGATGCCATACTTTATGGTTGGAATAATGTTCTTTGGCTTGCAAACCTCCCCCTTTTTCCTCCATACATAATGATGGTCATTATTAGTGATGAGCGAGCACCAAAGGGTTCGCGTGTTTGGGTACTTGGTCCGAACACATAGCGATATTCGTGCGCTCGGCCGAGCACCCGAGTATAATGGAAGTCAATGGGAGACAACCAGGTACCCCCTGTTCGGATGAGGGGAGGGTGCCTGGTCCATTGGAAAAGGTCAGAAAGTGACAGAAACACCACGAAATGGATCTGGAACAGCGTGGGGACCATGTCTGGGTGCATCTTGGACTCCAATGTCGCTGCTGGGAACCATTTTGTCCCAGTTGTCCGCCACTTTTACATAGAGACAAAATTCGGCCCAAAATCCCGCCCCCTCAAAAAAAAAAGACATCTTTAGAGGTAAAATTGTTAGGAAAGATTCTTTCCTGTATATTCAATTGTATATACAGTGAAAATGCTGCCAAAAATTACAAGGAAGAAACACTCCGATACAGCCTGCATATCACATAAAGAAGGGCCTCATTCACATGGTGCTACAATTGTTGAGGTACACTGCTGCACTCATAAAGCCTATGTACTAAGTGAAGGGCTGGCAAAAATTACAAGGAACTGGCACTCCAATGCACCCTTTATTACACATAAAGGAGGGCATCATACACACCCTTGATAAATTATCATTGATGGCCTACTGGTGACCCTCAAAAACATTTGGAGCAAGGGCGTACTGGTTACCCTCTAAAACATTATAGTTGACGGCCTGAAGGTGAGCGGACCCTATACAAAATTGTAGTGAGGGCCTGAAGGTGAGCGAACCCCATAAAACATTGTAGTGAGGGCCTACAGGTGAGCAGACCGTATAAAGCTTTGGAGGTGAGGGACTGAAGGGGAGCGACCCCATAAAACATTGCAGTGATGGCCTACAGGTGAGCAGACCGTATAAAGCATTGGAGGTGAGGGACTGAAGATGAGCGAACCCCATAAAACATTGCAGTGATGACCTACAGGTGAGCAGACCGTATAAAGCATTGGAGGTGAGGGCCTGTGGCCTAGCGAACGCCATAAAACATTGCAGTGATGGCCTACAGGTGAGCAGACCGTATCAAACATTAGAGGTGAGGGCCTGAAGCCGAGCGAACCCCATAAAACATTGCAGTGATGGCCTACAGATGAGCAGACTGTATAAAGCAGGCATCCTCAAACTGCGGCCCTCCAGCTGTTGCAAAACTACAACTCCCAGCATGCAGCCTACAGGTATCAGCCTACAGCAGGGCATTGTGGGAGTTGTAGTTTTACCACAGCTGGAGGGCCGCAGTTTGAGGATGCTTGGTATAAAGGATTAGAGGTGAGGGACGGAAGGTGAGCGAACCCCATAAAACATTGCAGTGATGGCCTACAAGTGAGCAGACCGTATAAAACATTACAGTTGAGGGCCTGAAGGTGAGCGAACCCCATAAAACATTGCAGAAATGGCCTACAGGTGTACAGACCATATAAAGCATTGGAGGTGAGGGACTGAAGGGGAGTGAACCCCATAAAACATTGCAGTGATGGCCTACAGGTAAGCAGACTGTATAAAGCATTAGAGGTGAGGGACTGAAGGTGAGCAAACCCCATAAAACATTGCAGTGATGGCCTACAGGTAAGCAGACCGTATAAAACATTAGTGTTGAGGGCCTGAAGGTGAGCGAACCCCATAAAACATTGCAGTGATGACATACAGGTGAGCAGACTGTATAAAGCATTGGAGGTGAGGGCCTGAAGCCTAGCGAACCCCATAAAACATTGCAGCTGATGACCTACAGGTGAGCAGACCGTATAAAGCATTGGAGGTGAGGGCCTGAAGCCTAGCGAACCCCATAAAACATTGCGGTGATGGCCTACAGGTGAGCAGACCGTATAAAACATTAGAGGTAAGGGTCCTGAAGCCGAGATAACCCCATAAAACTTTGCAGTGATGGCCTACAGGTGAGCAGACCGTATAAAGCATTAGAGGTGAGGGACTGAAGGGGATCGAACCCCCAAAAACATTGCAATGATGGCCTACAGGTGAGCAGACCGTATAAAACATTAAAGGTAAGGGTCCTAAAGCCGAGATAACCCCCATAAAACTTTGCAGTGATGGCCTACAGGTGAGCAGACCGTATAAAGCATTAGAGGTGAGGGACTGAAGGGGAGCGAACCCCATAAAACATTGCAGTGATGGCCTACAGGTGAGCAGACCGTATAAAACATTAGAGTTGAGGGCCTGAAGGTGAGCGAACCCCATAAAACATTGCAGTAAAGGCCTCCAGGTGAGCAGACCGTATAAAGCATTGGAGGTGAGGGCCTGAAGGTAAGCGAACCCCATAAAACATTGCAGTGATTATCTACAGGTGAGCAGATCGTATAAAGCATTGGAGGTGAGGGCCTGAAGCCGAGCGAACCCTACAAAACATTGTAGTGAAGGCATATATATTATGTATGGAAGAGGAGGCGGAGGAAGAGGCAGATGAGAAAACAAGATTCAAACATATACCCTTTTTTTTGCGGTGAAAAGGGTGCATCTGAATCTTGTGGATTGTGTACATTATAAAGCAATTTTTTGTTCCTCATTAGCTCAGCTTTCCTCTGGTGGAGTGGAGAAGTCAGGGGCAATCCAGGCCTTGTTCATTTTTATCTGAGTCAACTTGTCAGCATTGTCAGTGGACAAGCGGATACGCTTATCTGTTATAATGCTACCAGCAGCACTAAATACAAGCTCAGACAATACGCTGACATCAGGGCACACCAGCACTTTCAAGGCGTAGAGTACAAGTTCATGCCACGTGTCCAGCTTGGACACCCAGAAGTTGTAAGGCACTGAGGGATCTGTTAGGACGCTGACACGGTCTGTAATGTATTCCTTCGCCATCTTCCAAAACTTTTCCCTCCTTGTAGCACTAGGCCACGATTCAGGGTGAGGTTGCTGGTGAGGTGTCTAGAAAGTTTCCCATGCCTTGGAAAGTGTTTCCTTGCCTCTGTTGGAACTACTGTGTGTTCCCCTTGTCTCCCATCCTCGGTTGCCTACGGAAGTACGGACTCTGGTGGCCTCATTGTCAGATGTAAATTTTTGGAGCAATCTGTAAACAAGTACCTTCTGGTATTAGATGGTTTTACTCGTTCTCTCCACCACAGGAATGAGAGATGAGAAGTTCTCTTTGTAGCAAGGGTCGAGAAGGGTGAACACCCAGTAATATGTGTTACCTAAAATGCGTATAACGTGAGGGTCGCGGGAAAGGCAGCCTAACATAAAGTTAGCCATGTGTGCCAGAGTAACAACGGGCAAGGCGTCGATGCCAACTTCAGGATTACTCTCCATACCCTCATCCTCCTCCTCTTCTGCCCATCCACGCTGAGCAGTTGGAATTAAAGTAGCTCCTGCAAATTGGGGTAGGTTTTGATAAACTGCTGAACCACTAAGTTTAAGACGTGGGCTAGGCATGGAATGTGTGTCAGGTTGCCGACACACAAGTTACGGCCATTGTCAGACACAACCATGCCTGTTTGTAGGTTGAGTGGCGAGAGCCACAGCTCCATCTGGTCCCTTATACCCTGCCACAGCTCTGCGGCGGTGTGCTGTTTGTCCCCTAAACAGATCAGCTTCAGCACGGCCTGTTGATGCTTACCCACAGCAGTGCTACACTGCTTCCAGCTAGCGACTGCTGTTGGAGGTGGAAGTGGAGGAGGAAGCGGCGGAGGAGGAAAAGTGGGGGTTTGAGCCAGTAACATAGATGCTGGCGGAGACCCTGATGGATGTAGGGCCCGCAATCCTGGGCATGGGTAGCACCTGTGCCATCCCAGGGTAGGAGTCACTCCCAGCCTCCACAACATTCACCCAGTGTGTAGAGTTGAGCGAACCCGAACTGTAAAGTTCGGGTTCATACCGAAGATTACGATGTTCAACACCCGGACCCGAACCCGAACATTTACGTAAAGGTTCGGGTTCGATGTTCGGCGATTTCTATGGTGCTTTTTGAAAGGCTGCAAAGCAGCTGATCAACAAGCGTCATACTACTTGCCCCAAGAGACCATCACAGCCATGCCTACTATTAGCATGGCTGTGATTGGCCAAGTGCAGCATGAGACCCAGCCTCTATTTAAGCTGGAGTCACGTTGCGCCGCCCGTCACTCTGCTCTGATTACTGTAGGGATAGGATGCAGCTGCTGTGAGGGCGAGATTAGGCAGGGAAGACTCAGCACAACAACTTAATGAAGTGTTCGATCTACAGCTGTGAATCATTCAACTTCTGTTGGTTCAATGCTCACTGGTTTTTAGGCTGCCCAGAGCGTTTTTCTGTCACTTTTTTCTGGGGTGATCGGCGGCCATCCTATGATCTTTTGGTGCACCAGCACATGTTTTGAGCTGTGAAAAACAAGTTCAACATACATTTTTGGGTTTAATAGAAGGCTTTTTTTTTTTTTTGCAATACCCTACATCAGGGGTTGTGCTTATTTGTCACATCTTGAAACACAGGATATAAATTGCTATATTTTATTGAGAGGTGAAATTCAATTACCAAAATACCAATCCCCTAAATCTGGGGTTTCAGCTGTAGCTGGCCAATTATAATACTGTCCGTAAAATGATTTTTTTTTTCTGGGGTTAAACACAATCCCCCAAATACCAATTCCCTAAATCTGGGGTTTCAGCTGCTTAATACTGTCCATAAAAGCATAGATTTTTTTCTGGGGTTAAATAAAATCCCTGAAATAGAAATCCTAAACATCTGTGCTTTCCGCTGTTCTTCTCCAAGTGTAATTCTGTCCGTAATAGGGTATATTCTACTCAGGGTCTAAATACAAGGGCTTAAAGCTAAATCCTCTATATTTGCACACGCTGCTGTGCATCTGGAAGTGTATTTCTGTCCGTAAAAGGGTATATTACACTTAGCATCTAAATACAAGGCCTGAAAGCTAAATCCTCTATATTTGCGCACGCTGCTGTGCATCTGGAAGTGTATTTCTGTCCGTAAAAGGGTATATTAAACTCAGCATCCAAATACAAGGCCTGAAAGCTAAATCCTCTATATTTACGCACGCTGCTGTGCATCTGCAAGTGTATTTCTGGCCATAAAAGGGTATATTCTACTCAGGGTCTAAATACAAGGGCTTAAAGCTAAATCCTCTATATTTGCACACGCTGCTGTGCATCTGGAAGTGTATTTCTGTCCGTAAAAGGGTATATTACACTTAGCATCTAAATACAAGGCCTGAAAGCTAAATCCTCTATATTTGCGCACGCTGCTGTGCATCTGGAAGTGTATTTCTGTCCGTAAAAGGGTATATTAAACTCAGCATCCAAATACAAGGGCTGAAAGCTAAATCCTCTATATTTACGCACGCTGCTGTGCATCTGAAAGTGTATTTCTGGCCGTAAAAGGGTATATTCTACTCAGGGTCTAAATACAAGGGCTTAAAGCTAAATCCTCTATATTTGCACACGCTGCTGTGCATCTGGAAGTGTATTTCTGTCCGTAAAAGGGTATATTACACTTAGCATCTAAATACAAGGCCTAAAAGCTAAATCCTCTATATTTGCGCACGCTGCTGTGCTCTGGAAGTGTATTTCTGTCCGTAAAAGGGTATATTAAACTCAGCATCCAAATACAAGGCCTGAAAGCTAAATCCTCTATTTGCACACGCTGCTGTGCATCTGCAAGTGTATATCTGTCCGTAAAAGGGTATATTACACTTAGCATCTAAATACAAGGCCTGAAAGCTAAATCCTCTATATTTGCGCACGCTGCTGTGCATCTGGAAGTGTATTTCTGTCCGTAAAAGGGTATATTAAACTCAGCATCCAAATACAAGGGCTGAAAGCTAAATCCTCTATATTTACGCACGCTGCTGTGCATCTGCAAAGTGTATTTCTGGCCGTAAAGGGTATATTCTACTCAGGGTCTAAATACAAGGGCTTAAAGCTAAATCCTCTATATTTGCACACGCTGCTGTGCATCTGGAAGTGTATTTCTGTCCGTAAAGGGTATATTACACTTAGCATCTAAATACAAGGCCTGAAAGCTAAATCCTCTATATTTGCGCACGCTGCTGTGCTCTGGAAGTGTATTTCTGTCCGTAAAAGGGTATATTAAACTCAGCATCCAAATACAAGGCCTGAAAGCTAAATCCTCTATTTGCACACGCTGCTGTGCATCTGCAAGTGTATATCTGTCCGTAAAAGGGTATATTACACTTAGCATCTAAATACAAGGCCTGAAAGCTAAATCCTCTATATTTGCGCACGCTGCTGTGCATCTGGAAGTGTATTTCTGTCCGTAAAAGGGTATATTAAACTCAGCATCCAAATACAAGGGCTGAAAGCTAAATCCTCTATATTTACGCACGCTGCTGTGCATCTGAAAGTGTATTTCTGGCCGTAAAAGGGCATATTCTACTCAGGGTCTAAATACAAGGGCTTAAAGCTAAATCCTCTATATTTGCACACGCTGCTGTGCATCTGGAAGTGTATTTCTGTCCGTAAAAGGGTATATTACACTTAGCATCTAAATACAAGGCCTGAAAGCTAAATCCTCTATATTTGCGCACGCTGCTGTGCTCTGGAAGTGTATTTCTGTCCGTAAAAGGGTATATTAAACTCAGCATCCAAATACAAGGCCTGAAAGCTAAATCCTCTATTTGCACACGCTGCTGTGCATCTGCAAGTGTATTTCTGCCCGTAAAAAGATACCTTTCAGCAAGGGCCTAAATACTAATCCTAAAATTGATATTCCCTTAAATCTGTGGTTTCTGCTGTGCCTGTATTAGTGTAATACGGTACATAAATCGCTAGATAGTGTTAGGTGCATGTAAAAAAGGCCTTAATTTGAACTCAATACATTGGGCCAAATTAGTTTTTCCTTATTGTGGTGAACTGTAACAATGAGGAAAACATCTAATAAGGGATGCGGACATGGTCGTGGTGGTGTTAGTGGACCCCTGGTGCTGGGAGAGGACGTGGCCGTTCTGCCACAGCTACACGTCCTAGTGAACCAACTACCTCAGGTCCCAGTAGCTGCCAGAATCTACAGCGATATTTGGTCGGGCCTAATACCGTTCTAAGGATGGAAAGGCCTGAGCAAGTATAGGCGCTAGTCGATTGGGTGGCAGACAGTGGATCCAGCACGTTCGCATTATCTCCCACCCAGTCTTCTGCAGAAAGCGCCCAGGTGGCGCCTGAAACCTATGCCCATCAGTCTGTCACATCATCCCCATGCATTTCAGGGAACCTGTCTGAGCCTCAAGTCATGCAGCAGTCTCTTATGCTGTTTGAAGACTCTGCTGGCAGGGTTTCCCAAGGGCATCCACCTAGCCCTTCCCCAAGGGTGGAAGACATAGAATGCACTGACGCACAACTGCTTATGTTTCCTGATGAGGACATGGGAATACCACCTCAGCATTTCTCTGATGATGACGAAACACAGGTGCCAATTGCTGTGTCTTTCTGCAGTGTGCAGACCGAAAAGGAGGTCAAGGAGGAAGACTGTGTGGAAGACGATGCAGGGGACGATGACGTCATAGACCCCACATGGAATGAAGGTCGTGCCACTGACTTTCAGAGTTCGGAGGAAGAGGCAGTGGTGATACCGAGCCAACAGCGTAGCAAAAGAGGGAGCAGGGTGCAAAAGCAGAGCAGCCATCGCCAAGACAGTTCGCCTGCTACTGTCCACCGCCACCAGCGACTAGGCACACCAAAGGCAGCTTCAAGGAGTTTCCTGGCATGGCACTTCTTCACACAATGTGCTGACGACAAGACCCGAGTGGTTTGCACGCTGTGCCATCAGAGCCTTAAGCGAGGCATTAGCGTTCTGAACCTTAGCACAACCTGAATGACCAGGCATCTACATGCGAGGCATGGGCTGCAGTGGAGTAAGCACCTTCAAAACCAAGAAAGGGCTCAGGCCCCTCCTGCTCCCTCTTCTGCTGCTGCCTCGGCCTCTTCCTCCGCCTCTGGAGGAACGTTGGCACCTGCCGCCCAGCAAACAGAGGATGTGCTACCAACACCACTACCTCTGTCACCAAGCATCTCCACCATGTCACACGGAAGCGTTTAGCTCTTCATCTCACAAACCTTGGAGAGAAAGTGTAAATTCCCACCTATCCACCCTCGATCCCTGGGCCTGAATGCCAGCATTTCTAAACTACTGGCCTTTGAAATGCTGTCATTCAGGCTGGTGGAGACGGACAGCTTCAAACAGCTCATGTTGCCTGCTGTCCCACAGTACGTCGTTCCCAGCCGCCACTACTTCTCCAGGAGAGCCGTGCCTTCCCTGCACAACCAAGTATCGGATAAAATCAAGTGTGCACTGCGCACGGTCCACCTAACCACAGATACGTGGACCAGTAAGCACAGCCAGGGACGCTATATCTCCCTAACTGCACACTGGGAAAATGTAGTGGCGGCTGGGCCCCAGGCGGAGAGTTCTTTGGCGCACGTCCTTCCGCCGCCAAGGATCGCAGTGCATCATTCTTTGCCTCCTGTAGCCTTCTTCTCCTACTCGGCTTCCTCCTCCTCTGCTTCTACCTGCTCATCCAGTCAGCCACACACCTTCACCACCAACTTCAGCACAGCCAGGGGTTAACGTCAGCAGACCGTTCTGAAACTCTTGTGTTTGGGGGACAGGCTCCACACCACGCAGGAGATGTGGTGGGGTATAGAACAACAGACCGACGAGTGGTTGCTGCCGGTGAGGTTAAAGCCCGGCCTGGTGGTGTGCGATAATGGGCGAAATCTCGTTACAGCTCTGGGACTAGCTGGTTTGACGCACATCCCTTGGCTGGTGCATGCTGAATTTGGTGGTGCAGAAATTCATTCACAACTACCCCTACATGTCAGAGCTGCTGCATAAAGTGCGGACCGTGTGTGCGCGCTTCCGGCGTTCTCATCCGGCTGCTGCTCGCCTGTCTGCGCTACAGCGTAACTTCGGCCTTCCCACTCACCGCCTTATATGCGACGTGCCCACCAGGTGAAACTCGACCTTGCACATGCTGGAGAGACTGGGCGAGCAGCAGGCCATAGTGGAGTTTCAGCTGTAGCACGCACGGCTGAGTTGCACTGCGGAACAGCACCACTTCACCACCAATGACTGGGCCTCCATGCGAGACCTGTGTGCCCTGTTGCACTGTTTCGAGTACTCCACTAACATGGCCAGTGGCGATGACACTTTTATCAACGTTACAATACCACTGCTATGTCTCCTTGAGAAAATACATAGGGCGATGATGGAAGAGGATGTGGCCCAGGAGGAGGAGGAGGAAGAGGGCTCATTTCTAACACTTTCAGGCCAGTCTTTTAGAAGTGACTCAGAGGGAGGTTTTTTGCAACAGCAGAGGCCAGGTACAAATTTGGCCAGCGAGGGCCCACTACTGGAGGAGGAGGATGAGGATGAAGCATGTTCACAGCAGGGTGGCACCCAACACAGCTTGGGCCCATCACTGGTGCATGGCTGGGGGGATATCGAGGACGATGACAATACGCCTCCCACAGAGGACAGCTTGTCCTTACCTCTGGCAGCCTGGCACACATGAGCGACTACATGCTGCAGTGCCTGCGCAATGACAGCAGAGTTGCCCACATTTTAACGTGTGCAGACTACTGGGTGGCCACCCTGCTGGATCCCCGGTACAAAGACAACATGCCCATCTTAATTCCCGCACTGGAGCGTGATAGGAAGATGCGCGAGAACAAGCGCACGCTACTAGACGCACTCCTGAGAGCATTCCCAACTGACACGGGGGGACAAGTGGAAGCACAAGGTGAAGGCAGAGGAGGAGCAAGAGGTCGCCAACGCAGCAGTGTCACTGCAAGCTCCTCTGAAGGCACGGTTAGCATGGCCGAGATGTGGAAAAGTTTTGTCACCGCGCCACAGCTAACTGCATCACCAGCTAATACGGAACGTGTTAGCAGGAGGCAGCATTTCAACAACATGGTGGAACAGTACATGTGCACACGCCTCCACCTACTGACTGATGGTTCGGCACCATTCAACTTCTGGGTCTCCAAATTGTCCACATGGCAAGAGCTAGCCCTTTATGCCTTGGAGGTGCTGGTCTGCCCTGCGGCTAGTGTATTGTCTGAACTTGTATTTAGCACGGCAGGGTGCGTCATTACAGACAAACGCAGCCGCCTGTCCACAGCCAAATTTAACGAGCTGACGTTCATAAAAATGAACCAGGCATGGATCCCACAGGACCTGTCCATTCCTTGTGCAGAATAGACATTTATAACTGCCTCGCCCTCAACCATACATTCTTGTACTCCAGGGCACTTCTTTATTGAACCCTCTTTTTTTAATTGTACCATTATTTTGGGGACAACCCCAAGTTGTGTGAACCTCTCCTCTGTCTGGGTGTCAGGGGCCTAAAATTCTGCTAATCGTCTGCTTTGGCGAGTGACATGAAGCCTGATTTTCTGCTATGGGACCTCTGTAAGGATACGGTGGTTTGCTCTCCAGCCTGGATCATGCCCTGTGTAACCATGACAACGATCGCTGTTTACCTCCCAGGCTGGAAGCAGTGGCCGCTGGGCCGTCTAAGGTGGCTCCGCCCACCCACACTTGGTCAATAAATAGGAGCCAGGTGCTGCACAGGGGGTTCCACTAATGGAGTGCGCACGCTGCCTGCTCCATTCACCACGAGGACTCAAGATCCTAACTACCTGCAACTCTGAACCTCCAGGAGAAACCCTCACCTACCTTACCCGGCTCCACCACTGCAGGATCCCTGCATGACTTCCAACAGCAAGTATCAAGCCTGTCATTTTGTTTCACTGACATTGCTCACTGAAAGGAAGGGACTCGCGCTGGTGGTTATTAGTACTGCAGGCCTGGGATTCCTGAACGTTGCCAAGAGCTGTTATTCAAGAACTTTAATCTGAACTCTCATTCCTAAAACGAACTTTCCTCACTATTAGTTTTACACTCTATCTGTAGTACGCGGTACATGATTTTGTTAACCCCATACTCTCCTCTTAAGACTGAGAGAGCCGCCTGGGGTACACACTGAGCAGCCGCAAAAGACACCACCAACACTCAATCAGTGTGACAAAAGTGGATGTCAAAGGACACCGCAGTTGAGATCCTAACTGATCAATTTGGTGCGTTACAACCTCTTTCCTCTGTCTGGGTGCCAGGGGCCTACATTTCAGATAATCACCTGTTGCTTTGGTGGGTGACATTATCCTCTTTATACTGTAAATTGACCTCTACATTGTCTGGTTGTCAGGGGCCTATATTTTGTTTCATTGCCTGCTGTATTGGTAGAAGACATTAAACTCTTTTTACTGTCAAATGACCTCCCCATTGTCTTGTTGTCAGGGGCCTATATTTTGTTTTATCGCCTGCAATATTGGTAGGAGACATTACACTCTTTTTACAGTCAAATGACCTCTACATTGTCTGGTTGTCAGGGGCCTATATTTCGTTTAATCGCTTGCTGCATTGGTAGAAGACATTAAACTCTTTTTACTGTCAAATGACCTCCCCATTGTCTTGTTGTCAGGGGCCTATATTTTGTTTTATCGCCTGCAATATTGGTAGGAGACATTACACTCTTTTTTATTGTCAAATGACCTCTACATTGTCTGGTTATCAGGGGCCTATATTTTGTTTCATCGCCTGCTGTATTGGTGGGAGACAATAATCTCTTTTACTGTCAAATTACCGCCCCATTGTCTGGTTGTCAGGGGCCTATATTTGTTTAATCGCTTGCTGCATTGGTGGGAGACATTAAACTCTTTATACTGTCAAATGACCTCTACATTGTCTGGTTGTCAGGGGCCTATATTTTGTTTAATCGCTTGCTGCATTGGTGGGAGACATTATACTCTTTTTACCATTAAATGACCGCCCCATTGTCTGGTTGTCAGGGGCCTATATTTTGTTTAATCGCTTGCTGCATTGGTGGGAGACATTAAACTCGTTTTACTGTCAAATGACCTCCCCATTGTCTGGTTGTCAGGTGCCTATATTTTGTACCATACTGCGGAACACCTACCAATTGGCAAGGTAGATTTATGCATGGGGGTGCTCGGTGTAACGGTTGTGGGCCTGTTTGGTGTGGGCCGACGTCTCACTTTTGCAACCCCACTGCCTCTTCCAGACTGTTGCGGTGCTACGGATCCCTCCCCCTCTGTACTGCTGTCCTTGCTCGGATTTTCACCTTCCCATGTTGGGTTAGTGACCTTATCGTCCACCACCTCCTCTTCCACTTCTTCACTCTGCTCATCCTCCTGACTTGACCTAACCACCACCTCAGTGATTGGTAACTGTGTCTCATCATCATCCACCTCGTGAACAAATGATTGCCTTTCACCACCGTCATTTTTTTGACACTGTGAAGGCTCAAGAGGTTGGGATTCGGGGCACAATTTCTCAGGTTCCTCTTCAAGCGTGCTTGGCGACAGAGCCAAACCAAGTACTGGCGATGAAAAGAGGTCATGTGAATATCCGAGTGTGGGATCACTTGTTTGGCCAGACGCGACATGGTGGGAGGAAGGAGGATCAGAGTGAGGATTCGGTTGACCAGACTCTTGGCTACAGAGACTGGACTTCGTGGAAGAGAGGGTGTTGCTTAACAGACTGTAAGCATTATCTTCTGCAATCCAATTGACCACCTGTTCGCACTGGTCCGACTTGGACAGCGTTGTCCTGCGTCGCCCAGCTAAGTTGGACATAAAGCTGGGTAAGGAGGATTTTTTTGTTTTTTCTGGTGCACTGGCAGCAGGCACAGTTTCATTGCGCCCAAGGCCACGGCCTCTGCTTGCACCATCAGCATCACGCCCATGGCCACGGCCTCTGCTTGCACCATCAGCATTACGCCCACTTCCCCCTCCCTTTGTGCTCGCCTTCTTCATATTTATGGTTTTGTCTGTAGATGTGGAGCAGATTATTTTACTGTCCGCTAAAGACACCGTTTTCTATTGCAGGACAGTACAGGATACAGAAAAATACAGATTTTCAGCACGACACTAGCTGAGAGATAATGTAATTTTTACAATACACACTGTATTGGCTTGCTATAATGTACTGGATACAGAGAAATATAAATTTGCGGCACTACACTAGGCCACAGATAATGAAATTTTGACAATACACACTCTATTGGCTTCCAGGAAGGTACTGGATACAGAAAAATAAAGACTTTCGGCACTACACTAGGGCACAGATAATGAAATTTGTACAATACACACTGTATTTGGCTTGTTGTAATGTACTGGATACCGAAAAATAAATATTTTCAGTACAACACTAGGCCACAGATAATGACATTTTTAACCACCTCAGCCCCCCTAGCTTAAACACCCTTAATGACCAGGCCACTTTTTACAATTCTGCACTACACTACTTTCACCATTTATTGCTCCGTCATACAACTTACCACCCAAATGAATTTTACCTCCTTTTCTTCTCACTAATAGAGCTTTCATTTGGTGGTATTTCATTGTTGCTGACATTTTAACTTTTTTTTCTATTAATAAAAATTTAACGACATTTTTGCAAAAAAATGACATTTTTCACTTTCTGTAGTATTTTTTTTTTAAAAACTACATTTCTATATAAATTTTTCGCAAAATTTATTGTTCTACATGTCTTTGATAAAAAAAAAAATCCAATAAGTGTATATTTATTGGTTTGGGCAAAAGTTATAGCGTTTACAAACTATGGTGCAAAAAAGTGAATTTCGGCATTTTGAAGCAGCTCTGACTTTCTGAGCACCTGTCATGTTTCTTCAGGTGCTAGAATGCCAGGATAGTATAAATACCCCCCAAATGACACCATTTTAGAAAGAAGACACCCCAAAGTATTCGCAGAGGGGCATGGTGAGTTCATGTATAATTTCATTTTTTTCACAAGTTAGCGGAAAATGACACTTTCTGAGGAAAAAAATAAAAATAATAAAGTTTCCATTTCTGCTAACTTCTGGCAAAAAAAAATAATAATCTCAGACGGACTCACTATGCCCCTCAATGAATACCTTGGTATGTCTACTTTACGAAATGGGGTCATTTGTGGGGTGTGTTTACTGTTCTGGCATTTTGGGCGGGGCTAAATTGTGAGCAGCCATGTAAAACCTAAAGGTACTTGTTGGAATTTGGGCCCCTTTGCGCACCCAGGCTGCAAAAAAGTGTTACTCATGTGGTATTGCCGTAATCAGGAGAAGTAGGGCAATGTGTTTTGGGGTGTATTTTTACATATACCCATGTTGGGTGAGAGAAATATCTCTGTAAATTGTCAACTTTGTATAAAAAAATGTAAAAAGTTGTCGTTTACAGAGATATTTCTCACACAAAGTATGGGTATATATAAAAACACACCCCAAAACACAGTACCCTACTTCTCCTAAGTAGGCCGATACCACGAGAGTGACAATTTTTTAAAGCCTGGGTGTGAAAAAGGGACTCTAATTCCAATGAGTACCTTTAGGATTTCACAGGGCATTTTTACGCATTTGGTTCTTCACGCTTTAGGACCCCTAAAATGCCAGGGCAGTATAAATACCCCACAAGTGACCCCATTTTGGAAAGAAGACACCCCAAGGTATTCTGTGAGGGGCATGGCGAGTTCACAGAAAGAAGATTTTTTTTGGCACAAGTTAGCAGAAATTGATATATATATATATTTTTTTTACAAAGTCTCATATTCCACTAACTTGTGACAATAAATAAAATTTTACATGAACTCACCATACCCCTCACGGAATACCGTGGGGTGTCTTCTTTCTAAAATGGGGTCACATGTGAGGTTTTTGTACTGCCCTGGCATTTGAGGGTCTCCGCAATCATTACACGTATGGCCAACATTAGGAGTTTCTGCTATTCTCCTTATATTGAGCATACGGGTAATGAATTTTTTTTTTCCGTTCAGCCTCTAGGCTGAAAAAAAAAAAAAATGAACGGCACAGATTTTTTCATTCGCATCGATCAATGTTTGCCAGTTAGTTAGCTACTTGTTAGGTAGCTAGCGCCCAGCCCACCGCACCGCAGTCACTGATTTTGGCAGAGATTTTTTCATCCACATTGATTGATGCGAATGAATAAATCTGTGCCGTTCTTTTTTTTTTTTTTTTCAGCCCAGAGGCTGAACGGAAAAAAAAAATCTCATTACCCGTATGCTCAATATAAGGAGAATCGCAGAAACTCCTAATGCTGGCCATACGTGTAATGATTGCGAGACCCCTAAAATGTCAGGGCAGTACAAACACCTCACATGTGACCCCATTTTAGAAAGAAGACGCCTAAGGTATTCCGTGAGGGGTATGGTAAGCTCATGTAAAATTTTATTTTTGTCACAAGTTAGTGGAATATGAGACTTTGTAAAAATAAAAATAAAAATCATTTCCGCTAACTTGTGCCAAAATATTTTTTTTCTGTGAACTCGCCATGCCCCTCACGGAATACCTTGGGGTGTCTTCTTTCACAATGGGGTCACTTGTGGGTATTTATACTGCCCTGGCATTTTAGGAGTCCTAAAGCGTGAGAATCCAAATGCGTAAAAATGCCCTGTGAAATCCTAAAGGTACTCATTGGAATTAGGGCCCCTTTGCGCATCTTGGCTGCAAAAAGTGGCACACATGTGGTATCGCCGTACTCAGGAGAAGTAGGGCAATGTGTTTGGGTGTATTTTTATATATTCCCATGCTGGGTGAGAGAAATATTTCTGTAAATGACAACTTTTTAAATTTTTTTATTCAAAGTTGTCAATTTACAGAGATATTTCTCTCACCCAACATGGGTATATGTAAAAATAAACCCCAAAACACATTGCCCTACTTCTCCTGAGTACGGTGATACCACATGAGTGACACTTTTTTGCAGCCTGGGTGCACAAAGGGGCCCAAATTCCAACGAGTACCTTTAGCTTTTACATGGCTGCTCACAATTTAGCCCCGCCCAAAATGCCAGAACAGTAAACACACCCCACAAATGACCCCATTTCGGAAAGTAGACACCCCAAGGTATTCACAGAGGGGCATAGTGAGCCCGTCTGAGATTTTTTATTTTTTTTTGCCAGAAGCAGAAATGGAAACTTTATTATATATATTTTTTTTCCTCAGAAAGTGTCATTTTCCGCTAACTTGTGAAAAAAAATGAAATGATACATGAACTCACCATGCCCCTCCGTGAATACTTTGGGGTGTCTTCTATCTAAAATGGTGTCATTTGGGGGGTATTTATACTATCCTGACATTCTAGCACCTGAAGAAACATGACAGGCGCTCAGAAAGTCAGAGCTGCTTCAAAATGCCGAAATTCACTTTTGCACCATAGTTTGTAAACGCTATAACTTTTACCCAAACCAATAAATATACACTTATTGGATTTTTTTTTATCAAAGACATGTAGAACAATAAATTTAGAGAAAAATTTATATAGAAATGTATTTTTTTTAGAAAAATTTTACAACAGAAAGTGAAAAATGTCATTTTTTTGCAAAAATGTCGTTAAATTTTTATTAATAGCAAAAAAAGTAAAAATGTCAGCAACAATGAAATACCACCAAATGAAAGCTCTATTAGTGAGAAGAAAAGGACGTAAAATTCATTTGGGTGGTAAGTTGCATGACGGAGCAATAAACGGTGAAAGTAGTGTAGTGCAGAATTGTAAAAAGTGGCCTGGTCATTAAGGGTGTTTAAGCTAGGGAGCTGAAGTGGTTAAGGATCTGCGGATCCGCAAAACACATATGGACGTCTGAATGGAGCCTTACAAGGGGTGTGATCAATGACAGGGGGGTGATCAGGGAATCTAGATGGGGTGATCAAGGGGTTAATAAGTGAGGGGGGGGGTAGTGTAGTGTTTGGTGCAACTTTACATAGCTACCTGGTCCTCTGGTGGTAGATCCCAGCAATAGGGACCACCAGAGGACAAGGTAGCAGGTATATCAGACGCTGTTAACAAAACAGCGTCTGATATACATCTTTGATGCGATTTATTTTGCATCTACAGCCTTCCAGCGATTGTTCATCGCTGGCAGGCTTTAGTACAACACCTGAGACGCGTGGCACTGTGAACGTTGCGTGCGCGTTCACAGGAAGTCTCGCGTCTCATGAGATGACGCGCCGATGCGTCAACTCAGAACTACAGGACCACCCGCCGGACGCATCCGTGCATTAGGCGGTCCTGTAGTGGTTAAACTACACACTGTATTGGCTTGCTGTAATGTACTGGATACAGAAAAATAAGTATTTTCGGCACTACACTAGGCCACAGATAATGACATTTTTACACTACACACTCTATTGGCTTGCTGTAATGTACTAGATACAGAGAAATACAAATTTTCGGCACTACATTAGGCCACAGATAATTACATTTTTACACTACACACTGTATTGGCTTGCTATAATGTAATGAATACAGAGAAAAAATGTTTTCGGTACTACACTAGATCACAAATAATGAAATTTTTACAATACACACTGTATTGGCTTGCTGTAATAAACTGGATACAGAAAAAAACAAATTTTCGGCACTGCACTAGACCACATATAATGAAATTTTTACAATACACACTGTATTGGCTTGCTATAATGTACTGGATACAGAAAAATACAAATTTTCGGCACTACACTAGAACACAGATAATAAAAATTTTATAATACACATTGTATTGGTTTGCTGTAATGTACTAGAGACAGAAAAATACAATTTTTGGCACTAAACTAGGCCGCAGATAATTAAATTTTTACAATACACACTGTATTGGCTTGCTATAATGTACTGGATACAGAAAAATACAAATTTTCAGCACTACACTAGGCCACAGATAATGAAATTTTGACAATACACACTCTATTGGCTTCCAGTAAGGTACTGGATAGAGAAAAAGAAATATTTTCTGCACTAGACTAGGCCACAGATAATGACATTTTTACACTACACACTGTATTAGCTTGCTATAATGTACTGGATACAGAGAAAAAAAAATTTCGGCACTACACTAGATCACAGATAATAACATTTTTACAATACACACTGTATTGGCTTGCTGTAATAAACTGGATACAGAAAAAAACAAATTTTCGGCACTACACTAGATCACAGATAATAACATTTTTACAATACACACTGTATTGGCTTGCTGTAATAAACTGGATACAGAAAAAAACAAATTTTAGGCACTGCACTAGACCACAGATAATGACATTTTTACAATACACACTGAATTGGCTTGCTATAATGTACTGAATACAGAAAAATACAAATTTTCGGCACTACACTAGAACACAGATAATAAAAAATTTTCTAATACACATTATATTGGTTTGCTGTAATGTACTGGAGACTGAAAAAAACAAATTTTCGGCACTGCACTAGACCACATATAATGAAATTTTTACAATACACACTGTATTGGCTTGCTATAATGTACTGGATACAGAAAAATACAAATTTTCGGCACTACACTAGAACACAGATAATAAAAATTTTATAATACACATTGTATTGGTTTGCTGTAATGTACTAGAGACAGAAAAATACAATTTTTGGCACTAAACTAGGCCAAAGATAATTAAATTTTTGCAATACACACTGTATTGGCTTGCTATAATGTACTGGATACAGAAAAATACAAATTTTCAGCACTACACTAGGCCACAGATAATGAAATTTTGACAATACACACTCTATTGGCTTCCAGTAAGGTACTGGATAGAGAAAAAGAAATATTTTCTGCACTAGACTAGGCCACAGATAATGACATTTTTACACTACACACTGTATTAGCTTGCTATAATGTACTGGATACAGAGAAAAAAAAATTTCGGCACTACTCTAGATCCCAGATAATGAAATTTTTATAATACACACTGTATTGGCTTGCTGTAATAAACTGGATACAGAAAAAAACAAATTTTCGGCACTACACTAGATCACAGATAATAACATTTTTACAATACACACTGTATTGGCTTGCTGTAATAAACTGGATACAGAAAAAAACAAATTTTAGGCACTGCACTAGACCACAGATAATGACATTTTTACAATAGACACTGAATTGGCTTGCTATAATGTACTGAATACAGAAAATACAAATTTTCGGCACTACACTAGAACACAGATAATAAAAATTTTATAATACACATTGTTTTGGTTTGCTGTAATGTACTAGAGACAGAAAAATACAATTTTTTGGCACTAAACTAGGCCAAAGATAATTAAATTTTTACAATACACACTGTATTGGCTTGCTATAATGTACTGGATACAGAAAAATACAAATTTTCAGCACTACACTAGGCCACAGATAATGAAATTTTGACAATACACACTCTATTGGCTTTCAGTAAGGTACTGGATAGAGAAAAAGAAATATTTTCTGCACTAGACTAGGCCACAGATAATGACATTTTTACACTACACACTGTATTAGCTTGCTATAATGTACTGGATACAGAGAAAAAAAAATTTCGGCACTACTCTAGATCCCAGATAATGAAATTTTTATAATACACACTGTATTGGCTTGCTGTAATAAACTGGATACAGAAAAAAACAAATTTTCGGCACTACACTATATCACAGATAATAACATTTTTACAATACACACTGTATTGGCTTGCTGTAATAAACTGGATACAGAAAAAAACAAATTTTAGGCACTGCACTAGACCACAGATAATGACATTTTTACAATACACACTGAATTGGCTTGCTATAATGTACTGGATACAGAAAAATACAAATTTTCGGCACTACACTAGAACACAGATAATAAAAAATTTTCTAATACACATTATATTGGTTTGCTGTAATGTACTGGAGACTGAAAAATACAAATTTTTGGCACTAAACCAGGCCACAGATAATGTATTTTTTTGCAATACACATTGTATTGGCTTGCTATTATGTACTGGATACAGAGAAATACAAATTTTCGGCACTACACTAGGCCACAGATAATGAAATTTTGACAATACACACTTTATTGGCTTCCAGTAAGGTACTGGATAGAGAAAAATAAATATTTTCTGCACTACACTAGGCCACAGATAATGACATGTTTACACTACACACTGTATTTGCTTGCTGAAATGTACTGGATACAGAGAAATACAAATTTTCGGCACTACACTAGGCCACAGATAATGACATTTTTACAATACACACTGTATTGGCTTGCCGTAATGTACTGGATACAGGAAAATGAACATTTTTGGCACTCCACTAGGCCCCAGATAACGAAATATTTATACTACAGACTGTATTGGTTTCCAGTAAGATACTGTATACAGGAAAATACAGATTTTCAACACTACACTAGCCCAGAGGTAATGTAATTTTGATAATAAACACTGTATTGGCTTCCAGTAAGGTACTGGATACAGAAAAATGCAGATTTTTGGCACTATACTAGGCCAGAGATAATGTATTTTTTACAATACACACTGTATTGGCTTGCTATAATGTACTGGATACAGAGAAATACAGATTTTTGGCACTACACTAGCCCAGAGATAATGAAATTTTTACAATACACGCTGTATTGGCTTCCAGTAAGGTACTGGATACAGAAAAATACAGATTTTTGGCACTACACTAGCCCAGAGATAATGTAATTTTGATAATAAACACTGTATTGGCTTCCAGTAAGGTACTGGATACAGAAAAATACAGATTTTTGGCACTACACTAGCCCAGAGATAATGTAATTTTGATAATAAACACTGTGTTCGGATGTAGTTCTATATTGGATACAAATTTGTCCCAAACAAAATGTATTTTCTGCGGGAATACTCTATATACAGTTGTGGCCTAAATGCACACACAGATGTGCCCAAAACTAGTTAACTATGGCCAAAATATAAATCACTCTCTGCTAGAGTAATTATTATAATAATTACACACACACAGATGTGGCACAAGTTAGGTTAACTTCCCCAGAACAAATAATGTCTCTGATGGTGCAGTGTATATCTCAGTAGCAGGTACACTGTAGTGAATAAACTTTTTTTAATGTCTGCCCAGCACACTGCTTTATGGTGGTGCAGTGTATATCTCACTAGCAGGCACACTGTAGTGAATAAGCCCCTTTTTATTAAATCTGCCCAACACACTGCTTAATGATGGCATATTGTAGATGTCACTAATCTGAAATCTTTCTGTCTTTTAAAAGCTAAAAAAGCGATTTTCAAGCCCTAGCACTATGTGTCCTTTCCTGGTGACGCCTGTCCCTGATAGTGCTGAAGCAAACCCCTTCTTAAAAAAAAAAAAAATGTGCTACATTGCTGTCAAACCCACACTCTAGTCCTTAAAAGGACTGTTAGGTCTTTCAATAAGGTTTTTGGAGTGAAATCAGTAAGTTTAGAGCAAAACTCTATCTGTCCCTCCCTACTGTCTGCTCTCTCTGACGCTAAATGAGCGCCTGACCTCAGCTCCTATATGAAATGGTATCACGTGTTTCGGCCAGCCAATCAGTGTAAGGCTTACAGCTATGGCCTTACACTGAGGGGAATTACTTACCTGGACCTTAATTGGCTGCTTAAGAAGGTGCTAAACGTGCGGGGAGAAGACTCGAGCAATGCGACGAATACATGTGGTGCTCGGCCGAGGAAAGAGGACAACAAGAAAAGTAAACCTAATTTTGTGGACGCAGCCACAGTTTAAGCAGTAGTTGGTACAGTAAACATATTACTAAGACATACATACCATGGCATCCGGATGGATGCTGCCAGACATGGTACTTAACCTGGCAAAGCTATGGTTTTATCTCAAGTAATAACAGATTAAACAAAAGTAAAAATAAACCAAAGGTGTCAATAAACCCAGCTCTCTCAGTACCTGTGTGGATTATTTGTGTCTAGTTTATTTATAAGTACTCATTTGTGTGTATCAAGGTTAATATCTGGGGTGTTTCTTCCATGGCTCCCATGCACTCTCCACTTTTTTCCTGTTGATCATCGCATCTGGTAGCATCTTCTCATAATGACATGTTGTATTTAGGGTTCTGTATACTTCTTCTATTTTCGGAGGTTCTTGCTTTTTCCAGTGGCGGGTTATCACCAACTTGGGACTTAAGACTACATGACCAATAAATGTTCTTATTGAGGGTGCAAATTTGTGGATGTCTATAAATAGCAGTGGCAAGGCTGGAGATGGTACTATTACATCAGCACTGATGTCAGAGATCAATGTAAAGTATGCCAGTATGTTTGTAATTTGGGACAACCCCATAATATGTGTATCAAAGTTCCAGTTTGACAACATTCTCTCCAACAACATGCTGACACTCCTGGATACATTTCACTTAGTCTAATAGGTGTGAAATACCAGCGAAGAAGTGTCTTTACCCCTGCTTTATAATGGGTTGTGCATTTAAATGTAGTAGACAGGTAGGCCAGAGCTTTGACTCACTCCTCCTTTGTAAATATCTGTTGTAAGTCAGCTTCCCAAGCTACAAGGGAAGGTGTTTTGATAAACATGTTTTTATCACCCAAAATATCGTAAATGTGTTTGGTATTTTTTGTAGAAAACTTTGAGGACTGAAACATTCTGATTATATCAGAGTTATGTTTGGGAGGAGAGAGTAGGATTGGGTTTAAGAAATGGCTTATTCTCAAGGAATTGTAAGAATTCCCTGCTTGGGATGCTGGTGTTTTGCCAGTCTAACTGATATGTAGATTTGAGAGCTTGTAGCTCCTTGGTGTGTATCTGAATTGGTAATGGCTGTGATTTGGTTTCATTGATTTTATAAAAGGATAAAATGCCAAAGTGTAAAATAATTTTTTAATAGTTTTTTGCAAGGATTGCCTCGGATTTGTCAGAGTAAGGAAGATGTCATCAGCATACAGCGCGATCTTGTACATATGGTGGCCGATATTTATTCCTTCTATCTCCGCATTGTTCCCAATGTCTTGCGCTAGGGGCTCCAAGGCCAGGATGAATATTAGTGGTGATAGATGTTAAATCTGCGAGACATATGTTAAATCTGCGAGACATAACTCCATCTGTGTAGACTTGGGCTGATGGATTTGCATATAAGCTAGAAATGGCATGTCTAATTTGGCCTTCGAATGCCATTTTGTCCAGCACAAAGAAGGCAAATGACCATCTGAGTCTATCAAATGCCTTCTCTGCATCAAGGGTTATTGCAAGAAGTGGAATCTTCCTTGATTCTGCATAGTTAAAGATATTCAATAGCCTTCTGGTATTATCAGCCGCCTGATGTCTTTTAATAAAACCTGTTTGGTCTACATTGATGAGTGAGGGCAATAGGGAGGCTAAGCGGTTTGCTATCAGTTTGGAGAATATTTTTATGTCCAAGTTAAGCAGCAATATGGGCTGAAAGTTTTGGGGGATATTATCAGGTTTACCCGGTTTGGGAAGTGTAACTATGAGTGCTGTTTGCATTTTAGCTGGGAAAGGTGTTCCTTTGGCTGCTCTCTTGTATATAGAAGTCAAGTGGGGGAGTAATGGTTTGGAGAATTGTTTATAGTATTTGCCTGATAGGCCATCTGGGCCAGGGGACTTTACCAGAAGGAGGGATTTGATCACTGTCTCAATCTCCCCATCCGTGATGGGATTATTGAGATCTGCTAATTAGGCGTCTGAGAGAGAAGGCGGATTTGCGTTTGTCAAAAAGTCGTGTACTAGTGTAGAGTAAAATTCTGTCAGCGGGACTTGATCTCTTAAATTGTAGAGTTGTTCATGATATGATCTGAATTGATCCACTATGTCTCTAGGATCCGTAAGTTTCCCCTGTGTGTGGATGTAAGATATGAGAGTTTTGGGATTTGATTTGGGTTGCTTTTAACTTTGAGGCTAGAAGTTTGCCTGCTTTATTGTCCTGTGCATAATATCTGGCTTTTGTGCATGACCCGGCCTTCTCGTAATTAAATAAAAGTAGATTTCTTAGCTTATCTCTTTCTAAGGCTATTTCTGCTGAGTGTGTGCTTGTTGGTTGCTGTTTATTGACCTGTTCTAGGGAGATCAGTCCGGCTAAAATATCATCTATATTTTTTTCTCTAGCTTTCTTCTCTTGATGGCCTATTTTGATCATTAATCCCCTGATGTACGCTTTATGCGCTTTCCAAACACTGTATTGATCTAAAACACAGCCAGTATTAAGTTTGAAATATTCTATTAAGGCTTTTGCTTTCTTGGGCGTATTTCTTATGGCTCATTAGAAAGGTATTATTCCTCCATACAGGAGGCCTTTGCATTTGGAATTGTTCCTTCACTGATAGGGTTATAGGTGCGTGGTCTGACCACTGTATGATACCTATTGTGGTAGATGTTGAGTGAAACAGAGTTGTGCGATCTACTAAGAATAGGTCTATGCGCGAATAGGAAAAGTGTGAGGGAGAAAAGTAGGTGTAGTCCCGTTCAGTGCTGTGTTGTGCCCGCCAGACATCAAAAAGCCCCTCCTTGTGCAATAGTGATGGCAAACTTTTCTCTGCTCGGCGACCGTCATTGGTGGAATCCATTGCTGGGTCTACTACAGTGTTAAAATTCCCACACATAATTAGTTTTCATTGTTTTATACCCTTTACCTTCTTCATTAGTCTCTGCAGAAAGGCCAATTGATGAGCGATGGCATATTCACTAAGGTATAAACTATATTGTTAATAGAACAAACTAAGATAATAAACATGCCTTTGAGGTATACCTTTTGGGCTCACCGAGATGGCCAATGTATTTCTCAGAGCTATAAAAACACCTTTCTTTTTTTGCAATTATGCGCATGTATGATGGATAGAGGCGGTGTCTCATGCGGTTGGCATCTGCCTGGGTAGGCATTTTAAAAGCTGGTCGGTAGTCATCTCTTGCATGTTCTTCCTTGAGAGACAGTGTTCCATTCTGTGCTTAGTGGTGGATGGGTTAAAGTTCCTTTGTCTTTCTGTGGCTCCATGCGAATTTTCCAATCATGAAGGAGTCATTTCCCTTCTTTAAAGGATTTTACCACATGTAGTGCTCCTTCTGCAGAAATAAGTAGCTTCAGGAGGTAACCCCATCTGTATGCAATGTTATGGCTATGTAGTGTTTCTCTAATGGTCTCTTTATTGTGGAAGAAGTGGATCCTAGTGTGTCCCAGGGTATGTCCTTATCCAGGAATTGCGGTTTTGGCACTCTGTGTGCTCTATCTATTATCATGTCTCAGGGTGTTATTTCTGGTAGGAGTATTGAAAATAGCTTGAGTAGATAAGGTTGCAGCTCACTAGGAGACACTGATTCTGGAATGCCTTGAAATTTTATATTGTTACAGCGGGAGCGGTCTTCAATGTCCGCCATCCGAATCGACTTCGGATGGTAAATTTGAAGTCGATTTGCAAAAAAAGTTGTTGTAATACTGTACGGAGTTCCCCCCCATACAGTATTAGAAGGTATTGGCTCAGGTGAGCCAAAGGTATTACTTCTAAAAGTCGTGTGAGACTTTGTGTAATAACTTCGGGAATTAATTATGACTAGAGATGAGCGAACTTCAAAAATTAGTTTGGCGTTCTGGTTGGGGTAATCGCCGCATCCCGTTATGGATTCCACTACCGCGGACTATCCCGGAATATGGAATCCATAAGGGGCGGCTTCCATGAACCCGAACTTTGGAAAAGCCGAAGGACCTGGGGTGACGTCACCGTCATGTGATCAGTGCAGGGGGCGTGGCTCAGCACTGGATCAACGGGATGCGGCGATTACCCCAACCCGAACGCCGAACTAATTTTTGAAGTTCGATGATCTCTAATTATGACTGTAAAAAACCTTGGTACCAAACTCGGGTTCAGTTCCTATTGGTACCTTGGAACAAACCCAAGTTCCGTACCAAGGTTTTTTACAGTAATAATTAATTCCCGAAGTTATTACAAATTCTTTTGTGACTTCGCAAAGTTATAACTTCGTCTCTTCTGAGCCAATACATGTACCATCCGTAAAGTCGATTTGCTGACCCCTAGTTATATTAGTTGTCAGAAATCCTGTATAAAAGCTGCTTGAAATCTCACTAATTTGCTGAATTCTGTTGGCTTAGCATTTTTCTCATGTTTACGGGAGCAAAAAAAGCCATTTTATTAGCTATTCTACTGCCATAGTTAGTTGTATTGTAGCATATGTGACCATGTAATAATTTATGTAAAATTTGCATGAAGGTAAGAATATTATTGTGGTCAAGTGTTGGGTGTATATTCTTTGGTTTGGGGAGCAAGCAGTTATTCAGCTCTCAAATAATGAATCATGCATTTAATTTTTATTGTACGCTGAAATGTTTTGGTGAGTCACTGTAAACATAAGCTTTAAGTGACACATCGTAGAGTGAATAAAATAAAGAAAAACAAGCAAAAGAAAAATCCCATTAGCAGCTCTGTGATGCTTGCCAAGATCTGTACTGAACATTTGGATTTCAGACATGGAGCCCATAAATTGTTTGATGGAGGCTGGCAGCAGTAGTCTAGTCGGGTGTTGATATTGTGTCATTTTGACAAATGAAACGGTGCAACCCACAAAAATTATTACAGCCCATGTCACACTTACAGAGCCTACTCAAGTAGTTTTATCTACTAAGATATCCTTCTCTAATAATGGCAGTTCTGTCACCATATATCAATAAGATGTGTTTACATTACATTCACTGTCCAGATCTTATCTTGTGAACATAAAATTCGTTTTGTACTGTAGAACCTCAAATAGTCAGCAAATGTCTATTTTAAACTTTTTCCAAGCCTTATTTTTGCCATGGATTTCTTTAAACTACCCTTTTAAAGCTTTTAAGTCTGACTGGAAAGTTGCTAAAATTCTTTCTATGCCTAAAATAATTCGATGTACGTGACTATGAAATACTTAACTGAGCTTCCATGGATTGTTCAGTATAACAAAGGACACTAAAATGTCAAAAACACACAGATGTTCTCATAATGTTTTGCATATGCACGCAAAGCATACACTGATGTTTTTCATAAAATTAAGAGCTCAAAATCCAAGTTGAACCCCATTTATTTTCGTAGTATAACTTGCCGTTATTGAGTTTGAAACCAGTTATTCAATTTCTTCTTGTTGAGTGGTACATCTTTTTATAATTCCACCAGGTTCAGTTCTTTCACCTATTTGAGGTTTTAAGCAGCCCGGCGGATAAGAGTGATGTGTACCATGAATTCATAGAGGAGGCCCTTAATTTTGTTTTGGCCAACAACACATTTAGATTAGGCCTGTCTTGGTACAAACAGCTTCATGGCATGGCCATAGGTACGCCCGTGACATGCACTTTTGCCAATGTGTATCTCAGTAAATTTGAGGATAGATACGTGTTTACCCCTAAGAACCCCTTTCTGCAACACATAAACAGTTTTGTTCGCTTCGTGGATGATGTCTTCATGGTGTGGAAAGGAACACGGACTCAGTGTTCTGAATTTGTGGCTTACTTAAATACTACCAATACCATCAATATGTTATTTACCCTCAATTTTGGAGGATTATTTCTTGAATTTCTAGATGTACGGCTGTCGGTGGTTAATGGTGACTTAATCACCGAGACTTTTCGTAAGCCTACTGCGTCCAATTCCCTTCTGCACCATGAGAGTTTCCATCCATGTAGCGTAAAAGAGGCCATTCCTTATGGCCAATTTATACGCCTCAGACGTATCAATAATACTGATACCGGTTTTGATCGACAAGCGTGTAAGCTAAAAATGAGACTTCTTCAGAGGGGTTTCCCGCCCAAGGTGGTCGAAAGGGCTCATTTAAAAGCATCCTCTCATGTACGTAATGATCTTCTTTTTGGTACTAAAAGGGACACATCAAAGAGTGATAGGTTTGTCTTTTCTTTCAAATTCAGTCCTCTTTCCGAGAGCATAAAACAGATCATTAACGGCAATTAGGATTTATTGAAGGCAGAATCTGGACTGGAGTTCACTGAATGGATGGGACGCTATCAGGGATTAATCTAAAATATAACTTTTATTAATTCCTTAGTAAAACTGCTGGGTGCAGGGAATAAAACTGAAAATGGTAGTGAGTATTGGGTGCACTATAATCCTGGACAAGATGCAGCACTCACACACCCAGTACTGTGCTAGGTTGCGAGCCGCCTGTCCCTAGAAAGGAAAATACTGGCACCCCATACACCACTACACCTGAGTCGGGAGTCTCACAATGTATACAGGCGGCTCGCAACCTAGCACAGTACTGGATGTGTGAGTGCTGCACCTTGTCCAGGATTATAGTGCACCCAATACTCACTACCATTTTCAGTTTTATTCCCTGCACCCAGCAGTTTTACTAAGGAATTAATAAAAGTTATATTTTAGATTAATCCCTGATAGCGTCCCATCCATTCAGTGAACTCTATCTTTCTCCTTGGGTACGCCTACTGAGTTAATTTTCCATTGGAGTTTAGAATCTGGACTGAGGTCCATCATGGACCAAAGACCTTTAATCACATTTAAAAGGACACATATTATAAAGGACAGTTTGGTTAGTAGCTCCTATAAGGAGGCTCTGGATGTCTCATCGTGGTTGCTGCATAAAAAGCCTATAGGCAATTTTCCTTGTGCTCATTTTGCCATTTTAATGGTCGAGAAAAAGAGCTTGTCCTATGTGATATCCCAATTTATAAATTGTAGAACTCAGTACGTAGTATACGTGGTGCGGTGCACCTGTGGCGCTTTCTACATAGGCAAGACTATTAGACCACTTTTCGAAAGATTCAGGGAACATTTAAATTCAGTTAAGGCTCATCGAGCACGTGCGTAATAATCATGATAGCAATGTAAGGTGTTTAAGTTTTGCGGGCATTGAGTTTGTTCCCCCACCTTTTCAGGGTGGGGACAGACATTGTCTCCTACTACAAAAGGAAGCTCGCTGGATTATACGCACGGACGTGATGGGCCCTTTGGGGCTTAATGAGCGCAACGACTTGAGTGCCTTTGTGTGACTCTAGATTTAGCGCCCGCCCCCTTTCTTGTTGGCCGACCTTGGCCACATTAGGGTCAGCCTGTATATTTGTAATTTGCCTTGTTCGGCACTATACGCTTCTTTCCCTGTCTAAGCCATGAAGATTCTATTGTAAGACTTTGATTCTATTGTCCAAACCTGCATTTACTTTTGTTCCTTTCCTTTTTTTGTTACTGTTGTTTGTAGTAGCGCCCCTGCTCCTCTTGGCGTTCATACTGCGCATGCCTCAGGTTAAGCAGCACCCTGGTTGCTAGGTGACGTCTGCTCCCAGGGCCTTACATAGTGGCGCGCACTTTGAACGTGAGAGGTACAGCCGGAAGAAGCACGATTGTCTGCGAAACGGCAGTCGCTGTTTGGAGCGCCGCATCTTGAAGGCGTCTACCCCTTGGCCCAGTGTACTTTCCTATTCTGGATCAATAAAGACAAAAGAATTCGCAGTGGTGAGTGCTGCCTCTATTTTTCTCTTCTCATCTGATACACCTATTTGAGGTGTGTTTTGCAATATATACTTTTAGCAATTGTTCATATTTTTCAAATCAGGAAATTTGATGAGAATGAAGTAAAAAAAAAACTGTTGTAAATCAGAGTAATGCATTTTTACTGTAGATACAGAGATTCAATTCAAAAGGAGTAGCCATGTGACAGAAAATTTTAAGAGGACCTGTCACTGGGCCGTAAATGTTTACCTATGAACATTACCACCTTGGCTCTGGCACCCCATCAATATGCCCCCATTACTGAAAAATGGACTCCAATATTGTGATCACACTACAGTGGATATAAAAAGTTTACACACCCCTGTTAAAATGTCAGGTTTCTGTACTGTAAAAAAATGAGACAAAGATAAATAATTTCAGAACTTTTTCCACCTTAACCCCTTAAGGACTCAGCCCTATTTCACCTAAAGGACTCGGCCATTTTTTGCAAATCTGACCAGTGTCACTTTATGTGGTGATAACTTTAAAACGCTTTTACTTATCCAGGCCATTTTGAGATTGTTTTTTCGTCACATATTGTACTTCATGACACTGGTAAAATTTAGTCGAAAAATTTTATTTTTATTTATAAAAAAATATCAAATTTACCAAAAATTTGGAAAAATTAGCAATTTTCCAAGTTTCAATTTCTCTACTTCTATAATACATAGTAATACCGCCCAAAAAAGTTATTGATTTACATTCCCCATATGTCTACTTCATGTATCAATCATTTTGGGAATGCCATTTTATTTTTTGGGGACGTTACAAGGCTTAGAAGTTTAGAAGCAAATCTTGAAATTTTTCAGAAATTTTCAAAAACCCACTTTTTAGGGACCAGTTCAGGTCTGAAGTCACTTTGTGAGGCTTACATAATAGAAACCATCCAAAAATTACCCCATTCTAGAAACTACACCCCTCAAGGTATTCAAAACTGATTTTACAAACGTCATTAACCCTTTAGGTTTTCCACAAGAGTTAATGGCAAATGGAGATAAAATTTCAGAATTTAGATTTTTGGAAAATTTTCCGTTTGAATCCATTTTTTCCAGTAACAAAGCAAGGGTTAACAGCCAAACAAAACTCAATTTTTATTGCCCCGATTCTGTAGTTTTCAGAAACACCCCATATGTGGTCGTAAACTGCTGTATGGCCAAACGGCAGGGCACAGAAGGAAGGGAACGCCATATGGTTTTTGGAAGGCGGATTTTGCTGGACTGGATTTTTGACACCATGTCCCATTTGAAGCCCCCAGATGCACCACTAGAGTAGAATCTCCAAAAAAGTGACTCCATCTAAGAAACTACACCCCTCAAGGTATTCAAAACTGATTTTACAAACTTTGTTAACCCTTTAGGTGTTCCACAAGAGTTATTGGCAAATGGAGATGAAATTTCGGAATTTCTATTTTCTGTTACCTTGCCTCAAAAAAGTGTAATATAAAGCAACCAAAAATCATATTTACCCTAAAATAATACAAACAAAACTGCCAACTTATCCCGTACTTTCCAAAATGGGGTCACTTTTTGGAGTTTCTACTGTAGGGGTGCATCAGGGGGCTTCAAATGGGACATGGTGTCAAATAACCAGTCCAGCAAAATCTGCCTTCCAAAAACCATATGGCGTTCCCTTCCTTCTACGCCCTGCCGTTTGGCCATACAGCAGTTTACGACCACATATGGGGTGTTTCTGCAAACTAGAGAATCGGGGCAATATATATTGAGTTTTGTTTGGCTGTTAACCCTTGCTTTTTTACTGGAAAAATTGATTAAAATGGAAAATTTGCAAAAAAATAGCTATTTTCGGACCGTTTTTATTTTTTGTTATTTACATCGTTGAACTGACAGGTTAGATTGTGTGCTATTTCTATAGAGCAGGTTGCTACGGACGCGGCAATACCAAATATGGCTACTTTTTGGGGGTTTTGTTTCAGTTTTACATAATAAAGCATTTTTGAAAAAATGATTTTTTAGTGTCTTCACATTCTGAAAGCCATATATTTTTTTTTTTTTTTTGGGCGACTGTCTTATGTAGGGGCTCATTTTTTGCGGGATGAGATGGCGGTTTGATTGGAACTATCTTGGGGTGCATATGACTATCTTGGGTCGCCTGCTATTACACTTTTGTGATGTAAGGTGACAAAAATGGCTCTTGACACCGTATTTTTATTTTATTTTTTGTGTTCACCTGAGGGGTTCGGTGATGTGTTATTTTTATAGAGCAGGTTGCGACGGACGCGCCGATACCAAATATGTATACTTTTTATTTATTTATTTAAGTTTTACACAATATTATCATTTTTAAAACAAAACAAATCATGTTTTAGTGTCTCCATAGTCTGAGAGCCCTATTTTTTTTTTTTTGGGGGGTGATTGTCCTATGTGGGGTATCATTTTTGCGGGATGAGATGACGGTTTGATTGGCACTATTTTTGGGTGCATATAACTTTTTGATCGCTTGCTATTACAGTTTTTGAGATGTGAGGTGACAAATGTTTTTTTACATTGTTTTTATTTTATTTTTTAACAGTATTTACCTGAGGGGTTAGATAATGTGATATTTTTATAGAGCAGGTTTTTACGGACGCGCGATACATAATATGTATACTTTTTATTTATTTATTTTACTTTAACACAATAATAGCATTTTAGAAAAAAAAATTATGTTTTAGTGTCTCCATAGTCTGAGAGCCATATTTTTTTTTTTTTTTGGGCGATTGTCCTATATAAGGACTCATTTTTTGCGGGATGAGATGGCGGTTTTATTGGTACTATTTTGGGAGGCATACGCCTTTTTGATCACTTGGTATTAAACTTTTTGTGATGCAAGGTGACAAAAATGGCTTTTACACCATTTTTTGTGATTTTTTTACGGTATTTGCGTGAGGGGTTAGGTCACGTGATATTTTTATAGAGGAGATTTTTACGGACGCGGCAATACCTAATATGTGTAGTTTATTTGTTTTTCTTTAATTTTTATTCAGTGATATGTATTTTCTGATTTTTACTTTTTCTTTCACTTTTTGACATTTTTTGGACTCAGACCCACTTGGTTCTTGTAGATCCAGTGGATCTGGTGTCTATATAATACAGTACAGTACACTATATAGTGTACTGCACTGTATTATTTACTTTTCACAGTCTGGTCAGACTTCTGCCTTTAGCAGAAGTCTGACCAGAGTTACTATACCATGGCAAGCAGGACGCTTCTGAAAGCGTCCTGCTGCCATGGTAACTCATCACCCGCTGCCATTACAGAGCAGCGGGTGATGGAAGAGAGGTGAGCTCTCTCCTCTACCATCCTATCCCATCGGGGGCTGCAAAGGTACGGCAGCCCCCGATGGGAGAGGGAGGAGCTCCCTCCATGTTAACACCTTCTATACCGCGGTCCGTGCGGACCGCGGTATAGAAGGGTTAAACTGCTGACATCTGCAGCACAGATGTCAGCAGTTTATAGCAGGGGGTCAGCAATGTGCTGACCCCTGCTATACCCACTAGACACCAGGAAATGCATTGAAAGGAGGCGGGCGGGGATCGCAATTGCGATCCCGCCTGCCGCACCGCCCCGCCTCCCGCGCCGCCCACCCGCAGCACCGCCCGCAAATCCCCTGCACCGCCCGGGGGACACTAAGATGGCGGGGTGCAGGGGGTTAAAATTTACAATAAGGGGCAGATTTTAGTCTCTGATCCCCGCGTTCATAGACCGCGGGGATCAGAGACTACACATAGCGCAACAAACCGCAGGTCTGAATTGACCTGCGGTTTGTTGCGATCGCCGACTGCGGGGGTCACACGACCCCCTCGGCATAGTCACAGGATGCCTGCTGAATGATTTCAGCAGGCATCCTGTTCCGATCACCGCCACGTGCGCAGCGGTGATCGGATCTTCTCAGGGCGTACATGTACGCCCTGAGTCCTTAAGTACCAGGACGCTAGGGCGTACATGTACGCCCTGCGTCCTTAAGAGGTTAATGTGACCTATAAACTGTACCACTCAATTGAAAACCAAACTAAAATATTTTAGGTGGAGGGAAGAAAACAAAAAAACTAAAATAATGTAGTTGCATAACTGGGGATGTAGCTGTGTTCAAAATTTAGCAATCACATTCAAAATCATGTTAAATAGAAGTCAGCATACACCTTCCATCATTTACAGTGCCTCTGATTAACCCCAAATAAAGTTCAGCTGCTCTAGTTGGTCTTTCCTGAAATTTTCTTAGTCGTATCCCACATCAAAAGCACTGGTCCACAGAGAGCTTCCAAAGCATCAGAGGGATCTCATTGTTAAAATGTATCAGTCAGGAGAAGGGTACAAAAGAATTTCAAAGGCATTAGATATACCATGGAACACAGTGAAGACAGTCATCATCAAGTGGAGAAAATATGGCACAACAGTGACATTACCAAGAACTGGACTTTGCTCCAAAATTGATGAAAAGACGAGCAGAAAACTGGTCTGGGAGCTGCAGTAATATCTGGCAAGAAAACAACATCCAAGCCAGGCTACATTTTGTAAAAACACATCTAAAGTCCCCCAAAAGCATGTGGGAAAAGGTGTTATGGTCTGATGAAACCAAGGTTAAACTTTTTGCCCATAATTCCAAAAGATATGTTTGGCACAAAAACAACACTGCACATCACCAAAAGAACACCATACCCACAGTAAAGCATGGTGGTTGCAGCATAATGCTTTGGGGCTGTTTTTCTTCAGCTGGAACTGGGTTAAGAACTTAGTTAAGAGTTCCAAATACCAGTCAATATTGGCACAAAACCTTCAGGCTTCTGATAGAAAGCTGAACATGAAGAGGAACTTCATCTTTCAGCATGACAATGACCCAAAGCATACATCCAAATAAAAAAAAAATATGGCTTCAACAGAAGAAGACTAAAGTTTTGGAATGGCCCAGCCAGAGCCAATACCTGAATCCGATTCAAAATCTGTGGGGTGATCTGAAGAGGGCTGTGCACAGGAGATGCCCTCGCAATCTGACAGATTTGGAGTGTTTTTGCAAAGAAGAGTGGGCAAATCTTACCAAGTCAAAATGTGTCATGCTGATAGACTCGTATCCAAAAAGACTGAGTGCTGTAATAAAATCAGAGGGGATATGATAGAAACTTTTAAATACATAAAGGGAATCATCACGGTAAAAGAGGAGAGAATATTTAAAAGAAGAAAAACTGCTACAAGAGGACATAGTTTTAAATTAGAGGGGCAAAGGTTTAAAAGTAATATCAGGAAGAATTACTTTACTGAGAGAGTAGTGGACGCATGGAATAGCCTTCCTGCAGAAGTGGTAGCTGCAAATACAGTGAAGGAGTTTAAGCATGCATGGGATAGGCATAAGGCCATCCTTTATATAAGATAGGGCCTGGGGCTATTCATAGTATTCAGCATATTGGGCAGACTAGATGGGCCAAATGGTTCTTATCTGCCGACAAATTCTATGTTTCTATGTTTCTATGCTTCAACAAAGTATTAGTTTTATTTTTATATTTTTTCTTCCCTCTACCTAAAAGATTTCGGTTTGTTTTTTAATTGAGTTGTACAGGCCCTATATTATTCATGCTCATCCCACCTCCCCATCTAACTGGCAGATATGAACCAAATATGTCTTCATGCAGGCGCAAACAGAGATGAAGGCACAAACATGCTAACATGCTTCATCACACAGATCGTATAGACAACAGATATGACATTTTTGGGCTTTATAGAAAGTGAGATCCTTGTTACATGGGAATACATGCAATCAGGTATGGGTTGTTTGGACTTGCTGCAATGCCCACAATGTACCAAATGTGATAATGAACATTATTTACATGTAGGTCTTATCAGGAATGACTTACAGTTTATGATACATTTACTCATGTTCCTGTATGTAGCCTTGCAGCCTCTAGAACACATGCTTTGAACGATAACCTAGCCTAGGGGTTTCATGAATTTTTATGGAAACAAGTATGAGGAACAGGACATACCTGATTAACAGTTCCAAAGAGCCAGGTTGAGTAACTACCTGGTTTTAGTCTCTGATAGGCAAATGCAAATTGGATTACAACATAGGATGTTTATCTCATGACAGACTCTTGCAGACTTCTCAGAACTGTAAGGTCTCCATTATCATACATACATAAGACACAGTACAATATTATACAATGGGACACATGACATATTCATAAAATCACATACCAGATAATATATGATAGGTTGTCTATTTATCCCAGATGCCAATTAGTGCCAGTTAGTTTTTCTGTCCAGCACTATCATTGGATAGATGCTGGATCTGTGCACTGAAGTGCAGTTCACATTTATCAGTTGTGTCCAGCTCCTGACCTAAAATAGCTGACCTAAGATACCTATCCTGTATTCTTGGCTGTAGCTGCTCTTCAGCCTGAGCTTCTCCTCAGTCTCTGTTTAGCAATGGGGATGAAGGGGGGGGGGGGCAGGGAGGGGGGAAGGGGGAAGCAAGTCGAGTTAGCACCTATGGCAAAATGCTCAGGGAGTCAGCAGTAAATTGATCGTATGCACAGATGGAACTATATGACCTACTGAAAGGTCCTCTGTAAAGAGTAAAGCCAAAGGGGCAGTAAGACTTCAGGGCCCCCCTTGCTAATCAGCTGTATAAAGAGCCTGAGGCGCTTGGTGAGCTCTTATGCCTCTTCCTAGGCCATGAGACATCATGTTCATTTGTCACTTGGCCTAGATGCAGCCATTCAAGTGAATGGGCTGAGCTGCGATACCAAGCACAGCCACTATCAAATGGACGACACTGTGCTTGGTGAGCTGCAAGGAGGCTGAGGTGATCTGAAATTGATGACTTATCCGGAGGATTGGTCATCAATATGATAATCCCAGAAAATGTCTTTAAATCCTTCATTTTTGCAGTAAATGTGCCAAATTCATTGAGAGATGCGAAATTCTATTAATACATTAGTCGCTTCTTGGGCTATCCTAAGACAAAAATGCAAACTATGCTTGCAAGAATATGAGACACCAAGCATGTCCTCCATCAAGATATGATAAACGCTTCTTTCTTTTCAATCTGGAGACATAAAAGGTTCATGTAGCAAATGGCTCAGCTTTCAACACAAACACTGTACCTTCTGACTGCACATGGCAATTGAAGGACATGAGAAAGTTTTAAGCTATGGTTAGAGCTACATATTAAGGGATATTAATTACTTAGATTTGCTTAGACATTTTCTAATATAAAACATAATTTTAACTGACGCACCAATAATGAAAGCAACTTTTAATAAAAGTGCTCATATAAAAGTAACTCTTAACATAAACATAACATTTACAGACATTTTCCGTTTTTTCATTAGTTCCAATGCTTTATATTAATAAACATATAACTGGTTTAAAAGGCACCCATGACCGTATTCTGGGCAGAATGAAGAGACCTGTTGAGCAGCCCTAAGCAGTCACATAAGGCTTGAGAAATGAGATTTCTATTTACATTATTCCCATTTCTGTAATGACTGTGCATGCTCTGGAGAATATTTGGCAGAACTACTTTCATAGAGTTAGCTCAGTGTTCTGCTGTGGATATTATTTAAATAACAGAATGATGCAAAGTAGCTGAGCAGAAGATTAAAAAATAAATATAAATGTCTTTTTGACATAGCAATTGGTAATATCTATCTATCTATCTATCTATCTATCTATCTATCTATCTATCTATCTACATGTCATAAGACCTAGAACCCATTCTTTAAATGTGAATTGGTGTGTACTCTTAGCAGTATATACATTATTACAATGTATACAATAGTGTTGAGGTCCCTTTTGCTGAAAGGGACTGCCATAATTCTTTTTAATCACATATTAACATCCCATATGTGAATATCCTTTGTCATATATTTCTTTATAAAAATTGGTGGATGGTTTTCTGGATATACTTTTTAGAAGTCACTCCATGTATTCTACTTCTTGCCGTGACTCTTTGACTTTCTGTTTTTGGACTTTTAGCACAGTAAACAGCCCTGCTTGACTTTCTCAGTAACTGCAGTCAGAGATGTAAGGTAAGATGAGTGGCTCAATTAAGGCATCACACTGAGAGGGGAATGCTTTTCTGTGGGAATCTTTATCTAGGCCTATCAAGAGAGCAATTGGAGCTATAATGTATTTATCATGACTCTAATAATCTACTATTATGCCAACATATAACATCATCCCCTCATAGCAGCTGGATTACCTATTTATATAGAAGTTGTATCTCTGTTAATATCCTAGGTCATTTTATTCTTTACAAAAATGGGTGGATGGTTTTCTGGATATAACTTTTTGAAGTCACTCCATGTATTCTACTTCCTGCCCTGGCTCTTTATATTCTGTTTTTAACTTTTAGCACAGTAAATAGAATTGCTTGACTTTCTTATTCACTGTAGCCAGAGAGGGAAGGGGGATGACTGACTGAAATATATCACATATCACACTGATAAGTGCAATGCTCTTTTGTGGGCATTTGTATATGTGTTATCATAGTTATACTAATCTACTATTATACTAACAGATAACATCATCCTCTCACAGTAGCTATAAAACATCAATGGATTACCGATCACTGTAGAAGTTTTATCTCTATGTGCTCACTAGTACAGAAGTACATTACTTTTTATATAATTTTCAATTGTATGCTTACAGCTGAAAAAAACTGCCAAAATTCTAAATAAAATGGTTTTCTATTTCTATTGTTTAAAAATATAACCCTTTCTGATTTATGTCTCTTTTATTCTGTTTTGCATTGCATAATGATGTGACCAAAGTTTAAAAAGTATACTAAATCATAAAACTAGTTGATCTTATCTCAAAAAGATAAAAGTGAGGAAATAGTCTGACAAATCCAATGACTTTGCAGGACCAACCAACTATTTTATGTGTGTTTCAGTGTGCTCACTCTCTCCAATGAAGAATCAAACATGTTGAATGTCAGCACTCAATACTATTCTCAAGGTAGATAATCCCCTGCCAGAGTCTTATAGCAGCCAAATCCCTAATCTGTGTTGAGAACACATGCGTGCTCAACAAAAACAATGGTGCATATGTATAGGGAAATTGGGAAGATTAGCTGGTGGCTGACAGCTAGTAAAGGTGTATGGAGAACTTTACACAAAAGGGAAGCTTCTGTAGAACTGCTAGGGTCTTTGTGTTACCTCTAGAGTATTTATAACATTGTTACAATACATTCTTCTGAATGAGTCCTGTCTAATATTTCCACTAATAAAAGCAGACCCTTCAACAGATTTATGAGTATCAACTGTGCACCATTATCCTTATGTATGTAAGTTTGTAAACAAATTGGCATTTTCTCAGGGCTTTTTACATGGAACTTCTAAGAGACCAGCCTAATAGAAGCAAGTAAAAAGTTTACAGGAGAAATAAAGAACAAGTTCTTGTACAACCGCTCTGTAGAGTTTCAGACTCCCAGCATTGCCGCTGTCTGATCTCATTGAGCGTTATGTGTAGAGTGATGTGGAAGGCAGGAATAGAAAAAAATCTGTCCCTGCTTTCTCTATGTGGAGTCCAGCTGGAGTCCAGGCTCCCTGCTTCTGCAGCTGCACGATTAGCATCCAACTGCAAACTTTGCATGGACATTTTAAAATGTCACAGATTTTTTACCTTTATAACTTATGCAATGTGGGCCATACTAAAATGTGCACATTGTAATACAACAACTTATTAGTCAACCAGATATAGTTTCAACATAAGTTTAATGTTATTCACTATTCCAGCAGAAAACAATGACCAATGAAAAAAAAACATTTCTATCCTGGAAATATATCTGAAAAATGTCAGTATCATTCTTTAGATGGGTAAGAGTGATGGAACAAAGTAAGAAAGGACAATACAATCTAGACTTTACATTAGCTGCAGATATCCATATCTCCACACATACTGTAGATAGAGATCAATGAAAAGACAACTAGAGGTATGATATCATCAACAATTGCCTTATAGCATTTTAGCTTTCCATTTAGTAAGCATAAAGTCCATGCTATTTAACAAGTATAAGAGAAACATTGTCAAGTTGTTTGATATAAGCTGGATTTCTCATAAAGTGTCTTCCTGTAGATATATATATGCTATTTCTCTCACGCAGTTTTTTTCTTATATCATCATAAAAAATCTTAAATAGATGTCTCCATGAACCATGGTAGCATTCACAATTTTATTAAGCATCTCAACTTTATAAGCTAAGCTTCATCAGACATGTGGCTTGCATTTGTGATAGATATATATATTTATAAAAATATATATATGTACACATATATAGGTATAAATAGCTATTTAGCATGCAAAGATTTAGTGATTCCAGGAAATTTCTACAAGTTAGTTTGATGTATTTTCTATAGTTGTCTTGGTTAACTCAATAATTTGTCCATTAAACTAACAAGACATCTAGATGGGGTGATTTACCCTGTTTTGACTAAAAATAAATGTTCATTTGATTCATAGGTGAAAGTTTACTGAAGTGCAGGTTACCCACAGGTATTAACAGATCAGATTGTCTGGGTCAATAGAGAATAACTCAAATATGGTATACGTCGGAAGTGTAGTCATCCATCAGTCCAGTTTTCCACTGTCCCCATGCCAGAATGATATTGTAGAGAAGATTCTCTGGATAATGAAAAACTTTGGGAATATAAAAATTCATTTGCTGTGTTTATGTGTGGTGATGGGGGCTTTCTTTCGCATAAAGATGGGTGCACTCTCTCTCTCTGAAAGGATGAGGTTGGAACTCTTTCTCGTACTTGAGACTGAGAAAGCTGATTGTACACGCTGAAGTGTGATTCACTTGGTGGCTGTGATCCTTGGCTTGCAATTGTGGGAAGACGAGGCATCATGGTGGTGGTGGTAAAGTGAGTTGGAAAAGGCTGGTATGGAACAGTTTCCATTGTTTGGACACTATAGCTTGTGTATGGTGAAACAGAAGTCCACATGTTGCAACTTAAAGGTGGTGGTGGAGGAGGCAAATCATCAACACCTGATACTCCTGCTATTTCTGCTCCAGAAGTAGAGTACATGCAAGCATCTCTCGGGGCCACTTCATTGCGGTAAGGTGGGCTTAGCATCTGTTGGTCGTATGGTGGAGGTGACCGAAAGTAGTGATCATCTGCCATAGAAGAAGAGGGATCTAGATAAGATCGCTTGCAAGGAAGTTCAAGGTGGCGTGCACCCTCTGTAAAAGAAAGAACTAAAACTTAAGGCAATGCACACCAGATGTAGCAAGAGTTTAAAAGATTCTACTTCACACAGACAATTTATAACTCCCTATTAAAAGTAGTTTTAATACATAAAGCTGAGTCTCTAATGTACATTACCATCATTTTGATCAGGCAGGGAAGAGTTGGGTAGTGTGATCATTTGCTAGCAGCAGCTTCCACAAGAGTGTGTCATTATGAACAGCATTTACATTCAAAGCGTATAAGCAGCACATGATCCAGTGTAAATAGACCTTAAGAAGAATTAAATTTTCACTTCTTCCAACCCTTTATAGGCAGTTTAGGGTTTATTTCAGCGTTGATACTATACAGAATATGCACCAAAATTGTTTTATGTCTATTGTTTACAGCAGTTGCTGTATATCAGGATCATATATTATTCCATTTATTTCTTCTTGCCTGATCTCAACTATATTCAAATTATTTTAATAAAATGTTGTTGTGTTTAGTTTGGCTTTTAATGTTCAGTTAGTCATATTGGCTTAGACTGATGGTTCATCCCATGTCTATAAATCATGTACCACAAACAATAAAGATATCTTATATTTTCAAATATATGTTATATTCTCAAGCTACAGAAATAAGCTTATAGATATTTGTTGGAGGATCCTGCCAATTTTAATAGGATCTCAATTGACCCCTGATGTGCTTTGTGTAGGATCAGAATGCCGAATTTCAAGCTGTTCAATCATTCTTTTTCCTTGAGTAGATAAGCAGAACCAGATGCATCAAGCAACTGGTTATCACCATTTCCTATTGAAATAATACATATACATCACAAAGTTAAACATGTTTTTGAGTGAATTATGTAAACTTAAAGCCAACCAATGATTGTCTAGCCAATAGTTATCTTATATGAGTGGTCATTTTTTATGCAATTTATTTGAGCCAAATGCAGAAATTGACTCAAAAAAGAGTCAAAAATATCAGAGTTTCCTTTATACTATGCCTTTTTTGTGGATTCATACCTGATTATAACAAATGCACAAAAAAATGCAATGAAAGCACAAAAGAGGATCTATCTTCAGATTTCATAATGCAAACTTGATACATTATTAAATAGATCTCTTAGACCTGAAGCAGCTGGTGTATTTACTCATGGGCTTGAGAGCTCAAGTCATGAGTCAGATGTGTTGATGAGCTAAACTTAATCTTCACCCACCTAACCTTACTGAGCGCTCCTTTAAGTGTACTCCCTCTCTTGTAGTTGATCAAATCTCACACTGCTCAGTACAGTAATGCAGAGATCATATTTCAAATAACGCTTTAGAATAAGTACATACATGTATTATATCACTAACTCTGATTATTATACAGCGACTTAAAAAGATTAAAATAGACAAATCACCAGGACCGGATGGCATACACCCCCGTATCCTAAGGGAATTAAGTAATGTCATAGCCAGACCATTATTTCTGATTTTTGCAGACTCTATACTGACAGGGAATGTTCCACACGATTGGCGCATAGCAAATGTGGTGACAATATTCAAAAAGGCTCCAAAAACAGAGCCTGGAAACTATAGGCCGGTAAGTTTAACATCTGTTGTGGGTAAACTGTTAGAAGGTTTTCTGAGAGATGCTATCTTAGAGGATCTCAACAGAAATAAGCAAACAATGCCATATCAGCATGGCTTCATGAGGGATCGGTCATGCCAAACTAAGTTAATCAGTTTCTATGAGGAGGTAAGTTCTAGACTTGACAGCGGCGATTCAATGGATGTCGTATATCTTGACTTCTCCAAAGCATTTGACACTGTACCACACAAAAGGTTAGTATATAAAATGAGAATGCTTAGACTGGGAGACAATGTCTGTCTGTGGGTAAGTAACTGGCTGAGTGATAGAAAACAGAGGGTGGTTATTAACGGTATACACTCAGATTGGGTCACTGTCACTAGTGGGGTAACTCAGGGGTCAGTATTGGGCCCTATTCTTTTCAATATATTTATTAATGATCTTGTAGAAGGCTTGTATAGTAAAATATAAATTTTTGCAGATGAGACTAAACTGTGAAATGTAATTAACACTGAAGAGGACAATATACTGCTGCAGAGGGAACTGGATAGATTGGAGGCTTAGGCAGATAAGTGGCAAACGAGGTTTAGCTTTGACAAATGTAAAGTTATGCACATGGGGAGGAATAATGTAGGTCACCCGTACATACTAAATGGTAAAACACTCGGTAACACTGACATGGAAAAGGATCTAGGAATTTTAATAGACAGCAAACTAAGCTGCAAAAAACAGTGTCAGGCAGCTGCTGCCAAGGCCAAAAAGATAATGGGTTGCATCAAAAGGGGCATAGACACCCATGATGAGATCATAGTCCTACCACTTTACTAATCGCTAGTCAGTCCTTACATGGAGTACTGTGTACAGTTCTGGGCTCCTATGAATAAGGCAGACAGAGCAGAGCTGAAGAGGGTTCAGAGAAGGGCAACTAAAGTAATAACTGGAATGGGGCAACTACAGTACCCTGAAAGATTATCAAAATTAGGGTTATTAGTAAAAAAAGATTACTCAGGGGAGATCTAATTACTATGTATAAATATATCAGGGGACAGTACAGAGATCTCTCCCATCATCTATTTATCCCCAGGACTGTGACTGTGACGAGGGGACATCCTCTGCATCTGGAGGAAAGAAGGTTTGTACACAAACATTGGAGAGGATTCTTTACGGTAAGAGCAGTGAGACTATGGAACTCTCTGCCTGAGGAGGTGGTGATGGTGAGTACAATAAAGGAATTCAAGAGGGGCCTGGATGTATTTCTGGAGTATAATAATATTACAG
This sequence comes from Bufotes viridis, assembly GCA_033119425.1. Classification (NCBI taxonomy): domain Eukaryota; kingdom Metazoa; phylum Chordata; class Amphibia; order Anura; family Bufonidae; genus Bufotes; species Bufotes viridis. The sequence continues at coordinate 274,327,976 of CM065591.1, forward strand.
GTTATAGCTAATAGAGATGGGTCATTGATCCAGGGAGTTATTCTGATTGCCTGATTGGAGTCGGGAAGGAATTTTTTATTCCCCTTAAGTGGGGAAAATTGGCTTCTATGTCACAGTTTTTTTTTTTTTTCATCCTCTGGATCAACTTGCAGGATGACAGGCCGAACTGGATGGACAAATGTATTTTTCCGGTCTTATGTATTATGTTACTATGTTATATATCTTGTATCTGCCATTTTAGCAGTTTCCATTTTTGCAGGTCACATCTCTAATTCTTAGTTGTTGCTGAGCTAGTGGGTTAAGACTATTATGTCTGCCCATAAAGAACATACAGAGACAGGAGTTTCTATTTCTCATTCACTCACTCAGAATCACTCAGAAGTTGGAAAGAGGATATTACAGAGAAGTACTACTGAGCAGTATAGATGTGAATAAAGTACTTGGGGTGAGATATAGTGCTCACTATTTGCTGCTGAATCTGCTGTGTCTGCCATCTGTGTACTTGCTTCTTTCTGCACTTCCTCCCTCCTTCTCCCCCTCTGTAGACTTCTATGGAATTATAGAATCTCAATCTTCAGTAAGCAGGCAGCTTGTCTTTGTCTTACAAGACAGATTTCATACAAAGTTCAGAAAGAATGTTGATGTAGAAAAGGATAAGTGGATAAAATAGATAAGTATAGAGCAAGGTTTTTTCCTCCGATAATATATATAAAAAAAATTCTTATATTCACTTGTATTATTGATTTATGCAAAGTTGTGAGAAAACACAAGGACCAATTAAGTTTGGCTCATGAATACACCATACTCATTAATACACAAACTAAAGTCTTGGAGTATTTAACTCGACTTAAGTACACTAAGTACACCAGGCACCAGCATCAATGGGTGACAGATCCTCTTTCAAGACCACATGTGTAAATCTAACCTTATATATGGTCATTTTAGCTGTTGTTCTGATCATTATTTGTGTGGTATCTGATTCATTACTGTGATTTTAACATGTAACACTTTCTTATAACTTACACCATAGACAAATTACTCAAAGATAAATTCATATCATATTCATGTAAGTACAAAAAAAACAGAACAAAAAAACAGCTTAAAACTTATTTCAGCTTTTAAATAGTATTCCTAAAAAACTTACTACATTAAGGAATTATTCTTAATTTTCGTTGTTTTTAAAGAGAAGCTCTACCTCTGCATAACATATTGGCAACTCTCCTTTATAGTTACAGTATATCTACCAATGAATGTCTTTGTACATACTTTGCTTTAATTACCTTTTCATGCCTTTTAAATATCTAATATTTTATCCTCTGTTCAGATAGTACACTAAACTCAAAATTATACTGGATTCCTCAAACCAGAAAGCAGTGCATTGTAGGATCTCAGATGATCACTCACTAAGAGCTATGTTTAATGTCACATGAAGTCACATAAAGAGAAGATCACAATGTATGACTTTTGCCTCCAGTGTTCTTTTAAGGGTGGGTTCACATCATGTTTTTCACATCCATTTGACATATACTTTGAAAAAAAAAAGGATACAAAAGTGTAGCACAACATGCTTTGGTTTCCTGCACAGTGAAAAAAAATGTATACGTTAACTTATACGTTTTTTTTTACAATAGGAACTCTATGATGAATGGATGCCACTGTATGGCATTAGTTTGAGGCATCCATTTAAAATATAGATTTTTGTAAACGGATGGGAAAAATATGATGTGAACCCACCCCAAGATTAATTATAGAATGGAATATAAATATGTCAGTTCTGGAGATTCAATACACGTCTGAGTTTTACATAAATGAATCTTTAAAAATTCACCGAACCTAGTTGTACAATACCTCTTCTTTTTAAACAGTGATAGAAAAGCCCAGAGTCTCTCTGAGCTGTGAAGGAGTTGAGCGGCAGATCTTGAGCATCAGCTGGACCAAACTGCATGTGTGCCCCATTCTCATACTGATAATGCTGTAAACCTTGGTGGCTACTATGGAGCGCGTTAAGATCTGATTTGCTTGTTAGCTGCCCTGGATGACTTGATACCAATCGCTGCCTCATGATGCTTTTAGATATTACAGGATATTCTTTACTGGGGGAAAAATATTGATTATTAATGACTGGCAGAATTCAGAAAACTTTACAGACAAAAATTTGACAAGGTATCACATAAATAATGTAAAACCTTTTGCTACCAAACAAGAAACTGTTAAAAATATGTAACTTTTTTCTGTTATTTAATGTAAATAAAACCATTCAACTGTGGAGTAAGAATATACAATATAAGATCATATCAACTATTTTATAATTTCTGGTTTTGATGGAAAGCAACAATCAAGCATGTTGGATTCCAAGAGCTGTCCGCAGCCAGCCATCATGATTACACATTTCAACTAGCTACAGTTAGTAGGCATCAAGTATAATCTACAGATATAGTAAAGTTAACACACATGCTTAACTAGATATGTTAACTAAACTAGTTCTGTTAGGCCTCTTCCAAACAAGGCCTTCCTTTTCCGTTCCGTTTTTGCGGATTCCGTTTGTGGTCAGTATGCGGAACCATTCATTTTAATGGTTCCGCAAAAAAAATGTAATGTACTCCGTATGCATTCCGTTTCCGTATTTCCGTATATATCCTTTCCGTTGAAAGATAGAACTTGCCCTATTATTGCCTGCAAACAATGATCTGTAGCTCCATTCAAGTCAATGGGTCCACAAAAAATACGGAATGCATACGGAACACATCCGTATGTCTCCTGTTTTTTGCGGATCCATGCCCACTTTGCCCATGTGTTTATTGTTAAAACACATTACTGTACATTACATTAATGATTAAAAATGTTATGTTTCTGTTTGCGATCCGCAAATAACGGATCGCATACAGAAAGCGTATGGAGATTTTTTGCGGAACTACGGAACGGAAACAGAAACACAATGAATCCGTTGTAAAACGGACCATAAAATACTGAGGCAAGAGGCCTAAAGCTGACATAGCTCACAAATGTCTCTTAAAGTATATGTGTACCTTTTCAATTAATTGTTTTCTGTGCTCTAACGCATCCAAAATGTTAAAAAATTAAGCAGATTAGTTGTCAATAGTTTTGACCTATGTGTCTTCACAGATTAGAAACAAACATGCATATACTATGGCTAAGAGCTTTGGCTATGACTAACAACCCCAGATGATATTAGTGATAGGAAAGGTCATGGCCTCAGTAGCTGGCTTGGCGAGTGGTGCAGATGTGTTGGGTCGCAACGCTTTAAAAGGGTTTTCCATGACTTTAATAATGATGACTTGTCCTCAAGATAGATCATCAGTATCTGATCGCGGGGGTCTGACAGCCAGGACCTCGACGATCAGCTGTTTGAGAAGGCACCGCCGCTCCTGTGAACGCTGTGGCCTTCTTGCAGCTTACCAAGCACATACATAGCAGCTGTGCTTGTATCGAGCTCAACTTCATTCACTTCTATGGGGCTCAGCTGCTCCTAGGCCATATGACCGATAAACGCTTCGTCACTGGCCTAGGAAAAGCTGTGAGAAGGCCCCAGTGCTCACAGGAGCGCCACTGCCTTCTCGGGTGTCGGACTCCCACCAATCAGATATAAAGTCTTGGAAAACCCCTTTAAGTAGGGCTGGCCTCTTCCACCAATGCAGTCTCGTGGCAGACTAATCGTGTGGTACGTACAAGCTGTAACTTATCAAGTCGAGTCGCCATGTATTTCTGACTTTTTGTTCTAAAAAATGATAAGGTTGTTGCTAAAAAAAAAAGCACCGTCTCCTTCTTAGTGATGCTTCGCATCTCGGTCACACTACAAGCATTCTATATGATGTTCATTATTAAGTACCGATTCACATGACCGTATATATTTTGCGGTCCGCAAAATGCAGATCTGCAAATAATACGGATGTCATCCGTGTGGCATCCGTATTGCATCTGTTATATTTGCAGATCTATTGTAACAATGCCTATCCTTTTCCGCAAAACAGACAAGGATAGGACATGTTCTATCTTTTTAGTGGGGCCACAGAACGGACGCGCTGTCTGCATTTTTTGTGGACCCATTGAAATTAATGGATGTGGCCCAAAAATATGGTTGTGTGAATGGGGCCTAAAGCTGCAAGATTTTACTATTCAGATCTGAGTGTTGTATTTCTTCAATTTATTGAATCGAGACACATAGGTCTGCAAAGTAGCTGTATGTTTTCTTTTATATGTATTAGAAGGAAAGGGAATTTGCAAAAGTGTATGTAGCCTTTATTTAACTGCGATAATGCAGGTATTACTTGACCATAACCAGTATCTCACTCTCTCATAACAAAAGGGGCAGTTACCCTTCGTACCAAGTGTTAGTAGTAACCCAACTGGAGATATTATGTTTTATTTCATAAAAAATGTGAAGAGATTTCTGGATAACTGAGAAGGGAAACATTAAAGGGTTTTTTTCAGGAATGATATAAAATGGCTGCCAGCAACCTGTCCTAGAATGTCAGCAGGACTGTTTTCCTTCACTAGCTGAGGGGATGAAGCCTCACTACACATTATGCTCTGGTACTTGTATATACTACACATTGGTGAGCATTCCTCACTGGCCCTGGTGCAAGATTTCAGCTTGGGCCCCCCTTCCCTCGGTGCTTTGTGTGTCTTCTTAAGCGGCACAAGGGTCTTTGGGCCCCCTCAGGCTCCTGGGCCCGGTAGCGACTGCTACCTCTGCACCCCCTATAGCTACGCCCATGGGCTCAACTGAAAAAAGGACAGTACACATTCATCATCTGGACACTTAACCCATTTAGTACCTTCTGTTTTTAGTAGATGGAACATGAACAAGTTTTACAATCCTCCCCTAAATAAGCTTCTAATTTTTTCCCTTTTCCTTTAAAATGTATTAATGTATTATATACACGCGGTTAGTTAGTCTATGACTGGTACCTTTGCAGACGAGCTACACGCAAGTCACTGTCATCACTTCCTCTGAAGCCTTTGGCAAAAGGATTATTTTCAATTTTCAATTGTGTAATCTAAATAAGACATAAACACACAATTACATATAAATAGTAGTCAACAGTATATAAAATAAAATTTCAGGCATTTGTGGGCAGCATGGTGGCTTAGTGGTTAGTGCTGGGGCCCTAGGTTTGAATCCAGCCAAGGGAAACATCTGCATGGAGTTTGTGTGGATTTCTTCTCACAATCAAAAGACATATTGATTGGGAATTTAAATTCTGAGCTCCATTTCAGGCAGTGAGTGATGATAAATCGCTGTGGACTATGTCAATATCGTAAGCGAGATAATAAAATACATTTGCGTTATCAATTCTCCAAACTGAAGAGTGGACGCTCAGATGATGACAAGCTGATTCACATAAGCAATTTTGATAGAGTTTTGTGAGTCACAGGGTTAGCTAAAACTATATTAAAAACTCCTCCAGAAGCCACAGTGGTTTAATCCGGACTTCCACAATTAGAGTAGAGAAGAACTGAACAGACTGTATCAATAACGAAAAAGTTGAACATTGTAAATAAATCCTAATTAGTGTAAGAAACATAAAGCAAAGAAATGTACTCAACTGGGTCTTGTGCTTGATAGTGTATAGGAATTGTGGCGACTTGTGACCACCTTACCTAAATTAAATGCTACAATGCTAGTGGCATTTCTTTAATTTGCTTCTCCAAAGCTTCTGCAATAGTAAGTGACTAGAGTATATTGGTGTTTAGAGAAACATAGGAAACTAACATTGCCACCTGCTGACAATAAAAACTGTATTGTGCTGGAGATGTGGGTCACACAGAGGTACGCTACCTCATATTTTTTGGGATTGTCCAAAGATTTGTCCCTACTGGTTTGAGGTGGGTTCCCTTCTAAGTGATATTTTTAAGGTAGACCTCCGCCCAGACCCGTTGTCCTTTTTACTTAATGTACATTCCTCTAGGCTTGGGAAGCACCCAAGACTCCCTTAGTGGTCTGGGGTCCGCAACGTAATCTCCCCCTTCCCTTTCTTCTTCCCCCCCCCCTTCTCTTTGTCCTTGTCTTTTGTGTCTGTTGTCTGTCTTGTGTTACGGTTCTCTGCTATTGTTTCTCTACATAAATGTAGGGTTGTCTTGATACACTTTATGCTGAATCCTCTCGTTTTTTGCCACCATGCTTGATAATCCTCCTGGCTTTGATATTATCATTTGTTGATTCTATTTTACTCTGCTGTATATTCTGCAGTGTCCATTTTTTGTACACTCTATACTTTGTATTGTTATATTCCGATCTGTTGTGGATAGGCGTTGTCCTTTCTATATTCTTTGATTTGTTTATACCTCAATAAATATACAATTATAAAAAAAAACTGTATTGTAAATTTGGAGCTTTGAGAGTTTCTTTTTTTCTTATAAACATTAATGAGGTTTTCCAGTCTCTAGATAAGGGGTCAGCAATGCCTGACAAACTAATTGCAATTCCCAGCATGCCCACTTGCTTTGCTAATATAAAAACTTACATATATATGTAAATGGAACAAGTTGGAAATTGTAGTGCTGGAGGTTGCTCACCCCTGCTCTAGATATTATTGACCTATTTTCAGGTAATTTATTTATCAAACCATTAGAAAACGTGGTGTGGTGATTAATAAGCAGGATATGCTCAACCCATATGCAGTTGTGCATGTATATAGGGGATCACATCCTGCACTTGTAGTATGTTGCTAGGGGCAATCAACAGCAAAAAATGCATACAATGGAAGATGCCAGCAACGGACTACAAGTACCACAATAACCATCCTACATACGATAACAATAATGTGGATGTGGAGAACAATCAAAAACATAACCATAGTAAAGGCAGGTGCACTCTGCGGCAATACTAAACCCTCACACTGATGTTAACATTGAGAGGTTAGTTCGACATATCCTACTAGGAGGACATGTCTTAAGCTCGGACACCACGTCAAGGTCATTCAAATAGCCAGAGGCCCTACCACTCAACCTGCCTGTTCCGTATGGATGATGGCAGCTACATCAGAAGTGTTTGTGGAAGGCCAGGAGATTGCCTGACCCAGTGGCTTAGACTACTATATAATGCCAGAGGCCTTGTCTCTGGACCAGAAGAAGTAATTTGACAGCAGGAAAGCAGTCATCATCACTATGGTAACTATACAGAAGCATCAAATAATTTCCCAAAATTCGCCAAATTTTGTCGAATCGCTTGTCAGATTCAGTTCGGTCAGAATAAATTCTGTCCAAATCAAAAGTGCCCCAATTATCCTGAAGAGTCGTGTCTAACAGTCTGAGATCTCCCAGGGCTGTATCCAACACCTTTCAAGCTCTTTAGTGCCAATACAGCTTTAGTAATAACAAAGTGACATACATAACTATTAGTAAAAGGTGAATAGCCAGTGTTAATAAAACACACTCCACTGTCTGATTTTTTTTTATTTTAATTAAAAATTATTAAAAAATTATCCCTTTTTGGTAGAAGATACCTTCTGTTGGATTCATCTAGAATTGATTCACTCATCTCTAGGAACTGCATCTATGGCATCTGGTCTGTTATGGTCCCAAAAACTCTAAATACTGTATGCTGAGCAAAGTTTAATGTGACCGTATACATAATGAGTTTCTAAATATCTCAAAAGTACTACTGAGATACTCTTAAAAGAAATCCAATGACAAGTGATGTAATATTCACTGTTATATACAACAGATGTCACTGAGATTATGTAGGTTACAAATCATTACTGGTATGCACTTAAGTTAAAAAATGGTGTCAGATTAGGCAGCTTAATAAATGTCAATGGATTTATCTTTCATATGGTGAGTAGAGGAGCATCTGCTTAGTTCTTTTGCATGGCACAGCATTCGATTCCATGATTATTAGGTACCAACTCACTTTCCTAAATATGTGCTTGGATTTGACAGAGTTGTAAACTTAGAGTTTTATGGCCACCCTCATCATAACTTTTCTGTAAATACATGTGCTGTAATTACTTTTCACCTTAGATTTATGACCAAGATTTTCTCATCATTATTAGATTTGCTGCTATGTTTAAATGACATATGAGGCTTTATGGGGTTGCAGAGTCATTATTGCAGAAGGGACACATTTTCATACTTTATGTTGTTATTTCTGAGTGTTTAAGAAATCGATAATTTCAATGCAGCCTATAAAATGACAATGATCATAATCTGCCACCATGTAGATATAACTACAAAGATTCTAAATTTATACAAACATAATCGTTAAAGATCAGTTACATATTAATTTTTCAAAAAGTACTTACACATCAAAACATTTTTGCATAGATTAATTTGTTACGGTTAGCTACAGTAGAGCATACAGTAGTGACCTTAGATCGTCATAAAGGACACATTAAATAGGCAGCTGGAACATTTTTGACAGACTGACTTCAGACAGAGTTCAGTGTAAATGTTGGTCTGATGTGTTGAATTGTCTTGGTTGTTGTTAGATATGCAATTGGCTTATGACCAACAACAGGCATGCACTAACTGCTTATCATTCAGGGTTGATCTGTGAAAGTTGTGATCCTCACAGTGGTTTGAAGGTGGTGAAGGCCAGAGCAGAAGACACAAGCAGTTGGTGCATGCCTATTGTTGATCATGAACAACTTTCCAATTATGCTAATTACATACCCACCTCCTAACCACTGTTGCACAGAACGACAACCATCACAGGCCAACCCTCAATGATAAGTCGTTCAGGCAGCTGCAGCCTAAATTCTCTAGTGTACAGGTAGTTTAGCTGTGGAGTCTTACTCACCTTGTGATTTTGATAAGAGGTCACTGATATAAAGGCTGTCTCTGAAAATACATGAGTACAGAAAGCTGTGTTCTTGGATCCAAATGCATTGTTTTCATCTGCTTTGACTATATGTAGCCTTGGCTGGTATTTGTGCATGGAATTTAAAATAATCTGAAATAAAAAAGCAAATAAATGGCAAATATATATGTATACATCATGTGAGTATGTTTTATCTATCTTCATCAGAAGGAAGTTCAATATCATACACATGAAGAACAAAGAACATCATTGAAGTACATAGAACATAATTATTGAAATACTGTATATATAGTATGCTATACACCTGAGAGACCAATTTTTAGACATATGAATTATTAAAAAATTCCAACAAGTTCTAGAATGTTGTAACAACTCGTTTTTACTGTAGATCCTGTTGTATCAGGAACATTTTATTTGAAGATACATGAAAAAAATAATTTCTACTAAAAACAAAGTCTTATTTCAGTTAGTCAAAATTTTTTATATAACTGGATCAACAAAGTAAAGCCGTGATTTTCCCATTAGCCTCATTAAGCCCTTACATTCCAGAATACATTTATAATTCCAGATTAAATTAAGGGCGCTGTACATAGAGCAAGACATTGCAATTTTTTGTATAGCAAAGCTAACCTAAAATGTTCTTTATTATATAAATGGTAAAAAGTATAAATCTGAAGGTGTCGGCCCTTTACAGAGTGATGAGGGGGGAGTTGCAGAGAGCGATGAGGAGAAAGCAAAGCTATTAAATATTTTTTTCTTTACTGTATTCACTGAAGAAAATAAACTGTCAGGTGAAATGCATAATATAAAAGTAAATTCCCCATTAAAAGTGCCCTGTCTGACCCAGGGAGAAGTACAGCGGCGTCTTAAAAAGATTAAAATAGACAAATCGCCAGGACCAGATGGCATACACCCCCCTATCCTAAGAGAATTAAGTAATGTCATAGCCAGACTCTTATTTGTGATACGTAAGGACTCTATACTGACTGGGAGTGTTCCACAGGATTGGCACATAGCAAATGTGGTGCCAATATTCAAAAAGGGTCCAAAAACAGAGCCTGGAAACTATAGGCCGGTAAGTTTAACATCCGTTGTGGGTAAACTGTTTGAAGGTTTTCTAAGAGATGCTATCTTAGAGCACCTCAATGAAAATAAGCAAATAACGCCATATCAGCATGGCTTCATTAAGGATCGGTCATGTCAAACTAATTTAATCAGTTTCTATGAGGAGGTAAGTTCTAGACTTAACAGCGGCGAATCAATGGATGTCGTATATCTGGACTTCTCCAAAGCATTTGACACTGTACTGCATAAAAGGTTAGTATATAAAATGAGAATGCTTGGACTGGGGAGAAAATGTCTGCATGTGGGTAAGTAACTGACTCAGTAATAGAAAACAAAGGGTGGTTATTAATGGTTGACACTCAGATTGGGTCAGTGTCACTACTGGAGTACCTCTGGGGTGAGTACTGGGCCCTATCCTCTTCAATATATTTATTAATGATCTTGTAGAAGGCTTGCACAGTAAAATATCAATTTTTGCAGATGACACTAAACTGTGTAAAGTAATTGACACGGAAGAGGACAGTATACTGCTACAGATGGACCTGGATAGATTGGAGGCTTGGGCAGAGTGGCAGATGAGGTTTAACACTGACAAATGTAAGGTTATGCACATGGGAAGGAATAATGCAAGTCACCTGTACATACTAAATGGTAAAAGACTGGGTAACACTGACATGGAAAAGGACCTAGGAATTTCATTAAACAGCAAACTAAGCTGTAAAAACCAGTGTCAAGCAGCTGCTGCCAAGGCCAATAAGGTAATTGGTTGCATCAAAAGGGGCATAGATGCCCATGATGAGAACATAGTCCTACCACTTTACAAATCACTTGTCAGACCACACATGGAGTACTGTGTACAGTTCTGGTCTCCTGTGAACAAGGCAGACATAGCGGAGCTGGAGAGGGTTCAGAGGAGGGAAACTAAAGTAATAACTGGAATGAGGGATCTACAATACCCTGAAAGATTATGAAAATTAGGGTTATTCACTTTAGAAAAAAGATGACTGAGGGGAGATCTAATAACTATGTATAAATATATGAGGTGTCAGTACAGAGATCCCATCATCTATTTATCCCCAGGACTGTGACTGTGACAAGGGGACATCCTTTGCGTCTGGAGGAAGGAAGGTTTGTAGACAAACATAGAAGAGGATTCCTTACGTTAAGAGCAGTAAGACTATGGAACTCTCTGCCCGAGAAGGTGGTGATGGTGAGTTCACTAAAAGAGTTCAAGAGGGGCCTAGATGTATTTCTGGAGTGTAATAATATTACAAGATATAGCTACTAGAGATGGGTCAGTGATCCAGGGAGTTATTCTGATTGCATGATTGGAGTCGGGAAGGAATTTTTTTCCTCTTAAGTGGGGAAATTGTCTTCTATCTCACAGTTTTTTTTCCATTTCTCTGGATCAACTTGCAGGATAACAGGCCGAACTGGATGGACAAAATGTATTTTTTCAGCCTTATATACTATGTTACTATGTTTTCAAAAGAAAGAATTCTGTCAGATCACATAATAAAAGCCTAAACATAAATGCCACCATCTATGAAAAGATTATAGTTGTGGAATCAGAATAACAAACAATTTACATCTATAGTCAGTTTTAATACTGGTGTAATAAAAATATTAAGGCTAAAATAATGTATAACGCATAGCTAGTCTTGGAGAATAATAGCAATAAATGTCCGAAAAAAATATTTAGCTTAAAGTGCCACCTGCTGTTGTTTTATTTCATTATTTCTTTGGCTGACTGAGAAGGCCACATATGTTCAGTTTCATCCTTGAATTGCCTCCTGAGCTGTGAAAGGAAGAAAGCTGCAGCAGAATGGACACATCCCCTGAGCTGCAGCAGAAAGAACACTCCCCTTGAGCTACCATCAGTCCTGAACCCGGACATGTCCCCTTCTTCACCCAGACATTTTATGCTCCAATGCTCTTCCTTGCCCTGCAAAACAGGATAGGGCAGTGCTAAAGTGCCGCTGACATCACCGATAACACTGCTAGTTGGAAGCCTCCGCTTAACATTGTAAAAATGTGAACAATAAAGCTCTTGCCCTGCGCGATTTTTATTGTTAGTGCAGTTTTAACCACTTAGTGACATTAACTAATGTTAATTTTAGCCTTAAGGACCAAAAACATTTCCCCCTTCACGGTTCCAACAGTTATAACTTTAAAATTTTTAATTCTAAAAATGTTTATTTATTTTGTGGGATTTTTTGGTACATAAAGTGTATTAAATAAATTTTATTATTTTATTTTTGGAGGGAAAGATAAAAAGGAATTTATTAACAGCGTTCATGATAACTTTATTCTTTGGGTCAGTACAATAATGATAATGCCAAATTTATGCTGGTTCATTCTTAGATTCTGTCCATATATATTTATATATCTAACGGGACATTTAGTAAAACTGGCGTTTTCCATACTGGTCTCAAGTCCCACTGATCTGCTGGAGGAAGCTCCATAGTAATGTGGATGTGTAGGCCTCTACATAAGTTTGGTTCTTTATCTGGCAGGCCGCGCAACAGACTTAATTCTATGCCAGCCTCCTTGCTGGCATAGATTTAAGGCATTGTCCACACAAAACATTGGAATGGAAAATTATTAATAATTATCATTAATTTCCAAATATACTTCCAAATATACTCCCAGGTGACGAGTGCCCCTCTGTTCTAAATTTAAAAATTATAAATGAGCCTGCTCATGTCATAGCCCCTTTTCTTTGCACTTTGGAAAAATGCTGTTAGTGGGGAAAAGTCGCAAATTATACCTCACAAAAGGGTCATAAATAGATTGGCAAATGTCCCCCCATATCTTTTTTCTTTCCTCCTACAGGCTGTCAGCTCCCCAACTCCCCTTGCTTTAGCTGCTCGTATCTCGGGAATGGTAGCAGGTAGAGATATGAACATGGTCTTATTTATTTTACACATTTTATTTAGTGCTACTATATTCCGCAGCACTTTACAGACATTAGCATCACACTGTCCCTAATGGGGCTCAACCTTTCTCTATCAGTATGTCTTTTGGAGTGTGGGAAGAAATCGGAGTACCCAGAGAAAACCCACACAAACACAGGGAAAACATACAAAATCCATGTAGATGTCTTGTTTGAAAGCTGGCATTCGAAGCTATCATTCCACTATCTCCACTATATTGGAAGATATATATATATATATATTTATATATATATATATATATATATATATATTTATATATATATTGGAAGCTGTTAGAAATCAGAATGACAGTGAATGAAGTCTCTAAAATATATAATAAAGAAAAATGTCCCAAACCACACATTCTTTATCAGCGCAGCAGGTCTTTTGGTGAGGTAGGTTCAACTTCACTTCCTATAAACGTTTCTATTGTGAAGACCGCGCAGCTTCCATATCTTCCCAGAGGTCCAGAAAAAAAGAGTGGGGTCCAAAATCTGCGTTTTTCAATGCATCCGATCACTGAATCTCGGTTTTCTGTCACCTCCTAGATCTCAATTAAGAGGGCTCCACATAGTGAAATACCGCCACAGTTATTTCATAAAAGGATAATTTATTATACTCACAAAGGTACAAATTTTCATGCGTTAAAATGTCCAAAATCTGTGCTCGCCCGACCCGGGTTTCGTCTGTGTTTGCTTCGTCAGGGGCTGCTCCCTGACGAAAAGTGTCAAACTTCCATATTTGTAGCTGCTAGCAATCCCAAGATATGAGAAGCTATAGCAGCCCCATTTATCATTTTCTACACCAACATGGAAGCTGGCCTACATTTAGGCCGGTGGTGGATGCGCCAAAGTTACATTGAGGCCAGCGTCTCTTCATAACTTTGGCGCATCCACCGCCACTGCAGGGGTTAAAACACCGGTCTTAATAAATGACCCCCTTTGTGCCTAGGCATTTTGAGCTGCATCATAAAAGTAATCAAAACTTATTAAAAGTATATGATGCTACAAGTTAAAAATGTGTTTATTATGCATATGAGAATTTTTGAATGTTTTCAGTTAAATAGCTTGGTCCCAAATGGGTTAAATGATGCTCTGAAGAGAGTACAAGGAGGTGTAACTTAAAGAGTGGGGATCCTTGTGTTTATGTTTATTTTTTCTATACAACATTGTAATGTATGACTTGTGAATCATTGTAAAACAATGTTAATAGCAGTCTGTAAAACATCAGGCCAATTGAATAATGATATAAAAAACTACATATTGGTGATTTGGTGAATTCACTTTTGGACAAAGGGTGTCATATGGCCATTTAGAAATATGTTTAGAACATGTATTCCTGACAAAACGGGACGGCACCTAAAATTCATTGAATGTACTGTATTTTATAGAGTTCATAATGATTTTTGGATATAATAAATAACTGAATCTGAAATAGAATTGGAGATTAATTGGAAGATCACTGAGACCAGTTAGAAGTGATTCTGACAAGTGGGCCTGGCACAAAGAGGGTATAAGTGTCAGCTACCCTCAAATATGTGGGTAACTATAATTATTGCATGTTACTACAGTTGAAACCAGAAGTTTATATACACCATATAAAAAGACACATATGCATGTTTTACTCAATTTCTGACATGAAATCAGAATAAAATTTTCCTGTTTTTGGTAAATTAGGATTACCATAATTATTATTACTTGCCAACTGCCAGAATAATGAGAGAGATAATTTTTTAAGGCATTTTTATTACTTTCTGCAATGTGAAAAGTTTATATACAGTAAGATTATTATGCCTTTAAACAATTCTGGACTGCTCATATGATGATGCCATGTGTTTGGAAGCTTCTGTTAGGTTTGTTGGCAACAACTGAGTTAATTAGAAAAACACCTGTTGATATATTTAAATGCACACCTGAAACACACTGCTTCTTTGTGTAGCATCATGGGAAAGTCTAAAGAAATCAGCCAATATATCAGGAAGAGAATTGTAGACTTGCACAAGTCTGGCTCAACCTTGGGTGCAATTTCAAAATACCTGAAAATGCCTTGTTCATTTGTACAAACTAGTATACGCAAGTACAAACAAGATGGGAATGTCCAGCCAACATACCGCTCAGGGAGGAGATGGGTTCTGTTTCCCAGAGATGAACGTGCTTTGGTCCGACATGTGCATATCAACCCAAGAACAAAAGCAAAAGACCTTGTGAAGATGATGGCGGAAGCTGGTAAGATTGTGTCAATATCCACAGTGAAATAAGTACTGTATCAACATGGGCTGAAAGGCCACTCTGCCAGGAAGAAGCCATTACTCCAAAAGAAACATAAGCAAGCTAAATTAATGTTACAGGAACAAAGACCTACATTTTTGGAGACATGTCCTGTGGTCTGACGAAACTAAAATGGAACTTTTTGGCCATAATGACCATCGTTAAGTTTGGAGGAAAAGGGGAGAAGCTTGGAAGCCTAAGAACACCATTGCAACTGTGAAACACGGGGGTGGCAGCATCATGTTGCGGGGTTATTTTGCTGCAGGAGGGACTGGTGCACTTAACAAAATAGATAGCATCATGAGGAAAGAAGATTATGTGGAAATACTGAAGCAACATCTCAAGACATCAGCCAGGAAATTAAAGCTTGTGCAGAAATGGGTCTTCCAAATGGACAATGACCTGAAGCATACTGCCAAACTGGCTACAAAGTGGCTTAAGGATAACAAAGACAATGTTTTGGAGTGGCCATCACAAAGCCCTGATCTCAGTCTTATTGAAAATGTATGGGCAAAGCTGAAAAGGCAGGTGTGAGCAAGGCAACCAACAAACATGGCTCAGTTACACAAGTTTTGTCAGGAGGAATGAGCCCAAATTCCGACCAACTATTGTGAGAAGCTCGTGGAAGGATATCCAAAACGTGTGACCCAAGTCATACAGTTTAAAGGGGTTGTCTCATCATGGACAATGGGGGCATATCGCAAGGATATGCCCCCATTAGCTTATAGGTGCGGGTTTGACTTTCAAGAATGGAGCCCCATTCATTTTCCATAGGGCCGGCGAAAAATAGCAAAGCGCTGGCATGGCTATTTCCGTCGACCTCATAGAAATTAATGGGAGCGGGGGCTGCGCTGTGCGGTACGCTCCCGTTCACTTCTATGGGGAGCTGGCTTGGTGGGGGCCAGACAAGAGTCCTCCAACCACCACCTTGCGGGGCTCCATTCTCGATATAGGTGGGGGTCCCAGCAGTGGGACCCGCATCTATAAGACAATGAGGGCATATCCTAGCGATATGCCCCCATTGTCTATGATGAGACAACCCCTTTAAGGGCAATGGTACCAAATATTATTGAAATGTATGCAAACTTTTGACTTTGCAGAAAATAATAAAAATGCCGTAAAACATTATTTCTCTCATTATTCTGGCATTTGGCAAACAATAATATTTATGGTAATCCTAACTGACCAAAAACAGGAAAGGTTTATTCTGATTTCATGTCAAATATTGAGAAAAGACATGCATATGTGTCTTTTTATATAGTGAATGTAAACTTCTGGTTTCAACTGTAGATTCTGTACAGTATATCATATGGCCCTTGTCTGCTCCTGATATTTAATTGTGGTTTTGATCAAAATATTTAACAGAGTCCTTAGAAGAAGAGGTCCATACAAGATAGATGCATGTGGCATATGAGGAGAATCACGTGCGTGTTTCATTTTGTGACTTTTGGATTTCTGCCTTTCATATACAGTAGAACAAGTACTTTATTAAGTACCTTATTTTGATATTATTGCAGTAAAATTAAAAGCACTTCTGAATTTTTCATTGATATTTTTTGTGGATTTTTTGTTTTTAATTATTTTATGCCATTTTAGTACTATTGTAGAATATGAATATACATTCTAAATAATAATAATTTTAAAATAAGTAATTTAGGGAGGGGAATCAAAATTATTTTTTTTTACTGAATTTGCAACCCTGTGGCCAAAGAAAAGTTAAAGGAGTTGTCCGGGTTCAGAGCTGAACCTGAACATAACCTCATCTTCAATCCAATGCTTCCCCTTGCCTTGTGCTGCATTGTGCAGGGCAAGGCCTGTTTTGTTTACATCCTCACTATTCGAGGCGGAGGCTTCTGCAGTGATCCTGGTGATGTCACGAATATAGCACTGCCCCAGGTTCTAAAACAGCCTAGGGCAGTGCTATAAGACCGTTCATTTGTGCCGACGATGTCACCGGGAACATTGCTAGGAGGAAGTCTCCGCGTAGCATACTCATGTAAAGCCCAGGAAGTCACCAGTAATAAAGAAAATGCCCTTGCCCTGAGTGATGCAGTGCAAGGCAAGGGGGGGCATAGAAGCAAGAAATGCTCTGATGCTCCACTCATACATGCTAAATGAGTGAAGATGAGGTTATGTCCAGATTTTACTCTGAATCCGTACAACCCCTCTAACAAATGATGCAGAATATTTATATGTAAATGTTCACAAATGCTAAGGAGATAATTATAAAATACTGCCTCTCATAACAAAGCAGCTAGTATAAGATCTAAATGGCCACCATTGACTTAATACAGTATGAGAATCACCAAGCATGAAATCAATCGTCAACTGAATGCTAAATAAGATGGAATCTAGCGTACTGCATCCAACTTAGTTTTTGTTTTCCTGAATGATGGTAGAATTATTGGCTTATATGCTATATTTATATGAACTGTTTGAGTATTAAATGTCACAAGCATCTGTGTCTCAGACAAGGCAGAAGCTGATGACCATCTGGCCTTAGGAGTAACAGCCAAAAAAATGTTTTCCCTATTCAAATAGTAGTACTACTGTTATTTTTATTAGTTTATTCTCATCCAATTGCATAGCACATTCACACCATGACAAAAATGTGAGAATGTTAATATGACTCCGTCTGTGGTCAGGATATAAAATTCTCACCTCCACCTTACCGGGCTTTAACTTAAAGTGTCCATCAGTAATGTAAGTCAGCCTCAGAGAATGCCCCAATAGAGTATTTGTAGTCTAATAACACCACAAAGCAAAAAAACTGTTGTAATGAGGTTTATTATAAGTTGGTAAGTAAATTATTAAAGTGACCATCCAGTCCTAAACTCAAATCCGGCTATACATTGGAAATGTATAGTCATCATACCAGAATTATTGTGCCTCTGTTGCAAAGATCTTGTTTGTCCCCTGATTCTGTAGGGCAGCTGGAGTCTAAGTCTTGCTCATGGCAAGTTCAAGAAACATCCTTCCCTCCACTTCCATGTAATATCATAGGCACTGGTTCATTCTAGGATAGTAGAGAAGAGGGAGGAAGCTGAGAATAGTTCCATGGTCAAGTCTAAGACTCCAGCAGCCATTTTGTGGAGGCAGATTCAAGGGACTAGATCTCAGCAACAAAGGCACTATAATTCCAACGGATGGCACCATGTACAATAACTTAATTTCCAGTGTCCTAAAAAAAAACATTGAACAGAGAAGAAAATATTTTTTTTTATAATAATGTACTTCATAAAAATAACATGGCTCATACATATTACATACCCAGCCATAAACAATGCACAAAAGTTTATGTACATAAATTGTACTCCTGAAACAATTGAACAAGGAGAATTGTGTACATAGTAGTTATAATATTTATTGGAAAACAATCACCAACCTACACCTCAAAATGTATACAAAAATACATACGAAAAACACACCTACAGAGCCACACATGTGGCTGAACAGACTCCGGCATCTACAGAAGTTGCCAATGCATTTCCCCAATGCCATTGGTTTGGGAGGAGACAAATACAGGAACAAAAACAAAGATTAAAAGTATTTGAACATCCATATATTAACTACAAAACATAGATGCATCAATGTTAATATGCACACAGTGCAAATTGTTGCTTAGCTTTATTAGACAATTAATCTTGCAGATAAATAATATAGCAACCAATGATCCACATAAAATCCCTATGGTAAAAGGATAATCACAAAGGTCCCTCTTGGGTCCTTTAGAGTCTGTAAATGGGAGGAGCAATATTATCCAACATTACTTTCCACTTAAACATATAAGGTAGATACAGGAATAGTTAAAAACATAAAAAGCTTACATAAAAATGCCATCTTTGCACATTCCGGGTATGGCTGTCGGACATTAAATAGATATAATGCCACACAAATATATAAGGCTTATCTAAATAAGACTGGACTTCCTTGTTGAGAAAATATCCATTAGGACTTAGTTGTTTGAAGGCAAAAACCACCTAGCCACAGAACTTGCAGATGCCAGGCAGGTCACCCTAATGGCACCGATATCAACGTGCACATGCCAGGCTAAATAGAGCCAAGCGCAAGTAAATAAATACACAGGGCAAGCACTTCCTAATAGTACCGGAAAATAGGAGAGTAAAAGTCCTCATTACAAAACTCCAAATGTTTTCCTAAAGATATAATGATACAAAGTTGGCTCCCATTAGTAGTTAGGTGAAGGAAACCAAACATGGTAAATGGATATCCTATACTAAGGGTTGGCAACCTGTGGCAGCTGTTGTGAAAATACAATTCCCAGCATGCTTCATTATTTCTATGAGAGTTCTGAGAAGAGCTGAGGAAGTATGAATGCTGGGAGTTGAGTTTAAGACTGCATCTCTGATGACATACGATGAGTATACTAGTTTTACTGCATGGAAATGGTGAGACTGAGTCACAGAGACCGTGCTAAGTTTAGGAATGCATCTTTGATGACATCAGCTATGGGGTGGTCGCCTGTGCATAACTCCACCAGGGATGTCAGGTGTCTAGAACATGGCATTATAACTAGAGATGAGCGAATTTCAACAAAATTCTATTCGGTTCAACGAATTTTCTGAAAAATTAATTTGAATTGCGTTAAAAAACAGCTATATCTGTGCCTTGCAGCAACATGCATACTGTGAGTCAGTATGACACGCAGATGACAGTCGTCGCTCTTTTAATCACTGCATACTTCACTTCTTTGGGTAGTTACGGGGCCAAAATTGACCAAATAACTCAAGTGTGAACTCAGCCTTACAGGTCGATGTTAGCCTCAGGTACAAAGAACTGTGCAGAGGCCCAAGATCCTACTATAGTGCAAAAGAGAGCACTTCTTTTACACCTTTCGTCAGCTGATTCCACATAGATGTCTACAGAACCTGTTCTATTAAACGCTTATACAAGTAAAGCCCCCCTGACAGAGTGGAGAGGGTGTCAGCAGTAAGTTTGTGTTGATGCCACTGATTATTTTGCCCTTCTTATGATCTGTCCGGACAATAACCCCCCCAAAAAAACGGATCCTATCTGTTGAGCAACCACCTTCACTTGGTCAGCATTTGGTCATTAATCCATCAGTATTGCTAATGCCAAAAAAAAACAGGAGTGGATCCAAAACAGAGATGACACGTGAATGGAATATTTGCATGTCTTCTGTGTTTTGTACCCTGCTTTTGGCTACCAAATCATAAGCCAATTCTGATGGGACCATACAGGCCTTACAGCTGCTACACACACAGGATCCATTGTATGTCTCATATATCCTTCCTTCTGACAGATCAGAAGAAGGGTCAAATAAATGATAATTTCAACCAGGCCAAAAAAGCCAAATAGTGGCCCAATCATGAAGTGGGGAGGGTAGGAACAACATGAGAAGTCCACAGAGTGGCCCAATGACATAGTGTGGAGGTGGCAGCAGCATCAGGAGACCACAGAGTGGCAAGGTGACATAGTGTGGAGATGGCAGCAGCATCAGGAGACTACAGAGTGGTAAGGCGACATAGTGTGGAGGTGGCAGCAGCATGAGGAGACCACAGAGTGGCCCAATGACATGGTGTGGATGTGGGAGCAGCATCAGGAGACCACAGAGTGGCAAGGTGACATAGTGTGGAAGTGACAGCAGCATGAGGAGACCATAGAGTGGCACAATAACAGAGTGTGGAGGTAGCAGCAGCAGCAAGAGGAGGCTACAGAGTGGCAAGGTGACATAGTGTTGAGGTTCCAGCAGCATTAGGAGACCATAGAGTGGCAAGATGACATAGTGTGGAGGTAGCAGCATCAGGAGACCACAGAGTAGCACAATGACAGAGTGTGAAGGTGGCAGCAGCAGCATGAGGAGGCCACAGGGTGTCAAGGTGACATAGTTTGGAAGTGGCAGCAGCATCAGGACACCACAGAGTGGCAAGGCGACAAAGTGTGGAGGTAGCAGCAGGAGCAGGAGACCACAGAGTGGCACAATTACAGAGTGTGGAGGTGGCAGCAACAGCATGAGGAGGCCACAGAATGGCAAGGTGACATAGTGTGGAGGTAGCAGCAGCATCAGGAGACCACAGAGTGACCTGTGACAGAGTGGGGAGGTAGATGGCACTAACAGTACCCACTGACACTGGCGGGTGTAAGAAGAAGCACTTGGCATCAGATGTGTCCCATCAGGTGGGTGGCAGCATCAGAAAAGTAAGAATAGTAGCTGAAGCAGGTAGCCATAAGAAACCGGTCTCTTTTGTCAAGGTTTGGGTGAGGCAGCATGGATGATCTAATCGGATGCATCAGGCATTGGTGGGTGGAAATCCTTGCTGATCCACACTTGATTTATCTTGACAAAGGTCAGTCTCTCCACATTTTGGGTGGACAGGCGAGTTCTCCTTGAGGTAACTATGGCCCCCGCCGCACTAAACACCCACTCTGATGCCATACTACTGGCCGGGCAGGACAGCTTTTCCAGGGAAAACTCGCCCAGTTGAGGCCACAAATCCAGTTTGGCTGCCCAGTAGTCCAGCAGATCTTCAATGATGACTGGAAGGGTGCACTCCAAGTATGCCACCGCCTGCTAGTTCAGGTTCTGCTCTATGTCTAGCTGCTGGTCAGTAGTTTCTTCACTATGTGGGTGAAGAAAGCTGCTCATCAGCGACTCTAGACTCAGGCAGCTGCTGATGAAGCTGGTACTGCTCCTGCCACCCCCCCCTGCAGCAATGGCAGTGGAACGTGAGCTCAGATGGCCCTGTTAGACCTGCGAGAGGATGGACGATGGATGGCGCAGATAGGCAGCGACCAACTGACTACATAGGATGTCTCTATAGTAGTTCAGTTTGTGCTTCCTCTCAGCGGGTGTAAAAAAGGCCCCCATTTTGGACCGGTAGCGAGGGTCTAACATGGTGGAAAGCCAGTAGTCATCCCTCTGGCGAATGGTGACAATTCGGCTGTCACTACGCAAGCAAGTGAGCATGCATTGGGCCATTTACGCAAGTGACTCGGAGTGACTCCTCATCTCCCTCTTGCTCCACCGGCTGTTCCTGCTCCTCCTCTCCTGTCACCTGTGTAGAAAAACTACCCATTTCACTACACATTGCTTGTTCTTCAATGTCCTCCTCCTCCTCCTCCAGTTCAGCCCTCACAGGGCTCATGTGGCCATGAGATGTAGGCGCCACGTCTCCAGTCCCCTGACCAGCCAGATTTAACAGCATCTTTTCCAGGATATGAATCAGTGGAATGACGTTGTTCATCCCGTAGTCCTGTCGACTGACAAATAAAGTGGCCGCCTCAAAGGGCACGAGCAAATGGCAGGTGTCACGCATGAGCTGCCACTGGCTAACATCGAAATTAGACATGGAAGTACCTCTGTCCGCCTGTATTATCATGAAATCATTTATAACCTTTCTCTGCTCGTACAGTCGGTCCAACATATTGAGGGTGGAATTCCAACGGGTGGAAACGTCGCATATCAGCCTATGTTGGGGGATGCCGTTCTGCCGCTGTAGCTCAAGGAGAGTGTGCTTGGTGCTGTACGAGTGGCTGCAGTGCATGCAAAGTTTTCTGGCTATTTTTAGGATGTCTTGCAGATGGGTGGAAGACTTCAGGAAACACTTGACAACCAGATTGAACACGTTCGCCATGCAGGGCGCATGGCTCCGCCCTCCTTGACGTAGCACCAACACCATGTTCTTCCCGTTGTCGGTCACCATAGTACTGATTTTGAGTTGTCGTGGAGAAAGCCAGTATTCATATTTCTTAATAAAGAGCAGTTCCTCCACTGTGTGACTCTGTTCGACCAGGCATACTAGGTGCAGAACAGCGTGACACCGCCGTGTCCTGCATATGTGGTATGCTTGTGGGGCACTGTAATTTGTCCCTGTAGTGGACATTGTCGCAGGGCCAATGGCGTGACAACGTAGAGGCGGAAGCGGCGTCACCTGGCCAAGTTGCTGCTTTTGCTGGGCAGGAACTGCATTTACCCAGTGGGCTGTAAAGGACATATATTGTCCTTGACCGTAGTTAAACTTTGGCAGACACCAACAGGCCCAAAGACTGGCCCACCTTCTGTTCTACACATGTGTGCAGGGCTGGTACAGCCTTTTTGGCAAAGAAATAACTGCTTGGGACTCTCCACCTCGGCTCGGCACAAGCCATCAGTTCTCTGAAAGGTGCAGAGTCCACCACTTGGAAAGGGAGGGACTGCAGTACCAGCTACTTAGCCAAGAGCACGTTCAGTTTCTGTGCCATTGGATGAGTGGACGCATACTGTTTTCTCTTGGCAATCGCTTCAGTGATCAAATGCTGATGGAATGACTGACTAGGAGGAGGAGGAGCTGGAGCATCAGGACCAGCAGATGATGGGAAGGACAGACAGCTTCCTTCGGCTGAGGTGGGGGAGCCTTGACTGCCTGAAATTGGATGCATGCTACTGGGTGATGCCACGGTTGTTGCAGCAGGCTGGACCACCACATTGGTGCCACGGTCCTCCCAGGCCACTTTATGGTGAGGCTGCATATGTTGATGCAGGGCCATGGTGCCAACATTGTGGGCTTCACTTTCTGCCCACAGATTTGACAAACGGCCATGTTCACTTCCCCTGGCGGCTTAACAAAAAACTGCCACACCGCTAAGTAGATGATTTTACCCCCAACACTCCGCACTGACTGACTGGTACAGCCACTGCCTCCGTGAACCCCTGGGTCACTACTTTCCAGGCAGGTAGGCTCCTGCACCCTGCTGACTCCTGGCCACTCTACCGACTTGCTGGCTCCGCCGCTGCCTCACGCGCAAGCTGCCACCCTTTTCTCCCAATGATGATAAAACCCCTTTGTCACCCAGCCCCCAATTGGAATCGGCTACATCATCATCGAGTTTGGTCTCTGAGCCAGGAGCCTGACCGCTCACAACACCAGCTCCCATGCCACTCTCCTCATCGCTACTTGCCCATCTGCCGGAGGAAGCGGCAGATGTCTCCTCCGGATCTTGGCTGGGCAGTAGCTGCTTACTGCCCTCTAGTAGCTCGTCCCCGCTGTATAGTGGAGCTGAGCCCGCGGCATATAGTACTTCTTTGACTGTTGGAACAGAAAATGACAGAGGCAGGTTGAGGACAGGTGAGGGCATAGGGCCTGCTCCCGGGCGATGCCAACTAAGGGTTGTGCCTGATGAACCCACTGACTTTTGACTGGGTGTGTCTGATGTCACTTGCGACGAAGTCGAAGATCAAGTCAACTAATTAAGAACCGCTGGGTTGCTGGTCAAGACACGACAGCTAGCTGACACTGGGAGCTCAGGCCTCTTGAATTGACCCCTGTTGCCATGCCCCCTTACTCTGCTGCGACCTGTGCCTGAGCCAGAAAAATGTAGGCATGTGCCCCTCACCTGCGCAGTACCTATCACTTGTTTGTCTGACATACTGTTAGATCAAATTAGTAAAAAAAAGGAAATTAATACATGCCAAAAAGGGCTATAATTTTCTAACTTCACCACACAACGGCTAAAAAGCCCCTTCCCCCCACTAATACATGCCAAAAAGAGCTTAAATTTTCTCACTTCACCACACAACAGCTAACAAGCCCCTTTTTTCCCACACTAATACACGCCAAAAAAGGCTTTAGAACATATAACTGCGGCCATGAAGGGCAAATAAAGTTTTTTTTAAGCCACTACTACACTCCAAAAAGGGCTGTAATTTTCCCACTTCACCACACAACAGCTAACAAGCCCCTTTTTTCCCCACTAATACACGCAAAAAAGGCTTTAGAACATATTACTGCGGCCGTGAACGGCAAATAAAGTTGTTTTTTTTGCCACTAATACACGCCAAAAAAGGCTGTAATTCTCTCACTTCACCACACAACGGCCAATAAGCCCCTTTTTTACTCCCACTAATACACGCCAAAAAGGGCTTTATTTTCTCACTTCACCACACAACAGCTAATAAGCCCCTTTATTTCCCACACTAATACACGCCAAAAAAAGGCTTTAGAACATATAACTGCGGCTGTGAAAAGCAAATAACGTTTTTTTTTGCCACTAATACACGCCAAAAAGGGCTGTGATTTTCCCACTTAACCACACAATGGCTGATAAGCTGTTTTTCTTTTCCCCCTAATACACGCCAAAAAACAGCTTTAGAACATATAACTGCGGCCGTAAAAGGCAAATAAAGTTTTTTTTTTGCCACTAATACATGTCAAAAAGGGCTTTAATTTTCTCACTTCACCACACAACGGCTAATAGGCCTTTTTTCTTTTCCCCACTAACACACGCCAAAAAGAGTCTTTAGAACATATAACTGCGGCTGTGAGCGGCAAAAAATATATTTTTTGCCACTAATACACGCCAAAAAGGGCTTTAATTCTCTCACTTCACCACACAATGGCTAATAAGTAGTGATGAGCAGCAGGGGAAATATTCAAATTCACGATATTTCGCGAAGATTTGTTAGAATATTCATCATATATTCACAAATATTCGTGCTATATATTCGTTTTTTAGAGTATTCATCATTTTCTCCAATTTAATGTGAAAAGTCATTGGCCCAAAAGCAACTTAAGCAGGGAGGAATCATGACTTCACATGGAAAAAAATGACAAAAATTCTAAACACACAACGGCTAATAAGCCCTTTTTCTTGTTCACCATTAATACACGACAAAAAAAGGCTTTAGAACATATATATAACTGCATCGCACAAGGGCTAATAAGACTCCAATAACAAGAACAGTTTGCTGGAATTACAGAGGCATTGCAAACCTGAAATTGCAGCAGTATAAGGGCAATTTGGATCCACAGTCAGTGCAGCAAGGTGTAATAGGATTGTTCCTATTACCCAGGCTGTAAACACCCCTATTGAACACTGTTCTGCTTCAGTACTGTGGAATAATTCCTCCCTATCCTTTACTTACACTTCTAATGCTCTTTCCCTGAACTTCTATTGAGCAAAATATAAGTTTTCAAGTACTTTCCGAGCACTGTCCCTAGTGCCTGCTAACGTCTCTCCCTGCACTAAGTACACTGGAAAATGGGAGAATCCAAGATGGCTGAGGCTATTTATAGGGCTTTGACATCACAGGGCTGGCTGCTGATTGGCTGCATGCATGACATTGTGGGTGATCCCTCGTTCCTAGAGTTCCTTGCTCCATATCCTAACATGTGCAGCAGCCATTTTAGGAAAAAATGCGATTCGTTACCATCAAGCGAGAGTAAATTCGGATTCAGTGTGAATCGAATAATTCCTGAAATTCGAATCGAATTCTACTTCGTCAGCTTTGATTCGCTCATTTATAATTATAACCTATAGTACACTTTACCAGTGCTGTGAGGTGCATCAAAAATTGTGTCTGAACCTATGATACACTGGTAGACCAAATAGAAAAGGAACAAAAGTGCATAAGCAACAAAACTAGGTCATCTGCATTTGGGGGCACTAAAATGGCATCCAATTTTCTTCTCTGTTCATTGATTTCTTAGTATATGTACACAGTTTATTTATTCTCAGTGAGTTTGGGAATGATGGGTTGGTTTAAGCTTTCAACCAAGGGAAATACATTGAACACTAAATTAAAAGCAGATTTATCTACCAACTATGGTTTTCTCTTTACACTAATCTACCTAGTTTTTTAAGCAATTAAGTAATTGTTTGCGTCCTTATTTCTGTTACAGATACACTTTTTACGTTTTTAGTACAAGGCAAAAACATTTTTTGTTTGGCTATCAACATGCATTTTTGTGGTGCTTTCTTGTGACCAAAGGTTATTTGGTTTCAACATTTTGAAACATGTTTTCAAAATACAGTACGGATGTAGTAGGGTTAACACTCATGCTTTATGAGACGTGTTATCTAAACTAAATGCAACTAAATGCATTAAGCAATTGCTTTTCAATGGCTTTTGTTTCAAGATAAATTTGAGTTAAGGGTTTGAGTGTTAACCTGCTATTCATTTTACTTTCTAGTAAATATATGCATTCTCAAAACCTGGAGGTGCGCCGTGTGTGTGCCCATTTCAGAAAGTCAACTACGGCTGCCGACGGTCTGGCAACGTTGCTGCAGCACTTGTATTTGCCAGCTAACCGACTGTTGTGCGACATGAGCAGGCGCTAGAATTCCACATTATTATTATTTATTATTAAAGCGCTATTCATTCCATAGCGCTGTACATATGAATAGGGGTATACATACATAATACAGACAACACTAAGCATAAAGAAGATGAGTTACAAACTGGTACAGAAGGAGAGAGGGCCCTGCCCATGAGGGCTTACAATCTACATATATTACACATGTTGGCAAGGCTTTGTGAGCAGCAGAAGGCAGTACTGGAATACCAGCTGCAACATAGTCTTGTATGTCTGACCTCTGTGAGGTTTTACGCAACTTTGAGGTATAAACACAGATGGTGAGTGGCGATACCGCTATTATCAGCCTAACCATCCCACTTCTGTGTCTACTGAAATGCTGGCTGCTAACAATGAAGGCGGACGCTTTACATGTGGAAGAGGTGGAACTAGGGGGAAGACATTACACTGGGTGATAGCCCGACCACCCTCAGTTAGTCTTCTCAAATTGGATGATGATGATGAGGAAGAGGAGCAATAGACAGTTGCCTCCACTACAGAGGGTAGTAACCATGGGCAGGAGAGGATGAAGAGGATAAGAAGATTGAGAGTCATCCTCCTGATGAGGACAGCAAAGTCTATTCTGTTGGGACTGACATACATGGCTGACTTTATGTTATGCTGCTTTTCCTGTGAACCTCGCATTCTACACATTTTTCACAACAGCGATTACTGGTTGTTCAGTTCACCCTTCTCGACCCATGCTACAAAGAGAACTTCTCATCTCTTATTCCTGTGGTGGAGAGGAAGAACAAAATGGTGCAATACCATAATGTCCTTTTTGAAAAAATTGCTCCATAAATTTCCATCTGGCAATGCTGGCGGCAGAGTACGTAGTTCCTTGGGCAACCCAGGAGGGGAGATGAGGGGAACACACAGCAGTTCCAACAGAGGTAGGACAACCCTCTCCAAGACCTGGGACAGTTTCATGACGCCCTGCCAGCATCCTCACCTTGATGCGTGGCCTAGTGTCACAAGGATGGAAAAAGTTTGGAAGATGGTGAAGGAGTACATAGCAGCCCATGTCAGTGTCATCAGTGATCCCTCTGTGCCTTACAACTACTGGGTGTCCAAGCTGGACACGTGGCACAAACAAGCTGGCACTCTACAGCTATAGCTAAATGATAAGCAACATGGAAGATATACTATATTGGACTGTAGTATTCAGGGTAATTGACCGCATGGACAGTTTGCAATAAATAAGTGGGTTTTGGGCTGCAGTTTCGGCGCTCAGTCTCTAAAAGGTTCGCCATCGCCATCACTGTTTTAAAGGGTTAGCGCACCTGGAAACCTCAGCTACATTCTTTTACTCAGTTTCATTGCACCCAGGGCCACGACCTCTGCGTGCACCATCAGCATTATGGCCACTTGCACGTCCCTTACTGGCCGCCTTCTTAATATTGAATGTTCTATTTGCTTAAACGTATGTCACACGTACAGTAGCGTAGGATTTGTAAGTGTACGCGCCAATAAATTAAAATAGGTATTTGGGATACGCACACTTTACACAGACAATGTAGCCCTAGCATACACCGTCTGTGGATAAAGTACAGTATATGTCAGTGATATGTATGAAATGCACACACAGTAGATGTTGCACAAATAATTTACATTTCCCCAAAATACTCTGTTTTCACATGTGGTACAGTATTTGAAACAGAGAGCCACAAACTATGGACACTAGATTAGGCCCAGATTATTTAGATTTGCGCATCAGACACTGTTTTCAGATGTGGTACAGTGTTTGAGACAGAAAGCCACACACTATGGAGACTAGATGTTGCACAAATTAGTTAAATTGACAATAAATACAGTATATGTCACGGATGTGGATTAAATGCACACACATATGTGGCACAAATTATTTCAATTTTCCCCAAAACCAGAGTTTGCGGATGGTGTACAGTATATGTCACGGATGTGGATTAAACGCACACACAGATGTGGCACAAATTAGTTAAATTTCCCCCCCAAAAAAAACAGTCTGCGGATGATGTACAATATATGTCACTAATTGGTATTAAAGAAAAATATATTTCTGCTGTCAAACACACACACTAGCCCTTAAAAGAATTATTGGTTGCATGAAAAGCTTTAGTTAGTTGTTAAAACAGCGATTTTTCTCCCTGCACTTTGTCTCTTCCTCAGCACGGTTGTCCCTGAGACTGATCAATTGAGCACAGGTACTAAAAATATATTACTGTTCTCAAACACACACACACAATGTAGTCCTTAAAAGGACTTTTGGGTCTTTGCAAATCTTGTTGTCACGATGGGAAGTGAGGAAAACTCCCCACCGTTCAATTCCGTAGGAATTAGGTTGCAGCTAGGCCAGAAGGACAAAAAAGAGAGCAGGTCACCTCCTACAGCGTCCCTAATACTGACCCTGACTCCTAACAGTATGAGCCAACCCAGATGGCAGGAGGGCTCATACCCACGAACCTCGGGGCCCTAATAACCCTCAAGGAATCCCTGGGCAAAGAGCAGGGTAGAGACGACCTGTTCCTCCTAACACGGACAAACAGAAGTCTCCAATGGTGAGGCTGCAAGGAAAGGAAACCGTATGCAGCAAATGGAATAGGCAGGTAAGCGACGACAACAACACACATACCTACCAAAGGCACACCGTCTGGAACCCGTGCAGAAGTGCTGATGTCCACACACTATAAGGACACAGCATATACACACACTTACAGGAATCCAGAACACACATAGCTGTGTACAGACAATTGGTTCCCCCTCCGGGGAACAAGAGACCCCTTTCTGGAGGACACAACGTAAGACAGGGGAATGTCTAGCAAACGTGCTGGACACAAAGCAACACCAGACATGTAACACCAAACTAGACATACATACACCCTGAACAAACCCACACCAAACATCAAAGGGGAAGGAAGGAGACACCGGGATGATGTTGATGACAACTAGGATGGCCCTCACTGGACAGATGGAATATCCAGGAACAGCAAACCACCAGCACACACAAAGGCTTGAGGGAGACTGAACTTCATGCTACCAGCAGAAGCCAATTAGCCCAAAGCAACCACACCCACACCTGGCACCCACATTAACCCCGTGTTCACCAGAAAGGGAAGGGAAACAACTAAAAGGGAAAATCGCACACACATGCAGAAACCACACGTTGCTGCAGGCAACTGCATGAGTGGCAACTGTGTCACGACACAAACAACATAGGCCGTGACACTGCCCCCGCATGCAACAATAACACCACGTTGCCGAAGGCAACTGCATGTGTGGCAACCATGTCACGGTGCCCACCACAGGCTGTGACACTGTTTCTAATAAAATCTGTTAAATTGCACTTTAGACACTATCTTTCCATGCCTACCCTTTGCTCTCCCTAACGCTGACTGAGCCGAACACGTGTCATCGGGTGCTATATAGCACCCGATGACGTGTTCTGGCCAGCCAATCAGTGTAATGCTAGTAGCTAACATGGCTATGGCATTACACTGAAGGACATTACTTACCTGCACGTTGATTGGCTGCTTAGGAGGCACCAAACGTGCGAGGAGGAGACTTGAGCATTTCACTCAAGCACACGTGGTACTCCGGTGAGTACCGCCATGGGCCGAGCATAGCGATGCTCGAGCCGAATTGGTACTCGGCCGAGCATGCTCACTCATCACTAACAACAACCCCTACAGTTGTAGTGATAAATCATTACCTCTTGCTACTTTTAGAAAACTGACAAGGATGCACTTTTAAAGGCTATTAACATCTTTTACATGCGAAAAAATGTTGTTTACCTTGTTAGAAAAAGAGTTACACTAAGTTTCAGGCTTCAATACTTATTCCTTTATTCATTTTTTGATCTAGTTTGCAATCTGCTCTGAGTTTTATACTTTTCTCATAAGCATTGCCCTTCTAGTAACATGCTGGATGTGTGTACAGTATGCTGGTGCTGTCATGAACTCTTACATAGAGACAGCTTAAAATGTAACTGCCGTTTCATTATTATTATTTTTTTGCTAATGTGTAGAGACAGTGACAGGGAACATTTTTGTAATATACTTAATTTAGAGAAAATGTTTATTTGTGGTAGAAAACTGGGGCTGAAATGTCCCATAGCAGCACTCTTTCAAATGAGCATTGCTAAGGCACATCCGTCTTCTAGCTGCATAAGAGAGATGGGCTGTGCGGGAGCTGCGGGCCTCTGCCTACCCTGCTCCCTCACAACCTAGTGGAAAAAAGAGCCTTCTCTGTTTATAAAGTAAATATACATTTCCCTTTTTATAAAATATGTACTTCTGCACTATTGTGTATGCTCACTGACCAGAGTGGCCAGCACTGTCAGTGAGCTTTCCCCCTGCACTCCCGGCATGCTGACTAATAAACCAGCCGCCGGGAGCACTGCTTGTGTAAGCGGTAAGCGCTCACTACAGGAAGTGCATGGAGGCAGGGGGAAGCTCTTATATAGTATATTAGGACAGTTATGTCCCTATATACTGTATAAAAGCTTCCCTCTGCCTCCCTGCACTACCTGTAGTGAGCGCTGCCCTCTCTAATAATTTGGTGTTATTGTTTGGTGTTTTGTTAATATTATTACACTGCTAGGTAGAGGCTTCCACCTGTCAGTTTTGCCAGTGAAGTTACTGGCTCTGATAGGTGGGCTTTAGCACTGCCCTAGCCGTTTAACAGCCTAGGGCAGCGCTAAAGCCTGCCCATTAGTGCCGGAAAAGTCACCTGGCTCACTGCTAGGAGGAAGCCTCCGTCTAGCTTTCCCCATAGAGAGCCCGGTATGTCACTGGATTTCCAGACAATGCTTTTGCCCTGCATGATTCAGGACAAAAGAGAGCAGCTCATAGCAGGGGGGCTGCCATGGGGAAAATGAGGATATATCCAGGCTCAGCTCTGAACCCGGACAAATTTTTTAATTAGGGTGGGGTTGCTGATTGTTGAGCCTTTATATATTCAGGTCTTACTCCATTCTGGTTGCTGGGTGTCGTGTTTGCCATGTGCATTTCCTTCTAAATATTATGTATGTTGTTCTGTAATCTGAGATCCATAATTTAACAACTGTATCTTGTTTTAGTCAAGTCTATTTTCTGTCTATTCTGGGATCTGTAGTTTTTTTTTATGTGTTTGAGATATGTTTGTTGCTGTACTATTGTATTGTACTGGTTATTTGCTGGGTTCAATTCAGGAAGAGTCAGTTCAGTATTGCTTCACTTCTGTTTACTGAAAATCTTCTGCTATGTACTTCTATGCCATATATCTTGGATATCAATTATCAATTATCAATTACTGTGATCCTCATTATTTTATCTATTGCTGAGTTTAATTGTTTTATAATTAAAACTTTTGCATTTTATATGATTTTAAATAATACATGCATCTAATGCATATAAAAGAGAATCCAGGCCAAATATTATCTATTTTTGTTATGCTTGCCAATTCTGCACTAAGTCTTTTATATGAGACAGCATCTGGTAGATAACAAGAAACAGAATTGGTATGTTTAAATGTGATCAAGCTTCTTTATCTCACAGGCAATGGCCTATAGGCACATGCATTGGGACAAAAGGAAACAGAGCATAATAGAAACTACTCCATATTTATACAGCAGAAATATTATCCACATATAGGTGGATAAGAAAAACAGACTTTGAAAATTCTTAAATGGATGAACTTCTGCTTGCCCTCAGTAGTTCCTCATTTAACTCTCCAATGTGCTTTTTATTGCTGATATATTCCAGATACTGTCCTTTACTTACCCTCTTGTAGAAAAAGGGTATGCTGGATAGTAATTCTTATTCATATATCATGAAAAACTGACCAACAGATAACATAAATAAACATATTTACACATTTCTGTATCTGAAAAGCTTAGCTTACTATATTGTTTTAACCTGTACTCTTACATTTTTACCTTTTCTATAAAAAAAAGTGTAAATGAAGACACACAAAGAATGCACACATTGCTTAACTCATGGAAAAGACAAAGGATGACATTTATCCTCCCCTGTGTGCCAGACTACTGGTGCCAAAAAGTTGCAAACTTTGGTGCACAATATAGTTGCGCAAAATTTTACGACTTTTTGTTGGTTTCAGACACTGCTTGCCATTTTTCAATGTGATGGGCGGTGTGGGGCAGCCTAGCCAGCCCTTACATTTACTATGCCAGGAACGTGGCATAAATTATAGCGTATATCTACACCATCTCACTAGCACATGGACTTGCAAAGATGCAACATAAATGTTGATAGGCATGCACTTCTTAATATTTGTGTCACATCAGAAGTGAGCAGAGAGAGATTAAGCCTGGCATTTCAAATGCCGGTCTTGATAAATGTCCACCATATTCTCTTTCTAGTTTTTGGAACCACTCTCATATAAAGGAATTAGTCTGCATTTGCAGATTTGATTGCGTGTGGAGGAAACTCATTGCTCTATATAATTTAACACACTATTTTCAACACACACCTCAACATAGTGTACAGTCATATAGCGTACAAATGTATCATATGGTGTCTATTTATAAGTGCCATATAGTGTGGTGCCCAAATAACAGTGACAGCCTAATAGCACATTGTTGCCTTGTGCTATACACTGCAAAAAAATATACTGAAACATGCCTTAATAAAATAAACATGTAAATATCTCATATAATAGTACCCTATAATATCGATTCTGACAGAATAAGAGCTCCACTCCCTAAATAGTACACATATATAATATACAACAGATTGTAAAAAAAAAAAAGCTTCTTCAGACGAATCACTACTGATGGGCTGTGCTTGTTACTCCAGGTCAGACCCTTTCACTTAAATAGATCGGAGCTGCAATAGTAGACACAGCCGATGAACAAGAGTGGCACTGAAACAAACAAACAAAAAAACCTTTTGCAGGGGTAGAAAACAGCCTAGACGAGTTTAAAATAGCAACAGAAGTTATACTCACCTCACCAACCCCACTTTGGTTCTGATGCTTCCCAAGTCCCCCGTCAGTCTATACTTACAGTACCTTTCCATCTGGTCACAAACATTGGTAGCCAATCACATATCCACATAGAGACTGATGGGGGAACCCGGAAGCATCAGAACTAGAGTGGTGAACAATTATTAAGGTCAGTCTGCCTTTCTAAATATTCTAAGCTGATTTTTTACTACATTTACCACTGTGTCAGTCATTGGATTCTCTGTCCACATTATACAGTAGTACAGAGACAATCAAATGTAGCTTATTCAAGACTCTTGGGTCACTAGTTTATTGTGTTCTAGAGGTTTGATCACAATAATGATGTGGATTACTGCCCAATATAACTCACACTGGAATACATTGAATTTGATGTCGAAAACTATATTTTTTTAAAGTCATCTGTACATTACTTTAGGGATCATTGTAATATTCACACCATCTTTGTATTTTTATACAGAAAATCCCATAGAAATATGTTTTTATCAAAACGGAATATAATAACCTGATATATCTGGACATGGGATGGTACATTACAGGTCATGATATTGAGGTGTAGGTTGATGCTTATAACATTTCTGCTTATGCTGAGAGGTTTACCGATGTGCAACTAAATGGAGACAACTATAGAAGAAAGGCCATAGATTGCACAACTACATGTTATGTATTGATCTACTGCTAATCTAAATTTATGAATATGAGCATGAGGCGCCAACTTCAAGTGACCTCTTTCAAATGTGTCCCCATACTAATTTAGTGCAGCTGCTGCCACGGGATTCCCTTGGCTCTGGGTTACACAATGCCTCAGAAAACAGTTGGGATACAGCACTGCACCATGTGAACAAAAGCTAACCTTTACATGTGGATCAGAATACAGATTGAGAGCAGGTAGGTATCAGGGGCGTAACTACCATAGTGGAAGACCATTTGACTGCTATAGGGCCCAGGGAAAGAGGAGGCCCAGTTGGGATCTCCTCTTCTACTGGGGTGAAAACTTGGTCAGGACTCTACTCTCTAAAGAAACAACTTTTATCAAACGAGCCAGTGGAAAATATGGCCCAAGGGTCATTGAATGGGGTTTAGGCAGAAACCCCTCTGTCCTGTGTGGGGGGCCTGGTTTGATCCTTGCTATGGGGCCCTTACTTCTCTATGTATGCCACTGGTATTAACCGTTATGCAGTTTCCTGCTAATTAAAAACACCTAGGCAAAATGGATGGAGTGGTGATACAATAAAAAATAAATATGAGGGAACAGAATATGCAACAACTGTAGAAAAAAGACTTGGATATCATATATCCACATGTTACACATTGATCTATTGCTGATTTGATCAAAATGTAGAAGCCTATTCGCCAACTTTACTACGACCTCTTTTAAGTAGGCCCCCATTCTAATTTGGTGCAGAAAATCATTGCCCCACATTTTTTTGTTTCACCTTAGTACAAGCACTCCACTAATTTAGCCCATGTGTTCTGATCTCTGAGACCACATGGAAAGGGAGATTTTGTAATGCTTTAATCCAATGCCGTGTTGGTGGGGTAGTGCTAGAGCAAAGGAGGCTTTGCCTAGCAACAGGGGTGCAGTCGTCATGCAGTGCCATGCCGAATTACTGTAGGAACCCACTTGAAATTAGCAAGAGAGCTTATACATTTTGTTTGAAAATTATAAAAACAACCTCATGTTCATTTTTATAAATTTTGGATACTAGTAATACATCAATGTATAACGGATACATGCTCCATGTCTTTTTTCTTCTACAATTAATACCACAGGCGGACTGGCGATAGACCCTACAGGGAATCTCCACCTCAGTTATCCTTACTGCCGCTTGCTACATACATAACAATCTGAAGCTCTTTGTGTTACATAGTCCTGGGAGCATTAGCTACCCATGTACCTGGCCGCCAGCCACAGATGACCTCCTAACTTCAATTGTATCACTGTCTTCCGGACAGTGAAACAGTTGAATACTGCGATGGGGCATGTGAACCCATGGTTCTCTACCCTGTCGTTTACCCTCATAGGACACCATATACCCCTTGATAAAGCCCCCGGAGAACCACATCAGGTCGTGGGCATACATCCATTTATTTATTTATTTTATTTCTTCTTCTGAGTATATCTATGGACTACTTTATTTTTATTTTGGGGAGGCAGGTTTGGTGACTGCCTGGTATACTGCACCCCATCTTTGATTATCCTTGGTTATGGATTTATATATCAATGCAGTGCACCTTCCATACTCTCTTGCTCATATTTTGCTGGCCACCCACACATATTTCTGTGTTCCTCTTGTGCTGTATTGTGTAGATTATTTTACTCATATATTATTATGACTATTAGTACACATGCATCTCAGGTCCTAAGCCCCCTGCTCCATTTCTTGATTAGAGACAACTGGAGGAGAGGAGGACAAAACGTGGAAACTGGTGCTTGCCACCAGAGAAGGGCAGCTTCTGGGGAGGTATTTTGTGCAGCTGGGATGGTATGTTGTGCTGCACTGTGGTTTTATTGACTCCAGCTACTTATGTTGGCTCATCTTCTGTCAGTTTAGACCTACCTACAAATAGGGGGCCTTTTTTTTCCAGGGCCACTTTTATTTTTCAATCCGCCCCTGGTTGTTGCAATTAAATAAAGATCCCTGGTAGCAGAAATAGGAATTAGAAGAGTCAGGTGTTATGTTTCAGAAGTAATTTCATATGTTTAAAATTTCCAAAAATGAATAACTGCAAATGCATTCCTGTGTTTCAAAAGCCAAATGCTGAATACTTCCGGAGCAAGTGCTCTTTTGGTTTGCTCTAATCCCAATCTTCCTACATCCTCAAGCCTCATTATATCACTGGTGCACACTATCCTACTCTTCCTGTTTCTCTCCTTTAACTGTATCCTCTACAGTAGTGCACCTACTGTAGCTGTTCTGCTCATCAACTGGGCTGTGACCCTTCATTATCACAGAGTGATGCACCTTGTGTCGTGGCACAAGTCACACGTTCCTAAGGCCGGCTTTGCCGGACACCTTACCCCATCTAACTTTTCCTTCCATTAATCTTTTGTGAGATTCCAGGCTATTAGACAATGTTGCAATAACAGAAGCCCTTTCATGATATTTCAGTCTGTGCTGTACTTTTGGCTATTACCAAAATGTGTGGTAATTACACATTTGCAGTTCAATTTGTTTAGTTTGCTTAGTTCTTTGTGGATCTACACAATGTATCCCATAGACAGTAGATACCTATATGGATTAACAGCATGTGAATAAACAATTTTAACCTACATAAAAACCAAAGTCTACTGTCTATCATGTTAAAATAGCGGATATTAGTAAATGTGGGCAAAACATGCAGTCCATGATTTGAACCCTATTTTTCTTATAGTATGCCTTTAAGCCCAGTCTCCTGATTTGATTAAGTAAAGGTACAAATAGCTGGTAATGTTTTACCTAATAGTGCCTTTATGCAATCAATTTATAACAATTGGCATAAAAGTTAACTCAGAAAGCAAGAAATCTATTATCTGGTGGTCTTCCAGATTATGTCACATTTCATCTGTTTTCTAGCTTTGTTTTCTAAAGGCAAACGTCAATATGATATGACAATAATGGGTGAGTAGAAGGAGGTTATAGGGTATTACTCTGTGGGTTTATTCAGGTCAGAATGCAAAGGTCTCTCACATCATGGAACACAAATCATGTAATAACCTCACCTAACGCATAAACGCCACATTTACCCCATAAATATCTGCAATGATTTATTAATCATTTCCTTTACTTGAGACTGTGAGTTGATGAGCCCCAGTCTGCTCTGCATACAATGCCAAGAAATGGATTTGAGCAGCTGCACAAGGACTGTAGGTTGAAGCTTTTGGTTTAGCCAAAACACATTACAAATGCATGAACGGATTTCAGCAAAAGAGTTGTATTATAAAGTTACAGAAAATGATTTTGTAGCAAGTGATATCTTTTAGTGCACCAACATGGTTGTTCTTAACTTCTCTGTTCACAAAGGATCTAAATAACAATGCAAGTGTTGAACAAAAAGGGTTATTTTTTTTAACCATATTTAGCTTTACATTAGCCAATCTGGCACATGTTTACATGGGTTCTCTTTCACAAAACAAATGCATTGAGATTACATAATATATGCTAAACCTACAAAAACAGAGTCAAATTGTACTATTTTATTACAAGTATTAGTACATATCACAAATAGTTTAAAAAAAACATGAGTTTGCAGGGAAAAGACGACTTCACTGGTTGGCACTAGCAAACATGAAAAGTACGAGGTAGTGTAAAAATAAACAAATATCAACAAATTAAAAAATATAGCACTTCATATGAATCAATAAATATGTATACATAAATGTATTGATAAAAATATAAGAATCCCAAGATGTAGTTCTTAGCTATATACACTGTAATAATCTCCAGACGAGAGAGGCAGAGGGGACAATATGCCCAACTCAGTCTGTCATTTGAAAATAAATTGACTAAGAGCAGGAAAGTTGATAATTAGAGATGAGCGAATCGAAGTTGACAAAGTGGAATTCGATCCGAATTTCAGGTTTTATTTGATTCGCAC
Source organism: Bufotes viridis (assembly GCA_033119425.1). NCBI lineage: Eukaryota > Metazoa > Chordata > Amphibia > Anura > Bufonidae > Bufotes > Bufotes viridis. The sequence goes on from CM065591.1 coordinate 274,366,635, forward strand.
AAAATCCGAATTTCCTTGCGATTCGTGGTAAAGAATGGCATTTAATCCTAAAATGGCTGCTGCACGTGTGAGGACATGGAGCAAGGAACTCTGGGAAGGCGTCATCACCCATAATGCCATGCATGCAGCCAATCAGCAGCCAGCCCTGTGATTTTCACAGCCCTATAAATAGCCTCAGCCATCTTGGATTCAGCCATTTTCTAGTGTACTTAGTGCAGGGAGAGACGTCAGCAGGCGCTATGGATAGTGCTAGAAAAAACTTCATTGTGCTAAAAAAATGATTTACGAGTGCAGGGAAAGATTATTCAAAGATTATTCAAAGTGAGAAAATTACAGACTTTTTAGGGGGTGTCTTATTTTCATTTTTAATTATTATTTGATCAAACAGTATGTCAGACAGAGAAGTTCCAGGCCCTGCACAGGGAAGTGGCAGAGGTCTAAATGTGTATGGCGCATGCAGAGGTCGCAGCAGAGTAAGGAACCGTGCCAGCAGGTCGTGTCTTGACCAGCAACCCAGCCGTTCTTGAATGGTTGACTCGATCTTTGACTTAGTCGCAACTGACATCAGACACCCCCAGCCAAGAGTCAGTGTGTTCGTCAGACACAAACATTAGTTGGCATGGCCCAGGAGCAGGCCCTGTGCCCTCACCTGTCCTCAACCTGCCTCTGTCCTTTTCTGTTTCCTCAGCAAGAGAAGTATTGTATGCTGTGGGCTCAGCTCCACTATACAGTGGGGACGAGCTACTAGAAGACAGTCAGCAGCAACTGGCAAGCCAAGATGTGGAAGAAACATACGCCGCATCCTCCACTAGGCAGGCAAGTAGTGATGAGGAGAATGGTGGGGGAGCTGGTGTTGCGAGCTGTCAGACTCCTGACCCAGAGACGGTTGAGGAGGACATCAGTGACATGCAGACAGTACTCAATGCTAATGATGTATCTAATCATACTTGGGAGCGGGGTGAATTAGGGGCTTCCTCATCATTGGGAGAAGAGGTTGGCAGCTTGCGCATGAGGCAGTGGCGGAGCCATTAAGTTGCTTCCATGGCCGGGAGTGAACAGGGTGAAAGCAGTGGGAGGTCAAGAGCCAAACGTGCCCAGGGTAGACCACCTGCTTTGCAGGAGTCTACCTGCCCGGGAAGTAGCGGTGCACGTGTTCACGGAGGCAGCGGCAGTAGCAGTCAGTAAGTGCGTAGTGTTGAGGTTAAAATCACCTAGTCTGCGGTGTGGCAATTTTTTGTTAAGCCGCCGGAGGAGGTGAACATGGTCATATGTAGAATCTGTGGGCAGAAGGTGAAGCGTGTCCAGGGTGCCAATGTTGGCACCATGTCCTTGCGTGAACATCTGCAGCTTCACTATAAAGTGGCCTGGGAGAACCGAGGCTCCAATGTGATGGACCAGCCTGCCGCAGCAACCGCTGCATCACCCAGTGGCACGCAGACGATTTCAGGCAGTCAAAGCTCCACCACCTCAGCCGAAGGATGCTGTCTGTCCTTTCCAGCATATGCTGGTCCTTATGCTCCTGCTTCTCGCCCTCATACTCCTCGTAACTCGTCAGTAATTCCGTCAGCAATCGATCACCGAAGCGATTGCCAAGAAGCAACAGTATGCGTGCACTCATTTAACTGCGCAGGATCTGAACGTGCTCCTATCCAAGTTGATGGTGCTGCAGTCCCTCCCTTTCCAAGTGGTGGACTCTGCACCTTTCAGTGAACTGATGGCTTGTGCCAAGCTGAGGTGGAGAGTCCCAAGCCGTAATTTCATTGCCAAAAAGACAGTACCAGCCCTGTACACACATGTAGAACAGAAGGTGGGCCAGTTATTGAGCCTATCGGTGTCTGCCAAAGTGCACAGAAACACCGACGTGTGGAGCTGTAACTACGGTCAGGGACAATACATGTCCTTTATGGCCCACTGGGTCAACTTAGCCAGGTGATGCCGCTTCCGCGTTCTCACGCTGTTGGTCCTGTAACAATGTCCGCCTCTGCCCCCTCATCCTCCACCGTGACCTCAGCCTCTACTGCAGAGACAATTCACAGTGCCCCTCCAGCATACCACATGTGCAGGTGTCACGCTGTTCTGCACCTCATTTTTCTGGGCGAACTGAGTCACACAGGGGAGGAACTGCTCCATGTCCTTCATCAAGAAATCAAATCCTGGCTTTCTCCATGACAGCTCAAAATCAGACCCATAGTCACTGACAACGTGAAGAACATGGTGTCGGCGCTGCATCAAGGAGGGCTGAGCCATGCACCCTGCATGGCACACGTGTCCTATCTGGTTATCAAGCGGTTGAAGTCTTCCACCCATCTGCGAGACATCCTAAAAATGGCCAGGAAACTTTGCATGCACTTCACCCACTCCTACACGGCAAAGCAGACCCTCCTTGAGCTGCAGCAGCAGAACGACCTCCCCCAACAGAAGCTGATATGCGACGTTTCAACCCCTTGGAATTCCACCATCCATATGTTGGACTGACTATACGAACAGAGAAAGGCCATATACGATTCATTGACGATCCAAGTGGACAGGAGTACTCCCCTGTGTAACTTTGATTGTCAGCCAGTGGCAGCTCATGCGTGACACCTGCCGTTTGCTCAGGCCCTTTGAGGAGGCCACGTTATTTGTCAGTCGCCAGAACTACGGTATGAACAACGTCATTTCATGCTGTATGCTCAATTGTTTGCATAGTGATAGCCGAATTGTCACTATTCGGCAGAGGGATGACTTCTGGCTCACCTTGTTGGACACCTGCTACCAGTCCAAAATGGCGGCCTTTTTTACACCCGCTGAGAGGAAGGACAAACTGAACTACTATAGAGACATCTTATGTAGTCGGTTGGCCACTGTCTATCTGCGCAACAATGTGGCATCCTGATGCTGCTGCAACCTCCACACTATCTGCTGCGATCTCCACACTGTGTAACCTTGCCACTCTGTGGACTCCTCATGTTGCTGCCACCTCCACAATATATTACCTTGCCATTCTGTGGTCTCCTGATGCTGCTGCCATCTTCACACTATGTTACCTTGCCACTCTGTGGTCTACTGATGCTGCTGCTATCTCCACACTGTGTCACCTTGCCATTCTGTGGTCTCCTGATGCTGCCACCTCCACACTATGTCACCTTGTCACTCTGTGGTCTCCTGATGCTGCTGCCACCTCCACACTATGTCACCTTGCCACTCTGTGGCCTCCTCATGATGCTGCCACCTCCACACTATGTCACCTTGCCACTCTGTGGCCTCCTCATGCTGCTGCCACCTCTACACTATGTCACATTGCCAGTCTGTGGTCTCCTCATGCTGCTGTCACCTCCACACTTTGTCACCTTACCACTCTGTGGTTTCCTCATGCTGCTGCCACCTCCACACTATGTCACTTTGCCACTTTATGGTCTTCTGATGCTGCTGCTGCCACCTCCACGTTATGTCACTTTGCCACTCTGTGGTCTCCTCATGCTGCTGCCACCTCCACACTATGTCAACTTGCCACTCTGTGGCCTCCTGATACTGCCGCCACATCCACACTGTCATTGTGCCAAGTCTTATGTCTGATCAAATCTATTTATGTTGTATGTTACACTGTTTTATGTTATCTAAACTATTTAGGTCCAGCATTCTGTGCTGATGTAATTTGTTTAAGGCTATTTTCACATCTCCATCTGTCCTTTTCAGCAGGTTGTTCCAGCATGGAATACTAGGAATCGTACGGACAAAAAGCGTTACATGCAGCATTTTATGTCCGGGTGATTCCCAGCATATTTGCTAGGTAGAAGTCTGTTCTCTCCCGGACCCCATTATAGTCAATTGGATCTATTGGGCAGTCAATGCTATCCGGCAATGCCGGATCCGGAGATGTGTATGAAACTAGCCTTGCTGATATTACTGTATCCTTCTGAAGTTATCAATTCGCAGTGCTGAAACTAAGATAATTTGGTAAGTATATACACAATGGCCCACACTTACTAATTTGCACCAAGTTGCTGTCATAAATTACTGCACACTTTAGAGCAATTTGGTGCATTTTGATGCATCTAGGTTTATAAAAATCTACTGTGCCTAGCTTGCCAAGCTGGACAAGGCGTGGCCTATGATGTGCCATCTTGCACCAAATTGTGCCACTATTGTGGCATACATTCTGTATACCTACGGTTAATATAAAATTAGACAAAAATGTTTAGCCATGCTCCTAATTGATCATCAATCATGAACCACAGTGAATACATACCCTGTATATCTAGACAGCCTAAGTTTATGTAGTCTAAGAGATTAGAAGATCTGAACCATACATTTTTTAAAACAGTTTGCTTTTAGTTAGTAGGTGTATCCAGCCAGGGACTTGATATCTGCCTGCTAATTTGCTTTTAATTCTAGCCGGGAAGGACTCAAATAAAACATTTTGACCCAGCATCACCCAGAATTGGTGGATCACTAATAGTCCACTTATTTGACTACCACTTACCAGCTGACAGCTATACTGTATATGTAATTTGGGAACTAGGTCAAACAGAAAATGTTCATATAACAAGGCACGTTAGACTTGACTTCTTATTTTGCTGCAAATATTATCTGTAATGTGTGTGTGTGTGTGAATATCTATGTATTAAATTGCAAAAGTGAAATTTTTGTCAATTAGAATATATACTTTTAAAAATTCAGAGGTTTATTTAAGCTGTAATAGTGTATTTATGAAAGAACTGAAACAGGGAAACTTTCTGTGGAATTTTGCTATCCGCTTTGTCCCCTTTTTTCTCTTTTTATATATTTATTATTTTAGATATATATATATATATTTATATATATATATATATATATATATATATATATATATAAAGAAGGACGTATATATGTATCTATGTTCCACGATCGCCCAAAAACTCAACCATCGATTTCAACGAAACTTGGTATACACATCCCTTGCTCCCTGGAAATAAATCTGGTGGGGGTCATACGACTGGACTGATCTTCGCAAAATTTGAAACACAGGTACATCAGATGTCCGGGAAGGTTTTAGACTGGGTCTCAGCTCTCTAGGATGGACCGTACATGAGATATTCTCAAAAAATGACCTGCATTAGCCAATACAAGCTTGCAAGTCTTTCTCTTCATATCCCAACTGTCATACACACGGTCACATGTCCCTTATCAGCCAATAGAAGCTCGCAGGCCCTTAGTCTCCACATACACACAGTTTTGTTCCAGGTTTCCATAATAACACAGCCATTTTTCTTCACTGCTGTAGGTCAGCTTTAGGCTAGGGCTACACGACGACACGTGCTGCGTCACAATAAGCAGCACGACACATAGGGCACAACTACACTGCTACATGTGTTGCGCAAAATTGATGTTGCACCAATGTCGCGCGACAATTTTTATAATGATAGTTTATGGTGTTGCACTGTGAAATGTGACATAATGCGAAGCAATAGTCGCTTGGATGGATTTTTTGGGACTGTCGTGTCGCAGTCGCAGCATGTCACATGTCGCAGTGCACCATAGCCTATCATTATAAAAACTGTTGAGATGTCGCGCTAAACATGTCGTCGTCTAGCCCTAGCATTAAAGGGGCAGGGTGCTGTGGAGGTCACTGTTAAAAAGGCGTTCACTGTGGATGTTACTGTTAAGGGGACAGGCCGCTGTGGACTCTGTGGAGGTCACTGTTAAAGGGGCGGGCACTGTGGCAGTCACTGTAAAGTTGGCAGAGGTCACTATTAAAGGGGCAACTGCTGTGGAGGTCAATGTTAAGGCGAAAGGGTACAGTGAGATCATTGTTAAGGGAGTGGGGTACTGTGGAGGTCACTGTTAAGGGGGCAGGCCCCTGAGGAGGTCACTGTCAAGGGAGTGGGGTGCTCACCATTAAAGGGTTGGGCTGCTGAATGTCAACATTAAGGGGATGGGCTGCTGTGGAGCTTCTATTTTAAAGTGGCGGGGCACTGTGGGGGGGGATCAGTGTTAAGGGGTGCGGGACTGAGTAGTTCACTGTTAAAGGGGTGGGGTGCTGTAGAGGTCACTGTTATGGGGATACTGTCGATATCTTTTAACGACACACACAAACATTAAATGAAATAGATGAAATATACTCGTATGAAGCCGGGTCCTTCTGCTAGTAGTGCTATAAAAGTCCAAACATCTTTATTTGTACTTGTATTTGTATTTGTATGGTACCTGAAATGATAGATACTTAGCATTCTAAATACCTATAATGCCACAGTGGGCTGACATTTTATTCATGTGCTTTAGATTGTTCACCTGTTTCCTTTGGGGGAAATTGCAGAATGAAATTCTTGGCATTTTTTCTCTTAAGTACTGTACCAGATAAGGTTATAGAAGCTTTCAACTGGTTATCTTCCAAACTTTCCAGAAACTAGCCCAGACTTTGAACATAAGGTACCATAATAAATTGTAAGATGCACATAAAGGCTTTAGATTCTAGAGCATCTTGGATAGTAAAAGAAGATTCATTTTGGATCCATATTTAGTTTTAAAACAAGGCTTGATATGGGACAAAAATGTCCTTATTACATAAGATTTAGTGGTATTTATATATATATATATATATATATATATATATATATATATTTTATATTCACTTCTAGTAGCATTTCTCAAAATATTGTCAGATTTCCTGGGGTATACATGGCATCCTTCCATTAATAGGGTTGTCTAAAGAAAAAAAAAACAGTAGCTGCCACTTCTACTTGGTCATTAATTGCTCCTTAAAAATGCCCTTTTGCTTCATTAATAGAAACAGAATCTATTTTTAATTCTCATATATTCAACATAAATATTAAGTTGAATTGCCATTTTTTTTCTAATTATTAGTGAATGCTCATGCCAGAAACACGCTGTATGATTTTCCTGCTGGAATTTGTTCTAAATGAAACAGGAACATATGATGTATTTATTACCGTGCCTACAAATATTTCTTTTGGATCGTGAAAGCTTAACCTTTGCCCTTTTGGGGAAGCTGCAGTCATTTAAAGGATACTTTATCAAAGTCAGACTGTATGCTGGACATGTGCCTATCTGGCAGCCTTCTGTCTCTAAATCTAGAAGATCTTCACAATCTCATGATGTGGGAGATGGTAGGGAGTATGAAGATTTTTAAAATTCATTTTCTCTGCCCACATGTACGCTGTCTAAGTCTGAGAAATGGAAAATTGTCCAGAAATACCTAGTTCCTATTTAGTAAGTGTGAGCAACTTGGAAGGATATTTCATTCAGTAGCATCTGTTCTGTACCTGCCTTTCTTTTAAATATAAATGGATAGATACAGGGAATGAACTTCCTAATGCCGTGATTCCCAGCTGAGGTGATGTGCCACCTCAGAGTACATTGAGAACCTGCCAAGGGTGCTGCAAAAATCCAGCGCTACAGATGGTGACCAAAAATTCTACCACTATCTAGCAAATGTTTTGCTCACATAGCATATGATATGATGATGCTAACTATGCATCTGTGCTCTCCTTCTTCACCCTGTGAGTACTCTTCCTCCACCTCCATCTGTTCTCTCCCATCTCCTCTGCCATTCTCTGTCCACGACACAAATAGATGCTACACTCAATTTAGTTCCTCAATGTAATTTTATCTCTGGGATTCTCAGATGTCCTGTACTCCATCACCACAGAATACCGTGCTTGGGGGTTGCTATGGGCCACTGCAGGGGCAACAACTGCAGCAGCCCAGGGGTCACACTTATAAGATGGTTGGATGTGCAATTGATCCTTTAGCAGTTTTTGCAAGTTAATGTTTTGACGCTTTGGGTTGCCGTTGATTTTGTTATTGTGACAATACCACCCAAGTAGAACTGTTGAGCTGTTATGTTACTGTCTACTGAAGGATATGCTAGTATGTGCCATTTTATGTGGGGATCCTTCAAATGTGCCAAGCATTATATGCCTTGTTTATGTGATATGCTGATATGTGCCCTTTGCCGCTGTGAGATGCCTGGGAAGTAATTGGAAATATGTTCACTACTGTGATGAAATGCCCTGTATATGGAGACCATGCATAGATTTATATATAGAGCGGGGATGTTGCAGATGATGGAGGAATAACCTCTGCAGATATGACCAACCATGATCAATAATATGCGTTAACTAGACTGGGGGTTGAGACAAAATACTGGGGGGAGAAAAAGAAAAATGAGGGGACACTGAGAAGGGGGAGATCAAAAACATGCACCACGTTATTAAGGATCAGTAAAATACAAATAAGTACTTAGAAGTGTGCAAAAGGTACATATCCATTAAAGTGCTAGCTTCAATCTGGGAAAAAGATAGCAGGGTACTCAGAAAAAGGACTGAACAAGAGTCTCTATTTCATAAAGTAAGAATGACCCTGCTAACAATAGTCACAGGTCAAAGAAGGCAGTGCAACAAAAGGAGTAAACATTTGCATCAACACTTCAGCAATAATGTGCAGCCGTCTCACCCATCACAGTGTCCCTCCCCTGACGAAGCCTTTGGCGAAACGCGTAGGGTGAGTGAGGGACACTGTGATGGGTGAGACGGCTGCACATTATTGCTGAAGTGTTGATGCAAATGTTTACTCCTTTTGTTGCACTGCCTTCTTTGACCTGTGACTATTGTTAGCAGGGTCATTCTTACTTTATGAAATAGAGACTCTTGTTCAGTCCTTTTTCTGAGTACCCTGCTATCTTTTCCCAGATTGAAGCTAGCACTTTAATGGATATGTACCTTTTGCACACTTCTAAGTACTTATTTGTATTTTACTGATCCTTAATAACGTGGTGCATGTTTTTGATCTCCCCCTTCTCAGTGTCCCCTCATTTTTCTTTTTCTCCCCCCAGTATTTTGTCTCGATTTTATGTTCATCTATCTCAATAAAGTTTTGTAGTCTTTTCACATTTTTCTTGTTGGTCTTTATTTTTAGACACACATTTTTTGTAGGTTTTTTCTTGATGATGTTGGTGTGTCGTTCCTAGGTCAGTTAATTTCTAGACTGGGGGTTGGTTAATTAAGGGCTAATAGATGAATTAATTCCGGAGTCTGATGGGTACATTGTGGGGCCTGACAGCTGAATTGATTGTGGGGTCTGATGAATTCATTTTGTTTCTATCCGTTTAATTCTAGAGAAAATGACAAAAATTGAATTAGGCCTGGTCCAGATTCACTGTGTAATCAGAACATACTGTGGATTTACTAATCTGCAGCATGCTCATTCAGTTTTAGAAATATAACATTTTGCAGATTTGTTGTGGATTTGGAGCGGATTCATGGCAAATCCATGACAGAAATTTTCTACTGTGTTCCAACTCTATCTACGTAAAGTTAAAGTAGGACTTTCCCAAGACAATTTTTTTTACTAGGGGTTCTTCAGTGGTAAAAAATATTGGGAACCAACTAAAGAAAAAACATTTCTAATAACTTAACTAAAAAAAAGATTGGATAAAATTGTAAAACAAAAGGATGCACATGCAGAACAATGAAAGAACAAAAATAAAAACTAGTGTTGGGCGCGAATATTCGAAACGCGAATATTTATCGTGAATATCAGCACTTTGAGAATTCGTGAATATTTAGAATATAGTGCTATATATTCGTATTTTCTAATATTCTGCATTTTTTTTTTCATCTCAACACATGATTCCTCCCTGCTTCTTGCTTATGGGCCAATGAGAAGGCAGCAATCTGAGATCAGCAACATCCCTAGCAACCAAAGGGAAAGCATTTTCTACATTTTTTCATTTTTTTACAGTTATGAGAGAGACAGCAGTGTAATTGCTGTGCTCTGTGTTTTGCTGTCACATTACATTAGATAGTTAGTTAATTAGTATATATATATATATATATATATATATATATAATAAAGATAGTTAGTGTGAGATAGTCAGTGTAGATTAGATAGTGAGATAGTGTAGCTGATAGGTTCCAGTGCAAGGTGTTAGGTAGTGTGGTTCTGCTGTCCATAGATACATGCTACAGTGCTGTGATGTCACAAGTTCGCAACGATGTGTGCAAATGTGATGAGCTACAGAGTCCTCATTTTAGCAAAGCAGACAGTTTTTGTTTCAGATTCTATACGATCTTACAATGTGCTCCCTCTTATGAGCTGTTGTATGTAGATGTAGCATGGTGGCATGTTTTCAGTTTTCGAAGGTAAGACATTTGTTTTTGCCTACCATGTTTGTGAACATACGCACATGTAGCATCATCACTAGGTCTATTGTCAATTAGTATATGCACAATGCATTCATAAAAGCATAAGACCCTTTTACTTTTTCATATTTTATGTTGCGGCTTGGGCTAAAATAAAAAAAAAATCACAGTTCCCCCCATCATTCTGCACTTAATGCCCCATAATGACAAAATGAAAACCGAATGTTCAAAATCTTTGCAATTTCATTAAAGAGGAAAAACTAAAATATTTTCATGAGTATTCAGATCCTTTACTCAGTACTTAGTTGAAGCACATTTGGCAGCAGTCAGTTTGCCATGGAGAAATTGTCACATTTCAACCTGGCCTAAGAAATTCAGTAGTGAATAGAGCATATCATGATAAAGACTTTTAAAACTGTCATGTCCTTAAGGCATGCAGAGCTAAGGCTGAAATACCTGTATCAGGGACCCAAGTAAGTAACATTTAGGAAAGGGTTAACTGATAAAGTATATTTTGCACATGCATAGTACATAATTGTCTTATGACATTGGAAAACATTTTGTCACAGTTAAATGTGCTCCTTAAAGTCTTAGATTGACTCTCCGCCAAAAAGATTGGCATTCTTAAAGGGGATGTCCAAGTTAAAAAAATGTAAAATAAAAAAAAGTTCACCCCTTTTGTTCACTGGTTTGCCAGCACTGTGCTTCCATCTTTCTGACACTGACACCCTTTCCGGCTGCATCAGTGATGTTCCTTGCACACAGGTCACCGTGCAGCCAATCATTGATCTCAGCTGTGCACAAAAGGTCACTGATAAGGCCAATGATGGGCTACAGTGTTGACCTGTGTGACTGCTGCAGTCAGGAAAACAAACAGCAGTGGGGATGACCAGAGAGCAGTGCAGAAAGATGGAGGAATGGGTGGGTATCGATTCATTTGTTATTTTAGCACATATACTAGGGCTGCCTGAGTTTTTATTGAACTCTTCAGCGATCTTCCCATTTATTTAGGAGGGCTCAATGTAAAGCAGCTGAATAGCCTCAAGGGTAAATGGTATCATTTCTCCATACAGACCCCTTACTTTATAACCAAGGCATTTTTGTTGGGACAATTCACATGAGCAAACCATTTTTACCTGGAAAGTGGGCAAGAACAATAACATGTATAAGCAGTTCTTTCAGTATAGAAAGTTATAAAGGTATCTAGAAGCAAAATGTTCCATTAGGCATAGACGCATCTTATGCTGCCAACAAAGAGAAGCATAATGGCAGAAATCAATATTATATGGCAGTGATGGCGAACATTTTACAGACAGAGTGCCGAAACTGTAACCCAAAGCCCACATATTTATCGCAAAGTGCCAACATGGCAATTTACCCTGAATACTACAGTCCAATAAAGTAGATCTTGCATGTACTTTATCATTTAGCTATAACAGCCTGCCTACATTCAGTGCCTGTGCTCTTCATAGCACATCCTACGCTGATGAATGGCAAGAAAAGTCTAAGGCATATTGGTACACCATAGACTTTTTCCAGGATGTGGATGCCCACAGAGAGGGCTCTGAGTGCCACATCTGTCACCCATGCCATAGGTTCGCCGCCACTGTCATATGGTATGGTGTGACTGTAAATGCATGTTCCAGTTGCATAAAAAACTTGGGAGTAATCAACAATGTCCATTCAATACTATCAAACAGATATTTTTGCATATAGCTGATATTTTATAGAATATAAAGAATTATTTGGAATCTTACATGGCCAAATGGATCAAGATGGTTGTTGGTCAACTTTAGTTTTTGAAATGACACTAGTTGCCTCATCCAGTGAGCTCCAGTTGCAGGGGAGTCAGGGTGGACGTATAACCTTCCAGGCATTGCAGGCTCGGCTTTACCAGCCACCATCCTACAAATGAAATGCCATTGAAACAAATTAAAGAGTTAACAACGTTGTATACAAACAGTCATAGAGTAGTTGGACAATGGCAGTCACATATATGTGGCACAGGTGGATGAAGCAGAATATTTAATAAAAACAATGGGTGCGCACATAGTTTTATATCAGGACAGTTCTGGACAAACCTCTTTAAAGGGGCTGTGCCAGATTGTGAAGTTGGATAGGTGGTATAACTAACTGAAATAGCCGAATATTTCCTTAGTATGTTGTACCCCTAGGCTCTATGGTAAATAAAAAGGAACTCACTGGACACACCCATTGGAAAATCCATTGCACAACATAACCATTGTTTCTGAATCTTTGCTTCTCTCAAAGGAAGCTGCTAGCCAGGCCCAGTGGGAGATTGATAACCACACATTTGAATCCCATAGACAAGTGAAGTCCCCATGGTCTGGGACTTACCCTAAACTTTGCAGCAACAGACTTAACATGTTCTATTTCATCCTGGTTATCTCCCAGATACCGTAACCTTTGGGTGGTCGCACAGAGTAGATGTGGCAATAAACTGCAGCATCAATAACAGCCACATAGCCTACCACTGAAAACAGCGGGAAGCAGATTCCATAAGGCTGCCTGGCAAGGATTCCATGCTAAATTTTGTCTGCATAAGCCACAGTGTGAATGGCCCCTTCCAACCACTAATTTCCCTCACAGTACTGAGATAACATCAACATATATCTGAACTATAGCCAATGCCCCATGTAAGCCTTAGGGACCATTTGCATTACAAAGAAACAATAACTCGTCCTTCGGTAAAAAATTTTATGATATGAAGATAATTTCTCACCATTTATTATCACAGAATTTGTATCGATGGTCATCAGCTGGAACAATGTCAATGAGGAGAATATATTTAGTCTTGGGGTTCATCCCAGTGACTTTAACTTTGTAACTTGGGAACATTCTCCTACAAAGAAAATAAAAACTTAATATCAGTAAATGCATACTCTCAATACAGAGAAAACACATATCATCACCAGTGTCACCTTCATGAAGGTCATCACCAACATTTAGGAATGATTTATGAAAGTTCTCTGCTCAGTTACCTTTTGAAACTATTGAACAGTATGCCCCATGTTGTCTGGCAGGTGTACCTCTGGATGGAGCATGTTGCACATACATTTTATCTCCGTTTCAAATAAGAGCTAGTCCAGTCTTTTTACATCTCCTCCAAGGTTTTTTGGAAATCACTTGCTATGAATGCATAGCATTTTTTGCCAGATTATAGAGTAATGGGGTTGTTGGTAAATTAGAATGTAAGGAATTAACCCATAAACTTTATGCATGTGTAGATTTTAATATCACAGTTTTGATTCTGCACTGGTATTGTGAGACTTTAGGTAATGCCCGCTGTTTTATACAGTATTATATATTACAAAAAAGTGCTCTTCAACACAATTATTAGCACTTTTGACAACCCCTACTATACTTGTTTAAATGGTCCCTTGAGAATAAGCAGTTTACAAAGTGTCCCCTAACTGCAACCCCTAGAGAAACCTAGCAGTAAATATAGATTTTCCTGCAGTGGCACCACACAGGAAATAAGACATTACACATTGCCGATTCAATTGGGTTGTCTTTGTAATGCAGAACAGGACAGGTTCTCCAGAGAAAGGGACACTCTTTGTAGCTACTCCACTGTCTCTATTATTTCATAATTCCCTAAGAGGGTAAATAAAAATGGGGTTTCTAATGTAGACAACCCTTTGAAACAGTTTTCCAATTTTGTGTAAATAACAGAGCTCATGCAAATATTTCGGACCCCCTGTTTGCACCACATCATGGATGCGGACCCATTCACTTTAATGGGTCTGAAATCCATAAGGTCTGGTGTGGAGTAGAGGCACAAAACCCGACAGAAGCACTACGAAGTGCTTCCATGGGGTTTCTCTACATGCCTCCACACCACAACGGTGCGGACGAATCACAGATACATTCAAGTTGAATGGGTGTGGATCCGTCTGTGAAATCCTCACGAATGTTGCCTGTGCATTGGAGACTGCAACGGCCGTGTGCATGAGCCCTTAGGCAACTTTCTGTTTCAATTCTTCATCAATTTTAGAATCCATGTTTGTTGTTTTCTTCATTGCATGCTGCATTTTTCTGTCCGGTGCTAGGAGACATTCTGCATAAAAAATGACACACTGAATGCTTTGAACGACCCCATAGAAAGCATGGCATTTTTTAGAATTAACTAAAATAACCCTCATGGCTATGTTTAAATATTTTCAGCCATAAGCACAAATAAATTATCACATTCAGCAGAATTGTGTCATTGAAATATTATTCAGGAAGAGGTTCCGATGCAGAAACATATTACAACAGAATAGAAATACTCCACCAATTCTTCAGGTGTAGATCTTTGAGGGAAGGCAAAAAACATTATTTGGCCTCTTTTACGCACCAGTACTTTAGTCAACATTTTGGTCAGTATTTTGAGTTAGTATTTGGAAACCAAAAGCAGTAGTGTGCCCATAATACTGAAGAGGTAACAATTTTTATGTTATGCTTCTTTTTTTTCTGTAACTTCTACTTCTGGTTTTGGGTTACAAATACTGAGTCAAAATGCTGACCCTATATTTTCAAGTGTGAAAGAGGCGCTGCACCCCATGAAAACTACAGTCCCCTTATAGCCCCATATCATTTAGATACTGCCAGAGGAATTTGCCTATAACTTTTATAGCACCTCCAATTATGATTCTAAAATAAACTATTGCATAATAAAACATTTCAGCCCAGACACAGCAACATATTATTCATACCGTCTGTAATGTTACCATGTGCCAAGTATGTGGTATAATACTTGCCTCAGAACCTGCAGTGTAAATTGCAGGGTTTGTGTGGTATAGAAAACAGGATATGTGCGTAACATACAGATTTATTAATATAGCATGTGGTGAATAACTCAGCGTCATGCCCATGGCATCTAAGACTCTACGAGTGTTATCTTTTAGGTGGGATATGGCATGGGGGTGGCAGGTGTGAGAGCTGTTTATCAATGTCTGTAGACTAAATTTTGTTTTACAGAAGTAGAGTGCAGTCAAGACAGACAGACCAGAACTGTAGCAAAACTTGTCTTTGCTACTAAACTAGTGAAATTTATCATAAACTGTACCTCATTTTTGTAAATATATATAAAGCCTAGACACATAGTGCCAAAACACCAGACAGTATACTTACCAACATGGAGGTTTATAAATTTCGGGCCAGTATGCCCCAAGCTGGGATCACCCCCATACATGATGAGACTGTCCATATATGGGTGGGGCTTACAGAATCCCTACCCATTTTGGGCTGGGGCAGCCTGCAAATTTAGGCCTGTTGGCAACTATGCAGACAGTATTGATAAAATCAGTTATATGCCATACTACATACACTGTATAGGTGTATGGTTCCAAACAGGTTAAAGGGGTATTCTGGCTGTCATGATTTGAAATAAAAAGGGTGTCAGAGAGAGCATAAAATACCAGATGGTATGTACTCATCTTACTAAACCCCCACCAGTGCTGTTTGGACACTGCTCCTGGTCCAGCTTTTCTACAATTCCATTTCTTCGGCACAACACAATTTTTGCATTTTTACACCACTCACTCCTGTTGAAATATAGGTGGAAAAGGGAGTGTGGTTAGCTATGTTCATGAGTTTCACTCCAGATTTATCACTGAGACTTTTTTAAAAAGTTGCAATCCCACTTCAGTAGGAGGCTGAACTAGGAAAACTGGAGTCGGTTTTCTAGACAGAAGTGTTATGTTTAAGAATAAGGAGATACATTTCTTAAACAACATGCAACATTTGGTAAATGTGTGGTATAAAGTACAACACAAACTCAAGCAAAACTGACTTTAAATATTACCATTATGATAAATTATGTTTAAATAAGTCGGTTTGAGTCAACATCTTTTAAAATAATCATTTATGAAGGTGGTGGTAAGTTTGTAATGTATTTCTTTTACCTCTATTGCCCTATTTTACATTCTGGGCTGTGGTCACAAGACCATGTCCATGCAGCTCTTTCCTATTTCCTGTGATGTAATGTCCACAGGTGGGGCAGTGATAGGGGAGTGTCTCTGTAACTAGCTGAGTAGGATGAGCTATAAACTAGCTGGACATTGTTAAGGGTGGTGCTAGAGCAGTGATAGAGAAAGGAGAAGTGCATCATGGGTTTGGTAGGATACACAGGAAATGCTACATACAGCATGGAAACAAACCAGATTGATTTGTTCACATGGTGAAAATGAGTCAGTAGGTTCCAAAAAAGCATAAGGAAGATATACATGAGGTATACAACTACATGAACATATCTTTTAAAAATCATAGTAATCCTAGAAAACCCCTGTAAGACTATATAACTTTTATTTAAGGAAAATTATAGGATCTGTATATTACAAGAAAACACATAATATAGGATATATTAAGCATCACATGTTTGGTCCAGGGAAAGGAAATGACCCCCAGATACAAAAATATTAATACATGAAAATGCAGATGCTTTACAAAGGGTGTTAGCTTCCACTATACGTTCTGTCAGTGTTAGAGAGCTGAGCTTGTCTGAGCAGGTTGAGCCATATCTGAAAATGCAACACACAGTAGCAGTTCAGTTTGACGAAAGCACTAGAAGTGACAGAATGGCAAGTGGAGTACAGTGCTGGTCTACAAAGAAAGTGAAGGATTTGGAGCTTCATTCCATGATTAAATTCCTTACAAATAAAGAAAAGAAGAATAAAGAAATCCATGAAAGGATAATTGTTGTATATAGTGGTGATGCCCCTTCTTACTACCAATTAACGTTTTAAGCCAAGGAGCTTGAATGGGGTAGGGAATCAATTGAAGATGATTTTGGAAGATGGTTGGGTCAAAGTCACTATTATTGCTCATGAATTAGGTATTTCAGTTGACGTTTCTGATGTGAAAGGTCAGTTGATGGTGGGTGCCACGAATGTTGATGCAAAAAACTTGTTGTCAGCAATTTAGCCAAGAGAATTTAGAAATGCTTAGAGACAATCCAGTAGATTTCTATTCTCAAATTATTCTGGATGATGAAACATGAGTCCACCACCATGAGCTTGAGACCAAACAAGAGTCCATGCAATGGAATCACAAGGGGTCACTAACTCCAAAGAAATTTCATGTGCAGCAGTCAGATCCTGGCAACAGTTTTTTTGGGGTACAGAAGGAATTTTATTACTACAATGCATGCCACACAAGACAATTACTGGACACACCTATGTTTCAACAAAGAAGGCATTATATGAGGCAATCAAAGATAAAAGCTGTGGGACATTGTCAGCAGGTGTGTTGCTGCTTCTTGACAATGCACCAGGTCACAAGTCTCGCAAATCACAAGCTACTACCAGGGACTTTGGCTTCATATAGCTTAACCATCCACCATCCACCCTATAATCCAGATCTGGCTTAAAGTAATTAATTTTGCTTTCTGAACCAGAACCTGAAGACATTTCTCTATGGCCAACAATGTCCTGATGGTAAAGCAGTCAAAGAGGCGGTAACAGGGTTCCTGAAGCAGCAAGAAGTCTCCTTTTATTGTGGTAGCATCTGACTACTGCAGGTGAAGTAGAATAAGTGTGTTGAAGTAAAGGGGATTACACTGAAAAGTAGTAAGTTTACTTTCTTCAGAAAATGTTGTTTTGACTGTTGATACTTACCCCATACTCCATGGTTGATATTGTTTTCTTATAGCGTGTACAAGGGTTAGGAGGACTTTTTGTATATAGCAGGTATAAATAAATATATATTTTATATAAAATGTAGAAGAACTGCAGACTTAAAGGGTTTCTGTCACCAGATTTAACCCTATTAAACAGGCTGACATTAGCGATGTGCTAATGTCAGCAGACCCTAACTCTCCTAATTTTATGCTTCTGGATGCCCCCATTACTGCACAATTTTAACTTTTATAATATGCTAATTAGCCTCTAGCTAATTAGCGTTGCTCCTGCTCCTAGAGGCTTCGTTCGCCCACCTCAAGTCACGCCCTGCCATCCTTGATTGACACGGCCAGCTTTTGTCTTCTCCGGCTGGCCCTGTATGCTGGATAAATCTCACGCATGCGCATTACCAGTACACAGGGCCGTCAGGAGGAGACGAGCGCTGCCTGACCCTGTCAATCAAGGATGGCAGGACGTGAATTGAGGTGGGAGAACGGAGCTTCTAGGAGCAGGAGCAACAGCCAGTTTAATAGGGTTAAATCTGGTGACAGAAACCCTTTAATGCAGCAGAGCAAATAATCCAGAATACTTAATACATTGTCAAAGAGCCAAGATTTTATGATATTTATGACAGCCCCTTTAATTTGTTTATGCTTCCATTTAATGTGTTTGTTTATCTAGTAAACAGAAGAAGCAAGATGGTCGACTTCTTTGCTCCATATGACTCATTTACTATTTCCATAAACTCCAGATGTTTTGCATGTAACTGCATTGGGCAAAAGAGGAGGGGGGAATCATAGCTAAATGCTTTTACTTTACTTATGCGCTGAGAGCCTTACGTTCCCACAATGTGCTATTTATGTAGGTGAGAACTTGCATGATCAATGTATTGTTATCTGTAAATCAAACTTGAAACATTCAGTGGAAAGCGATATGTGATGCAAAGACAAACCAACTTTAACGAATGCTAGACTGTGCCTGGGAAAGAGTATTATTAATCGTTCATTCTTCAAACTTTAGTAATAAAGATTTCAAAGCCAAAATTAGTCTACATGTTTGACAGTGATGAAAAAGATGTATCAATAACAAATATGGCCATAATGATTTATGCCCCAAAGCTTCTTAGCCTATTTAGTTTCTTTCTTACACTTCCAAGGCAGACTGCTAAAGGAGCCATACTCATATAAACGCTAAGTGGTTTTTTAATGGTGTTCCAAAGCTTTGACATATGGAGCTGATGTAGGGTACCCTGGACTTGGCTTTAAAAGTTCTTTTGTATGATCAGCCCTGAATAAATAGAAACATTGACTGAAAAATTGAGGAAGGTTTCACTCATTGTCTGAGCCCAGCGATACAAGTTTCACAATGAGATAGATAGGGTGAGATAGATTAAAAGGGTTATATGAAACTATAAACTGCCCCCCATATGCCCAGCCCCTCACATGGAATATAATTAACCCGCTCCCTGTGCTGATCCTGGTCCCCACACAGCTGCTGCTTCTCCACGTGCGCCGATGAAAACATCCGGTGTCGGGAAGAGCAGCCAATGGCATTGCGGGTGACGCTAGGGAGGCTCGTCTCCATCCCCACCTGCCATTGGCTGCTCCCCCCAACACCGGATGTTTTCAATGGCGCACGGGGAGAAGCAGCAGCGGCGGGCCGGGGACCAGGAGTGGTGCAGGGAGCGGGGAGCAGGGTAAATATATTCCGTGTGAGATGCCCAGCACATGGGGGGGCAGTTTATAGTTTCGGATAACCCCTTTAATGTATATGCACCTAGAATATTACTGTATTTGCTCAAGAATTTGTGGAGCAAGCTTGTTGTGCTAAATAAAATTAAGAGGACCTTTCAACACTCCCGACATGCCTGTTTTAACAGCTGCATGAATTTACTATGTAATAACAATTCTGGAGCATCTATTCTTATGTTTGTATGTTGTGACATTCCTTTATTATTTCTACTAGAAGTTATGAATTAATTGTTAGAAGTTTGCAGTAAGGGTACAGAGGAGAGGTAACAAGTTGGGGATGTGTACCAGCACAGACCCCCTCTATCTAATCAGTGTTGCCATTTTCAGACTGTGCAGGTACACCCCCCAACTTTTTACCTCCCCTCTGTACCTGTACTGCAGACTGCTAGCTATTCACTGAAAACTTCTAGTAGAAATAATAAAGGAATGGCCCAACATAGAGCAATAGGAATAGATGCTCCAACATTGTTATTGCATATGGAATGCATGAAGCTATTAAAACAGGTATGTCAGGAGTGTTGAAAGGTCCTCACCAAATGATGTACATGTACGTCATCGGGTGTGTGTTTAAAGATGGTGCCCGCTCCTGCCCGCTGCAGGCGCCATAGCCGCGGGTGGCCTCCTGCTTCCTATAGCAGACTCCCGTGGCTAATATCCGCAACCGGTAGTAATACCAATCGCGGACATTTAACCTCTCAGATGCTGTGTCAATCCTGACCATGGCATCTGAGCTTGCTGAAAACCGAAAGCTTTTGCTTTCGGTTGTGCTCCGGCTCCCCCGTGTGGCGATCGGAGGAGGCGGAGCATGTATGCAACAGCCCCTGTCTTTATGAATGACAGGAGGTTGCTGCATAGTATTTCCTATAGAGCCCTTGCCTGTGATAGGGCTCCATAGGAAAGTAAGTGAAATCATCATAGATTCCAATGCAAGTGCATTGGAGTCTATGATAATAGGAATCAGATGATTGCATGTTATAGTTCCCTATGGGAACTATAAAAAAGTGTAAAAAAAAAAGTTAAAAAAATAAATAAAAAAACATAAAAATTCAAATCACCCCCCTTTTCCCAAAATAAAAATAAAAGAACTAAAAAATGCACATCATGGGTGCCGCAATGTGCGAAAACGCCCATAGTAGTATAAAAATATATTCCCCATACGACAAACAGCAAAACAGAAAATAACATCCAAATAGCCGATTTGCCGTTTTTAGTGGCTTCATTTTCTACAAATTTTTTAGAAAAAGTGATCAAAAAGTCATAAACACCCTAGAATGGAATCAAAAGTTCAGATAACCCCCCGCAAAAAATGAGCCCTATACTGCTCCGTACACATAATTACAAAAAAGTTATAGGGGTCAAAATATGGCAACAGAAAAAATAAAATTCCCACAATTTTTTTTATCACTGTCAAAACGCAAGAAAAACTATACATATAAGATATCGCCAGATTTGTACTGACCTGTAGAATAAAAGTAACTAGTCAGTTTTATCGCACATCGAACGTCGTAAATAAAAAAACAGTAAAACTGTGGTGGAATTGCTTTTTCTTTTGCAATTTCACCCCATTTGGATGAAATAAAAAAGTTATAGCTCTGGGAAGGCAGGGATCACAAAACAAAAACGCAAAAAAAAAACTTCCGGGCTTGAAAGGGTTAAAGAGGTTATCTAAGACTTTAATACTGATTACCTATCCTCAGGATGCCAACATATTAGTAATGCCAATGAGACAGCAACATATACAGTATGGCTATGGGTAAACAGATGGTAGTGGGTGAAAGCAACCTGCCTGTTTACTAACAGACTGCACTGTCAGATTTTTTAATTCTTTTTAAAATAAAAATAGGTATTAAACAGTAAAAAAAATCATCCTTTTTGGGGCAGATTGCTGCTGGTGTTTATACACACACAGTGTATTGGAAGAATTAATGGCTTGCTGTTTTTAATAAGTGGTCCAAAAATCACCCCTTTTGGGAGGAATAGCAACAGGATTGGTGTTATTTAAAAAAAATATATATCTTCCTAGAAAATTTGAAAGCAATGGCTTTTTACAAGAGCCATCAAAAAATGATCTTTTTTAGGAAGCATTTTCTGGTTTGTTATACTGTGTAGGGTAGTGTTCCAAGCAGCAGCACAGTAAGGAACATAATGGACAAGGCAGGAGATATTCAAGTACACTGGTCTGTAATTATCTACATTTTTTAAACCTTGAAATATTATCTTAAAAAAAAATTGACTACTATAGCTTTAAATGCTGCACACTAACACAAGCAGTCTAAAATGGCTGCCACTACCAGTCTCCCTGAGACAGCCAGAATAACTTAAAGGGGTTGTGCCACGAAACATATTCTACATTTTTCAAACCAGCACCTGGATATGAATACTTTTGTAATTTCATGTGAATAAAAATGTAGCTCAGCCACTGAGATATTCAATCAAATGTATCTGTATAGCGCCACTGACTCTATTTTCTTATTTCTTGTCCACCTCAATGAGGTGGTCAAACATACTCAGTTTAAATCACAGGTATAGTCCCTCCTTCTCCATCTTCTCATTTCCCCTGTTTTGGTGGATGCCATTTTGTGCAATTTGTACGGGACAAATTTTAAAAACTAAATTCATGTAGTATCAATTAACTCATCTCTAGTCTCAAATAGTCATACTCTGTCACACTGGGCACAAATAGGCATCCTCTGGTGCATGGTGTTGCATGTCTTAGACAAAAAAAGTAAATCACAGTCTTGGGTGTATTTTACCTTTCATTCCCAATTTATAAACAAAGACTGGGACAAGACATATTCACAATAGTTGTCTACAAAAACTTTGGTCTAGCATATCAGGGATGGTTAACCTATGGCACGGGTGCCAGAGGGGGCACTCAGAGCCCTTTCTGTGGGCTCTATGGTGTAACAATACACCTTAGACTTTTCCTGCCATTCATCAGCTCAGGGCGCACCATGAACAGCACAGGCAGCGCATTGAATGTAGACAGGCTGTTATAGCTAAATGATAAAGTAAATGTAAGATATAATATACTGAACTGTAGTATTCAGGTTAAGTTGCTGTGTTGGCACTTTTCGATAGTGTTGATCACGAATTTTCGAATTGCGAATTTTAATCGCGAATATCGGCACTTCAAGAATTCGTGAATATTTAGAATATCGCAAAATATATTCGCAATTGCGAATATTTGTTTTTATGCGAATTTTTTATATGCAAATTTTCGCAAGCATGAAAATAATGTCATTATTTTCTGATAGCGAAAATTCGCAATAAAAAGTTTACATAAACTGGCATTTAAAAGATACCAGTTTATGCAAAATGTTATGTAAATTTATGCAAATTTGCAGTTTGGGCACTCGGTCTATAAAAGGTTTGCCTTCACTTTAGTAAATGAAAGAAAAGTTAATTTCACACAATACATCTATTTGGTGCAGCAAGTGTGCGCCACAAATTCTGGAGCGAATCAAGATACAATCCAGGCACAGCTAGATTTAAATATTAATATGGTGCAAAATAAAAATGGTGGAGACAAAATATTCTGGTGCAAAATACTATATTTTTGATAAATCTCCCCCAGTGTTCCAAGGAACAACATATAAGAAAGCATAAAAATCATGAAACACTTGGTTAAACGTGACTCCTTTTTATCTGAATACAAACTACTATCAGCAAAAATGAAGGATTTTGGCAGTTGTGCATCTGTCTTTATTACTGACCACAACTGCTGTGCTTTGGCATTTCTACAGATCAGCACTGTGCAGTCCAGAGGATTTAAGCATCATATTCTTCCTAAAATAATGTTTATTGGAGGTTGGCAGAGTGGACACAGTAAATAATTGTCTACAGTCAGACATAACACAATTCTCCTAGGAGTTTGCAGGACAGAGCTAACATGTTAACTCTACAACTTCTCCTATCCCCTGTGCCGAGGAGAATAGAACAAAGCTTTCACTGATATTTTTATTCAGGTTGTAATTGGCTATTTTGTTGTTAAATTTTACATTCTTTTTGGCTGTTGCTCTACTTGAGTAATACTTGTATTAATCCCTTCATATAAAAGCTAATAAAATGACTTCAGAGAAAAAGAGAAAGCCAAGTAATCCCGGAAAATGCCAGCATTGTGCAGATACCTTCTCCAAGGAATAGGTCCCGAGTTGGACACATGGAAAGAGCAGCTATGCTAAACCCCATAGGGGGCCCAGAGATCTAGAGAGCCACACTAAAGGTTGTATAGAAAAACCCAGATGGAACAGCCATTAACTTAAGTTAGAGCTTAGCTTCTTCTGGTTACCACATGTTTACAATGGAGTTTGATGAATCACATCCTGTAGACTGAATATATAGGTACAAGTTACCTTCCTCAGATCATATGGTGCATAGTAAAGGAAGTAAACAACCATTCTGATATTTTAATGCCTGTCTTTACACTTATTGTAATAGCTTATTTACCTAAGTTTACATGGTCTTTGATGTTAGAAACATTTCTACGTACAATGTATAAACTAAACGTATTATCTCCCTGTTAAAAATATGTGTGTTGCCTTGGCCTACACTTCTTAGCTAATGGAATGTTTGTTCTGAAGATGGGGGAACTTTCTCTATACTGTATGTGTTTTATACATTTCTGCTTCTGATTTGAGCTAATGTAATGATGGCATTCCATGCTTGCTAGTTGCTAATGTTCTCCTGCTCCTGGTGCAAGAGTTCAGCTTGGGCCCCCCTTCACTCTGCGTTGGTGCACCTAGCTTTTCCGCTGCCAGAGGCAAATATTGAAACGCCCCCGCCCCATTCCAAATTCTCAACCTAACCCCTTCCTTCCAGTCCTACTGTTAAAGGGGTTGTCCTCTTTTTACTACTGATGACCTATCCTCAGAATAGGTCATCAATATCAGATCGGCCGGGGTAATCCGGCACCCCCAACGATCAGCTGTTTGAAGAGAGGGCAGCACTCATATGAGACCTGCTTTCTCTGTTCTGTTCACCTGTTTGCCGTAGCATTTGCAGTGATGAGCAGGTTAACAGAGCCAAGAAGGCAGCGCTAATACAAAAAAATAGTGGACAACCCCTTTAGAGACATACTTAGAAAACATTACATACAGCGCTACAGAACATACAGGGTCATATAGCGCCACATATGTACCTCTTACATCCAGTGGCGTCTCCTCTCTGATGTATTCTCTTTCCTTTTCTTCTCCTGTTAGACCAGACCACCATGGTGACTTTTTTCAGCCGTGCCTCGTCTCTGCAGAGTTTAACAAACAGACATCTTATTTTCCTACTTTTACATCATCTTCCCATGTTCTCAATACCCCATCCTGTCACCCTCAATACTGTGTCCTCTGTGCTCCACAATACTTTCCTGCAGAAACAGCCCCCCTGAAAATACTGGCACCACACAGGCCCCAACCCAATATCAGTCCTCAGATAAGACCCCCCCCCAGACCCCCATATAAAACCCCCATTAGACCTCCAGACCACCATATCAGACCTCCAGACCCACATGTCAGACCTCAGACCAGACCCCCATATCAGACCTCCAGACCCCCATTAGACCTCCAGACCTCATATTTGAACCCCGTTAGACCTCCAGACCCCCATATCTGACCCCCATTAGACCTCCAGACCCCCAATCAGACCCCTATTAGACCTCTTCAGACCCCCAGTCAGACCTCCAGACCCCCCAGTCAGACCTTCAGACCCGCAGTCAGACCTCAGACCAGACCCCCATATTGGATCTCCAGACTCTCAATAGACCTCCAGACCCCTATATCTGACCCCCATTAGCCCTCCAGACCCCCATATATGACCCCTATGAGACCTCCAGACCCCCAATCAGACCCCCATTAGACCTCCAGACCCCCATTAGACCCCCATTGGACCTCTCCAAACCCCCAGTCAGACCTCTCCAGACCCCCAGTCAGACTTCCAGACCCCACTCAGACCTCCAGACGGCCCAGTCAGACTTCCAGACCCCCACTCAGACCTCCAGACCCCCCAGTCAGACCTCCAGACTCCGCAGTCAGACATCCAGACTCCCAGTCAGACCTCCCATAAGACCACTCCAGACCCCCAGTCAGACCTCCAGACCCCCCAGTCAGGCCTCCTGACCCACCCAGTCATACCTCCAGACCCCCAGTCAGACCTCCAGACCCCCGAGTCAGACCTCCAGACTCCGCAGTCAGACATCCAGACTCCCAGTCAGACCTCTCATTAGACCACTCCAGACCCCCAGTCAGGCCTCCTGACCCACCCAGTCATACCTCCAGACCCCCCAGTCAGACCTCCACACTCCCCAGTCAGACATCCAGCCCCCTGGTCAGATCCCCAGACCCCCTATTAGACCACTCCAGACCCCCAGTCAGACCTCCCGACCCCCCAGTCAGACCTCCAGACCTCCCCAGTGAGACCTCCAGACCCCATTAGACCTTTCCAGACCCCCCATTAGACCTCCATATCAAATCTGAGACTGTAAAATAATAAAGTAACTTACCTCTCCTGCCACCACTCTCCCTGTCCTGGCTGTCTTCTCTTCTCAGGGCTGGCGCTGCAGTCATCTGACCTCCTGCAGCATCAGGTCAGAGTGCGCACTGTACGCCCTGATGCTGCAGGTAGCCAGGACACAGCAGTGCGGGCCCTGAGAAGAGCGAGCAAGAGGAGGGGTAAGTACTGTACAGCGTTCACAGCGTTTCTCTCCCCCTCCTGCTGCATGCAGACTAGTGAGCGATTCCATTATGGAAGCGCTCACTCACTAGTATCCCTTTTATAAGATGCACTGTATCTTATAAAAGGAAAAGTACAGTACCACTGGCAAGGGAGGCCCTCTAGGCCCCCCTGGCTTAGGGGCCCGGTCGCAACTGCGACCGTTGCAACCTCTATGGTTACGCCAGTGTCCCTGAGCCACAGTTGCTTGCTAGTTCCTGTTAAAGTGTGCTATAGTTTTATTTGTTTGCTCATGTCTAACCTCTGCCTGTTTATCAAATTGACCCATTGCTACCTGCCTCAACCTTTGCACTGTTTACTGGATTGTACATATGCTTCCTTCCCTCAGCCTGGCTCATCCACTGACTTTGTTGTTTCTTGATCTTTTAGTGACATGCACTGGTGTCTCTTGACCCCCTTGGGTCAGCTGTTGCTAAACAATAAAGAGGTAACGCCCTGCAGTGGAACAGACCAGATACCTGTACAGGGGTGAAAGGGTGGAGACCAGAGGGGCCACTTAAAAAAAGTTCTTAGGAGTAGACAAGCCAAATCCATTCAGTAATATAGTAGTGCCACAACCAGTTTTGCAACAGTTTTACACATACCGACTTTTAGACCATTTGTGTATATGTTCCATCCTTGCTTTTATCTTTTTTCTTTTTTGTGTCTGCTGTATTGTTACAATATAAATTATTATGTTCACTACTTGAAATAAGTGCTCCTCTGTTAGAGATAGCTTGCTGTAACCAGAGGTTTACCTCCAATGGAGGTAGACCACACAGCTCCTATGGGGCCCCTAGGAGAAGGTGGGCCTGCAAGGATGATAGGCCCCACCCCCAAATTACATTTATTACATTTATTTCCAGAGGCTCTGAAAGCTAAAAGACCTGTGATGACATCATCACAGGTCCTGTAACATCTAGTAATCGAACAGCACAGAGAATTGTGTAGTGCCCAGGTTAGAAAGGTGCAGCTGCCATGATGACACCATTGTCATCACAAGTCTTACACCATCTAGTAAAGGAAATGCACAGAGAATGGTGTAGTTCCCGGGTTAGGAAGATTCAGCTGCCATGACCTGTGATGACATCATCACAGGTCCTTTAACCACTAACATCATGGAGAAGAACTACAAGCGAAGCGCTCCACTGAGTCTTGAATCAAGTGGGTATAAGGAGGACCTCCCCCTTTTGTCTCCATGTGCCACCATTGTTTTTTTTTTATTATTCAGAAGTAGTACCTCATGCTTGATTGATTCTCATACCTCAGAAGTAAGTGCCCCATTATGCATTATAACTGAGAAGTACCCGGTATCTCAGTGATATATAGTACTGCAGACAGCTACAATTCACAATACCTCATGAATATCACATCATGACCCTAATGTTTAATTGACCACACAGCTGTACCCAGGACATCTAATATACCTCGTACCTCAAATATCAATACTCTGCTGTATATACTATATATCTGTCCACACTGTATTTATTAAACTTCATACCTCTCACAGCAGTACACTGCTATATAACTGCTATATATAGATGCAGTGGACACAGATATATATTAGTGTACTGATAACTGAGATATGAGGTATAATACATGCAGTGGCTACATATATGTAATATATACAGCAGTGTACTGATATGTGAGGTATGTTTTATAGTAGATGCAGTGTGTGAAGGTATATACAGCATTGTAGAGATATCTGAGGCACGAGGAGTAATTTATACCTCATATCTCACATATCAGTACACCACTGTATAAACGACATATCTGTACATACTGCATCTTTTATACCTCTTTCCATGTGACCTGTGACTAGTATTCAGCATGAATATTCGCATTGCGAATTTTAATCGCCAATATCGCCACTTTGAGAATTCACGAAGACTTAGAATATAGTGCTATATATGTGTATTCGTGAATATTCAAGTTTTTTTTTTCCTCTGAACCCATGATCCCTCCCTGCTTTTTGCTTGTGGGCCAATGAGAATGCTGCAATGTCTTTGTCTGGGCTTAGCAACATCCCTAGCAACCAATAGGAAAGTTTCCTACCCCTTACTATATAAGAACCTCCCCAGCAGCCATTTTCTGCAGTTTTTTTTTTTTCAGTTCTGAGAGAGACAGCAGTGTCATTACTGTGCTCTGTGCTTTGCTGTGTCACATTACATTAGATAGTTAGCTTGTATATATATTACAGATAGTTAGTGGGAGATAGTCAGTGTAGGTTAGATTGTGATATAGTGTAGTTCCAGTGCAGGGTGTTAGGTAGTGTGATAGGTTCTGCTGTTCATACATACATGCTACAGGCAAGTTCACAACAATACTTAGTGCACCAATCACTAATATGTAGTCAGACCTGCTAAAATGTGAAGTTGCACGTATTGCACAAAAATATGCGTCATTAATTGCCGATTTGCGCAATCGCAAATATATTGGAGCACTCAATCACCAACCATTTTAGTGACCCACGCCTGTTTACGCACGCAATGTGCTCAAATTACTTTCCTTATTTTCACAATCAAGAAAATAATCGTGAATTCGAGAATTAGCGAATTTGATGAATATTAGCCCAAATATTATCGAAATGTGGCGAATTGGAATATTCCCCCTGCCGCTAATCACTACATGTGACATCACATCTCCTTTTACCCACTACATTCTACCTTCTACCAGAAGACTCTCTCCCTCCAACTCCAGCCTCATGCTCAGGTCCTGCAAGTCCCACACAGAGGTGAGACATTTAAATATGGACAATGCTGCTGTTGGTTGGAGAAGGGTTTTTCAGGGGACAATAATCCTGGGCATTTTGTACTTTATGGTAGTATTTAATTGGCACTGTTGGGGAGATATTTTGTGCTGCAATGTGGTATTGATAAGGTGAAGTTGGGAAGGTATTTTGGGATGCATGCTGGTATCAGATGTTGCTGAGAAATATTTTTGGCTGCATGGTGGTATTAGACGCTGCTGTGGAGGTATTTTGAGTTTTATCATGGTATGTGTTGTTGTTGTTGGGGAGTGTAACATATGTTCCAGACCATTTGATTATGCATTTCTATGTTCCACTTTTATTTCCTTTCCTGCATTGATGGTTTACATAGGAGCATGACCAAGTAAAGCAATATTCACCTCCACAGTCTGCATTGTGCACTATTATTTTTATGCAATATTATGTGGACTGGTTGGTTTTCTGTGTGTGGGCTGTTTTGTAATCCCGGTCCTGCCGTGATGGCACATTATATAAAACACAGCAGCAAGCACAGTTCATGGAGCAAGGGGAGGGCTAGGGGTGTGTAAAGGGAAGGACCAGGAATGGGTAGTGGAAGGGGTTGTGGGTGGGGCTTTGGGGCTCAATTCAGATTCTTGCTATGAGGCCCAATGATTTCTATGTAGACCTCGATGTAAATATAATTTTTTACAAAATGTTAAACAATATTAAGAAAAATAATGTAGAATGTACTTTTTGTGTGCAATTTAGCATTAAAATGGGTATTCTTCTTTTTGTGGATGACACCATCATTATCAATTGGAAATAGTAGCCGGGGGGCTCTGTTACAGGTTTTGCATTGGGTCCTAGGAGCCACTCCATTGCAGTTTTCAAGATCTCTGCTTGTAGATATTGAAAGAGTTTACTTCCAGAGGATTAAAACATGTCCTGGTTATATGATTATTACATATGTTTGATAAATGTACAGTCGTGGTAAAAAGTTTTGAGAATTACATAAATATTGGAATTTGGAAAAGTTGCTGCTTAAGTTTTTATAATAGCAATTTGCATATACTCCAGAATGTTATGAAGAGTGATCAGATGAATTGCATAGTCCTTCTTTGCCATGAAAATTAACTTAATCCCAAAAAAACCTTTCCACTGCATTTCATTGCTGTCATTAAAGGACCTGCTGAGATCATTTCAGTAATCGTCTTGTTAACTCAGGTGAGAATGTTGACCAGCACAAGGCTGGAGATCATTATGTCAGGCTGATTGGGTTAAAATGGCAGACTTGACATGTTAAAAGGAGGGTGATGCTTGAATTCATTGTTCTTCCATTGTTAACCATGGTGACCTGCAAAGAAACGCGTGCAGCCATCATTGCATTGCATAAAAATGGCTTCACAGGCTAGGATATTGTGGCTACTAAGATTGCACCTCAATCAACAATTTATAGGATCATCAAGAACTTCAAGGAAAGAGGTTCAATTCTTGTTAAGAAGGCTTCAGGGCGTCCAAGAAAGTCCAGCAAGCACCAGGATCATCTCCTAAAGAGGATTCAGCTGCGGGATCGAGTGCTACCAGTGCAGAGCTTGCTCAGGAAAGGCAGCAGGCAGGTGTGAGCGCATCTGCACGCACAGTGAGGCGAAGACTTTTGGAAGATGGCCTGGTGTCAAGAAGGGCAGCAAAGAAGCCACTTCTCTACAAAAAAAACCCATCAGGGACAGATTGATCTTCTGCAGAAAGTATGGTGATAGACTGCTGAGTACTGGGGCAAAGTCATATTCTCCGATGAAGCCTCTTTCCGATTGTTTGAGGCATCTGGAAAAATGCTTGTCCGGAGAAGAAAAGGTGAGCGCTACCATCAGTCCTGTGTCCTGCCAACAGTAAAGCATCCTGAGACCATTCATGTGTGGGGTTGCTTCTCATCCAAGGGAGTGGGCTCACTCACAATTTTGCCCAAAAACACAGCCAGAAATAAAGAATGGTACCAAAACACCCTCTAACAGCAACTTCTTCCAACAATCCAGCAACAGTTTGGTGAAGAACAATGCATTTTCCAGCACGATGGAGCACCGTGCCATAAGGCAAAAGTGATAACTAAGTGGCTCGGGGACCAAAATGTTGACATTTTGGGTCCATGGCCTGGAAACTCCCCAGATCTTAATCCCATTGAGAACTTGTGGTCAATCCT
Source organism: Bufotes viridis (assembly GCA_033119425.1). Taxonomy (NCBI): domain Eukaryota; kingdom Metazoa; phylum Chordata; class Amphibia; order Anura; family Bufonidae; genus Bufotes; species Bufotes viridis. Next base: position 274,397,732 of record CM065591.1, read on the forward strand.
CAAGAGGCAGGTGGACAAACAAAAACCCACTAATTCTGACAAAGAAGTGATTATAAAAAAAAATGGGTTGCTATCAGTCAGGAATTGGCCCAGAAGTTGATTGAGAGCATGCCTAGTCGAATTGCAGAGGTCCTGAAAAAGAAGGGCCAACACTGCAAATACTGACTCTTTGCATAAATGTCATGTAATTGATAAAAAGCCTTGAAACGTATGAAGTGCGTGTAATTATATTTCACTACATCACAGAAACAACTGAAACAAAGATCTAAAAGCAGTTTGGCAGCAAACTTTGTGAAAACTAATATTTGTGTCATTCTCAAAACTTTTGGCCACGACTGTAGTGTACTGAGCCATATGCCTGATGTGAGTTGCTCTTTACATATTATGCAAGGCTTGCAAGATATTATCAGCACAACTGCTTATTGAAAATACTATTACCAAGGTCCTACGTTACTTTTGTCAACTACTGTGTTATCAGGGAGACCTGTTGTGGATTCATATCACCATCTACCTCAACATTTCCGTCTATCTGTCAGGATTTAAGTCAGTTAAGCTGGCCATATACATTCAATAGCTGTCGGCTTAATGATTTTTCATCCAACAGTTATCTCTCCCGACTCCAGCCAAACTTCCTTATACACATGCACATTTGGTTCAGCTGAATATGTATGTGTATTCAATGGGGAGAGCAGAGAAAGCCGCTGCCAGACCATCCTGGTGGCAGCTTTTGGGCTGGGAGAAAAAAAGAATCTAGTGAAAATAGTCAGTTTGTCTGATCCTTCTCTCCCTGACATCATCAACAGAGGAGAGTTAGGAGCTCCCCATACACATTAGACTGCATATGTAAGCCAACCCTACAGCTCTTGGTGGGTTCACAAACAATACGTTAATGTATGTGTATGGAGTCCTTCAGGATGCTAGTATTGTTAAAGTATTTTGGATCGATGTAGGTCTTTACTTAGCAGACAGAGAGGGTGTTATCATCACATTCTTAAAAGCAATGATTCTTAAAGGGAACCTATCAGGTCCATTATGATGGCCATTCTAAAGGCTGCATAGTGGAGTGATAAATACACTTATTTTAGTGGTCAGCGAAGTAGGTTCTGCGTTCTCATGGGTAGGGATGAGCGAACCCGAACTTCCCTTTATTATTTTCCGTTACAACATTGTTATAATTGAAAATAATAGCATTCTTAATACAGAATGCTAAATAAAATGGCCATTGAGAGGTTAAAAATAATAAATAAAAACTCACCTCATCCACCTGATGGCGCAGCCGGTATCCTCTTCTTTTTTCTTTCTGCAGAACCTGCAAGAGGACCTGCGATGACTATGGCAGGTCCTTTTGCAGGTCCAGCAATAAGAAGAAAGAGGAGGATACCGGATGTGCGATCAAGTGGATGAGGTGAGTTTATTTTATTATTTTTAATCCCTCAATGGCCATTTTATTTAGCATTCTGTCTTAAGAATGCTATTATTTTCCATTATAACCATGTTATAATGGAAAATAATAAAATCACCCAAACACCGAACCCGAACCCGAACTTCAGTGAAAAAGTCCGGGTTTAGGTCAAGGTACCCGAACTTGCAAAGTTCGGTATGAACCCTACTCATGGGTAAAAATTATGCAGCATTCAGCGAGCAAGGAGGCCATGGTAGCAAGGAGTGCAATGATATGAATTACTGCATGAGTCCCCCCAGTTTTCTCACTTTTATTGTACACAGAGAAAACCCAGTCAATCATTGCATGGGGGAAGGGGGTGGCACGGGGAGGAGAGCCGGCATATGATTTGACTCCTTGCCGATGTAAGTACACAAAAACTACTTTACATTAACTCATAATTGACAAACTTCTCCGTTCAGTGTGTCTGTCACTAAACTGTGCTTCTTTCAGAGAGGGACCTAGCAGGTTTCCTTTAATACTGATATAATTCATTTTATTGCTTGAACAGTAAAATAAGTTTTAATTACAATTCATACTGTGCAATAATTTTTTACATTTTATTTTGGTATGTCTTCTTTAATGAGGTTGTCTCCTGACTTGCATTGCTTTTAAATCACTGCACTTTAACCAACCTTGTAACTTAATTTTTATTAGTAGTCATCATAAAACCATGTCAAAAGGACATATGACATGAAAAAACACCAAGTCCATTAGAGCAGGGAGCAAAAAATAACCAACCAACTGTGAAGAGTAGTAAAAGGGGCTATAGCGCTTTACGATTAATACTGGCAGCGTCAATCAGCAGAAATATTAGGTGGGGACAGGGATGAGCCTCCCTAGCATTCTAGCATTGTGGGTGACGCTAGGGAGGCTCGTCCCCGTCCCCGTCTGCCATTGGCTGCTCCCTTCCAACACCGGATGTTTTCATCCGTGTGCAGGAAGAAGCAGCAGTGGCGGTGCGGGGACCAGGAGCAGTGCAGGGAGGGGGGTAAGTAATTTACCGGTGAGGGGCCCCTGCACATGTGGGGAGTTTTGAGTAATTGGATTACCCCTTTAATGATCATGGTATTTCAGTACTTCAAGAAATATATATACACACAAAATATATTCTCACTGCATTACCGCAGTTAATTGTGGTGAAAGCGTTCAGTAGCCTATTTCAGTACAAAAAGACAAATATATTTGTTGCTTTTAGGGGTGTTTTAATTTCCATTTAATTTGTTTAGTTCAGCTAAAAGTATGTCAGGCAGAGAAGTGTCCGGCAGAGAAGTGCCAGGCCATGCACAGAAGAGTGGCAGAGTCTGACGCAAGCAGACGTCGCAGCAGAGTAAGGGGTCCTGGCAGCAGTAGTTGCAGTCAAAGGCTTGAGCTCCCAGTGTCATCTAGCGGTCGTGTCTAAACCAGCAACCCAGCGGTTCTTGATAGGTTAACTTAGTCATCCACGTCATCCCAAGTGACATCAGACACCCCCAGCCAACAGTCGGTGGGTTCGTAAGACACAACCCTTAGTTGGCATGGCCCGGGAGCAGGCCCTGTGCCCTCACCTGTGCTCAACCTGCCTCTGGCCTTTTCTGTTCCCTCACCACTACATGCAGTGAGCTCAGTTTCACTTTTCAGCGAGGAAGAGCTACTAGAGGACAGTCAGCAGCTACTGCCCAGCCAAGATGTGGAGGAGACATCCACCACTTTCTTCCGCTAGGTGGGCAACTAGTGATGAGGAGAGTGGCTTGGGAGCTTGTGTTGCGAGTGGTCAGGCTCCTGACACAGAGGCCGTTGAGGAGGACATCAGTGATGTACAGACACTACTCAATGATGATGACGCCGATCGCACTTGGGAGCCGGGTGAAGAAGGGGCTTTGTCATCATCAGGAGAAGAGGGTGGCAGCTTGCCTGTCAAGCAGCGGCTAGGCCAGCAAGTTGCTAGCGTGGCCGTGAGTCAGAAGGGTGGCAGCAGTGGGAGGTCGGGAGCCAAATGAGCACGGGGTAACCCACCCACTTAGCAGCAGGCTACCTGCCCAAAAGGAGTGGTGCACAGGTTCATGGAAGCAGCGGCGGTAGAAGTCAGCAAGTGAGTAGTGTTGGGGGAAAAATCAGGTACTCGTGGTGCGTCAGTTTTTTGTGAAGCCGTCGGATGAGGTCAACATGGCCATATGTAGAATATGTGGGCAGACGGTGAATCGAGACCAGGTTGCCAATATTGGCACCACGGCCCTGCGTCAACATATGCATCGTCACCATAAAGTGGCCTGGGATAAAGGTGGCTCCAATGTGGTGGTCCAGCCTGCCGCAACTACCGCTACATCACCCAGTGGCACGCACCCAGTTTCAGACAGTCAAGGATCCACCACCTCAGCCGAAGGGAGCTGTCTGTCAATCCCATCTTCTGCTGGTCCAGATGGTCCTGCTCCTACTCCTCGTCAATTATTTCGTCAGCAGTCGCTCACCGAAGTGATTGCCAAGAGACAACAGTATGCATGCACGCATCCAACGGCGCAGAAGCTGAACGTGCTCCTGTCCAAGTTCCTAGTGCTTCAGTCCCTCCTTTTCCAAGTGGTGGACTCTGCACCTTTCAGAGAACTGATGGCTTGTAATTTCTTCACGAAAAAGGCAGTATCAGCCCTGCACACACATGTAGAACAGAAGGTGGGCCAGTCCTTGAACCTGTCGATGTCTGCCAAAGTGCACGGCAAATCCGATGTGTGGAGCTGTAACTACGGTCAGGGACAATACATGTCCTTTACGGCGTACTGGGTGAATGCGGTTCCTGCACAGCCACACCAGCAACTTGGCAAGGTGATGCTGCTTCCGCCTCCATGTTGTCATGCTGTTGGTTCTGCGACACCGACAATGTCCGCCTCTGCCTCCTCATCCTCCACCATGTCCTCAGCCTCCACTGCAGGGACAAGTCAGAGTGCCCCTCCAGCATACCACATGTGCATGGTTTGTCTTGGCGAAACAGAGTCACATAGGGGAGGAACTGCTCAGTGTGATCCATCAAAAAAATCGAATACTGGTTTTCTCCCCGAAAACTCAAAATTGGAACCATGGTGACGGACAACAGGAAAAACATTGTGTCGGCACTGCGTCAAGGAAGGCTGAGCCATGCCCCCTGCATGGCACACATGTTCAATCTGGTTGTCAAGCGTTTCCTAAAGTCTTACACCCATCTGCAAGACATCCTAAAAATGGCCAGGAAACTATTCATGTTCTTAATCCACTTGTACACCGCCAAGCACACCTTCCTTGAGCTACAGCGGCAGAACTGCACCCCCCAACATAGGCTGATATGCGACGTTTCCACCCATTGGAACTTCCACCCTCCATATGTTGGACGGATTATACGAGAAAGGCCGATTTCTTGATGATGCAAGCGGATAGGAGTACTCCACTGTGTAACTTCGATGTCAGCCACTGGCAGCTCATGCGTGGCACCTGCCATTTGCTCAAGCCCTTTGAGGATGCTACGTTATTTGTCAGTCCCCAGGACTACGGGATGAACGTCGTCATTCCACTGCTTCATTTCCTGGAACAGATGGTGGTAACAATGGCTGGTCAGGGGACAGGAGACGTGGCGCCTCGATCTCATGGCCACATGAGCCCTGTGGGGTCTGAACTAGAAGAGGAGGAGGAGGAGGGGGAGGAGGACATTGGAGCACAGGCAATGTGTAGCCCAATGGGTGGTGTTTCTACTCAGCTGACAGGACAAGAGGAGCAGGAGCAGCCAGAGGAGCTACAGGGTGATGAGGAAGACAAGACAGAGGACCCGGACACACCGTGGCAGTATGCAGTGGAGATGGAGGCAGGGAGTCCCTCTGAATCACTTGCACAAATGGCACGATGCATGCTCACTTGCTTGTGTAGTGACAGCCGAATTGTCACCATTTGGCAGAGGGATGACTTGTGGCTCTCCACCTTCTTGGACCCTCGCTACTGGTCCAAAATGGGGGCGTTTTTTACACCCACCTAGAGGGAGGGCAAACTGAACTACTACAGAGACATCCTAAGTAGTCAGTTGGCCGCTGCCTATTTGCGCCAGCGTCCATCCTCTCGCAGGTCTGACCGGGGAAGGGGGCCCTCTGCACTCATGTTCCACTGCCATGGCTGCTGGGGAGGGGTGGGGTGGCAGGAGCAGTACCAGCTCAATCAGCAGCAGCCTGTCTACAGTTGCTGATGAGTAGCTTTCTTCACCCGCATAGTGAAGAAACTACTCACCAGCAGCATCAGCAGGTAGACTTGGAGCAGGATCTGAACCAGCAGGTGGTGGCATACTTGGACTGCACCCTGCCACCCCACATTGAAGATCCCCTGGACTACTGGGTAGCCAAACTGGATTTGTGGGTGCAACTAACAGAGTTTGCCCTGGAAAAGCTGTCCTGCCAAACCAGTAGTGTGGCATCAGAGAGGGTGTTTAATGTGCCTGGGGCCATAGTTATAGCAAGAATAACTCGCCTGTCCACCCAAAATGTGGAGATACTAACCTTTGTCAAGATGAATCAGGCATGGATCAACCAGGATTTCCACCCACCAATTCCTGATGCATAAGACTAGATCATTCATAGGGCCACACCAACACTTTGATACAAGAGACCGGTTTCTCCTGACTACGTGCCTCAGCTACTACTTTGATGCTGCAACCCGCCTGATGCCACACATCTGATGCCAAGTGCTCCTTATTTCACCCACCTTCGTCAGTGGGAACTGGTATTGCCACCCACCGCCCAACTCTGCTACCGGGTCACTTTGTGGTCTCTTGATACAGCTGCTGCTGCCATCTTCGAACTATGTGATCTTGCCACTCTATGGTATCCTCCTTATGCTGCTGCTACTGCCATCTCCACATTATGTCACCTAGCCACTCTGTGGTCTCCTCATGCTGCTGCCATATCCACACTATGTCACCTTGCCACTCTGTGGTATCCTTCTGATGCTGCTGCTGCTACTGCCATCTCCCCATTATGTCACCTAGCAACTCTGTGGTCTCCTCCTTCTGCTGCCATATCCACACTATGTCACCTTACCACTCTGTGGTATCTTGCTGCTGCCATCTCCACATTATGTCACCTTGCCACTCTGTGGTCTCCTCCTGCTGCTGCCATATCCACACTATGTCACCTTGCCACTCTGTGGTATCCTGCTGCTGCCATCTCCACAGTATGTCACCTTGCCACTTTGCGGTCTCCTCATGCTGCTGCCATATCCACAGTATGTCACCTTGCCACTCTGTGTTATCCTCCTGATGCTGCCACCTCCAGAGTCTGTCATTGTGCCGCCATGTGGTCTCCTCATGCTGCTTTCACCTCACCACTATGTCATAGGTCCACTCTGTGGACTTCTAATGCTATTTCCACCCTCCCCACTTCATGACTGGTCCACTATTTTGGCTTTGATCTGTCAGAAGGAAGGAAAAACAAGAAACACAACGAATCCTGTCTGTGTAGCAGCTTTAAGGCCTGTATGGTCCCATCAGAATTGGCTTATGATTTGGTAGCCAAAAACAGGAGTGGGTTGAAAACACAAATATTTCATTTACGTGTCATCTCTGTTTAAGATCCACTACGTTTTGTTTTTTTTGCCTTTAGCAATACTGATGGATTGTTGAGCAAATGCTGACCAAGTGAAGACGTATGCTCCACAGACAGGATTCGTTTTTTATGGGTAATTGTTCTAATAGATCAGAGCAATGGGGAAAATTAATCAGTGATGTCAACACAAACTTACTGCTTACACCCTCTCCACTCTGTCAGCGGGCTCTACTTGAATAAGCGTTTAATAGAATAGGTTCTGTAGAATGGAACCTGTAGACGTGTGGAATCAGCTTATGAGGGTGTAAAAGGAGGGCGCTTCTTCTTGACGCTAACATCTACCTGTAAGGCTGAGTTGATACTTGAGTTATTTGGTCAGTTTTGGCCCCTTGACCGCCCAAGTAAGTGAAGTATGCAATGATTCTAAGAGCGACGCCTGTCATTTGAATGTCATACTGACTCACAGTATTATTTCGCTACTGAAGCAGACTCCCCATGTGTGTTACTGCAAGGCACAGTGTTCTACACCACTATAAAGGCTCTCCACAGCCAGGAAATAGCAGTTTTTTAACATTATTCGCCGCTTGTATATTCGGATCGTATCAAATTTTTCCCACAAAATTCGGTGAACCGGCGAATCAAATTTTTGAAAAATGCGCTCATCTCTAATAAACTGCATCCAGCACTAAAACCATTACAGTCAATGGGTTCTAGATCTGTTTTTTGTGTCCTAAAAAAAACAATCCGACACCTTTGACTTACATGTTCAGTTTCCCACGCCACACAGAAAACCGCAGCTTGCATCGATTTTGAGTCTGGCATGGGGACGCACCAAACTGGAACGGAATGCATTTTGCTGCAATTTTGAGACTCTGTGTCGGATCTCGAAACAAGACAGCACAACACAGATGTGAAATTAGCGTTAGTTGTTATGTCACATTACAGTGTGCACCTTGCATGGTGTCTGCGGGAGCATGCTACTGGCCAGAGTGTCTCCAGGCCTAGTAACTATTGTGTATCATTCATTCATTACTAACCACAAGCAACTGAACTATTTGGAACCCGAACTAATGCGTTACCTATACTGAAGCTATCACACTCAGAACAGACAGAGCTGCACTGTAAGGGTCTCTTAGCTTCTTTATGATCACTTTGTACTGGTAGCTTGTATATTCAGAGGCCTATGCAAGTTTCAAAGGTTATGGTACATATGCAGAGATAGGTGCATTGCAGTGTGGTGACTATTTGAGGTATATAGGAAGACAGTGACCTATCTGATTAAGGTGTTCAACATAGTTGTTCTACTATTGTAAATATGTGAAACTGATTGTGCAACTGAATTCACAAATAATGCTACATAGTAAGTTGCAAAATAAGTAAATAACTAATAAATAACGCTACATCTCTCGATTGCACACATAGAGTTGGTGGCAAGTTTTTCAACTTTTTGCATTTTTACAACACTCACTCCAGTTTTGTAATATGGTTGGAAAAGTGGGTGTGGTTAGCTATGTTAATGAGTTTCATTCCAGATTTATCATTGCAACTTTTCAAAAAAAAGTCACAAAAAAGTCTCAATCTTACTCCAGGAGGAGGGTGGAGTAGCTTTTCTAGACAAAAGTATCAGGTCAAAGGCCTCTTGCACACAAACGTTGTGCATCCGTTCCGTGCATTGGGGACCGCAATTTGCAACGTCCGTGCGGTGGCCAGGACGGATCGAGACCCATGCAACTTGAATGGGACCATGATCCATCCGCACCACAAAAAAATAGAACAAGTTCTAATTTTGTGCGGTGCGGAGGCACTCCGTAGTGCTTCCGTGGGGTTCCGACCTGTGCTTCCGTTCCGCATCTCCGTGATTGTGGACCCATTCAAGTAAATGGGTTCGCATCCATGATGCGGAGTGCACACAGGCTGGTGCTCGTGTATTGCGGACCCGCCGTATGCGGGCCCCAATACGGCCACGGGCACACAACGTTCGTATGCAAGAGGCCTAAGAATAAGACAAATTTATCATTTAACATGAGACATTTGATAAATATGGCATAAAGTACTCCAATGCACTCCTTTGCGACTCAAGCAAACCTGACTTCAAATTTTTCCCTATATCCCTAGATTATAATAGGTGGTATAAATAGGTGCTACTACACAAATGCATAAGGCATAAAAGACATAGAAAGTGCTGCATCCTTAGAAGCTACAGAATAGAAATGAGCGAATTGATTGACTACTTCCAGCTAGCGGCACATGCACAGCCACTGCTCCTGTAGCAGCAGTAGAGCCTCTATGCTTGGTGCGAGATTGACAGGGCCAGCCAAAAAGTCCGGCCTATCAATGAAGCGAGAGAGGGAAGCCTCTTGAGTAGAGGGTACAGCCTCTTGCTGCTCAAGGACTCTGGTTGATGAATTAGTCAATGCATATGAACTAATTAGTCATCTCTACTACAGAACAGATAAAGAGGTCAGTATCTGGATGAATGGATGCTTGACACATATCAGATGCATACCTGTTAAGAGATTAGTAACCATACCATGCTCAGCAACCATACCAGAAACTTACAACAGTCCAAAACCCATCATTGTACAGAATATGCGACACACTCGGAATCCAAATTCAAAACTAACTATCCTAAACTTGAACTGGTCTTGATAAAAACTATAGTTAGGGCTAGAACAAAATTGCTTGATCAAATGGGTAACTAGTGATGAGCGGGAGGTGCCATATTCGATTTCGCGATATTTCGCGAATATTCGATTGAATATTCGTCTTATATTCGTCGAAATCGAATATTCGTCATAATGCTATTTATCGCAAATAATATGCGATATAATTAATCGCATATTGCGATTTTGTGTATTTTACGAATATTCGCCATATTGCTATATATTCTTGTTTTAGAATATGACGAAAATTCTAAAAAACTAAGTTATAGCAATATAGCGATTATTCGTAAAATACACATATAGACTGCAATTTCACTAATGTAGTGCTATAATCTTTTTTTTAGTCTAATTTTTTTGTCTCTTTCTGATTCAGAAAGAGACAAAAAAATGAACTAAAAAAAAGATTATAGCACTACGTGAATGAATTACAATCTAAATATGTAATTTACGAATATTCGCTATTGTCTGACAATATGACGAATATTCTAAAAAACGAATATATAGCACTATATCACATATATTAGTTTTTAGAATATTCTTTTCCCCCAATTAGTACAGTTATTGCCCTTGGCATACTACTCCCCGACAAGCGTCCCTGTCACCATGGGAACGCCTGGTAGTTAGAATATACTATCGGATCTGAGTTTTCACGATCTAACTCAGATCCGATGGTATATTCTAACCACCAGGCGTTCCCATGTGATGAGGACGCTTGAAGTTAGAATATACTGCCAGGGCGCTGTGATCGGCGCAATTAACCCCTCAGGTGCGGGTTAATTGCGCTGTGCCCACCTCCCCAGTATTAAAATAATTTGTGGCCAGTGCGCCCCCCTCCCCAGTATTAAAATAATTTGTGGCCAGTGCGCCTCCCTATTCCCAGTATTAAAATAATCTGTGGCCAGTGCGCTCTAACCCTCCCTCCCCCAATAATAAAATCATTGGTGGCCAGTGGCCACAGGGTCCCCCTCCCCGGCAGCAGGCAGTTTCACTCGGCAGCATTTACTTACCTGCGGGGCTCTCCTCCTTCTGAGAACTGACAGGTCTATGCGCCGCATATGCCTTCAGCATTGCTATGCGGCGCAGAGACCTGTGAGTTCGCAGGAGGAGAGCCCTGCAGGTAATAATGCTGCCGATTAGTCTCAGTGATTAACTAACCATGGCAGCCAGGACTTTACTAGCGTCCTGGCTGCCATGGTAACTCGATCGAAGCCCGGCCATCACGCTGGGACTCGATCGGAACTGCCTGCTGCCACCAATGACGGGGTGGAGGGGAAAGGGGAGCCTGTGGCCACTGACCACCAATGATTTTAATACTGGGGGAGAGAGGGTTAGAGCGCACTGGCTACAGATTATTTTAATACTGCGGAGGGCGGGGGGCGCACTGGCACAGGTATTTTAATACTGGGGAGGTGGGGTGGGGGGTGCGCACAGCGCAATTAACCCGCACCTGAGGGGTTAATTGCCCGGATCACAGCGCCCTGGCAGTATATTCTAACTTCAAGCGTCCCCATCACTATGGGAACGCCTGGTGGTTAGAATATACCATCGGATCTGAGTTAGATCGTGAAAACTCAGATCCGATAGTATATTCTAACTACCAGGCGTTCCCATGGTGACAGGGACGCTTGTCGGAAGTAGTATGCCAAAGGGCAATAACTGTATTAATTGGGGAAAAAAGAATATTCTAAAAAGGAATATATGTGATATAGTGCTATATATTCGTTTTTAGAATATTCTTAAATGACGAATATTCTAAAAAACGAATATATCCGATATAGTGCTATCTATTAGTTTTTAGAATATTCTCATTTTTACCATCTAAACTCTTAATTCCTCTCTGCTTCTTGCTTGTGGGCCAATGAGTCATTGGCCCACAAGCATTTTTAGCAGGAAGAAATCATGTGTTCAGATGGAGAAAATGACGAATATTCGATATAACGAATATATAGCACTATATTCGCAATATTCGCGAATTATCGAAGTTGCGATATTCGCTATTAATATTCGCTATCCGAATATTCGCGCTCAACACTATGGGTAACTAGTCAATCATGATCTAAAACGATATATCTAAGTAGACTCACCTTAACCATTTGTCCTAAACTAGTCCTTCTGTCTAGGTTAAGGTCTCTAAAGCTTGATAGCAGCAAATTGCTGTACATAGGATTTGCTTGCATGACTTTTATGTGTATGGTATCACTTTGTGTTCGATGTTACTAATATGTTCAAAAACCCATGACTGATATTCCTCCTATGTCCTGCTAACTTTGTATATGGAGCCTAGAGATCTACAATTCAAATGCATTGAAAAATGGTCTTGGGTATCTGTAATTGCTAAGACCAAGTCTATCACACTTTCTATATGGTCTGCTTTTAGAACAGGCAAAAATGTATTCAGAATTTACACATATTCTCTGGAACAACTGTCATCAGTGTCAATTAACATCAGCTTTTTTCCCTTCCACCTTCTCTTTGGGCATGATAAGCTGTTGTCTGTGCTATGCTAGAGTGGGTTTAAATGGCGCGATTGTTAGGAAGGTTATCAGGGACGAAGATTCCTACGAACGCTTGTTCCTGACAATCAGCCCATCTAATGGTACAGCCGGTCACACGATGAACGAGCGAAATGCAAATAAATGATCATTTTTGGGCGGCAGATCATGCTGTCTAAACAGCACTCTGCTGCCCTGAAACAATGCAGCCATATAATCGGCTGCTCCGAGGCCATGTAAAGCAACCATTAGTAATGCAGTTTGTATCCAAAAAGCTTTTCTGCAAAATTATGTCCTGATAGTGAGAGATAGTCTCTTCTGAAATAAGTTTCTCTGAACCCTCAGGTATTGCCTTTTGAGAATAGCTTTTCTAAAGCAATAAAGATGGCAACTGCTCCAAAGTAAGAAGGGATACAAATGAGCTCTTAGTAAGCTTTGCCTCTGATGCCAGCAAATGTAAGGCTGCTATCCTGTAAGTCAATGTTCGACCCCTTATAATAGACCTTGAGACATCACCTCATCTGTAGATAGCTGTTTGGGGTGATTGCCCCTCATCAGTGCAGAGCAGAGAGTGCTGGCTTAGCCGGCTGAAAGGCCTAGGTCAGGATTTGGGCTATACTATCTCTCCTCACGAAGAGCGCCTTAATCGGTGTGAGGCGGCTTATAGGCCATACATGCTTGTCTGGAATTCTGGGAAGAAGATATGCAAATGAGCTCTTAGTAAGCTTAGTCTCTGATTCCACCAGATGTAAGGCAGCTATCCTATAAGTCAATGTTCGACCCTTTAAATAAGCCTTGAGACATGACTTGGGTAATAAATTAGCCAGCACCTCATCTGCAGACAGCTGTTTTGGGGTAATTGCCCCTCATCAGTTCAAAGTAGAGAGTACTGGCTTAACTGGGTGAGAGGCCTAGGTCAGTATTTAGGGTACTATCTCTCCACATACGGTCAGAGGAGCAGGTATAAGTCTCCTCATGCTGATTCCAATAGATGGATAAAAGCGCTCCTCTTCTTACATATCTGAAGGTCACAAAACAATATAAATTCTGTCTAGATCTCTGAATTAAATTTCAGGCCTATGATTTTATTATTAAGGTGGCCAATTAATTCATTAAATTCATATTTTGTAACAGTCCATAACAACAGGATATAGTTAATGTTTCCAGAATAATATGCTCTCTGACCAAAGCTTGTCATCAGCTGCAAAGCCCATGGTATTCTCAAACCAACCAATGTGGAGATTAGCAAACGTGGGCATGCACAGACGACTCATTACTGTCCTCCTAAACTGTTGGCAAGAGCTGGAGTTGTGGGTGAGCATGAACTCCAAGGGCTTCATGATAAATAGTCAAGGGATAATGTGGACACTAACGTAATACTAGAGGGATAGTGTACATAGGGGTGTAATTATAGTGGGGGAATTCTGACAGTGATGCCATAATAATGGGAAAATGCACACAGTGTTGTCATATTATACTGTAGTCATAAATAAAGTGATGTCACAGTACATGGATATTGAATGCAGTGACATCACAGTACAGGGATAATGTTCACAATGATATCACATTAGAGGGATAATGTACACAATTACATCACAGTAGGGGGATATTGTGCACCATGTTGTCACAGTACAGAGATAATGCACGCAGTGATGTCATAGTAAACTGATAATGAGTACTGTGATTTCACAGTAAAGAGATAACACAGTAAGGAGATAATGAACACATTAATGTCACAGTACAGGAATAATAAACACAATCATGTCACAGTACAGATATAATCTACAACACATGAATTATAAGAACAGTGATAGAGGTGAAATGCAAATAGTGATGTCACAGCACAGTGATGATGCACACAGGAAGAGTAACCATGGGAATCCATGTTAAAGGGGTTGTCCAGGATTAGAAAAGAATGGCTGCTTCCTTCCTATAACAGATCCACCCCTGTTCCCAGGTTGCTTGTGGTACTGCAGCTATGCCCCATTGACCGCAGTAGAGCTGAGCTGCCATACCAGACACAACCCATTTCACCACTAACTGCACATTGGAGTGGAGATAGGTCCATTAATTGTTGGGTCCCATAGCAGCTGCTATGCTTGCGATCCTGGTAGCTATGGCCATGATGCTATTAAAGTATTCTTATTTAAAGGAAAAGTGATAAACTGTCTGAATGCCAAGACAGTACAGACAGTACTTTACATGGGCTACAGGGCAACTTTGCATATGTGGTCCTTGATATGTAAGGCCCTGTGTTTTGTTTCAGTTTTATAGTATGCAACTACTATGTACAGTACACTATCTGTACTCCAATAATGGTTTCAGGTCTCCATTCTCAGTGTAGGTGTGAAAGTTGTGGAGGGCGCACTCCGCATGCGCAGCCACCCTCCATTCATTTCTATGGGGCTGTCGAAAATAACCGAGCGAGGTATGCTCCCATTTAGTACTATAGAGAGAGGGATCCTCCAGCCACCACCTTCCCCACTCCGTTCTTTGGATAGGTGCAGGTCCTAGAGGCGGGACCTGAACCTAACAGACAATTGGGGCATATCCTAGCAATATGCCCCCATTGTCTGAGATGGGAAACCCCTTTTAACAGTGGATTTCCTGGTAGCAGATTCCCTTTAAAGAAGCAAATATATGTGAAATACACATGGGGTCACAGGATAAAATGAATATGTTGCATCTAGATTCCGGTCACTGTTAGACACGCTGTTCTAAGAACAGTTATTTCCAACTTGTTGATCTACAGCTGTTATGAAACTACAACTCTCACCATGGCCTGTCAGCCTATAGAGTTGTAGTTTGACATGACCTGTAAAGTCATAGGCTGGAAACCAATCTTTTAGAACAGTTCCCTTATGGATGATATATGATTTATGAAGAGTAAAGTGGAATACAGAAATTAAACCGAGATTACGCTCTATTTACAAATGGTAATGGGCTGGAATCATGGATGTAGCTATAGCCGTAGGAGCCATAGAATTTCCTATGGGGTCTGGGGGAACTCTATCAGGTGCAAAAACATTGTACCTTTTTGTGGGGAATAACAATATGCTTGCTTTTTTGCTATAATGGAGGGTTTCTGATATATGGTGCTATTATACATACCTTTAATTATTGCTACTTATGCTGCAGTTTTAATTTTTCTACATTATGTGGTAGGGGCCTAATCTTATTTTGTTATGGGGCACCATGAATTATGTTTATGCCCCTGCCTGGAATATACTCAACAGCCAGATTTCCATTGGTAAGCATTCTTAATAATATACCAAAAATTAATCTGTTTTTATAAAGACTATTACAGAAAATGTAAATTTCCAATGTGTCTCTATGTATTTAGTAGGCTAATATTTATACTTCATTTTAGCAAATAGTAATATAGTAATATTATATTAGAGCCAATAACACTATAGCCAACATGATAATTTTCAAAAAAAGCGAAGACAAAAATAGCTTGATATATCCATTGTCTATACATGTCCATTATGTCAAAGTTATTCACCAATAATATCCATATAATAGAATTTGAGACACCTACAATCAGTTAATTTTATCATCTAGTGCCGCTCAGCTGTTTCTTTAGACCTTATTAACATTAAATAGAATATGAGTGTGCATTGAAAATAGAGGAATCTAGTGATTGTGGGGGGTCCCAGTGGATGGCCCCGCAGTCATATCATCGTTCCTGATATGTATTTGCATTGACAGTTGCCATGAGAAGGTTTAAATGACATTTCTTGAGGTTTAAGAAAGACATGTCTCTCTGTCCACTACTTAAATTTCTTGAAAATTCATCATTACTTTGTTTACCCATTAAACTCACCTAGAATTCACTAAATTCACAGCTTCATTCCCACACATATTTTCTTAAATTGGTATCAGCGACAACTTCACATTCAAGAGGTTCAGTACTTCATCTCTACATTAAATATGATGTACTAGGAAGACTTTTTGTCATAATAGCTAGACCACTGCTTAACACTCTTTCTACCAGAGACTCACCAACCAGAATATGATGATATCTGTTCGTTCCATTGGTCATAGTCCATGCCAAAATATTTAAAGGATAGTCTATGCCATAATATTTAAAGGAGGTCTCCAACATTTTGCCAAATTTGGCAGTAAAACTTCACCAGTCCTGTGCCGCCACTTTGATACTTTTCCCTCCGATTCCTAATGAACCTGAAATGGCCATGTGCTATTCATCGGCTCCTTAACTGTTAGAGCTATTTCTGTCACATGACTGACAAATGTGGCATTATCAGTACAGATCCAGAAGGGATTGGATCAGCCGGGACAGGTGTGATTGCATGGGACATTGTGGGACATTTTAAAGATCAGTTGTTTATTATTATTATTATTTGTACTGTCACTAGCTACCTTAAAAATTTTGGTAACTTTTGGAGAACCCCTTATAATAACTTCAATTTATCTTAAAAATTGTCTTCTGAACCCAATAGAACATTTAAATAAGCACAAAAGGATTCAGTTATGCTTGTATACCAAAATCTGATGCGGCCACAGAAAGGTTGATGTAGTATATGATCACTTCTGTCAAAAGTGCCCCAATAAAGATTGTGGGTGGCAGGATGCCTCACATTTTGAGAGGCACTGAGCTAGACAATCATTCAGTATATACAGATAGATAGATAAAGTCTATATAGTCATTTTAATAAAGCGATGCAATATTTAACTGACAAGTTTAAGTCTGAGAAAATGGAAAAACAGAGTAAAAACAGATCACAAAGACTTTGGCCGTTTTCCAGTAAATCACCTGATAAGTCTTTGGTCAGAGCTGCATAAATCTGCTTTGCAAGCGTCTTTAATGGGCCAGTTTTAAGCATTTCAATATTTCAGCTAAGATGTGGCCATTAATGGATCAATCACCTTGACTGCAGCATCTGTGTAAAATCATTGATATCAATCACATTCAGCTTGTTAGTAGCCTTTGGGTTATGACATAATGAGCCACTTCCTTTTTTTTTTTTTAAATAAAACTAACCACTGTAATGAAGCTTCTAAAAAGTGGTCTAGTGCAGCAGTTTAGTAAAGCAGAAACTTGTCATTTGACTTCTCTAGTACATATCAATGTTTAAACTAATATCCAGGAAACACCAGGGCATATGTACTAAGCCTGGCTAATAATTTAATTTAATAAGTGTAAACTTATACCACACAGTCTAAAGATACACCAGATTTATCCCAGTGGCACCTGGTGTATAAAACATTTGATGCATCTTGCTAGAAGTTAAGCAATTTGTTAACACCAAACCATTGGTTGGGCTACTTTATGTTGAAATTTTGCACCAAATATTTTGAGCAATTCTGGAGCAAGTTCTCGTATTTTAAGGCAATTCCCTCCCATTAAGCCATGTCTGTTTTCTTCTTGTCTAGTAAGGCAAGTACCTTGTGGAACCAGCAAAGGGGACATGGAGATTAAAGCTGAACAAGACAATGTGCAAAATTTGTGAAATCATCATTTGAGAGTCCCTTTCATCAATATACCGTACTTTAATAATCTTCAGAAAACTTTCTGACTAACATTTGACTCATCACATTCAAGGTGTCTACATCCTGGAATCTATTTGTAGTTTATACACAGTCTCTAGGGTGCCAGTGAACCCCTTATTTACTTGGCTTCTGTGCAGGTTCACATGTTGCCCATATAAATTATTTTCCCATGACCAGTATATTAACAACAATGTTGTTGTTCAGACATGACGGATAGAGATTGAGCAATCGTACCAAAATTCATTTGGAGTCTGATACCCTGATTGCCCAGAAAAGCTGTGTTTGACACTCTGAGGTCTCCAGGACTGTATACGGCCCCTTTCAAGCTCTTTAACCCAAAGACAGCATTAGAACTGTTAAAGGACTCATATGGACACTTTGGCTATGGGCTACATACTGCACTGTTGGATTTCTTTTAATTAAAAAAGGCCAAACGTTATTCTTTTCTGGTGGCAGATGCCTTCTTCTGTCTTCTGATCAGTAAAATGGTGGCCACCATCTCAAGCTATTTGTGCAGAATGAATCTCAAAAGTTTCTGATTTGCTGAAATTATAATCTTTTGGAAAATGCAACTAATTTATTTCATCGAGAATCAAATCACTTATGTCTAATGATAGACAATGGGCAAATGTATCAATATATTTACTCTACCCTGAGTAAAATAGACTGAATGATATAGCATAATATAACCAACACTTTCTCCAACATATAGTGGGTTATGAAGGTTTCCTATCATTTTTCCACTTTGTTTGACAAGTAATATTTTAAAAATGCCATGACACAAATCAGGAGTACATACACCTTTTACTTTAATTAGTTTATTTTGCCAGTCAAAGGGATTCTCTCGGCTTTTCTAAAAATCCTTAAGGCTTCAGTACTTACCTTCCATCATGCCACCATCTCCACGTAACCACCAGTACTGCTTGCAGGCACTTGTACTCAGGTCCTGACTGGATGTGTTCCTTAATCTTGCTGTTGCACAGGAATGCTTAGGAACATATCCGATCAGGACCTCAACGGAAAAATCTGCATCCAATCCCTACAGCGGAGATGGTGGAATCGGCAGCACAACGGAGGGGTAGGTACTATCTTCCCTTAACAGGTCATCAGGCTGCTGGACTTTTAGAAAAGCCTAAAGAACCCTTCTAATTGGTTTCTTATTTTTGCTTATACGTTTAGTACTGACATATTCCTGTTTTATAACCTATAACTAGAGATGAGCGAATCGAAGTTGACAAAGTGGAATTTCAGGAAAAATTCGATTCACGCCGAATCCGAATTTCCTCATTCTTTGTGGTAACAAATTGCATTTTTTACTAAAATAGCTGCTGCACATGTTAGGACATGGAGCAAGGAACTCTTGAAATGAGTGATCACCCACAATGCCATGCATGTAGCCAATCAGCAGCCAGCCAGTCCTATGATGTAACAGCCCTATAAATAGCCTCAGCCATCTTGGATTCAGCCATTTTCTAGTGTACTTAGTGCAGGGAGAAACGTCAGCAGGCTCTAGGGACAGTCGTAGAAAAGACTTTAAAACTTTTATTTTGCTATATAGAAGGATAGGGAGGAATCATTCCACAGCATTGAAGCAGAACAGGGTTCAGTAGGGGAGTTTACAGCCTGGGTAATAGCAACAATCCTATTACACCTTGCTTCACTAACTGCAGATCCAAATTGCTCTGTAATTCCAGCAAACCATTCTTGTTATTGGGGTGCAAGTGCTGTTTGATACAGCCATTAATAGGGTTTATTACAAGGAAATATTTATGTGTCTTGTTTGCCCTTGTGCGGTGAAGTTCCCTTTTTGGTGTGTATTAGTGGCAAAAAAATTATATATTATTTGCCATTCAGCTGTGTAGTTATATGTTCTAAAGCCTTTTGTTGCATGTATAAGTGGAAAAAAATAAGGGCCTGTTTGCCGTTCAACGGTGCAGTTATATGATTTAAAGCCCTTTTTGGCGTGCATTAGTGGCAAAAAAATATAAATTATTTGCAGTTCAGTGGTGCAGTTATATGTTCTAAAGCTTTTTGTGGAGTGTGAAAGTGGATAAAAGTAAGGGCCTATTTCCTGTTCAGCTGTTCAGCTGTGCAGTTATATGTTCTAAAGCCCTGTTTGGCGTGTAATAGTGGCAAAAAAATATAAATTATTTGCCGTTCAGCTGTGCAGTTATATGTTCTAAAGCCCTGTTTGGTGTGTATTAGTGGCAAAAAATATATATTATTTGCCTATAAACGGTGCAGTTATATGTTCTAAAGCCCTTTTTGGCGTGTATTAGTGGCAGAAATATATATATTTTTTTCCATTTTTTATATTCTAAAGCTTTTTGTGGAGTGCATAAGTAGAAAAAAGTAAGGGCCTATTTGCCGTTCAGAGGTGCAGTTATATGTTCTAAAGCCCTTTATGGCATGTATTAGTGGCAAAAAAATTATATTATTTGCCGTTCAGCGGTGCACGTATATGTTCTAAAGCCCTTTTTGCCGTATATTAGTGGCAAAAAAATATATATTATTTGCCGTTCAGCGATGCACTTTTATGTTCTAAAGCCCTTTTTGGCATGTTTTAGTGGCATAAAAAACAGTATTTGCCGTTGTGTGGTGAAGTTAGAAAATTACAGCCCTTTTTGGCGTGTATTAGTGGCAAAAAAACATATATATTTGCCGTTCAGCGGTGCAGTTTTATGTTCTAAAGCTTTTTATGGAGTGTATAAGTGGAAAAAATAAAGGCCTATGTTCTACAGCCCTTTTTTGCGTGGTTCCTGTATAGGCACACCAGCAACTTGGCCAGGTAATGCTGCTTCCGCCTCCAAGTTCTCATGCCGTTGGTCCTTCGACAATGTCCGCCTCTTCCTCCTTATCCTCCATCGTGTCCTCAGCCTCCACTGCAGGGACAATTCACAGTGCCGCTCCAGCATACCACATGTGCAGGGCATGATGGTGTCGCACTGTTCTGCATCTCGTTTGTCTGGGCGAACTGAGTCACACAGGGGAGGAACTGCTCAGTGTCCTTCATCAAGAAATTGAATCCTGGTTTTCTCTGCCACAACTCAAAATCAGAACCATGGTGACCGACAACTGAAAGAACATGGTGTCAGCGCTGCGTCAAGGAGGGCTGAGCCATGCACTTTGCATGGCACACATGTTCAATCTGGTTGTCAAGCGATTCCTGAAGTCTTCCACCCATCTGGCCAGGAAACTTTGCATGCACTTCAGCCACTCATACACTGCTAAGCACACCCTCCTTAAGCTGCAGTGGCAGAACGGTATCCCCCAACATAGGCTGATATGCAACGTTTTCACCCGTTGGAATTCCACCCTCCATATGTTGGACCGACTATACAAACAGAGAAAGGCCATAAACGATTTCTTGATGATTCAAGCAGACAGGAGTACTCCCCTGTGAAACTTTTATGTCAGCCAGTGGCAGCTCATGCATGACACCTGCCATTTGCTCAGGCCCTTTGAAGAGGCCACATTATTTGTCAGTCGCCAGGACTATGGGATGAACAACGTCATTTCACTGCTTCATGTCCTGGAACAGATGCTGGTGAATCTGGCTGATCAGGGGACTGGAGATTTGGGGCCTAGATCTCACGGCCACATGAGCCTTGTGGGGGCTAAACTGAGGAGGAAGACATTAGAGCACAAGCAATGTGTCGCGAAATGGGTGGTTTTTCTACACAGGTGACAGGAGAGGAGAAGCAGGAGCAGCCAGAGGAGCTACAGGGCAATGAGGAAGATGAGGCAGAGGACCCAGACACACTGTGGCAGTATGCAGTGGAGATTGAGGCAGGGAGTCCCTCCGAGTCACTTGCACAAATGTTCCGATGCATATTCATTTGCTTGCTGAATTGTCACCATTCGGCAGAAGGATAACTTTTGACTCTCCACCTTATTGGACCCTTGCTACTGGTCCAAAATGGGATGCCTTTTTTACACCCGCTGAGAGTGAGGACAAACTGAACTACTATAGAGACATCCTATGTAGTCAGTTGGCCGCTGCCTATCTGCGCCATCATCCATCCTCTCGTAGGTCTGACCGGGGGGGCCTTCTGCATTAATGTTCCTCTGCCATGGCTGCTGTAGCAGGGTCGAGGGTGGGGGTAGGAGCAGTTCCAGCTTCATCAGCAGCAACTTGAGTCTAGGGTCACTAATGAGCAGTTTTTGTTCACCCGTCTAGTGAAGAAACGTCTTACCAGCAGCAGCAGCAGCTAGACCTGGAGCAGAACCTGAACCAGCAGGTGGTGGCTTACTTGGACAGCACTCTGCCACCCCACATTGAAGATCCGCTGGACTACTGGGCAGCCAAACTGAATTTGTGGCCGCAACTGGCAGAGTTTGCCCTTGAAAAGCTGTCCTGCCCGGCCAATAGTGTGGCATCAGAGCGCCTGTCTAGTGATGAGCGGGAGCTGCCATATTTGATTTCGTATTAAAAAGGATTGGATCGTACTCCAATATATGATTGTCGTGAATAGGGGGAGATGGTTCCCAGGCCAAGATAATGATACAAAATAGACTCCCACAATCCACAGAGTTCAATTTCAAATTCTGTTTTATTAGAGGTGCGGAAGTCCAGTTATAGGAAATAAACGTTTTCGGCCTATGGCCTTCTTCAGTGTAACTGGTTGAGCCGCTATAGAAGAGATAGAGTAGGGTAGAATGCCCTATGAAGAGTGGCTGAGCGTTATGGTGCCACAGTGTAGTGCTCATATGCAATGGTAATTGGTAGTCTCTTAAGATAAGAGGTCCATGTATGGGGCGGTGTGTCCCATAGAGAGCCGCTGTGCGCTGGAGAAAAAAAAAAAGGGTCTGGCCTGGCTGTTTCCGTGCTGGGCATCTGCCGCTGTCTGCTGCGAATTGATCTTAGAGCTAAGTTCCTAATGGTTGTGTTGCTAGAATATAACGAAGATGACGAATATCACAAATTCACGAATATAGCACTATATTCTCTATCTTCGTTATATTCTAGCAACAACAATTAGGAACTGAGCTCGAAGTTTCATTCGCGAAGCGAACATATAATCGCGTTGCGAATTAAACTTAGAGCTGGGTTCCTAATGGTTGTGTTGCTAGAATATAACGAAGATTGAGAATATAGTGCTATATTCTTGAATTCGTGATATTTGTTATATTCTAGCAATACAACCATTAGGAACCCAGCTCTAAGTTGAATTCGCAATGCGAGTATTTCAGGTTATATTAATCGCATTGCGATTACAACTTAGTCAAATTTGTGAGATCATGATTCTCACATCCGACAGTACATTTTAGCATGGAGGCGTTCCCATGCACACGGGAAGTCGGCAGAAGCGGCAACGGGCATTGACTGGAGCGGGCAGGGAGCCAGGAATCCTCTGGACAGGTAAGATCAGCTTTTGGGAAGTGGGAAGACAACTTAGACAACCAGAGAGCAACAAGGATTAACAACAAAAAAAAAATAACGAATATTCGAAATAGCGAATATATAGCGCTATATTCGAAATATTTGGGATTTTGCGAATTGCCGTTATTCGCAGAACAAACTCGCTATTCGAATATTCGTGCTTAACACTACTGTCCACCCAAAGAACTCGCCTGTCCACCCAAAATGTGGAGAGACTGACCTTGGATAGTGATGAGCGGCATAGGCAATATTCCAATTCGTGATATTTCGCAAATTTTTGGCCGAATATTCGCTATAAATTCAGGAATTTGTGATCTCCAGTCATTATTTACTTAATTGCGAAAATCGACAATGTAATATATTCGCAATAAAAATTCACAATTAGAATATTTGCGATCAACACTAAGGGTTAGGCAACTTTCTTATTGGTTGCTAGGGATGTTGTTAAGTGCCGATATTTGCGATAAATTTGTGATTAGAATATTCGCGATCAACACTATTTACGAATACGAATATATAGCACTATATTCTAAATATTCATGAAGTCTTGAAGTGCCGATATTCACAATTAAAATTTGCGATTTGAATATTCGCGCTCAACACTAGGCATGGATCATCCAGGATTTCCACCCAGCAATGTCTGATGCATCAGACTAGATCATTCATCGTGCCACTGCAGTGTCCAAAGAATGGAGCAGAAGACTGATGCCTGTAAGAGTTATTATATTCAGTACCTGAGTGCTAGAGAATGGACTTAGCGCAGACTTATATAAAAAAGAGCCTTTTTCTTGCCTGTTAAAGTAAAAGTCTTAGGAAAACTCCTTAACTGACAACTGTCCAGCCTGTTACAAGGATTACAGCTAAACCAATATCTGAGTAATATCTTTATGCCATATAAATGAACTGTACTGACTACCTGAAGAAAAGTGATTTAAGTAAAAGTTCAACTGTTTTACTACAACCGACTCCTCATCTTTTCCACCACCGACCTTTGTACCTAATGGTGCTGGCGTCACGATAAACCGGGGTCCCAGCCTCAAAAGCACACCAAACACCTATACTATCAAGGGCACCTCAACTATCATCTGGCTGGTGCCCCCTGTACAAGAGAGTACCCCGGAAGATTTAGTGCTGTCTTCCCCATCACTATATGTATGACTACTACCCCATCAGCCAACCGTGAGATCACAGATTGCCTCTGCGGTCCGGTTCGCTGCACCACACCAACACTTTGACAAAAGAGACCGGTTTCTTCTGGTTACCCCATCTCAGCTACAATTTTGAAGCTGCTACCGACCTGATGCCACACAGCTGATTCCAAGTGCTCCTTCTTTCACCCACCAACTTCAGCTGGTACTGGTATTGCCACCCACCTCCCCACTCTGTCACCGGGTCACTCTGTGGTCTCCTAATGCTGCTGCCACCTACACACTATGTCACCTTACTACTCTGTGGTCCCCTGATGCTGCTGCCACCTCCACACTATGTCACCTTGCCACTCTGTGGTCTCCTGATGCTGCTGCCATCTCCACACTATGTCACCTTGCCACTCTGTGGTCTCCAGTTGCTGTTGCCACCTCCACACTATGTCACCTTGCCACTCTGTGGTCTCCTGATGCTGCAGCCACCTCCACACTATGTCACCTTGCCACTCTGTGGTCTCTCGATGCTGTTGCCACCTCCACACTATTTCACCTTGCCACTCTGTGGTCTCCTGATGCTGCTTTTACCTCAACACTATGTCATCTTGCAACTCTGTGGCCTCCTGATGCTGCTGCCACCTCCACACTGTCATTTGTGCCACCCTGTGGCCTCCTCCTGATTCTGCTGCCGCCACTTCCACGCTCTGTCATTGTGCCACTCTGTGGTCTCCTCCTCATGCTTCTGCCACCTCCACACTCTGTCATTGGGCCTTCTCTGTGGTCTCCTCATGCTGTTCCCACCCTTCCCACTTCATGACTGGGCCACTATTTTTCCTTTCGGCCTGGCTGACATCATCATTTATTTGACCCTTCTTCTGATTTGTCAGAAGGAAGGAAAAATGAGACGCACAACGGATCCTGTCTATGCAACAGCTGTAAGGCTGGCATGACATGGTCCCTATTTTCCATCAGAATTGGCTTATGATTTGGTAGCCAAAAGCAGGAGTGGGTACAAAACCCAGAAGACATGCAAATATTCCATTCACGTGTCATCTCTGTTTTGGCTTTAGCAACACTGATGGATTACTGACCAAATGCTGACTGAGTGAAGGCAGATGCTCCACAGACAGGATCTGTTTTTTGGGGGTTATTATTCTAATGGATCAGAGGAAGGGGAAAATAATCAGTGACGTCAACACAAACCTACTGCTGACACCCTCTCCACTCTGTTGGATGGACTCTACTTGTATAAGCGTTTAATAGAACAGGTTCTGTAGACATTGTGACAGTCTGTTATTTAGCTCACCTTTCCAGAGGTGCAAAGGTAGGGGGATTAGTCAGATTATTTCGCACAAGGAGAGCTCAGGAGACAGAAGTGCATTTCAATTGGTGTCCTGCCAGCTTTATTTCACAGGTTGCATCAAAACACAAAACATAAACGGAACACCTAGCCTTGTCCAGGCTCTAACTAAACAATAGATCCCTCGTTTTTAACCCTTTCCTAAATAACTTTCTTCAGCATATGCTAGGAACCTGGGAGACACATATATACCCTCAATTAGTTCACCCTGTGAGACACCACAACATCTATGTGGAATCAGCTGCCGACGGAGTAAAAGGAGTGCCCTTCTTCTTGATGCTAACATTGATCTGTAAGGCTGAGTTCATCCTTGAGTTAACTCATAACTGCCCAAAGAAGTGAAGTGTGCAGTGATTTCTAAGAGCGACACTTATCATCTGCATGTCACACTGACTCACAGTATTATTTCACTACCACAGCAGACTCCCTATGCATGTTACTGCAAGGCACAGTGTTATAAAGGCTCTCTGCAGCCTGGAAATAGCCATTTTTTAATGCGATTCGCTGCGAATAAATTCGGATCGAACCGAATTGTTTCAAAAAATTCGGCAAAGCGGCCGAATCGAATTTTTGACAAATTCGCTCATCTCTACCTATAACCGATAAACATCAGGAAAGTGCTGTCTAGGGAACTTTTCTCTCATTTAATTATCGTTTAAAGTAGACTTTGGCCACCCAGAAAGAAGCCTCTAAACTCTGGCCTGCATATCATAATATGGTTTTCCACTGACACTCCTTGATTGAGTCCCCTGTAAGTTTCTCAACCGGTAGGTTTTATCTCTTACACTGTATTTCAATGAAGCTTTAGACGTCTACAGTGAGGGAATGAGGGGTAGTTGGTAAATAGAAATTGTGATTTGGACTCCTTATGTGTAGTACTACTGATGTATTACAGCAGATAATGGTCTAGAATCATGGTGGTCAGATTCCCTTTAACCTTAACCCATTCCAAAGAGTAACAATGTAACACCCAGAGAAGCTGAACTCCCCCTGCTTTTAATGCCCGCCCAAGTGTCAAGGTGTTGTGTGTCAGCAAGAGTGAGGTGGAACCAAAGATCAGAAGACAGTTGGGGGAGGATTTTTAATCCTGAACAGTTCCTACACCGTCGTAGAAAGAGAGTCTGATGTGCGTCCTGGGCAGAAAAATAGTAGCAATAGAGGTTTCTTCAAACCAAGGGGAGGGAAGCTAGCCAAGAAGTGTTTCCTGATCAATTTAGAGAGAAAGAACGGTGTAAAAGGCTGCAAGCTGAAGTCATCAGACCACAAGTTGTGTACCAGCCCCATAACAGAGGATTGACTTTCAAGAGGGGGGCAATGTGATATCAGTACAAGCACTGGGCTGAAACTCAGAGTGAGTCCTTTAAGCTAAAAGTGTTGTGGTCACCATCAATCTGCAACGTTAAAACAACATTTGTCCTTTCAACCTTGACCTTACACTGCCCATAAAAAGCATTCAATCCTCTTTTTGGTATTAATTTTACTGGATATTATTAAATGATACACTGATAAATAGAAAAAAACTCTTTAGTGTATAGCCACACATGAAATACATGCGTAAGATTACACTAACAGCAGAGTGAATAAGATTTTAAGAAATCTCATCCAAATACTGGAATATTTCCACCTCATAATCCACAGATACCCTGACATGCAATGAAAATTTGTGCTGAGGATTTCTACCGGGAGTTTTACCCTTCAATGCAAAAGATGAAATATGTAGCAAATCTGTGGCAAAATACAGATCAAAATCTGCACATAAATTGCGCATATTCTGATATGAATTTGTTGCGGATTTTGCATGCTAAATAAAGAAAGCTGGAATAAAAAATGTAGCAAGCTTTTATAATAACACTGGTCCAGTTAGCTATGGCTTTGAAGATTTACAGAATAATTTCCTTAGTCCCAAGTGTCCATTCCATTCTTTAAAAGGGTATTCTGGTAATTTGAAATTATCCCCATACAGTGAATACGGGATAACTGTTAGATTGGTAGGGATCCTACCACTCCATTCTTTGTAGCGAGGACCTGCGGGTTATGGGGCCCCTGTTCTTGGGATCAGATCATAGAAGTAGAATCCCCTCAAATCTAATAGCTCTCCCCTATCCTGTAAATAGTAGATTATTTCAAATTACTGGAATACTCATTTAACTCAATGCACCAAAAGAAATACCACCACAAGCTCATATTATGCCTTCATGCAACACCAGGTTTGTTTCTTCTGAACTGATTTATTGTAATTATAGTAATAGTCATTAGAATGGAGAATGGAGATTTAAATAGTCACAGGGTAGACTTCATACCTCATGCACATAGTAATATAAAACTTAACACAAATTCAGTTAATACCGTAAAATAGGAAAACTAAGAGAGTTTTCCCACAGTGAATGGATAACTGACAAAAAGGAGAATGAAGAACAAGGCAAGTCTGTACTATGAACGGCTGAGCTTAAGACAGAAAGTCTACACACTGTTACTATAAGAATCTAGAAGAACAGTCAAGCTTTGATTTTGGATCAAGATATCCTTTAAACTTGTGTGTGACGCTTTGCAATTTGTGCGTTCTCCACCCTGCCTTCATTTACATACTGTCATTATGAGATGACTTTTCTAAATAGCAAGCAAGTATGCTAGTGTGCTTTCTAAAAAACAAGTATGTCCAACCCTTGGCCTAAGCTGGAAGACATGAGGTGGGTTAATTAAATTTATTGTTTAACAGAAGCCCTCATTTTAGTAATTTGTGGATTTTCAGTACCTGGATTCTTGAATATCTAAGACTTATAGTAAATGTGTCCCTTTTTCAGCCAATTTTTAAAGCGCCAATGGATTATATATGCAAAAATGACATGTCTTTTATTTTCTGTCTGCAGCTGCTATGCAGATTTACGTGTTTCCATCTTTACAGACTTCAAACACTGTAAAATTTGACACTAAACTCATGTATTGTGCAATTTTATCTTCCTCGTTCTACTTTCTGTAAGTTAGCAAGGACTGAGGAAGTAGCAGACGACTGCAAACTTAGACTATGCAAAACTTATTTGTTAATGTGTAACTATGGCTATGATAGCTGTATAAACAAAGGATGATACATAAGACTATTTCAGCAAAGGTGATTTATCTTTTTTATTCTAGATTGATTGCAGCAAAACAAAACTGGTACAAATCATTGTTAAATGAACACAGGAGTATTCCAGCACAAATAAAGCCATACGCAATGGCCTTTTGTTAAAATACTTAAAAAATAAAGATCTTATACTCACCACACACATCCCGCTGCCATTCCCTCAGTGTCTGGGTCCCCGCTGCACTCCACTTTCTGCTCCACTTACTGCTCCTGTATGCAACATGGCAGGATATGTCTGGAATGGCGCTCAGTCAATCACTGGCTGAGGTGGGTCATCGCCATTCCTTCTCAAATCTTATATTTTAAAAGGCAGCAAAGTGCCAGTCTATAAGTG
The DNA here is from genome assembly GCA_033119425.1 of Bufotes viridis. Taxonomy (NCBI): domain Eukaryota; kingdom Metazoa; phylum Chordata; class Amphibia; order Anura; family Bufonidae; genus Bufotes; species Bufotes viridis. The sequence continues at coordinate 274,426,707 of CM065591.1, forward strand.
AAGAAATTCACTTGGTTATAGTCCTCCATTAACATGATTCTTTAAGAAGCTCTAGGGTTAGAAGCAGGCTGAAAGTGATGAAAAAGTAAAAAAAAAAAAAAAAAGAGAATGCAGTGATTTGTACATTATAGTAGTCATGACATGTTTAGCTGAGCACATTTAGTCAAAACCTGAACTACAGTAGTCCTGATCACATAGCTGTAATTTGTTAGAGATGAGTGAATCGAAGCTAACAAAGTGAAATTTTATCCGAATTTCAGGAAAAATTGTATTCGCACTGAATGCGAATTTCCTTGAGCTTCATGGTAACGAATCGCATTTTTCGTAAAAATGGCTGTTTCACGTGTGAGGACATGGAGAAAGGAAGTATGGGAAGTCGGGATCACCCAGACTGACATGCATGATGCAGCCAATCAGAAGCCAGCCAGCCCTGTGATGTAACGGCCCTATAAATACGGCAGCCATCTTAGATTCAGACATTTTCCAGCGTTCTGAGTGCAGGGACAGACGTGAGAAGGCGCTAGGGACAGCAATTGGAAAGACCTCATTGTGAGAAAATAACCTGAAAAAACGAAAAATATATACGCAGTTTACTTCTGCAGTTATATGGGGTGAAAGAGTTTAGTGACGAATTTCAGTACAAAAAGAAAAATATATACGCAATTCACTGTTGCAGTTATTTGCGGTGAAAGAGTTTAGTGACGTATTTCTGTACTACAAGAAAAATATATACGCAGTTCACTGTTGCAGTTATTTGTGGTGAAAGAGTTTAGTGACGTATTTCGGTACTATAAGAAAAACATATACACAGTTCACTGTTGCAGTTATTTGCGGTAAAAGCGTTTAGTGGCCTATTTCAGTACAAAAAGAAAAATATATTCTCAGTTCACTTCTGCAGCTATATGTGGTGAAAACGTTTAGTGGCCTATTTCAGTACAATACGAAAAATATATACTCATTTCACTTCTGCAGTTATATGTGGTGAAAGAGTTTAGTGAAGTATTTCTGTAATACAAGAAAAATAGATACGCAGTTCCCTGTTGCAGTTATTTGCGGTAAAAGCGTTTAGTGACGTATTTCAGTACTACAAGAAAATATATACGCAGTTCACTGTTGCAGTTATTTGCGGTAAAAGCGTTTAGTGACGTATTTCTGTACTACTAGTAAAATATATACGCAGTTCACTGTTGCAGTTATTTGCGGTAAAAGCGTTTAGTGACATATTTCTGTACTACAAGTAAAATATATACGCAGTTCACTGTTGCAGTTATTTGCGGTAAAAGCGTTTAGTGGCTTATTTCAGTACAAAAAAAAATATATACGCAATTCACTTCTGCAGCTAAATGTGGTGAAAGTGTTTAGTGACGAATTTCTGTACTACAAGAAAAATATCTACGCAGTTCACTGTTGCAGTTATTTGCGGTAAAAGCATTTAGTGGCCTTTTTCAGTACAAATAGAAAAATATATTCCCAGTTCACTTCTGCAGCTGTATGTGGTGGAAGCGATTAGTGGCCTATTTCAGTACAAAAATAAAAAAATATATGCACTTCACTGTTGCATTTATTTGTGGTAAAAGTTTAGTGACCTATTTCAGTACAAAGCGAAAAATATATTCTCAGTTCACTTCTGCAGCTATATGTGGTGAAAGCGTTCAGTGTCCTATTTCAGTACAAAAAGGAAAAAATATACGCACTTCACTGTTGCATTTCTTTGTGGTGAAAGTGTTTAGTGGCCTATTTCAGTACAAAAAGGAAAAATATATACGCATTTCACTTCTGCAGTTATATGTGGTGAAAGCGTTCAATGTCATATTTCAGTACAAAAATGAAAAAAATATACACACTTCACTGTTGCATTTAGTGGTGGTGAAAGAGTTTAGTGGCCTATTTCAGTACAAAGCGAAAAATATATACACATTTCACTTCTGCAGTTAATATTATTTCAGTAGAAAAACTAAATATATTCAGCATTCACTTTAGCAGTTATATGTGGTAAAACCTTTAGAGACGTATTTCGGTCAAAAAACAAAATATATTCAGCGTTCAGCACTGCAGTAATTCTTATAAAAATGTATCCTTATTAAGGAGGGGTCCACGGGTTCACGGAAGCAGTGGTGGTAGCAGTCATTCAGTGCGTAGTGTTGTCGGTAAAATACCTACTCTGCTCTGTGGCAGTTTTTTTTACAGCCTCTGGAGGAGGTGACCATGGCCATATGTAGAATCTGTGGGCAGAAGGTGAAGAGTGCCCAGTGTGCCAATGTTGGCACCATGGCCCTGCGTCAACATATAAAGCATCACCATAAAGTGGCCTGGGAGAACCGTGGCTCCGATGTGGTGGTCCAGCCTGCTGCAGAAACCACTGCATCACCCAGTGGCACGCTGCACCCAATTTCAGGCAGTCAAGGCTCCCCCACCTCAGCCAATGCCAAAAGACAAAAGTATGCGTGCATGCATCCAACGGTGCAGAAACTGAACGTGCTGTTGTCCAAGTTGCTTTTGCTGCAGTCCTTCCCTTTCCAAGTAGTGGCACCTTTCAGAGAACTGATGGCTTGTGGCATGCCGAGGTGGAGAGTCCCAAGCCTTTTTGTGACGTATTTCAGTCAAAAAAATAATTTTATTCAGCAGTCAGCGCTGCGGTTGCATGTGGTAAAACCTTTTGGGGCGTATTTCGGTCGAAAAACAAATTTTTTCAGTGTTCAGTGATGCGGTTATATGAGGTAAGATCTTCATTATGTCTCCATGATAAATTTGTAGCATGGGGGCTTTGTGTGGCTTCTACACACTTTCAAAATAATCCTTCTGTGGGGCGAATAGATGCCAGATGACCGGGACGCTCCATGACCTTTCCAGGAGCTGCTGTCGGGAGCAGCGGTTCATTTCTGAGACGTCCATATAGTGTGGGGGGAATCCAAAGAGACCAGGGGCTGGTAGTAATGGTTCAATCGTGATGAACTTCTCAACTTTTCCGGGCTCCAAGCTACAGTATCTTGAAGCTTTGTCTTCTCATTGTCTGCAGCTTACCCCAGAAGTATATGGCTCGATGAGCAGCCAATACTGCAGTTGCATCTTGACAGGATTCGTTTACAGGTGTAGAGAAATTGTTTTTTGGAATGCTTTCTCTGTCGCAACCACGTCGTTGAATAAACAGAAGATTGGTGGATTCTCTCCTGTCTTAGGCAACACTTAATTTTTATTATTACATTTATAAAATATTTATTATTAAATTGAACCAAAACTTGACTAAAATTATAATAAAGTAAACTTAAGTTTGCCAATATATTATCCAAATCTTCGAGGGAAATCCATGGACAATCATTTGCCAAGCCTTTTGTGCCGGAGAACGCGTAATATTAAATCGTCTTTTAAGCAGCACTTTATAAAGTTGAGAAATTTTTACCGTCTGTTCTGTCCCATATTCACTATAAATGAATAGACGAAGCGGCCACTCTGTGGCTTCCTCATGCTGCTGCCCCCTCCGCAATCTTTCGTCGTCATGCCACTCTGTGGCCTCCTCATGCTGCTGCCTCTTCAGCAATCTCTCGTCGTCATGCCACTTTGTGGCTTCCTCATGCTGCTGCCACCTCTGCAATCATCAAGCCACTCTGTTGCCTCCTCATGCTGTGGCCTCCTCATCCTGCCACTTCCACACTATGTCACCATTGTGCCACCCTGTGGCCTCCTTCTGATTCTGCTGCTGCCGCCACCTCCGCACTTTGTCATTTTGCCACTCGGTGGCCTCCTCATACTGCTGCCACCTCCAGACTCTGTCATTGTGCCACTCTGTGGCCTCCTCCTAATGCTGCTGCTGCTGCCACCACCTCCACACTCTGTCATTGTGCCACTCTGTGACCTCCTCATACTGCTGCCAACTCCAGACTCTGTTATTGTGCCACTCGGTGGCCTTCTCCTGATGCTGCCAACTCCAGACTCTGTCATTGTGCCATTCATTGGCCTTCTCCTGATGCCGCCACCTCCAGACTCGGTCATTGTGCTATTCGATGGTCTCCTCATGCTGCCGCTACCTCCAGACTCTGTCATTGTGCCCCTCAGTGGCCTCCTCATACTGCTGCCAACTCTAGACATCTATGTGGAATCAGCTGGAGACGGTGTAAAAGGAGTGCACTTCTTATTGGTGCTAATATCGACCTGTAAGACTGAGTTATTTGGTCCATTTTGGCCCCATGACTGCCCAAGTAAGTGACGTGTGCAGTGATTCTAAGAGCGACGTCATTGGTAATGCACTCATCTCCACTTTATGACAGTTTGGCCAACCATATCTATTGTGCATTCTCTCCGCCCTTGGACTCAGACAACAGCTAACATCAAGGGCACCCCAAATACCAGTTGGCAGGAGCCTCAATACCAGGGTGTTTAAACACTGACTAGCATCAGGACCCACCATTGCGTGACTTTCCTCCTTGACAGCAGACGACCATGGTAGGTTCCCAATGGTCAGGAGTACTCAGGACCTACATTATATGTCGGACCGTGCTTTGGCTGCAGTTGCATTAGTTTCATCATCACATAGACTGATATAAACTCACTGCTGCTGGTGGAGCAGATGGGCTTAAAATTATGAGAAATTAATAGACAAATTATATTCGAAAGTTGCATAAGTTTCCATTGTGCAATAATTAATCCTTATTTACATAAGACTAGGCAACCCCTTAAAGACGGAGGCAACATCATTTAGCCAGGACCTAAGATAAGAATGAGTAATGCAAAATCATTAATGACAGAGACAAATCATATCATCTCTGAGACAAAGAGAAGACAACGGTATGCAAACAAATAACTAGCACAGTTCATAAAGCTAATCCATTCTTTTATAGTTTATTTAAAGTTTAGCGGTGTATATTTTATATCTTTTATATTCACAAATTGTTTTAAAATGAACTGTGCCATGATAAGCCCTTCTGGAGATGTCACTTATTAAAGGCAAGCTTGCTCAATTCACTATTACCACACACACATGCACGGAGCAGTGCCAAATTTCTAAATGCTTTCTATGCTCTTATCTATTTAGGGCTGTGGATAAAAAATATCTTCTTTAAAATTGCTTTCTGAAACGACGTATTCTTGTGAGTGAAACTATCCTTGGGGATTTTCCTTCTTTTGGTTTGGATTGGTGAGCCAGGAATGTGATGTGTTGGCATGAGTACAGACCCACATTCGGCCTATTTCCATTGCATGGTTTGGGAATATACAAAATATGTTTAGTATTCTGAGACAAATGAAAGTGGAAAATACAAAGAAAAAAATAAGTTGTCAGATCCACATTCAAGAGTTACATGAATGTTTAGCATTAGTTTTTTTTTCAGGAAAAATATATATATTTCTTTTTAGCACTAGAAATTAGGATCAGTTTTGTATCCAGGATATTTGAGCTGGTCTGCATCCCTTGTGTACTATGTAGATAATGTGGAGAAAAAAAATGGAATCCACTGGTCAGCACTGCCAGCAATATGGATGGAGAAGGATTTGTCCTGATAAAGGGGACGCTCCGTATCAGAAACAAGTTGACCATTTATTATATTTTAAAAAAAATAAAGAAGAACATTTAAAGAACACTGCTTCTCTATCCATATTGCTGGCAGTGCCGACCAGTGGGTTTCATTGTTTACTTCACATTATCTACAAAGTAACCCTGGTACTCGTTCATTCGAACCAGGAGTGAACCTGGACAGCAGCACAGCATCACCTTATGCTGGTAAGGATTAAAAACCAGCAAAGCCGTCATAGCTGTTGTGACTACTCACAACAGCATCCGGTAAGCGCATATACCTTACTATATCTACTATGCACATCTGTCAAGGCGATATTGCACATTAGGCACTGTATGTTTTTGTTTTTCATTTTTCTATATATATTGTGTACTATGTATTGTTACGACGTCCAGGTACTGGACTACATACGGCAATCATCACTTCTATTCCTTTATAAATCTTTTTAAACCATTAGCTTAAACTGTGAATGATTCCAATACTAATTTCAAATTTATTGCGAGTACAATTTTTGAGCAATTCGTGACCAGACTCTTTGTTGTGATGGGAGGATTTCATATTTTACAGATTTTGAAATTGGATCTAGGCAAACATTGGTAGATAAGCTGTATATAGCCACATTACTACTTTTCCATTAACAGTTACAATTGTTTTAGGCTGCCCATACATGGTCAGGTTTTGGTCAGGTTTTCAGTTACGGTTTTGAAGTGAAAATCAGGTGTGGATTTCTAAATTAGAAGTAGAATCTGCACATTTATACTGTCCGTCCTTTTTTGATCCGCACCTGGTTTTGACTTCAAAAACTTCTGAAAACCTAAACTTTTACAGGTGGTTTTTACAGTGTTTTAAAGGAAATGGGCTCATTATCCCATATGCAAGTAATTGTTTTTGTAATTGACATATATTGCTATTAGAAATTGACCCCTTTCCAGAGCTGAGCGAGAGCCATAGCAATCAGGTGCCTGCTGTTTCACACACAGGACACCTGAGCCTAAAGTCTGCGACCGGCGGTAATGCCAATCACAGACCCCTCAGATGAAGTCTTAAACATGACCACTTCATCTGGAGAAGCAAAAACCTGGAGACGTGTGTTTTGGCTACTCCCGGCAAGGATTGGGGGAGCTGGAATATGTGTGTGCCAGCCTTTGTATTCCCCAATGATATGAGGCTGTGGAATATTAGTTCCGCTGATTCTCATACCTTCCAATTCTAATACATTGGCATCTATGAGAGAAGCAATCTGATGATTGCTTGTTATAGTTCCCTATAACAACAGCCATGAGATTGCATAAGAAATAGAAACAGCGAGCAAGCCTCCTACAACATCCTTACTAAATAAGAATGCTCTTAATATGTGGATATAACTGCAACTACTAACTTTTATATTAGCATGACCTAGAAAATTGTATATAAAATAAATACATTCTGTTTAGATTTTTACAAATTATCAAATATATCCCTCTTTCTATTTTCAAAGGTAAATGTCCATGGTCATATACACTGAGAAACACTGGCCACTTTGAAATAGCTATTGGCAAAAACTAGGATTAAAATTACTTACAGGCAGCGTGTAGCTAAAAGGCTAATGAAATTGAATTTCTGCAGAACTGAGTCTTTTTATTGCTCTGTTAGCTGAAGGGAGCATTTTACAAAGAAGTTAGTTTTCTCTTGAAGGAAGTCTTTCATGTATAAAAGATTTAAAAATCAATTAGTTCTTAACAACAGATTACAGAGTGCTACTCTGACTGAATGTGCTAATGTGCTAAAGAAGTCGCAGAATGTATTCTATTGCTAAGATACAAAGGTAAGACTTGCAGCTACCTCAGTGGATGCTTTACCACAGACAGGAGATGCTTGACCACAGACAGGAATTTATGTTTTTGAGTTCCTGTTTATTATGCTGATCCTTACAAGCCTCTGCTTGTAGAGAATACAGTGAAGCAGTAGAGAACATGGCTATGCACAACTGGATTTTTCTTTGTATGGTTTGTTTGCAGGTCATAATATTGTCTGCTGACAGGTCTCATTTAAAGGGTAATTGAAAAGTAAAAATACATGGGTATGTGGGGATATATGCACATTTAACATAGTAGAAACATTGTAACATAGTATATAAGACCAAAAAAAGACATTTGTCCATCCAGTTCGGCCTGTTTCCTACAAGTTGATCCAGAGGAAGGCAAAAAAACCCTGTGAGGCAGAAGCCAATTTTCCCCACTTAAGGGGAAAAAATTATTTCCCGACTCCAATCAGGCAATCAGAATAACTCCCTGGATCAACGACCCATCTCTAGTACTGTAGCTATAGCCTGTAATATTATTACACTCCAGAAATACATCCAGTCCCCTCTTGAATTCCATTATTGTACTTACCATCACCACCTCCTCAGGCAGAGAGTTCCATAGTCTCACTGCTCTTACCGTGAAAAATCATTTTCTATGTTTGTGTACAAACCTTCTTTCCTCCAGATGCAGAGGATGTCCCCTCGTCACAGTCATAGTCCTGGGATAAATAGATGATGGGAGAGATCTCTGTACTGACCCCTGATATATTTATAAATACTTATTAGATCTCCCCTCAGTTGTCCTTTTTCTAAAGTGAATAACCCTAATTTTGATAACCTTTCAGGGTACTGTAGTTGCCCCATTCCAGTTATTACTTTAGTTGCTCTCCTCTGAATCCTCTCCAGCTCTGCTATGTCTGCCTTGTTCACAGGAGCCCAGAACTGTACACATGTGTGGTCTGACTAGTGATTTGTAAAGTGGTAGGATTATTTTCTCATCACGGGCATCTATGCCCCTTTTGATGCAACCCATTATCTTATTGGCCTTAGCAGTAGCTGCCTGACACTGTTTTTTACAGCTTAGTTTGTTGTTTATTAAAATTCCTAGATCCTTTTCCATGTCAGTGTTACCGAGTGTTTTACCATTTAGTATGCACCAGTGACTTGCATTATTCCTTCCCATGTGCATAACTTTACATTTGTCAGTGTTAAACCTCATCTGCCATTTCTCTGCCCAAGCCTCCAATCTATCCAGATCCCTTTGTAGCAGAAAACTGTCCTCTTCAGTGTTAATTACTTTACACAGTTTAGTGTAATCTGCAAAAACTTATATTTTACTGTGCAAGCCTTCTACAAGATCATTAATAAATATATTGAAGAGAACAGGGCCCAATACTGACCCCTGAGGTACCCGACTAGTGACAGTGACCCAATCTGAGTGTGTACCGTTAATAACCACCCTCTGTTTTCTGTCACTCAGCCAGTTACTTACCCACTTACAGACATTTTCTCCCAGTCCAAGCATCCTCATTTTATATACTAACCTTTCATGAGGTACAGTGTCAAATGCTTTGGAGAAGTCCAGATAGACGACATCCATTGATACGCCACTGTCAAGTCTAGAAATTACCTCCTTATAGAAACTGATCAAATTCGTTTGGCATGACCGATCCCTCATGAAGCCATGCTGATATCATATGGTGTTATTTGCTTATTTTCATATAGCAGATAGCATCTCTTAGAAACCCTTCAAACAGTTTACCAACAACAGATGTTAAACTTACCGGCCTATATAATTTCCAGGCTCTGTTTTTTTACCCTTTTTGAATATTGGCACCACATTTGCTATGCGCCAATCCCTGTCAGTATAGAGTCTATAAATATCAGAAATAAAGGTCTGGCTATGACATCACTTAATTCCCTTAGGATACGGGGGTATATGCCATCGGGTCCTAGCGATTTGTCTATTTTAATCTTTTTAAGTCGCTGTTGTACTTCTTCCTGGGTCAGACAGGGCACTTTTAATTTGACAGTTTATTTTCCTCAGTGAATATAGTGGAGAAAAAAATATTTAATAGTATTGCTTTATCCTCGTCGCTCTCTGCAACACCCCCCAAATTGCTATGTAGAGGGCTGACTCCTTCAGATTTATATTTTTACCATTCATATTGAAGAACATTTTAGGGTTAGTTTTACTCTCTTTGGCAATTAATCTCTCGGTCTCTAGTTTGGCAAATTTTATTAGTTTTTTACATATTCTATTTTTTTCCTTATAGTTTATCAGTTCTTCCTGGCTCCCCTCCTTTTTAGTGATTTATATGCTTTCTTTTTGTCATTTATTGCTTTCTTTACGGTTCTATTTATCCACATTGGTTTCTTATTGTTTCTTAGCCTTTTATTCCTATAAAGGTATGTACCTCTCACAATTAGATGTTACAATGCTTTTAAAAATCTCCCATTTTGTGGCTGTATTTTTATTTTTGAGGACTTTATCCCAGTTAGTTAGGCCTATGGCCTCGCTTAGTTGGCTAAATTTAGCATTTTTGAAGTTTGGTATTTTTGTTCCTTCCTTTAGAAACTCTCGTTTGAAGGATATTTGGAAAGTTATTACTTTATGGTCACTATTTCCTAGGTGTCTCCCAACCTGCCATGTCAAATATGACATGGCAGTAATAATAATACCCAAGATAATTAAGTATCTAAATAAGTAGCTAAAAGTAACTAAAAAATGCTAAAGATTTAGGTGCACATTTATTAAGAACGGCGTTTTAATGATTTTTTTCCATTGTGGAAAGAAATCTTCATGGCGGTCTAGTCTGAATGGATAAGATAAAGAAAGAGGACGTCTATATCAGAAGACACGTCACTGCATATAAAAGGTATGTGGTGCTGTATTTCCTTGTATGTTTTACAGCTCTGTATTTAATTTTTTCCAAGTATGTCTTTAACTGTAGGGCTGTAGGGAAGGGGTTAGCTTCAGAAATTGGCATGGGCGGGGGCTGCCATTTTAGTTTTCGTCTTAGGCAGCAGAACGGCTAGGTGCATTTCTGGTGATTGCTGCATTTAAATGCTGCGCTTCACGTACACTTAATAAAAAGCCAATTGTTGGGAAGGAATGCTTCATTCCCGACAATCAGCTTCTCCTTGCAGCATCTAAATGCACCATTAGTCCTATGACATGCATTGGTGAGGTAATACTGTGAGATACAGTATGTACGAGTATCAGCTTGTATTTAGCTTATCTATTCATACATCTCCCCCGTGTTGTTACCATTATAACTATTTTGCATATTTTCCATTACTTTTTAATTTGATAATTCTGAACTACAAGTACTATATAAACATGTTTATGAACTATCACTTGTCAATTCACTTATGATCATCAAATTCTCTGACGAGATCAAAGTGATTTTGACAAAGTCCCAATTTTCCCAGAGCGTTCATTGCCCATCGTCCCTTACTATTCTTATCACTCACGCCACTCTGTAATGACATTCTGTATACAAAGTAAGGGCCGTTAGCTTTGAAGTATGGGATTAGACCTTGCCAGATCCCAGCCACAGAATAACAAACAATACAGGTTCAACAGGAGTTCTCATCAGTGATTCATTTTTCAAGCCCAATTTCACTGCCACTTACATAAGAAACATTGAACTCGTAGTCTTTGGATAGATACGAGAGATTTATCTGGTGTCCTAGTGACTGGAGGGTCAGACAGTTAGGAAAATTCCATTTTTAGGAGATTATATTTAAAATTTGCTGGCTTGGCTTACTTTTATCAGTTCCTTCAAAGGCATTGTTTTGTTCCATGTATAAGAACGCACTAACCAAGAAGTTCTTATAAACCACTCGGCTTTCTTTCCTCTTTTATGTTCCTATTCTCCATTGTGCTCAGTAACTAAAAATTAGAATGACATAAAATCTTTCTATCTTTTGTCAATGGAAACATTCCTAAGGACCATTTGTTTCTATACCACTGCCCTATACCACTGGCAACATAAAAGGTAATTTTTAGTTTGGGGGATATAGAAAAGTATAGCACCACAATACAGTTTCCATTCAAATGAACTGTACGAAGTTGAAAAACAGATACACAATTTTATGGCTGTTGTTCTCTTTTTAGCTTTGTTAAGCCAGCAATGTCCGACATTTTCCACACTATTTCTATCTGCCTGGTTTTAATAAATATCTTTTGGGCTCTGAAAGCCTGATGTAAAAATAGGGATATGACAGAATCTGTTAATATTGTATTTTGCATTTTAATAGACTTCCTCCTGTAAGGCTACATTCACACGATTGTTTTTGAGGTATGTTTTTGCTTGGCATCAGTTGTATTAGTCCATTACTCAGAACCTTCACTGCTTATGGCTGGGTTACATATATCTAGCTATCGATTGCCAGATCTAATTCTATGGTTTTCTATGAGATCATTTCTGGAATCTGGCACATCAGTTGTAATGGTGGGTGTCCTCCTGCACTAGACAGAAAATATAGCTAGCAGCTTTTATATATCCATATCTCTGGTTATGGGTGCCAAACAGGTGCACAAAGTGCAGAAAAATGAAATCAGTTCTATCCAGCTATGGGCTCATGCACAGGACCGTATGTATTTTGAGGTCCACAGAAAATAGGGATGACGTCCGTGTGCATTCTGCATTTTGTAGAATGGAACAGCTGGCCCCTAATAGAACAGTCCTATCCTTGTCCGTAATAGGGACAATAATAGGACATGTTCTATTTTTTTTGCAGAACGGACATATGGAAACGGAATACACATGGAGTAACTTCAGTTTTTTCTGTGGACACATTGAAATGAATGGTTCTGCATATGGTCCGTGCAAAAAAATGGAACAGACACGGAAAGGAAATACGTTCGTGTGAATGAGCCCTAAGGCATAAAACAAAAGGCTGCAAAAGGGCTCATGCACACAAACGTATTTCCTTTCCATGTCTGTTCTGTTTTTTTTTTTTTTGCTAAATGTGAAAGTGGTACTGTAATAGGATTCAACAATTGCACCATTCCATGATCAACAGTGTGTGATATTATTGCAAAGTTGAAGCATTCAGGGACCACAGCAATTTAGGCACTAAATGGTAGACCATGCAGAGTTCCTCCAAACTGTGTGCCTGGAGCTTCATGACATGAGTTTCTATGGCCAAACAGCTGCATTAAAGCCATATCTACATCTCTAAGCATAATGCCAAGCATCAGATGGCATTGTGTAAAGCACTTCACTACTGGACAATTGAGCAGTATAAAAGTGTTCTGTGGAGTGATGAATCACACTTCTCTATCTAGCAGTCTGATAAATGAGTCTGGGTTTGGCGAATGCCAGGCATGGGTGGATTGGCCATAGACCTTTCAGGGAAATTTCCTGGTGGGCTGATGCCCAGGCGGGGTAACTTAATTCCTCCTCTTGGCCATCAGCAGGGTACTTAATATAGGAGCATCAGACACTTATGCACCTGGCCAGTGGCCACAGGAGCCCTCCTCCACAACATGAGTCCACTTTTAGTTTTTTTTTTCCAGGGCCACTTTAAGTTCAAAGTCCACCCCTTACTTTGCCAGGAGAACATTACATGCCTGACCGCATTGTGCCAACAGTAAACTTTGACGGAGGGGGGATAATGCTGTAGAGTTCTTGGTCATGGGTTGACATAGGTCCTTTAGTTTCTCTGAAGGCAAACATTAATGCTTTATCATACCAAGACATTTAGAACAATTGTATGGTTCCAACTTTGTGGAAAGAGTTTGGGGAAGGCCCTTTTCTGTTCGCAGTGAGCAAAGCATGGCTCATAAAGGCATGGTTGATGGGTTTGGTGTGGAAGAATTGAACTGGGCGCAAAGACCCCTATACATTGGCATCAGTCCAATACTAATAAATATAATATTTTGACAGTTTAATCATAATCAGTTTTCTAAAGAAAAAAACATACTGCCAAAAAATACAAAACATATAAACTCAACCTAAATAGGAATGATCACCTTGGTCACTCTCTTTCCCTGAAAATGGACCCTAAGGATAAAATGTCAGCTATTAACTGAAGAAGAAATGAGCTGCATGAGTTGCACGTGTTCAGTTCCTTTCTAGTTACCTTTTATTCTTTTTGTTTTATTTTTCTTTATTTTGAAAAGGCTTTTTTTTTTAACCAGATAGCTCATCTAAACTGTTGACACTGGTGTCATGACTTCCATTACTATAGGATCTATTACACGTGTATCTTCTGTTACATTCTCACTGATCTGTTATGTTTCTATTTTTCATAACAACTTACACTGTTCTGCCTGGAACAAGAACAAACTAACTAGATAAAATGTACCTGAAGAATCAGAAAATTGCTAAAAGAGTAATAAACACACCTATTTGTGCATCACTTTTGTTACTGAGTATATTGAGGAACTAATGCTTTATTCAGTGTAATCAATTCTTTTATGTGGGCATCATGCACATGGCCATATTTTTCAACCATGTACTATGTCCCTTTTTTGTCGGAAAGCACACTTGACTATTTATTTCTATAGGGTCATGCAAAAATCTATATTTTTTGCAGATCCATGTGCAGCAAATTTTAGACCATGTCCTGTTCTTGTATGTATTGTGGATGACAATAGCCCTTTCTATTGAGTGAGCAAAATACGAAACACACATGTAAGGTATGGAAGGTATCTATACTTTGCAGAAGCATTGTTTGCAGACAATAATACTGACATGGTTGTGTGCATGAAGACTTAAGGTCATTTGCTGAACTTATTAAAAAATACAGAAGACCAAAATGAGTGTGAATACTCATCAGATAAGTAAGGGTCAAAAGTAGTTATTTATCATTTTGATCACTTATTTAAATTTCAGAAAACTACAATTTTGTAAGTGATTTATTAATTTTTTTATGGGGTTCACCACGTAGTGTAAATTACATAATAATAATTTTATTCTGCGGGTCCATACAATTAAGGCAATACAAATTTAAATAGTTTTCCCAAGTTTTACTATTTTTGCTTCATAAACTTACTTTTTTTTATTAAAAATCACTTTTATTACAGTCGCCATATTCTAAGAGCTATAGCTTTTTATTCTTCTATTGACACAGCTCTGTGAGGTCTTGTTTTTTGAAGGATCAGTGGTGTATATAGAAGTGAGGGGTACTCAATAGCCATCCAGGACAAAAGAGATTGATATTTGTCCCCCACCCCCTTCCCCCAATTTCCCCCAGGATTAATTAGGTTCCATATTTTTTGTACTATAAGGCAAACTGGAGACTGTTCTGCCATCTTCCAATCCATCTAATTGTCCAAATGCCAGCAGCATGGTGGCATAGTGGTTAGCACTAGTGTCTTGCATCCCTGGGGTCCTAGGTTTGAATCCGATCAAGGGCAACATCTACATGGAGTTTGTAGGTTCTCCCCATGATGGTGTGCATTTCCTCCGGTTTCCTATCAGACACTGATAGGGACCTTAGATTGTAAGTTCCATTAAGAACAGCTTGATGCTAATGTCTCTAAAGTTCTGCAGAATATGTCAGCGCTATATAAGTGCATAAAATAAATAAATTAGAAGCAGAAAACTCTGAACTCTGAGCTCTGTTACTAACTGACAAGTCGTAGGGGTGCAGTTGTGGGGACACAGCATGCACTGTGCTCTGGGGATACTATGGCTGGAAAAGTCAAGAGACAGTATGGATGGATGGCATTAGCAAGGGGCACTGTGGCTGGTAATGGGATGAGGCACTGTGGTTGGCATAGTCAGTGGGCACTGTGGCTGCTGATGGGTTATGGTGACTAGTATAATCAGGGGGCACTGTGATGGGGAACTAGTTTTTGTATCTGTAGCATATCAACTGTATATCACCCATACTGTACTATACAGTAGAAATTGTATTTATGGGGATATCTTATGGTTCGGTGTGTCTTATAGTGAGAAAAATATGGTAAGTATGACTTTCAAAAAAAAGTTACAGAATTCTGAGGCTATTAAAAATATTGGCTATACAATCCCTTTAAGTGACTTTATAAATTATTACTATGTACAATTATATTACTATCAACCATCTTTACAGTCTTAAATAATCAGAATTATAGTTAACAGTATTTACTAGAATTTCCTTTGGTAAAATGAGCTCAGATTGAAACAGATAATATCTATGATCTACTAGAAAATTATATCAGTGAGTAAAATATGATTTACACAAGTTCTTCTAATGAAATCATCTGTTGTATAATTTTGAAACAAGCTATTCCATGAGATCAGTTATGACAACGAGAAATGTGATGTGTGTTGTGAAATACACAACTTGTGTTTCTCTTAATTGCTATGGGTGTTATCTATTACCCAACTCAGGGCTCCTGATATGCCACAATCATAAATCTATCAATGTTAATTAAATAAACCACTGCTTTCATATTCTACTATTCATGTACTAGTACCTGTTGAGGTGCAGGGAACCACCGCTTTCCTGACTGTTATCACCCCTTCACCAAGTCTTGTCAGTCAAATTCAGTTCCATGAGCTGAATCCCTAATCAATATCACAGATCCACAATGAGTTACACCTACTTACAAATGCAAAGCAAAACTCTCTGGGGACCTTTGGCCATTGTTGTGTAGATTATTCTATGTGTGTTAAACCCAGCAGGCTCCTCAGTTAACCTACAAGGTTGCGACACCATTGTGGATACAAGACTGGATCTGTACATACTTTAGCTTCTGAGCTGCAATCATATAGGACTTGACAGTTTTCAGGTATTGGGCCCAAGGGCAACAGATCAACAGTCCAAAGCATGTATGAGAATGTAGGCCCACTTTCTGCTGTTAAGTTTTCCCTCTAAATCGTCAGATTGAACTTCTTATAGGAACAAAACTGGCCTGGACTGATACACAATATTAAATCATGGTATGCAGCCTTTGCAAAACTAAACAGCCTAGATTCCAGAATAAGGTTTCCGGGGGGTCTGCTGTTCAGTAACGGTGCTTGTGTGTATTTTGGCAAAATTGCCTTTTTGTTAATTATTTCAGAGGTCGTTAAACCGGTGGGTGCAATTCAGGACAAGCAAAGCTGTGACTGGCAGTAATAGCCAGAGGTGTGTATATGTAACTTCTCTGTAGGATATCATGTCCTCATTTATTATAGTAAGACACATCATATTATATTTAAAGGAGTTATGCCACGTAAGACTTTTCCAAGAAAATAAATAAATGCATCAAGATATTGCATATGCACACTAGTTGTGCATTCACTGACCTCCATAGCTTCCTCTTGTGCCATTTAAGCACCCCCATTATTCCACTGTTTCTGAAGTAATGGTGATTTAAAAAGCTATTCGGGAAAGTCCTGCATCCTGGAGCACATGACTAACTGTCTAGCACTGAAAAGTGCCATAAGCACACTGTCACCCTGTATGTGCTGTACTCCCCCCTCCAACATCATTATCACTGATATTAGACTATTATATACTGTACTCCTCCCACTAGTATTATCTTTCATTCTGATAGTACAGTGTGCCTACTGTTGAATCTGATCCAGAAGGAATTGTAGGGCTTCTTTCACACCTGTAGCCAGGTGTTCCAGCCTGTAGGTGCAGCAGACAATGCCGAGAAATGGCCTGACAAAAAATGCTGAATGCATGGGGTCCATGGGAAGGTGGATCCAGAGAAATCCAGCAGGCTGTTCTCTACCACAGATGTAAAATGGTAGGCCTAAAATGGTAGACAAATTTTACTGCTACCATTTATTCCAATATATGCAAAACTTTGTATGATTTTATGTAAGTGTCACATTACGGTTATTATATTGCTTAGAAAGCTAAATAAATATACTCACAGGCTGAAAGAATTATGTAAAGTATTTTTGGGAAAATGTATGGCAGAAAAAAGGGAACTTTTGGTTATGGTAGAAAAGTGGTAATTTTATTTTCCAGCTTTCAATTTATGGTAACAGTTCCATTTTTCTGTTGTAACCCAATTGTACAGTTTTCTGCTATAATCTTTAGAACAAAGAGAGACGACCTTACATGTCTTCTGTGGGAATCAAACCACTGACCTCTTGCACAGCAGACCACTGTACCACAGAGCCTCACTGCTCTAGAAGGGATTGTCTGTGCTTAGAAAACAGCAGCAATACTATATGTAATACTAGGTTGCACTGTAGCTCCTATAGTGTAGTGGTAGGTTGTTGTTTGCTATGCAGTAGGTCTGGAGTTCAATTACACAGTGGGACATGTGGACGAATAAAGGAATGTATGGTACTAAAAAAACTTTCCAGCTTTTTTATGGTAAGACTCTTATTTTTCTACCATGATAAAAAAAAATCACCTAACAAGTTTCTATGGGGAACCAAAATCCAGACTCCTTGTACTGTAGACAGGAAAGTTATCACTATGCCACAGAGCCTCGCTTCTTAGACTCTAAGCAAGTGATTTTCTGTTCTTAGAAAGCTGCAGTCATACTATATTATAATGCTATTTTACCTGGAAGGGGTTAAGGACAGGAGAACAATGGGTCTTAGTACAATAACATTTTCACAAAATATAGGCACATAATAACTTTATTTAAGTGCCACAAACATAAGGTGCATTTATGGAGGACTTGCTTGTTCCAGTCACTTCTTACACACAGGCAGAGGGGGTTGGAACATATTTTTATAGGCCACTTCTCATATTGAGAGGAGGCTGAACTGCTTAGGCTGGGTATGTGCAGTCAGCTTAATGTACAGTGAAGAGGGAGGAGGATCGATGATGTCGCAAAAGAAGGCAGGCCCCATACAGGAGCAGTGAACATAAAGAAATGCGTATGCTCGACTTGATGCTTGGACCAAACTACAGGTTGTGTCCATGGGAAATTGTAGGGCAGTATGCCAAGGGACAAAGCTAGGAAATGGTGCAATTTGGTAAACACTATGGGCAAGATTTTTCATTACACTTATATCTTACTCCACTTTTACATATGTCCAAAGTCACTTTTGGCTAAGTCAGATTTAATAATGGTCCTTTACTACTGTAATAAATGTGGTTTGACGGTAGCAGTTTATCCTTCAGTAAGCGGTTTTAAAAAAGTCGCACGTCTTATAGGTTTCTGACAGAAAAGTGGCAGAAAAGTGGAGAGGCATATATAGTAATATAATAATAATGAAAACAAATAATTAATTAATTTTATTTATTAATTTATTTTGATTAACATTCTGAAGATAAAAAGATAAAGATAAAAGATTAAAAAAGGTAAAAAGAGTCTTCTGTTTGATGCCCAACATAAGCATGGTCCTGACTGGAGTGAAATTGCACAATTTTTTGCGACTTTTTTGAATTGTCGCAATAGTAAATCTGTCTAGAGATTGATTTACATAAGAAAACACACCCACTTTCATGCGACTTTCAGAAAACTGGCAAGAATAGCGCAGAGCAAAAAAAGTCGCACATTTTTGCACAGTTTTACCAATTGCGCAAAATATTGAGACTTTTTCACGCCACAAATTTGATTTTAGCTAATTTAAATCTGGCCCTATGTATTTGTAAAAATGCTTAACTGCAACGGCTCTTCATAATGGGCTGCTATTAATAATTTGGCACAACCTCAAATAAAATGTAAGTTACAAACGTAAGAAGTTAGGTAGTAACATTCGGTCGAATTGGCCATCAGTCCAAACAAATTTAGTCCGAATTGAAAGTTCTCCAATGGACTTGAAAAGTAATGCATGACACTCCAAGGTCTCGAGAATTAGTAGTGTCAAAGTGACAACAACATGCTGGATACTAGTTGATGGCAACAAACACACTGCAGTGTCAGATTTGTATTTTTTTTATTTTTTTTCTTCTAATTAAAAAAGTCCAAATATTTTCCCATTTTTGTGAAAGATGCATTTTTTGTCTTTTGAACTGCAAAATAGCAATTGCGTTTTGTGTGAGTCAAGCTGGATAAATCCAAAATTTGTTGGAAACCAACGTTTTTTGGAAGTTCCAAATGAAATCAATTCATTTAGAATCTATTCACTCATCACTAGACAAGGATATACAGAAACACAAGATATGTCTAGTGTCTTGTCTAGTGGGCAGTGATGTAGTAACCCACACCCATGTTTTAGTATAGGTGTTTCGATAACATAATTGTGCTAGAGTGTGTTCTCCACTCCCCCTCCCCCCCAAACTACCATACGGCCACTTAAGTGTAGAACAAAACAGCTATAAACATTGCTTAGGACAGATGTGTTGTATAGATAGAACAGGTGATACATATTAGTAGCATTACAAAAAATAATAATAATAATGATAAATAAATTGTCTATATTTACCCTAACCAAATTATATGGCCCCTTTTCAGAGCATCTAATATAGCTATATATTACTAACACATTTAAATAATTTTATTTTACAGCTTTCAAGGTTAGGGCTAAATTTATCTAAAGATGTGTAAATAGTCACATAGTGGATAAGGTTGGAAAAAAGACACACATGCATCTAATCCAATCTATAATCCTACTGTGTTGATTCAGAGGCATAATAACCCTATAAGCAGGATGTCTAATGCCTATTAGGGACAACAAATCCTTCCTAACTTTAAATTTGGCAATCATAAATAAATCCACATATGGATCCAATAATTGGTTCATTGTGCCCTACCTCATTTGAGTAAATAGCCTCATTGAAAAAGCCAATAGGACCATCCTTCAGATAATGACTATCACCCTACAAATAATTGGATCATTGTGCCCAACCTCCTTTGAATAATTTGCCTCATTGAAAAAGCTAATGGGATCATCATTCAGATAATGACTATCACCCTATAAATAATACAAGGGGCATCACAATCCTCTACTTACTGATGAAGGGAGAGACTCCCGAAACGCGTTTAAGCCTAAAGCCTTAGAGGATTGTCAACACTAACTGCGGTCTCATCGCGGCTGCATCTTGAGGAGCGCTCCCGAAAACTATCGCAAAGATCCCGATCACGTGACCACCCGCATCATACCACAGACGTGTGAACTACATCTCCGGACGCCACGAGGGACGCCAAGAACTTCACCATCAGATTGCGCCTGAACTTCGCGAATTCAGCCAGGAACAGCTGACAGACACCAGAGGATCCGTTCCTACAGCAGCTCTGGTTGGTGGGTAAGTGATCTCTGTAGCCGAAGACAGCACGGGACGCCGCGCTTAGGCATAGGGCACCTATTCTTCCCAAAGCACCGTGCCAGCTAATAACTATATGCATTGCTTACAAAAATATATTCTGAAGCCCCAGGTGAAGCTAGACCCTTCTTGGTTTGTATATATAAGACTTGCCATCAGTGACAACCACTATATACCTTTGTCTTGTGGACGACTGTTCCACAAAGTTCCACAATACGGTGGGACCCTATTCATAGACTATTTTTACCCATTTTTACCAGTGGCTAGTAAAAGAAAATTTTTATTATTATTTTTTTTCTAGTGGCTTTTTTAACTTGGGATCATTGACTTTCATCATTATGGACTATTGACCACATCTATATTTTCACAACTATTCTCAATCAGCAATATATCATCTATATCCATACTTATTTTTATTAATAAACTAGATGAGATTTTACACATATATGAGTGTGCCTGCTTATCGCTTTACCTTTCAGAATAAATTCCTGTATCAATGATCTGGCATAGCTGCCATGGTTCAATATAAACAGAAGCCATAACAGTAGTATAACCCAAGACTTGACCAAACATGTACAAAATGTTACCGATTTTTATTAAAGGAATAACAATTCTGGCAATGTAACCATATCATATTTCATGGCCATCAATAGAATTTTTCCAAATGTAAAGAACAGTAAATTTACATCACACAGCATTTGTAATGGATTTTGTAAACTCACTGGTTACTTGCACAAAAAATAAATACTGTACTCAAAAAGGGATATAACCTATATTCAGTGCATTTTTGGGTCTATGTAGACTTTCTAAACCAGCTTTATTGACAAAAATGACATTAGCTATGAATGAATCCAAAGTAAAACATACAGATATATAAAAACTTTCAAAATGTGGTTTACCTAGCCCAGTTACAGTAATAACACAATGACAATATAAACATGCAAAAAAAACTGTACAAATCAGCAAGCTGAATAATTAGAATGAAACAGACCTGCCAGCTTTAGTTATAATCATTTCAGTGCCAGCTTCGTGAAACTTCTTCCAGAGCTCCTTTTCATGAAGATACACCTTTATATTTTCAATTGTCTATTAAAATAGAAATAATTTGTCATGCATTTTTTAATAAGTAATGCAAAATTTTTAACAATTGCAATGTGATATTAAATAGATCATGAGAACATGAGAAAACAAAGTATTACTCATCTCACATAATATCAGTCAACAGTTACTACTGTTTTGTCTCTGCCAAGTTTGACACTTTCTTTTAGTGTGCCGTGAATGGAAATTGTTGTAACCTCTATGACATTGACAGGAATGTGTATTTAACCTAAGTCTGTGTCTCAGACTCTAAGGATAGGCTGAAAGGCTGATCTCCAGGGTCTCAATCATAAATGGTGATGAGAAATGCTGAGGAGAATTTGTGGGAATTACCAGGATGCATAAATTATAACATGCTGTCCATGCCTTATAGAAGACTTTATCTAAAAATACAATGAATCAACTAAGCAACAGTAGATATGTACAATTTGCTTCGAGAATAAAAGTGAATAATGACCTCTTATGTAGATCCTCCAATGTGAAATGTATTTAAACCATATACTCAATGAGGATATCATATTGTAAAAGCCAGTCACTCAATAAAATTATATGCTTGGCAGCCATTGTGGAATAACAAAATGAAATGAAATGTTAACATATGAGTTAATTCTACTTTAAGATAAAATGTCAAAAAATCTGAGGAAATAATTATCTTTCACCTTGCTGGAGTGGTATTAGGAGCAGTACTAAGTGAATGGTGAATACTTCACCGGTTTCCCTGCTGTTCAATGGCAGACATTGAGAGGACTTCTCAGTTCACACGCAGAACTCTCCTCCTGGCAATATATTACAACGCTGGCTTGCAGGTTCATAGTGGGAGGATAGGGGGATTATACACATGGAAATTAGCAATTCAGACTCTGGAAGAACAGTGTTATTCATGAAGTATTGCCCCTAATAGACCCCTCTGGATGTGGCAGATCCCATGTATGGTAGTATTACTTTAATCTTGACTGACCTGAATAATTACCTGTATACAGTATAATAATACATACAGACAAATGTGTGCAAAGGATGCAGCCATATTTTAATTTTTTTTTTTGCTTTTTTTTCCACCTTCAAGAGCCATAACTTTTTTTTACATTTTTATTAATATGCATAAGAAAATCTAAATATGTGCAAATGTATAGCTTATTTTTTAACAGCACAAGTCATCTTTGTCTTGCGTTAAATTATGCATTTTAATGTGTTTTCAGTCATTCCACCACACCACCAAATCTTCAGATGTTTTTTGTACTGTGTGTTATGTGAAATAGGTTAAAATAGGGTATCCAAGCTAATAAATCTAATTGTACTCTTAGTGCCCTTTAACGCTGCCCAAAGATCGAGACAATTATCAGGAAAAAACCTTCTTATGAAAACTCGTTCCAGATAATTTATCCATGTAAATGTGCCACCAGCAATGCAATGAATGAGCAAGGGCTTGTTCATCAGGAGATTGCATCTAAAATTGTTGTTTGTTGGCAGCACATTATCCTGTATAAACAAGGACCTGCTGCTAACTAACCATTAATCTGTATGGGGATGAGCAATCACAGTAGAGATCATTCTTCTCCATACAGAGGAGATGATTGCTGCATGTAAATGTGGCTCTACTGCAGTTGAATTTTGGGCAGTGATCAGGAACAAACCTAAGGCTAAATACTAAGGCTACATTCATATCTACATTTTGAAATCCAGCAGGCTGTTCCAACAGTGACTGCCAGAGTTCACCATATCTGGCATAGCCGGATAATGCAGAAAACCACCACATCCTCTTTAACTATAATGGGATCTGACAGAGATCCAACCGCTTTCCTGCATAAATGCCTAACAAAAAGTCCAGCCAAAAACTGCCATTATAGTTATTGGGGATACGGCAGTAAGTGGCATTATCTGGCTATGCCACATATGGTGAACTCTGGCAGGCTGTTCCCATGCTAAGCAGCCTCCCTGATTTCAAAAAACAGATGTGATAGTAATACTAGAATACATGTGTGATTGTGTAGTAGGACCTGGCTTTTTTAGTATATACTGTATATCATTTGTTTACTGTACTTTTTCACTTCATCAAGGATCTAATACTCGCACAACTTTAGCAGACCAGTGAAAGGACAAGATAAGCATTGCTGTTCTACCACTTAAGTGTGAAAATAGGGGGACTGTGAAATTCAATTAATGGCCTTGTTTGGCTGGGGTAATAAAATGAACATTATATTAGTGACCCTTAACCTCCCGGAAGCAACTCACTTAAACAGTGATTGCCTCCTGACCTTCGGCGTTTAGTTCAGCCAAATATAACTAAAGTATCCAAGCATGCAAAGAAAAATCAGCCCTGAAAAAAGGGGGGTGATAATGATTATCAGGCAGCACAATAATTGTAGCTTCCAAGTTTTACTTTTTGCATTCAGTTGTTTAGTAGGCAGATATAAGAAATTAATGAAGAGTCATAAATACACGAAATAGAATACAAAAAAGAAGCATAAGTCTTTCCCATTCTTTAGGATTTCTTACTAGGACATTGTCCTTTGTAGATCTAGCCCAATTAGGTTATACAGAAGCTAGCTAAGTATTATGGCATTACTAGCTATTTATAGATGGGGTGGTATGTGTCATGGCGGTGGAGAATCTGTGAAAGCTGTGGCCATGTCCTTTCTCAACAGTAATGTCAGTCATATTGATTGTAACTCAGTCTTCCTAAAAATAAAACTGATAGAGAAGATTGCATTACATTTATGTTTGTCAAAGCTATAATAGCCTCATGTATATGGTACATGAGATGTACCTAGGTGTCTGTATAGGGGCAGATGGAATTCCTGAGGCTCCGTATTGTGGTACTATAGGCAAATGTGCCAGTATATAATGCTCTCTATGATGCCTTCTAAAACAAAATACATTATAATACAGTGAACATTACAGAATCTAACACAAAATAAAAACTCTTGTGTCTGTAAAAAATTTGAGGCATATGGAGGTACGTTAGAGGCCCATACACTTACATAGGTGTATACTCAGAGGTTGTACAGAGCCATGCATAAGGCCAAAGGGAGAGAGAAACGTGTCTGTAAGAGCTTATACACCCTAAGGGGGTTAAGGAGAAAGTAGTAAAGAATGTTAGTTGCAAGTCTGCCTTATTTAGATTGCCCAATTTCGGGCAGATTATTAGGAAAGAACATTTCTATGAACTCTTGTTCCCAATAATCTGCCCTTTTAAAGATGCCGCAGATCATTTGATAAATGAGTGAAACGCTTGTTCAATGGGTGAAATTATACCACAATCATCAATTCTGAGCTGCAGATGTCTAAACAGCACTTTGCTGCCCAGAAACAATGCAGCTGTTTGCGCCCGATCAATACCAGAAGCCATTGCTCATCCTCACACTGTGGAGGTGATCACTGCATTGAAATGCAACTCTTCCCCTACTGTATACTAAAGAGAAGGCAATTGTTGGGAAGGAACGCTTCCTTCCTGACAATCATCTGTTTATCGGTGCAGAGTAAATGCACTTTAACTGTAGAAAGCAGAGCTCTGTACGGTAGGTGCAGAACCCCCTATTATATTCTCTCATTCTCATCTCTAACAGATACGAATGAGAGAATATACTGAGGAGGGCTGAGAGTCATAAGTCATTGACACGGCAAGGGGAATAAATAGGTTGGTAGACATTGGTAGTGAGCTTAATAGACTAGTAAAAGGACTTTACTTTTTTTTTTTAAAGAGACAGGTAAACAGTGTGATAATTGAAAGAGAGCAGAGGTGATAGTATAACCATTAATTAAACAGATTATCTTGGAGGTTGTATTTATGACATATTGCAGTGAGGCCATGCCAAGTTAGTAACTGGTTTTTGGGTTATTTAGCAGGAAAAGATTTTTAATGTGAATACAAAGGTTAGTAAGCGAAGACAGTGACAAGATAGTGCAATGGTCCTAGAAACAGTTTACTAAATCATTCTGCTGATTTACTTTAGAAAGACAGATGAATAAAGTAAAATAATAGTGCTCTTTATAGCTCTTGTTATGACTTGGCACTGCACATGAAGCTAAAGAGCACTAGAATGGGACTATGTGTAGCAGAATGGCTTGCTTGGCATGATGCACAGGAAAGGACAGCCTTGTTGATAACACTTGTAAAAACTACTATGTAAAACCTAAGAAAACAACATAAAAGCTGGAATGTATTACGTTTATTATTTTATATCTCTCTATCTGCCAAAAATAGTTTCAAAAGGCTCACTAGGGGGGAAAAAAACTTGCCTTTGATAACTTGGAATAATGATGTCAAACCCATTTCATCTCACAGTGCACAAAAAGGCAGCTCATTAGAAACACCTTCTTACATTTGTAAATGCATTAGCTCTTAAAACATTTCTACAATTAAGTTTAAACCTTGTTGATGACTCGAGAGATCAACATGTTGGCAAATTAGTTCTATTTGGAATAAAATGAATAACTTTATATCTCAGTGATTAATCAAACGCATGTAAAATGCATATTTGTCACTGAATGCCACGTTTGAAAGGTTTTGATATTTGGTGTTGTGTGACAATTTAGAGTAATACACCTCTTGCTGTACTCATTTTTCAATAAAGTGAAATATTTTAATGACTTACAATATGTCTACATATACAATTAAAATATTTACTAATGACATGTTTAAAGAGCACCTTTCTATTCTCCAATATTAATATTAAAATTACAACCAAGATCAAGGCTGATAAAAGGATATTAGAAATATTTTTGTTTTTAGATGAATATTGTCTGAAACCGCCAATTTTGATAGGACTGGCTAACCACACAGGTGGTCATTCACTAACGATCAACGCCAGTTTTTTGGAATAGAAAAGTTGAACATTTTGTCGCAATTGCTGCTGGGTAACAAAATGTGTGACTTTTTATAGCTATTTTTAACAGCCTAGCCACTTTTTGGTAAAGTGGCTGGGGTGTAGGTAGGAGGAGGTGGACTGCAGAAGGCAGCTCCATGGCCTGATTCATTTACCAACATGTGCACCAGAAAAGTGGTGCACATTAGACCAGAAATCTACGCCAACCCTGGCTGGAGTATATTTCAGTTTTAGAGCCCGGACAGTAGAAGATTTAAAAAATGTATTTATTATTATTTATCTATTAGACTCTATTTACATCACATCTGGGTATGACACAAAATAAGAATGCCATTAGGGAGGCTTCAAATGTATTGTTCAGCAGGACAAAGACACCAAACATATAGCCAATGTCATTAAGAACTACAGTATCTTCAGCATAAAAAAGAACAAGAAGTCCTGGTAGTGATTATATGGACCCCACAGAGTTTTGACCTCAACATCATCAAGTCTGTCTGGGATTACATGAAGTGACAGAAGGATTTGAGTAAGCCTACATCCACACAAGTTCTGTGGTCATTTCTCCAAGATGTTTGGAACAACCTCCCTGCCAAGTTACTTCAAAAACTATATACAAATGTACCTAAAAAAGTTGATGCTGTTTTGAAAGAAAATGGTGGTCACACAAAATACTGATTTTATTTAGATTTCTCTTGCTCATTCACTTTGTTCATACATTTTGTTAACTGATAAAAAAAAAACTATTCATGTTTCTATTTTTGAAAGAATTCTTACTTGGAAGCATTTTTTTTTTTATGTACTGAAAAGAATAGTTAACTGTGCACAAAAACTGTATGAAGGGCAATATGTGTTTTCTTTTTTTATAATGGGGAGTCAGGGGAAGACATTTTAAACTATATAGGATTACAGTTTATACGTATGGGAAGACATTCTTCAACCAGGGCAGACTGAGAACTTAAAGTGGCCCTAGAAAAAAACTAAAAGTGACCCCAATGTTGTAAGTGGGGCCAAATTGACAGAAGGTGGGGCAGCACAAGTAGATGGGGGCAATACAAATTGGCAGGGTCAGTAATATCATAGTGCAGCATGGAATTCCATGCCACAGAACTAAATACCACAGTACAGGACAAAATACCTCCCCAGAAGATGTCCCTCTGTGGTGGCCATCAATAGCTGCCATGTTCTGTCCTCTTCTTCTAATTGTCTCTGATATGGAGCAAGGAGATTAGGAGGTGAGCTGTGGGCCACAGCACCAAGCCAGCCATGCTGCCTGGACTTGCTCTAGTAATGATCCTCATAGTTCCCCCAAGAGTATGTGCCCTCCAGTGGCAGTGAGGAGAGCTCGAGTGGCTTTATGGGTATCGGCCCACTGTGAAAATTCCCTGTAGGGTCTATGGCCTGTCTGCCCCTGTACTTCAAATATGTATAACGAACATAAACCCTGAACATAAAGAGAGACTAAAAATATGCCAAAATTGCATAGCTAATATATATAATAATAGCATGTGTGATTGAGTATGATTTGACACAAGACATCATGCAGTGACTGGATAAAGCATCTTTTAGCTTTTAAAGTGTCAACCAGAATGTAGATGACAGGTCCATATAAATGGTCTTATATTTACCACAATAATTAGAGCCAAAAAATGAGTAAATATAGCTATATTACAGCATAATAATTAAAATAGCTATTATCAGGACCACAGAGATCAAAATCAGCTGTGGCTTTTTGCATGATATTTTTCTAAGCGACAGCGCTATTTAGTGTGCAATAGTTTTTTTTTTTGCCTCCGTGGTGGATTATAGAAGTCAATGTTTCTAAGGATTATTTTCAAGGAGCACAAAGAATGTTCCATCAATTTATCAGTGTAATATTTCAGTTCTGGACAATCAGCTGGTTATTTGTGTTTCAGATGGAAGTTACAGAAATCCAAAAGTTGTAGACATTTTTCCCACTTACAATGAATAGTGGCTGGAGCAGGCCAGAGCAGTCTATGAAACTGGAGCCTTTGAATTGATGAGTGCTATTTTTCAAAGTTTCATTTTTGCAAAATCAAACCAATCAGTATTCAGAAAAAAGTCTGGAGACATAGCCAAACACTCCATGCCACGCTGCACAAACCTAGAGAATATATAAAAATGTGTGGAGACAATTGTATGTAATAGATGTGCATCAGAAAGTGACTCAATGCCCCATATAGATGTGGACATTATCTTCCACTTTTCTAACTTTGGACAGTACACGTGAACAGTTTCCTAATTTTAGATACGTAGTAAAGGAGGGCAGACAAAGATTTCCTACAGAAATAGGGAAATGTCACAATCTACCCCTGAACTCATGATGTGACAAGTATACTGGGTGGATTTTGCTCCACATGCTTAAAGCAATCTTCCATTTCATAAAAATATACTCTGCATAATCTGATGGCCTATGGATAAAATTTACCCCATAGGAACCATTCCAAACAGGAAATGAACCCAAGAAAGTAGTTTTAGCAGAGCTCTAACCAAGTCAGATAGGGTTTTCCTTGTCTTCATATGAATATCCATTCAATATAATTTTTTTAATTAAATACTAAATCAATGAAGAAATGCCTGAAAAACAGCTCATGAATGATCCATATAATAATGACCTCCACTTATCTCTGAAGTACCACAAAGGTATTTATAGATCTTTTGTTCTAACCATTTGGAATAAAAGCATCATTTTCTGGAAACGTATTCTGGTGATTATGACTAGTGTTGGGTGCGAATATTCAAATAGCTAATTTTAATCGCGAATATCGCAACTTCGAGAATTCGTGAATATTTAGAAGATAGTGATGTATATTTGTATTTTCGAATATTCTACATTTATTTTTCATCAGTAACCTCCCTTTTTGCTTGTGGGCCAATGAGAAGGCTGCAATGTATTTGAGCTTAGCAACATCCCTAGCAACCAATAGTAAAGTTGCCTACCGCTTTAGTACATAAGAACCTCCCACAGCCATTTTCTACAGTTTATTACAGTTCTGGGAGAGACAACAGTGTTATTGCTGTGCTCTGTGCTTTCCTGTGTCACATTACATTAGATAGTTAGTTAGTTAGTTAGTTAGTTAGTTAGTTAGCTTATATTTGTAATACAGATAGTTAGTGGGAGATAGTCAGTGTAGGTTAGATTGTGATCTTGTGTAGCTGTGCAGGGTGTTAGGTAGTGTTCTGCTGTCCACACATACATGCTAAATATATAGTGCTGTATGTATGTATGTATGTTACATACATACATGGTGCTGTGATGTCACAAGTTCATAACAATACTTAGCGCACCAATCACTAATATGTAGTCAGACCTGCTAAAATGTGAAGTTGCACGCATTGCTCAAAAATATGCGCATCATTAATTGCTGATTTGCGCAATCGTGAATATATCGGAGAACTCTATCTGCATATAAAGCTATTGTAATTTTCAGCCGTGCCAACCATTTTCTCCAGTCTCAGGAAACTTCTAGCAGCTTGAAAAATGTACCTATAGTGACCTACGCCTATATTGCGCGCACATTAGCGCATATTACATTGCCGACTTTTGCAATCAAGAAAATAACCACAAATTCATGAATATATGACAAATATTCTACCAAATATTCACGAAATATCACAAATTTGAATATTGCCCCTGCTGCTCATCACTAATTATGACCAAATTGAGTAATATAAATATATTTTCTTATAAAACCACGGATCTCTCTCAATCTCTTCTACACAGAATCCGCCCAAAAATACAGTTATAAAACAAATAAATTACTATCATCGCCACAGGTGGCTGCATTTCAATATTTTTTTTCCATTTTCTCTTACTCTCCTACTTTCCAAAAGGCAAGAAATGTTTTGAAACTATCCGTTTCCTACAAATTAAATGCATTTCATTGCACTGATAGGCATCCAATGATGATGTATTTCATGGAAAAATATACATGTGACCTACCCAGCACACTTACATGTTTTATTCGTAATATATTAATGTATCTGAAGTTTCAGTAAGGATAAGTTATAAAGTGAACAGGAAACCAAAGCCGGATATTAAAGGGAATGTGTCATCAGAAAATGACCTATTGATTAAATACAGTTTTAACTAAACATTTTTTTTTGAGTTTTTGGTGTATGTCTTAAAATTTCCATGTCCCTATCTATATTACAAAAAATCCTAAACTTATGTAGTATTCGCACTGACCACCAGGACTAAAATATGTGAAGACTTTCTGTTCTTTGAGTGTGGTCACATGGGCCATAGACACCATGGAGAGGAGGGGACCTCAAAGGCATGCTCTGTGACCTGTGCAGAGGTCAGTAGGGAGTAGATAAGCTGTCTCTATACAGAGGTGTTTTTTTCATTGAAATTTGTTGATTATAATGTGATGGCTATTTAAAGTTACTTGTACAGAACAGGATGTCTGAATATATTATTAGGTCAGTGTAAAGACCACACGATTTTAGGTATTTTTTTTATATACCGTACAGTAGGTAGTGACATGACATAGGTTCAAATCAATTCTACCAAAATGCTCCAAAATGCATTTTCAGGTCTTTTAGGTTTAATTAGAGGAATAGTTTCCCCTAATTAAATATTTTTTTTTTATTAATTTATCTCGTACTCTTACTCCACAAAATGGGCACAAATTGAATCACTAAGAATTTGTATTTAAAAAAAAAATTATACTCACTTATGTAGCACTGCTATATTCCGCAGTACTTTACAGACATTAGCATCAACTTGTCCCCAATGGAGCTCACTATGTAAGTTCCCTATTAGTATGTTTTTGGAGTCTAGGAGGAAAACCACACAAACATGGAGAAAGTATACAAACTCCATACAGATGTTGTACTTGGTCACATTCAAACCCAGGAACCCAGTGCTACAAGGCACCAGTGCAAACCATTGAGTCACTGTGTTGCCACTTTGAATTTTCAAAAAATTCTGAGCAATTCCAATTAATTTACAATTGATTCCCTCATCTCAATTTCTTATACCACAATTTTCATTTGACATGTCACAAAAATAACATCCTTTTGTGGCCTAATCAGTTTCATGAACTGAGTTTTCCCCAAATTTGCTGACATTTTTTTATGCTGATTCCATCACATTCTTTTTCTACATTAGTTTGTGTGGCCCCATTCAAGTCTAGGAACACAGATCAATAAATGGGCTCATATGGAGCATGCTGCAATTTTTTTATGCTGATTCCATCACATTCTTTTTCTACGTTAGTTTGTGTGGCCCCGTTCAAGTCTATTGACACTGAATTCACAATTTATATGATGCATAAAGATCCCAAATACAGATCCCAAAAATGTTTTTTGTCATCTCATACATCCACTTCTCATATACATAATTTCTCCAACCACATTGACCTTCATGATAGTAAAACAAGATAGTATAAACATCATCGCAATTTAAATCTCATTTATGAAAAACAGACCATTATTAGAGATAAAGAAAATTATTAAAATTATATTCTAAGCCATTTCCATAGCATAAGCCTTATCTTAATAATAATAATGTTTATTAATTATGTCTTTATAATATTACAGTATTGCATTATTATTTAGTATATGTTTGTATCACTATTGTAAAAACTCCTGCTAAAATCCTGGAATTTAGAAACCACATGATGGTCTATAATGCTATACACTATCAATATCAAAATAAATCACAACTTAAGGAACATTTTGTTGTATATCCTTCCTTATTTTTCTTTTAGAAAGATATTTTTTTCTTGTGCATGACATAAGTTATGATACATTTTTTGCCAAAACAAATGGCCCATTCCATTTGCTTCACATTCTACCCAAAGGGGCAGATTATTTTATTAGGTTGGTCTTTACATCACAAATAGAAAACAAGTTATATTCCAGATTAGAGTAGATAAGATTTACCTGCTCTGGATCTTGGCTCTGCGGGCTACTCAGTGAGTTGCTCAGCCCTGCTACTCCCATTGCTGGTGATCCTGCTGCAGCCTCTACATGTCCAGCTGTCTGGGTTGCTGTAAAGCCATCCTCACCCTCAGGCAAGCTTTTCTCCTGGAGCATTTCCTTTTTAAATAGAGAAAACTTGCATTATTCTACAGCTTACACCCTGGAAGATGAAAGCAGGGATGTAAAGCAAGGTTAAAACTGAATAGAGTCCCAACAGGTTTATACCCTTAAATAGAAAAGGCCAATATGAACTTGAACAAAACAGTTATAGTTAACTAAAAAGTGTCAGTGGGCTACAGGCACTGCCTTCAACACCCTCAAGAGCCTTATAATAATTTTATGAGTGGAGCAAAACCAAACCGCTATTAAGACAGTGTAATAAAAGATTCCACAAATAAAAACTTTAGCTGATCAATACAAAATATGCTGTTATTTATTAAATCTCCTCAGTTGGGTTAGGTATATACTGTATGTAATATTTTGAAGATGTTTTAGAGGATAACATTTAAAGTTAGCCCTATTATTGTTATAACCATGTGCTCATTCCATCTACTGTATAAAATTGAATTTCACACAAGTGGTATGAATGTAAGAAAAAATCTCCCACTGGTGCCTTGTTTATGGCTCTACTTTATTTTTCAATTTAGAACCATAATGCAACAGGTCAAATTCATACACTCCCTAGTCTTTCATCTGGACAAGAAGATATTCCATCCCCACTATTCTTCTGAAAGCAAAGATAAAAAACCTAAGGGGACTATAGTAAAGTACTTGGAATTTGGTGAACTATTGTCTGGGGGAGACAGGGTGCCCACACTGCAATTGAAAGCCTGGGGCTCGTTTAACTTTGACCTTGCAGTTGGGGTCCATTCACACGTCCGTGTGTGTTTTGCGGATCCGCGGATCCGCAAAACATGGACATCGGAGATGTGCATTCCGCAATTTGCGGACCGCACATCTCAGGCACTACAGAGAAAATGCCTTTTCTTGTCCTCAATTGCGGACAAGAATAGGACATGTTCTATTTTTTTCGGGAACGCGATTGCAGACCCGGAAGTGCGGATCCGCAATTGCGGACCCGGCTGGGACATCGTCTGTCCCCATTGAAATTAATGGGTCCGCAATTCCGTTCCGAAAAATGCCTATGATTACCTATGGCTATAAATGATAATAATTTGACTCTAATAGTAAACTGAATATACACAGGCATATTGTTACTGCTTCATATATAGCATTCTATAGAATTGACCCTACAGGTAAGAGGCAGTCAATTCAGGTTGCCATATTCACACTTAGTAAATTTGTTAGCCACTGTTATCTGTAATACATTTAATAGCAGTGAATGCAATGAGTTCTTTACTCACAACAGACAGTCCCCATATCATACCTTACACCAAGTTATATAGATATGTTTAGCATCCACAATCTTCTCTAATAAGACAAGAAAGGTAGAGGTGATTGTGTGTGCAAAACATTGACACTGGAGAAGAGATATGCCAAGATGAATGCAAAATCATTGCCTTTTTATGCTGGAGGAAGCATTTAAAGTTCAATCAGAGAATCAATGCCTGCTCTCAAGAAATACATGAACAAAAGCAGAAGTATGAGGAAAAATAGATTTCTATTATATAAAAATAGCAATGTCAGCTGTGCTACTGTCCCATAAAGAGTAAATGAATGAAGCGTTCCTCATTCCTACTTCATCATTCTACTCATCCGCTGTCATCAGTACCTCTCTCGGGGAAAAGGGTTGTGGAAGGACAACCAAAACTATGGACAAAGTGCAAAGATACAGAATAAAACTGCAGTGGAAGAAAATGAAATATTCATTAGGAATGAACTTGGTGTAAAATTGTTCTTCATATTCTTTCAAACTAATGAGTACAGAAAGGGAATGTGTTAAAAAGTTAAGCAAAATGTTGTTTTGGAAAGCTCTGTTATCAAATGGTATGCCATTCTATCTGATATGCATAGTAATAACTAGAAGTTCAAGTTAAACAGTATATCCATATACAATGCAATCATACATTAGCAAAAAAAGCAAGCCCAAAACAAGCCAGCACCTATAGTTTAACTCAGGGATCAGCAACCTTCAGCACTCCTGCTACTATAAAAATTAAAACTACAACTTCCAGCATGAACACTTAATCTTGTAACTCCCATGAAAATGAAAGGAGGATTCTGGGAGTTGTAGTTTCAGAACAGCTGAAGTGCTGGAGGTTGCTGACCCCTTTTATTAACTAAAAACCCCTTAAGTGTTCAGCTAAATAAGTATAGGGTAAATTGGATAGTTGTGTTTTAATTTTTTAGCACTAACTATATATATATATATATATATATATATATATATAAGAGTGCTTCACTGCTCCTATTAGAACCAATCATGGCAATTACATGGTATGTTGGTTCAAACTTTCTCACTCTTGGGATAATATGCACTGTGCAGTGAATAGTGAATAATACAGTCAAGTTACCAAATGCAAATTGAATTAGATTCCATGCAGATGCAAATGTCATTTTAGCAAGAAAGGGTTAATAGGGAGACCAATGTGTTCTAATTGTAGATCAAAGCAGAAAACAAGTTCACGTCAATGGCAGATGCACTTTAAGGTCTTGAACCAAAGAGCCTTATTAAATGGTTACATTTACACAAGTAAATGAGATGACTCTTTAATCTTCATTTTATTTACATATTTTCATGAAGCACTCGAGCCAATGGCCTGTAGTGTTAGAAAACAAGGATTGTGTGTGCTGCCAGTCTAACATGCAAAGGGTATTACGAAGCTCAACATGTGGAGTATTTCTTCTTTTATGAGACAGCTCCAGATTTTTTTTCCCCCTAGAACTTTTTTCCTAGCTGGATTTTAGTCAAGACAGCCATAATTTAATTTTCTTGTAATGAAAGAAAACTGGTTAGGAGTTTTTTTTTTCAAAGCAGTTTACACTTTGTCTGGCATGTCAAATGCCTACAGAATGTGTGCTTTAAAATGTAATTGAAATGCTATGGAGAGAATAATCACTACAATAAATTAATTAAAAAAATAAATAAAAGATTGGTGCCTGTTACCAGATCAGCTGTGATCATGACTAGGGATGAGCGAATTGACTTCGGATGAAACATCCAAAGTCGATTTGCATAAAACTTCATTCTAATATTGTATGGAGCAGTAGCTCTGTACAGTATTAGAATGTATTGGCTCCGATAAGCAGAAGTTATTGCTCCGAGGCTTCGCCCAATAACTTTATTAATTAATTTGTACTGTAAAAAAACATTTCCCAAACTCGGGTTCGGTTCCAAATGGTACCTTGGAACCGAACCTGAGTTCAGGAAATGTTCTTTTACAGTGCAAATTATCAACTACAATAGGCTTGCTTTGCATATATCAGTTTTGCCTGCCCTATATTAGGTCAGGAGCCAGAGATAACTGATATATGTCTACTGCATATAAGTGAACAGATAGGGCGTCTATACACCAATAGCGCTAAACAGAAAAACTGAGCATGTGGCATTTTTCTGTCCAGCACTATCTGACATCCAGTATCACAATGATGAACTGGATATATGAGAACAATACCATAGAAAACTAAAATGGGATCAGTTCTGGCTTCAGTTCCACTGTGGGAAATTCTGCTTCACTCCACAGGGGATCTGAATCAGGTCACCAAATATACACAGTGTTACCAGTGTTGTCACAATGTCTGCTAATTTCAAAATACAGTTAAATATTAGAAATATCATTCTGACATATCTAGCTGTATACCTCTGTAGTAACTAGAGGATATAATTATATGGCTATGTGTATGTGAGTGTGAGATTAATTGGGATCTCTACTCAGATTGGTCAGAGACTGGGAAACACAATACAGATGAGGCATTATAGCTTCACAGTTGATTCTGAACCTCATGAGGCCGAGATTGTGCTGGGGGAATAACTATACTATAATAAAATTCTCTTTAAATATCTATTTGTTGTGATTTAGGGGCAGAATTAATAGGGAAAGGTCCATTTAGAATTTTAACAAGTCTTTATAGATAACTTAGCTTGGAAATATTCTTCATTTAAATCTGGCAGCTGCATAGCTCAGTCAGGCTAGCAGATTCTTTACATAATCCATATAATTGGAGCAACATGGAGTTTGTTCCACAATGCAATAGTTTCCCGGGTGAACGGTCTGTTTCAGCAGGAAAGGTCTATTTCATATTGTAATAACAGTAATTTAATGATAGAGGAAACAACCTCCTGCCACCATTTGAACGCGCTATCATAGAAGCTATACTGAGAGACCCTTCTCTTAAATAATATTTTGAGAAACTAGATATTTTATGAACCCGTTTTGATTTTAGCCTTCAACATATAATGATTCTCTTAGCAACTCATTATTCTTCCTGAATTAAATATTATATTTTGTACGTTACATACTTCTATACTTTTAAGTTCTACATTGGTATTTTGTTCAATCATAACACAATCAGTGTTATCTATAGGGTATCATTAATTATATATTTCCAATATTTCCAATGTAATTCCTTTTGTTCATATTTGAATCTTCAACTTCTCCATAGCATAGACAAGTAGGTAGAAACAGAAGTTTTGTATACTACAGTATATAACAAAATCACAGAAATTTTCATGTTTTATGCTAATTCACATTCGTTGAACAATAGTAGAGTTGGAGCCTTCAACAGTCATTTACAAATCGGTTTTCATGGTGCCCTTTTTAAAGTACAGGTGTGTCAATCAAAATGACTGATCCACTTACACAGCCATTTGCTGAAGTTGCAATATCAACACGGCCTGTTATAGGCCCACAAGGACTGGAGGAAATAGCCCTCTAATGGTAGCCTAGAAACTTTGAGAAAACAAGCTTGACTTTTATTTGAGAGAGGTTATTCACAATTGCTGCTATTTACTATTACACCACATAAAATTGTAGCTTAATGCCCTGAACGATATTACCATTGGGCCATTTTGATTCCATTTAAAGATCTTGATAGGCTAATGTACATGCCTACCTTTATACCCTAAAATAAACAGGGAAGACATTACATTATAGCATGATGCTGCAATAAGATCCTGATACTGTGTGCAACATAAAACATATAATAGCTGAATTCATAGATGCATACACTATATGGATGGGTGGGTAGATACACCAAAGGAAAAAGTCCATGGCACTTAGAAGTGCCGTGGACTTTTTCCTTTGGTGTATCAAGCATTGGGATATTTGATCGACCCTACAGCCGCTGGCACTCCATTGCTGATTTCTGTGGTGCTGCACACTCATTTTTGTACTACTGGGTGGGTGGGTAGATAGATAGATTGACTTTATAGAGAGAGATATATGTGATTCGTAGATTATTGAAGAGAAAATCTATATGTTCAGGTATAACTTTGGAGCTAAACAAATGTGAATTAAACCCTAATGCAAAATGGATAATGTCTATGACATCTACAAGCCATAAAAACCATGTTCAAACTATGGTAAATATGGTATAGAATTACACAGACAGTAAAATCAGTGAAATCAGCATTCAATTCAATTTTATAAATGGCAACTTAAACAACAATTCTTAAAAATAAAAGTTAAATACATGTCCTATTGTGCTTAGTCTTTTACCACCAGGTTAGGATTTTAAGGTACATATATATGAACATCAAGATAAACTAATTGGCCACCATGGATAATATTATAATGGTTGAGCTGGTAGGCTTTGGCCTAAAAAAAATTTAATAAACTCTCCGTCTAGTGCACGGGTAGGGAACCTCCCGCTCTCCAGCTGTTGTGAAACTACAATTCCCAACATCCTCCATTCATTTGGGAGTTTAGAAAAGAGCAGAGTAAGTATGCATGCTGGGAGTTGTAGTTTCACAACAGCTGGAGAGCCAGAGGTTCCCTACCCCTGGTCTAGTGTTTGTTTTCTCCCCAACATAGTTGTGCACAGATATATTTATCAAAATCTGCTATCTACAGATTTGTTTTGGATTACATTTTTTTATTATTCTTACATATTTGTATTGTGGCAATTTTTTTTAAAGCACAATTTGAAACAAGATTGTGTATATCACAATCATAAAAAAGCACTAGAAAATGAACCCAAAGGTTATTTGTTGCATTTGCTTTCCTAAACTATTGAAGTGTCCCTGGCAAAGTAGGTAGACATTGAAAAATATAGTGTAATGTGAAAGCCGTTAGTACAGATGTCTTATACAGTAAGTAATAGAGCACTTTTTAAATTAATGCCTTGTGTGAGATAAATGAGGTTCCATCTGGAGAAAAACACAATTGTTTTAATATTGGGTTAAACTGAAGACTGTTCTTTTCTAATTGTACATTAAAGCACCAACCAAGTCCATTATACAGACTTTAAAGGCTTTAATAAATTAAGTAATTTACATTTAGATATCAAGAGTATGTGCGTTTTACACAGTGTATAATAGCAATTTTATCTTCTGACTGGTGTATGGTTCTTGTATAGACAATTCATGGCATATTTTTTCATCCATAAACAAGGTTATTATATCTCTTTAAATATGTAAAGCCATACTTCATAATAATATAATATCCTGATATATCTGAAAATCTATCTATCTATCTATCTATCTATCTATCAATCTATCTATCTATCTATCATTCAGAAATACTGTATATTTGTGTATAGTATCCAGGAAGGAAATTCACAATATAGTTTAACTCATACACTGCCTGATATAATAATAATCATATTTCACTGCCTTTAACAATTCATCTAGACACATGGCTAGTCTTAAGTATCTGCTATGGATACCATATACACTTCATCTAGATTTTAAACAAGTGTTCAAATTGTCTTCTTTAGGGAGATCAATGATAATAAAGAACAATCAGCCACAGAAACACTCAGTTCTATTTATTTGTATACGTAAGGTAGTGCTACTAAGGGAAAGAAGTTCATGAGTGTGATAAATGGAGGGCAATCACAAGTGTCATTCAATAACCTTCTGTAACATAAGATGACACTGAGTAATCAGTGTTATATCTATCCCATTATACAGAACACCACTCAAATATGTTGTCTTAAAAAAGGACCCATATATATCTGTGGATGTGAATGTCACATATATGCCCCTATAATAATATACTTTCTATTTACATGGAAATGCAACATACAAATACTTCTGCATTTTAGAATCTGAAATGTTGTGATACTATATATACATTACTTACAATACATATATATTAAAGCTAGAAATATGCATTTTTCCATGCAATAAAATCTAACCAGAAACGTGGGATCACATATCCGTGTAAGTGTGCAAACACTAGCATTAAAGGAGACTGCTCTCAAATTTGGACAGAGACTGAAAAAAATACAATAAAGATAAGGTATGACAGCAGCGCTGTAGGACCTGTTGCTCATCAACCTGGACTTTTACTAGAGAAAAGCAGTTTTCATTCTTAACCAGGCAGGAATGAGAGATATGTGTGTCGCATAGTGCAGCCAGCAGTCAGCAAAAGTCATTGCTAGAGATTCAATGTCATGCGGTTTTACAGGTGACTTGTATCACCTCCTTTGGGTTAAACAGTTTCTCCTATTGCTTGACAGCAAAACATATTTTATCTAGAAGTAGCAGAGAGCCTGTCTGACAACCACGGGGTGTAAAACAGGGTGTTTTTTTCCTATTTTGCAGAATTCCCAAGATTGGAGTAAGTTGATGTCATAAACTGTGTGCCGCGATCACAATACCTACAGTCCGTCTATATAATCAGAAATAAGAAGATAGGTGGCAGTGATATATTTGGTTTACTGTGTCAAGTTCATGTTTTTTTACAATTATATTTAAAGCAAATAATTATTTGTAATTATTTAAATGTCTATAAAAAATAATACAAAATGTACTTAAACCTCTGATGTCAAGTATATAGAAAATATATAAAAAATTAAAGAGAGAATTGTCACAACAGTCATTCATTTGCATGAATCTTTGACTGTTAAAACTCTCCTATCTATAAAAAGAATTTATTAAGAAATTGAATGTTTTGGTTTGATATCATATGATATTTAAAAAGAAAGTTTTTAGCTCACAAGTAAAATGCAGACGTATGATTAAGTCAAACATAAATCTATAATATAATGCTCCATAAATCACGTCTAGGTCTAGCACATTGTGTATAAGGAACATTTAAATTAAGTGTTAGTTAATTATATTAAAATTGATAACGGCAGATATGTGTGTTTTTTTTAACCAAATATTTCACTACAATCATATTATTAATTTACTATAATGTTCTTAGAAGTACATTCTATATTATTTGCATATATTTGACTGTAATAATAAGAATGGATAGACCGTAGGAAAAGATCATAGACATAAGACAGCTATAGATAATGTATTGGTAGAGATAGATAGATAGATAGATAGATAGATAGACAGACAGACAGACAGATAGATAGATAGATATTTAAGAGATGTATGTTAAAACTTTCTCAAACTTTATAAGGTAAGCTACTTGAAAATGCATTTAGATATTTTATAGATTATTTTCCTAGACTCTTGTCTATCTACAACCGCTAACTCAAGGTTGATGGCACGTTTTAAATGATCCATTATTACAAGAGAAAAATCAACAAACCAACAAACTGCATACATGTTAGATAAAACAAACATTAGAAATATGTTTTATGAATATACTGCTGTTATTCTCAGTTACAAATAAAACTGAAATCACAGGTTTGAAAGAGACCATAGCAGACATGCGATATTCCTATTAGATGGCTTTTATTCTGAGCCTAAAAGCCATAAAAACATAGAATATAAAGTAAGTAATGTCATTTAAGTTGCCCTTTATCTAAAATATATCATTTGAAATACTTGTAGGCCCCTGCCTAATGGAAAATCTGCTAGTAGTTCTGGAGCGGCGACTTCCATAATAACCAGGCCCAAAAAGCAGCCATAGGACAAAGGTTTTGTAGTGAAAGGATGTGGCAAGGAGGAGGAGAAGGGGGCTGGAGATTGCAAGGCAAAGATTGGAGTCTGTTGTACCTGCAGAAGGTAGCATACAGATCTTTTAATGCAGTGTTTACCCTGCTGTGATGGGCCTCCGAAACCGTTATCATGCCAGTGATTCTTAAAGACTTTAAAGTTCAGATTGCTCGTCAGATAACTCTAGATTTCAATTCTAATAGTGCTTAATGCTGTATAGGAGATTACAGAGAATGCTTTATTTGATTTTCCTGACTCCAAACAAGTTATAATATACAGTATTATGCACACTTATCTCACAATGCAGTGATGAATGATATGCAGCTGTATATACCCCTCTTATCTCCCTGATACATTCACATACAGTATTCATAGGCAAAAGCAGAAGAGACGAAAGTAAAGAGTTGATGCACACTTACACTGGTTTTACAATGTCCAAAGCCTGACACTTCACTTATATGTCAATTGCATCCAGATAAGGAGAAGCAGCATGTCCTGAGACAAATAGTTGAGAGTACAAGATCTCGATCCCTGTCTTGGTGCAGAAGAGAAAGTGGGCCAGAGGCAGGATGGATCTTAGTAGGACCGAGGATAATGCGGAAGCTATAAGCTGAGAGATGAGGGTTTTGACAGGAGGTTTAGAAACAGCTGGTGGTACCGGCCAAAGGGTCCCTGTCCAGTGGAAGCATCCTGATTACTGATCACACACAGCAGAGAGGAGACATTCCCAGATCCCACAGAAACTTTTCCTTGATCTTCTGTAAAAAAATGTTTCTCAGAGATAGAATTTTTGGCCTTCTTTCTCCCTCCCCTTTGAGTCTCCCCCCTCCTGCTGACGTTGCTGCTGTCAATCAGTCCCAGTAGAACTCTGCTCCAGCAATATTACGTACTCAAAACTTAACTATTTTAGTCCTTCATATATTACTATGCTACTTCTTTATGAAAGCAGCTCATAACCTAATTCCATTGACCATTTCAATTCATAACTTACACCTATCCTTCTAAATTCCCTTGTGCTAGGGAAATAAAACAGTGCATACAACATGAACAGCTTGTCCCAGAATTATGCGTAATCTGCACAGACCCATAGCTCTTATATGCAGAATAAATAAGTCAATTAATTAATTAGTTAATAAATTAATGGAATAAATCTTACTTATGGCCACATTAGGTGTAAATGCAATGCACTGGGTATGAACCTTTCTACCTAAAAAAAAAGTACCTTTTCTAAATTGAAGTAAAAAAAAAAAAAAAGTAAACAAAAAACTAACTTCGCGGCTGTAGCTGACTATCACCCCTTCCAATGGACAAGTGAGTATTACATGTTATAGCACACTACATTATGTTACATGTCTGCACTCCATCAATCTACCAACCTACCTATCTAAATATACACATACATAAGCTAGAATATATATATATATATATATATATATATATATATAAAGATATATATCTTTTTTTCTTGGTATAATAGCAAAACAAGCATAAAAGCAGACAAATATTAAAACCATAATAATAATTATTTTATATACAACAATACAAATAGTACAATAAGAATCGCTTGTAGGAAGGCCTCAGTTTCGGCATAGTCTCTCTTTCAGTTGGCGGACAAACAAAGACATTCTGCTCACATGTGCGATCTTGTATGAAATATCAATATGCAATGTCTTTTCCATAAATAGTAATAATCTACACACTTTAATATAATTAGTATATTGTATTGTACTAGTGTATAGTAATCTGCATACATAGATTATTTTACACATGTGCATTATTTTACCCACGTACATGAATTCATCTAAGTAAATTTCGGCCATTACGAGCAGAACCATAAATAATGAGACATTGATTTTGCATGCATTTTTGTGAAACAGACAACATAGCACATAATGAATGCATGTCATGGCTATGGATTTCAATAGTTTCTATCATATGTACAAAATCATTATCAGGAATTAAGATTGCCCTTAAATATTGCCTGTAAAATGATGTGACTGTGATTAATGAATATTCAGCATCCAGTATTCAGTCTTGAAAAGGATGAAGGCAAATAATGAATTTTTAATTTAAGGTCAGAAAGGTTGCTGCCCAGAGTTGGATATATGTTTTTTTTATTCATGAAATATGAACAATGGCATAGCTTCAGCAAACTGTTGGCTATATATCACTAAACAAAGCAAACTATTCATTTAGTGCCAGCGGCTATTAAAGAGCCGAGCAACGAGACAGTAATAAATACATATTTTGGAAAGGCTGTACAATGTCAAACTAATGCACATTTCTCCACTTCTAAGGACCTGCTTCAAGGTATAGTGCGCTGCTTGTATTCAGCAGAAATTGTCACAAACACACAGCTGCGTCCAGCAACATTTAGGACAACATACAAATGCACCGCTGGTACATGCTTTTTTTCTCTCCTTCCATAACTTTCTCTTGACTGCGATTGGAAAAAATTGCCTATATCTAAGTCAATGCCTGTTTGTAAAATATTTTAGGTCTGGTCTTTTGACAAAATGCCCCTATTACTACTTACTTGCTTAAAAAGTATTTCAGTTGTCATGTCATAATTACCCCTCGACATTTTGCGTGTTACT
Organism: Bufotes viridis; assembly: GCA_033119425.1. Lineage (NCBI taxonomy): Eukaryota > Metazoa > Chordata > Amphibia > Anura > Bufonidae > Bufotes > Bufotes viridis. Next base: position 274,470,536 of record CM065591.1, read on the forward strand.
ATTTATCGGCAGTTAGGGATACAGAAAGCCTGCGCAGACAAATAAAATAGAGAAGAACAGCTATATATATGGAATATAGAACTGTCACTACGGAATGTTTTCACAAGGGCCTATATAAATAAGTAGATAGAAAGATAGATGATAGATAGATGATAGATAAATAATAGATAAATAGATAGATATAAAGAGTAAATACTGTACTTTATACATAAATACACACAATAAATAGATACATTGATAATGATAAATAGATTAACAGAGAGAAAGAGAAAATAGTTATGACATAGATATTAGATAGAAAATAGATGGAAAGATATTTCTAAGGTATATAGATAGACAGAATAGATAGATCGATAGATAGATAGATTAGTTATGTAGAAACAATATTAGATAGATGATAGATAGATAGATAGATAGATAGATAGATAGAACGCAGATAGCTAAATAGATCATAGATAGATAGATAGATAGATAGATAGATAATGATAGATAGATATATAGATCGATAGATAGATAGATAGATAGATAGATAGAATAGTTAGATAGAAACAATATTAGATAGATAAACAGATGGAACGCAGATAGCTAAATAGATGATAGATGGATAGATAGATAGATAGATAGATAGATAGATAGATAGATAGAGATAGATAGTTAGATAACAGATAGATAGAGAGATAACTAGATAGATATGGATACATATATAGAAAATAGATAATCTGCCATAAATGTATGTGCCTCTTCTTACATGTATATAGATTCTTAGGATTTCTTTATAGAAAAGAAGTCAAGCAAATTAATGTTCTGAATAGTTTATTGCACTTTGTGTAGTATATAAAATAAATAAATTATGTTTAATTACAGTCAGTCTAACAAAAAGTAAAATAGACTGGATAATTCTGGATAAAAATGTATTTCTGGTTTGACATCAACATGATCATTAGAAGATATAACAATATCTATAGCTATATTCCTGAGAAATATGTGGAATTATTATTACAGTTGACCCTACATCTTCTACCACTACGTCTACTGTGCTCACACATTTCATACTGTTAAAGATTTAACATTTAACATTGTGGAGTGATGGTTCCATTAATAGTGACAAATAGGAATATGTATTAGCAGATATGGTAAAATAAATGCAATGCATCTTATGTTCCTTCACTTATCTATCTACCAGCATTTAAAATGTATTCACAAACATACTCTTACCAGTTAGATGAATGTTGATCCTCTCAATGAGATGCACAAAGACCTTTATTTTTCACAACCTCAAATTTGCAAAGGCAACCAATTCTCCAGCATACCGATAGTATAAGAAAGACAATGCTATAAAACTACTGGTTCTTTATGGGCAAGATTTTATCAGATTTTCTTGAAAGTAAATTTAAACCAAACTCACTCCCACAATCACGTGGTCCAGAAATTGGGAACAGAAGCAGGATAAAGTATACCAAGGGTCAACCTTTTAATGAACCATTTTCCCACTCTCAAAAAAAATGGTCGTAGCAGAGATACAGAGATGTTTTCCTAAAAGCATGAAGACATTTCCTCGGCCTGGTAAGGACCACATATGATGTAACTAATAGTTGTAGATTTATGTGTAATGAATACACATGATTCATTTGGTAGAAATAGCACAATAAGCACTTATAGCCAAAGGTTTACTTGTCCATATTCAGCACGTAGAGGGCAATGCACACCCATGTTGTAGAGCTATATGGAATTTGATTCAATTAAGTAAATTACCTTCACAAGAGTACAGTCATCTACCTTGCAGGAGCCACCCCCTGTTGCTTGCCTTCGAGTTATAAGCATAGTAATCATGCTCATAATCTTTAAATGTCTTGTCATGTTATAACTTGAAGATGGTTTGCATAATAATTCTTAATCATTCTATGAAGTGGACATATTAATAAATAAGCCGCTCCTCAAAATCAAATGTCATGTTTATTTCGAGGAGGTGTTGCAGATCCATTAGACAAAGATCAAACATGGACATCCATGAGAGCGATTGATTTAGTTCAGCTGCGGTTTGTGCCTTTTTATTTATTTTTTTCCACTTATGTTGGTTTTTGGCATCGAGCTTCCCATCCATAGCCGACTTATATTCACTCTTAGCACGCAAATAATGCATGGATGTGGAAAAAGTCATATCTTAGAGACCAATAAAGCAGTATCACTTCCAGATCTTCCTCCTATAACATTGAAATGTCTATATTTCACTGCAAAATACTTCATATATTACCATCGCTTTTGTATGAACAGCATGTATCAGTATCATCATTAATATTTTTGCTTTACCTAAAATATGATAATATGGAGCTAAAGTACAAGTAGCTAATAAAAATGAATTGGTGGCAGACCTAAACATTGTGACTTTTTTTGTTTTTGCATATTGGAAAAGATTACCTTGGTCATATTTATATGGCTTATTATACCTAACAACTTTTTCTGAGTTGGCATTGTAAATCTCTATAAATTCTATCATGCAGTATATTATATTTATGGTGTCAAAATAGTAAGGAATGGGTAGAAATTCTATTCTTCTTTTGTCAGGCTTTCCTTCCAAGATCTCCTAATAGCAGTCTTTACACATGCTGCAAGTTGTGATCTGACTCAGAGAATCTAGATGGTAGCTGGAGACCTTTGTCAAGTCTCCACTACTGATATCTCTCCCCTGATAGACAGTGATCTCTGTGAATTGATCCTTGCACTTCTCACTTCAAAGCAATTACAGCATTCTGCAAGCCAATTTCTTGGCAGCTGTGAGATACAAAAAAACTCACCACAAATAGACGACCGCAATATCTAGATAAGTAAAATCCAGTATAAATGGATGCATTGTTTGCACTTTATTCCTTCAATATATTTATTAATTTATTGATCCTTTTGTAATGACAACATATTCCACATAATTTACCTCTTTAATATCATATTATCACATAACATATTTTGTTGCAAATTCTGTCATTTATTCAATCCAATCATTATATTAAATATATTACATTTTGTACATGGTTTGTGCTGTGTAGATCTCCAGAACTCTAAACACATTCACTAATAGTGAAACACCTTTATTAAATGATATCTTCAGATATTGTTGAATACTGTGCACGTGATTTGTTGTGTATGGTTACTGAAGAGGATCCAAGTGGAAAAAAGCAACATAGTGTTAAACTAATGACTATACAACATTGTAAGAAGTGCTCATTTCTTGACATTCCATCTACACACCTAGTAATCTGTGTGATGTGAAGATAATGGTCATCATGAAGCCTCAGTGTCTACACCCTTAAATAAGAACTACTAAAGGATTGGCAATTTATGACCATGGGATTTACCTTATCTGAAATGTAGGTCAGGTTAAAAGACATGCTTTTAGTGTAAATTCAAGAATTTTGGACCAGATTTTGAAAGAAAGATAAAGACTATAATTTATAGATTATGTAAAGGTTTTGAAGGAGAATTGGCTTTATTATCTGACGCAATGTGGTTTTAATTTCACTAGAAACATTTGAGCATTTAAAACACACAAACAAGGACGGATATACAGTATATGCATATTTGTATATTTTCTAAAGCTGTACTACCTTGGCATCAGAAAACCCTTTAAAACCCTCAGGATTGATGAGAGGTGTAAATATTTGACTCTGTACTCATCTACACAGCATTTTTTTTTGTAGTATGGCTTCCGACTACTGAAAACTTGTTCAAATAAATGCACTGTGACAGCAACAGAAATGAATGTTTCATTGATTTGTTGATCATGATCAGTTGTTTTTCGCAAAAACATACTTGTATAACCCTTAGTTTTTTTCATAACAATATAAAACATGGAAAAATCCTTTTATTTTATGTGCATTTTTATATTGATATATTATTAGCATCATCATTATCATTATTAGTATAGCAAGAGCCCATACTGACCAGCATGGCAAATAATTAATGGGAGAACATGGATAAATAGAATGGAATTGCTGGGCTTTACTTGCTTTATGGGCTTTAATTTATAGTATCACTCAGGGGTAAAAATGTAATATTTGAAGTTCATAGGTGTGTTTACTAGCATACAGTACAAATCCAAATAGAAAGAAGGCGCCCTAGAGCATGATGCTTTCTCTTAATATTCCCTAATAAGAGTAGACTCCAAGTTCTTGTATCATTTGCATCCCTCCTCCTCCCCCTCCTCAAGGGCATTCCATTTGAAGTTTGCTTTTGAGGCTCTCAATGGTGTAACTTCCTCTTAGTAATTACTAACTAAAGGATGCATATGTTGTAAACCCAGAAAATTAAAAAGAAGTAAAAAATAATGCTTTTTTTAACCATGGTTAGGACACATTCTCACTAATGGGTTTTAGCTAATTTACTGCATTTAAAAAAAATTGTCATTTGACAGATCTCATTAAATTCTAATGGATGCAAGAATACATCACTTTGCATCAATTCTGATAGAAACTTTGACTTTATGAGACTAGAAAAATTCTCTGCATGAATATTTTGCTTACATTTTTGTTTCTTTACTAATTCTGTTTTTACACAAGGCAATAGTCAGGCAGATTATCGGGATTGAAGGTTAGCACAAACACCATGTCACCTGGCATGCTTGATCATCAGGTGAATTTATACTTTTTGCGGACAACAAAATCATAATTTATGATCTGCCATCCAGAAACAATGAATCTGTTTGAGGGCGAGTGATTGCAGTAGAGATCACTCAACCCCATACAGTGGAGGAGATTGGTGCATGTAAATGCAGCTCTTTCCTCCTCTGACCATCAGGCAGTTATCAGGAAGGAATGGTTCCTGCCTGCTCAGTAAGCACATTTGAATGCGCCTTAAGACTCTATTCCCAGATTCTATTGTCTTTTTATGAGGCTTAAACTGATAACAACGTATATCAGTCAAAAGATTGAAAGAAAATGCCTATATTTGCTGAATCTTTGGGTCCTGAAAATAAAAACTAGTCCCTGGAAAAGTGATTCAAAGTATCTAAAAAAATATAGGAAAAACAAGTTGAGAACAATGCTAACACTAATACTCACTAAGCACACACCTCCCACTCTCACTTTGTGTATATACTGTATATATATTTATATATAGCTTCTGTGTTCACAATTACCATTCTCACATACCCTACAAAAACATATTTCTTTAAGTATTACAACACATATGATGTATAAACATACCGAGTGTCTGCATACAAAAGCTGTCAAATCTCCCCTCTTTGAACTCTCTATTTTAAATTCCTATATAACAGTTGAGAAATAAACTGAAAATCTTCTTGATCCCAATGCCAAAAATATTTAACTGCAGGAATATGCTCTTTACTACTGGTAAATACTACCGGTTGCACATTATTTGTCATAAAGTAAGACAGAATGTTTACATACATAAAGAAAATGAATTTACACAAGTAATCTCGTTTAAATATTTAGCATATCCCACAGGGTCAGCCGTGGCCTCATTGAGATTGAATTGAAACTTTTATTTGTTTAACCTTGTCAGGACGCAGAATATCACATCGGTCAGTTTTAAAGTAGTGCAATGTATATGCTTTGCTCCTAATAGACCTTTTCTTCTGGTTAAGAAGCAAAAAACTGAGAGAAAAAAAAAATATGTTAAAAGGTGAGAGTCACAACACTAGGATACATACCTAAGCATTGAAAATACAAATCAAATCTGAAAGTTTGAAAACAGAACAAAATTATTAATCGGCATTATTTATCATTAATAAAACATTTAGTTGTTATTTCTTTGTGATTTGTTTAATTTATGATTCATTTATGTATTTCTTGTACGTTTTTCTAATGATGCTCAAAGAGTAAAATTCCACCAGCTTTGTTTTAAATTTGTTTTAAATTTCAAAAGAAAAATAGAAATTAGTAATGATCTAATTACTGTAATAAAAAGTAAATTGATTAAAATGTGTCAGTGCTGGAAGATTGTTGAAAAGTGTTATGACCTGTGAGATTTAAAATGTTTGTGATTTTTTTTGGGGGGTGGGGGTGGGGGGAAAGAGTGTAATAAAAGAAAAATCAACAGATAAGCTGTAGATGCTGAGAGCAGTAGAGTGAAGACAGTGTTCAATGTATGGAATCTTCAAGGGTGTGAGGAGATGATTTGTTTGTTTTTTAAAGGCTCTAAAGTAGATTGTCAGCGCTTTCAAGATGGAGTGTTAGGTACATTGAAAATGCATTGATCCGTTTGCCAATGAATTGCCTAAGAGAGATCCACAGAGAGAGTGATTGTTATCTTCGATTTACTTACATTATAAATACCCAAAGTCTATACTAGCCTATTATTCAGCTTTGCCTTAATAAAATTTGCACTAATATAACATCTATTATGCATAAATAGTCTGAATTTAATGTAATTATTCTTTAATTACATGATTCATTTTGAATATTTTTCATTTATGAATTGAACATTTTTTTAATACACTAGCACTGAAAAACTGTTTGCAATTTTTTATTTTTTACTTTACAAAAACACACACTTGCTTGTCTCGGAATGGAATGATTTGTGAGTGGTTAGTTAAATAACATTGGTTGTAACATATATGTCTTGCAGATTTTTTTTTTGCATTGAGGTGCCTGATACTGGGCATGGTTTGAGGTACAGCAAAAGTCTAAGGACAGCCTTAAACCCCTTGTCAGCATCTGGTCGCAAAACAGCAGTTAATATAATATTAGATTTGCAGGATTTATCAGTGGTCTGGAAGTCCAGCATGGGTGGATAGCACTGGGCAAATCTAATTCCTTAATACAAAGACCTCAACAGCCTATTAGAGGCACTTGACTTCCATTTGGAAATGTTAACTTAATTTTACCCATTTTCGGTTACTGACCTGGTATCCGCATAAAAAAAAAGAAATCTTGGCAAAAGATCAGAGAATCATTAATTCTGTATTATGCATTTGTGTATAAATTAATGAGTGAATTATGTGTATCATAAATAAAACAGACGTGACTTTGCATGCAGCGAATGTTAATGTGCTTTTGAACTTTGCAGTGACTTAAATATTAAAGTTATTTCACAGACTTAGATAAAAAGAATGTCGTTTATATTTTTACAGTAAATGAAAAATCTATAATTTAGGATAACATTTGTTTACAATTAAGATTATGAATTTTTATATAGCTTTGATGGTTATTTCATCATATCACTGCAGATCAACACATTACATGTTTACTAGGTGTTTCAGCTTAAAGAATGATTGCACAGGTTTTTTTTTTGAGAGGGGTGGTAAAATGATTTCCTTTTATGGAACATCTCATGACTTTTAAAGGGCTAATGGCGTCTAGTTAAAATATTTTTCCCACAATGTAGAAATGACAGTGAAAAGAAAATCCCCAATAGATGAATGTGGTTTAAGTAATTACTATGAAAGGATATATGCAACAGATTATAAGGCTTGAATTCCATTGAATACTCAATAATACTATATGATGCGCAATGCTTCCATTGCATTATTTAAGAAATGCATATGCGAATAATTGTCTATTTGTAGGTAAATTTAATGTTTACAGTTGTCATACAGTACTAAAGTTTATTGTATTAAGAAACCAAAATGTTGATTAAGTACATTCATAAATCATTATGTTTGCAAACTAGACTTGACTAGACTTGCCTTATATATTTATGTATATTTAGACTATATTTATACATTTATATGCTTTATATGTTTTTGTTATTTTAATAAACCTCTTAAATAGAAAATCTAATTTGATAGTCTGATAGGAAAAAACTATTTGAATGAAAACATACTTAGGACATTAGGAGAAAATAATCAGTTTTAATATAATCATGTACTTAGAGCATGCTCAAACCTTATGATTCATTGACTTATCTGCCTAGATAAGTACTTCATGTTGTCTTACAGTAAGAGATTAGTGGGAAGCAAAAAGTTTTGACCAAGATCTTTAAAGGGAACCTGTCACTGGGATTTTGGGTATAGAGCTGGGGACTAGGCTGCTAGATGGCCCCTAGCACATCCGCAATATCCAGTCCCCATAGCTCTGTGTGCTTTTATTGTGTAAAAAAACTAATTTGATACATATGCAAATTAACCTGAGATGAGTCCTGTACTTGACTCATCTCAGGGACAGGACTCATCTCAGGTTCATTTGCATATGTATCAAATCAGTTTTTTTACACAATAAAAGCACATAGAGCTATGGGGACTGGATATTGCGGATGTGCTAGCGGCCATCTAGCAACCCATGTCCTCAGCTCTATACCCAAAATCCTGGTGACAGGTTCCCTTTAAATAAGTTGGACTGCATGCACAGAAATATAAACATATGTGATGCTTGATTGTGCTTATTCCATACTCATTACACTGGGTCATAGGGTCTAGTAACAGCTCATTATTGCTACTGAAATCAGCAAGCTTTACACAACAGGGTATAAAAGTCAAGTAACGATACCTGGGATGGCTTACACTTAGAGCAGAACAATGGGCTGTAGCCTTAATCCACTGTCTAAAATAATTGATACGTCCAGTACACTGGTTTGCGTCATCTTGAAACACTGTTTTGTAGCTATGGTGGTCAGCAAAGCAGCAAAAGCTTCTGTAATAAACACATGGGCCAATTACTGATACATATTGTGCATAAACATATGGCTTAAATAATAGATGAAAAGATAGATAGATAGATAGATAGATAATTGATAGTTAGATAGATAGATAGATAGATAGATAGATAGAAAAATAAATTTCAAGATAACTGTTGAACTGATGTGTGGCGAATATCACTTGACAGCATCAACCATATAAACAAAAAATATATATATATTTTTTCTTTTCTAGAATGTATTATACCCCTAGGTATATTTAGTTAATTGCAACATGTAGACTAGACAATAATTAACTCAATTACTTAAAAAATATATATATTAATCAATTAAATCAATGAATCAATATTAATGAATTAAACAATGTGTATGCGTCTAGATACATTCAAAAAAATCTAATAAGCTACAAAAATTATTCTAAAGCATTCTTGTATAGGTTTTTGTTCCCACTGTGGTTCAAAATGGAGATTCCCTGTCTTGGACATGAAACTACTTAATTTATCTCAAGGATACAGCCACATGAAGATTAGCCATAGAAATATAATGGTCTACACTGTGCCCCTGTCTGCTTCTGCTATTATAAGGATTCAACCTGAGGTTTCTTTTCTCAAGGATTCCCACAAACAGTATGCCATTGCATATTCTTCTTAGAAACATATTATTCCAAGGAGAATACTGTGCCTTATGAAGTGTCTGAAGGTTTGTGATACAATGTGTGGGTCAATTCAGAGCCTATGCTCACATGAATGCCATGTGTACTTACTCTTACAAAGACACTACCTCTGTGCAGATGTTTTACAGATCAGACTGAATAACCTACTGTGTCACCATGCTGTCCATAAAAGCATAATAAAAAGTTGACGTTTGTTGGTTCCACTGTTCAAAAATGGTTTAGGTCTTATTGTATGTAAACACTATCAGATAATATATGAGAAACTGCATGTGTAGAAAAGCAAATTATAAGATTGAAAAAAACTAGAACAATATCCCATAGTACAAATAAGATCATTAGAAATCAGAAATCTAAAGGTGGCCATACATATTAGATATAAAGCTGATGATTTAACAATTACAATTGTTTAGACTAGCCACACATGTTCAATGACATCTCACAAACAACATTTGATATTTTTCAGCATGTTCTGATCATGTTCTTAAACAGAAATGGTTGTCATTGGTTGTCTAAAACTATTTCTCATTGCTAAGTTCCAGTCTATTTGCAGGCCATTCAATCAAAACGTTGGAGAGCCATCTAGGGCAGGCTTAGACTGGCCCCCAGTGGGCCCCTGACCAAGGTGGGCCCCTACTCCCCCACCCCCTGCTCACATAACACATGACACAATAGATTGACTGAACTACATATAGATAAGCAGCATACATCACCTCAACCAGCATAAGTTTGTATTCAAAATTGTGTATGTTAACATACAACCCAGTTGTGAATATAGAATCCCCTTCTGGCTAAAATCACTTCTAGGTACAGAGGTATGCCAGACAGTATCCTTTTTCCCCAGTGAAAGTCATTGCAGAGACCCTCTATAATCAGTCATATTGTAGTGTCTTACTGCGGCCTGCCTCTGTGTGAGTAGGTAATATTTCCTTGTAGCTGTGCAGTGGGCCCCTATAATTAATTTTACCGGTGGGCTCTAGGCACCTTAGTGCATTACTGATCTAGGGTGCAAATATATAATATCTAGTACCAGTTTAATGAATTTCCCTATGTGTTTGGTTTCTTTTGCAATGTACTCTGAGTTTTAGTGGCTTTATTAATTTCTGATACATCTTTTCTGTTACATATGCTGTAAATAAATAGAACTGTTGTTTTGTTTTGTTTTGTGTTTATACACCTAATTGTATTCTAATAGTTTTTAATTTCTTCTACAGGTTTAAACTATAATGCAATTCTATGCATCCTACACAAGCAGCGTTCTAAACCTTGTGCACTGTATTTAAAGGATCCTACCAGTCAATACATTCGTTTTACAAGCAAGTCAACTTCTGTTATGCCTTCATCATGCTCAATGGAGTGGTCTCCAGTTACAGAGCAGCACTCTTCTCCTAGGGTGCATTAATGCTCTTCATAAAACAATTCAACCTCACTTCATTACATGGTAATGGTATTTTTCGTTAGCATCACGGTCAGTAGAGCAGGTACTCAACAAGAACGGGTCAGGAAATGGTATAGAGGCCGACTCTGGAATAAGGGCCCACACTGAGCAGCACTGAACATTCGCAGCCTCTGTAAGGAAACACAACTAATGTGATAATGAGAACAGCAGAGTTATAGTGCATAGGAGAGAAGAATGGCTAATTGATGGACACATTTCAGCCTATACACAGGGATGTCTGATCATGCTCATTTATATATAACAACATGAACTTGAGATTCTTGCTAGGCGGCAGAAACTGGAAATACAGTTTGTGGAAGTTTTGTAAAACCTTTGCATTCATACTTTATGTTACCTAGTTTGTTCCTTCTTGTATTAAAGCTCTAAGTTCTTTGCAATACTGTATTGGCTTCAAATTGTATAATAGTTAAGAATTTATCATAGTAAGATGAACTAGTATAATGCAAATGAAACTATGTTTTTAGAATAAAAGCTTTAAAATTAAGAAATGTATATAACATAACGTACCTTTGCACAAAACCACAAAAACATGAATCATAAGAGAGCCATCATAATGTTCTGTAACTTTCACCTATTTTAGTGGAAGGTGACCACCTGTGTATTGAAAATGAACACAACAACACTTTTAGACTTAATGGGATTTCCTGAATGACTTTTATTTTATGTCCAATAACAAAACAAAAACTGAATTTTCATAAAACCCCTTTAATCAGCATCAGCATGACTTAATGTAAAAAATAATATGGACCAGTGTATAAAAAATAACTGTTAGCTCTTCTTACATTCCTGTATTAGTAAATACTTTAATTTCCAATAAAATTACAGTGCTGGAGCATCCCCACTTAGAAATATGTATTGTGCTGTTTCTTTCATATTACTCCCTGAAAAATGTGGGCAATTATCATTCCTCTTGTTGCCCTTGTTTCCTACACAATCTGTCAGCAATGATATGATAGTGCCAAATCATCTAGCATTGCGCCCTATTGACAAAACAATAGCAGTGCCCAATTGTAAATTTGTTTATACATTTGGAAGAATAACAGAGATATGACAAAATGTACAATTATGCATTAATTTTTAATTAATATTTTTTAGCATTTTAATGAAGGATGGTCTGTTTTCATTTTTTTTTTTCAAATAAAAACTTGGATAAGATCCTCAGGGGATATTTACTTTTCTTATATCACCGACATATTCCACAGTGCTTTACAGACATTATCATCACTTACTGTCCCCAGGGGAGCTCATAATCAAAATTTCCAACATGCAAACGTTGTCCTTGGTTGGATTTAAACCTAGGACCCCAGCATTGTGAGGCACCACTGAGCTACCGTGCTGCTCATAAATCTCCTTGTACTATGCAGCAGTGGTAGTACACACTAGGAATCAGATGCTTACATGACATATATTAGAAAGTTTTAGACTTGGACTGTTTCAATTCCATAAACTGGTTATCTGTGGCTGATTGTACAATTCAGTCCATTGATCAGGACACATAGCGGAAACATGTGGATTGCTTATGACAAGCAGAAGTGTTTAGTATCTTGAAAGGAACATTTCTAACATGCTGTAAAATCTGGGATTACTATAGTTTTTACAAATATGTTCATGTAGTTGCTTACTTCATGTACATTTCCCTCATGCTTTTTTACAATTTTGAACCCTTTTCACCATGTAAGCAAATCCCTTGGGTTTGTTTTCATCCTGTATTTAGACTTTCCCATTGCTGTATCCAACCAACCCCAATATGCACTTAGGGTTTTCCAAGATTTTTGGACAGGTCATCGGTATCTGATGCGTGGGGTTTAGACACCCAGAACCCCCACCAATCAGCTGTTTTGAAAAGGTACTGGTGCCCCTATGATTGTTGCTGCCTTCTTGAAGCTTACCAAACACAGCGCCATACATTGTATAGCGGCAGTGCTTGGTATCACACTCAAGTGAATTGGGCTGAGCTGCTCTTAGGCCACATGAAACATGAACATGTTGTCACTCGGGCCTAGGAAAGGCAGAGAGAAGTCTGCAGCACTCACAGGAGCACTGGTATCTTCTTAAACAGCTGATTGGGGGGGGGGTTCCGGGTGTGGGACCTCCACCGATCAGATACTGATGACCCGCCCAGAGGATAGGTCATCAGTATTAAAATCTAGGAAAACCCCTGATACTTTTTACTGCCTAACAATGCCCAGCTACAGATGTAAGGAAATGTTTATTGACTTCTTCAATGGTTTTTATGAGATAACACAGTGACATGTTATTACAGTTTCTTTTAGTTCTGCTACCTCCTACCAGGCTAGTTACATTGACACTTCCCTATCACTGACCTGCCCATGGACATAACAACAATCAGAAATCAGAAAGAGCTGCATGGACATGGTCATGTGACCACAGCATAGAATAAAGATAGGAGCAATAAAGGTAAAAGAAATACACTACAAAATGACAGCTAACCTCACAAATTATTATTTTAAAGGGTGTTGTTGGAAACCAGAAAACTCCTTTGAAAGGCCCTTTTGCATGGGCCAACCCACCAGGCATTTATTAGGAAGAGGAGTCAAGAGATACATTTACATGCGATTGTGATAGCTCTTTCCAATACACATTCATTGTTTCTGGGCAGCAGATTGCTGTTTTCACAGGAAGATCTGCTGTCCAGAAATGATAAATGAGCTGCTTTCACCCAAAAAAAATTGCATTTGCTCATTCACTGGGTGATCAGAAGCACCTTTACACAGGGCAAGTATTTGAAATTGGAAGAAGGGAAGGATCCAAGGGCAGGTAGTAGTATCACAAACTATTACTATTGGTTTATTTAGTACCTACTTAGGGCCATTCAAAAAGGGAGTATTCTTGGCAAAAATGAATAATAAGAGCAGCCAAACACTATTGCTTAAAAAACTATTCTCTATTACTGTATGATTTACTATAAGATTACTACTTCTTTAGAGATTCCACAAGTTAGCATAAATGAACCTTATTAAACCTTTATAATTATGCATTTCCTATCTACAAATTAAACAGGAAATCCATTTCTTTACAAAGAAAACTCTACATCCATGTAAAATGCACATTACTATTTTTTCCCCAAAAATCTTACCAAAAACAAGGCTTCCTTGTACCAGAAAAGACCTATTTTTTTCCTAAACAGTAAAGAAAAAGACATGGATCACATATCCACATATCATGCATTTTATGTGGCGCGTCTATTGTGGCTAAGCACAATTTTAAAAAATAAAGCTCATTGTATATGTTTTGATCAAACAGCATAGGCCCACTCACCACATCAAAGTGGCCTCTTTCAAATGAGTCCCTACATTAATTTGGCACAGCACGACATGCAAGAACCACCTTTTATTAGTGATGAGCAAATATTTTTAAAAATTTTATTTGCCGGTTAGCCGAATTTTTGGGGAAAAATTAGATTCGATCTGAATATATTCGCTGCGAATTACATAAAAAATGGCTATTTCGTGGCTGCTGAGAGCCTATATAGTGGTGTAGAACACTGTGCCTTGCAGTAACACGCATAGGGAGTCTGCTTTGGTAGTGAAATAATACTGTGAGTCTGTATGAGATGCAGATGACAGGTGTCGCTCTTAGAATCACTGCATACTTCACTTATTTGGTCAGTTTTGGCCCCGTGACCACCCAAATAACTCAAGTATCAACTCAGCCTTACAGGTAGATGTTAGCGTCAAAAAGAAGCGCACTCCTTTTACACCCTCGTCAGCTGATTCCACATAGATTTCTACAAAACCTGTTCTATTAAACGCTTATACAAGTAGAGCCCCCTGACAGAGTGGAGAGGTTGTCAGCAGTAAGTTTGTGTTGATGTCACTGATTAATTTTCCCCATTCTCTGATCTGTCAGAACAATTACCCAGAAAAAATGGATCCTGTCCGTGGAGCATACGTCTTCACTTAGTCAGCATTTGTTCAATAATCCATCAGTATTGATAGAGGCAAATAAAAAAAACGGAGTGGATCTCAAACAGAGATGACACGTGAATGGAATATTTGCATGTCTTCTGTGTTTTCTACCCACTCCTGCTTTTGGCTACCAAATCATTAGCCAATTCTGATGGGACCATACAGGCCTTAAAGCTGTTAAACAGACAGAATCCGTTGTGCATCAAGTTTTTCCTTCCTTCTGACAGATCAGAAGAAGTGTCAAATAAATGATGATGTCAGCCAGGCCGAAAGTATATAGTGGACTATTCAAGAAATGGGGAGGGTGGAAACAGCATGAGAAGTCCACAGAGTGGCCCTATGACATAGTGGTGAGGTGGAAGCAGCATGAGGAGACCACAGAGTGGCCCAATGACAGGGCCTGGATTTGGCAGCAGTATGAGGAGGCTACCGAGTGGCACAATGACAGAGTCTGCAGGTGGCAGCAGCATGAGGAGACCACAGAACGACACAATGACAGAGTCTATAGGTGGCGGCAGCAGCAGCATTAGGAGAAGGCCACCAAGTGGCACACTGAAAGAGTCTGGAAGTTGCAGCAACATTAGGAGACCACAGAGTGGCACAAAGACAGAGTCTGGAGGTGGCAGCAGCATGAGGCGACCACAGAGCGGCACAATGACATAGTTTGGAGGTAGCGGCAGCATGAGTAGGCCACAGGGCAGCACAATGACAGAGTCTGGAGGTGGCAGCAGCATGAGGAGACCACAAAGCGGCACAGTTACATAGTTTGGAGGTGTTGGACTGTATAAATCTAGATTGGGACGAGCACACCTCTCACTGGCTTAACAGATTGAGAATATGAGATAAGATAAGATAAAATACTCCTATTTATTAATCACACAAAGGATCCTTAAGATATATCTTATATCACCAGTAAAAAAATGTAAAATTACACATATATTGTTAAAATCATTAATACTCCATATGTAGCTTGTTGGAGAAATATGGTGATAACCGCTAATCAAAAGTTCATTAATACTCCATATGTAGCTTGTTGGAGAAATATGGTGATAACCGCTAATCAAAAGTTCACCACCACATTCACCAAAAATCCATTAGGTAGCAGTATTAAAAGTTCATAAAAGTCCATGAGAATCTACAGTACACAAATATGAGCCTTTGATTTCTCTGCTTGAGGGGCACTATTGCTCCCAGATACAGTGTTGTTTTGTATTCTCAAAATTGCATATAAGGAAGCTGTCTTGCTGTATATCACTGTGTTACAGTCCTTTCGTCATCCCTGTATCACCCTACTTTGCATAGCTTACAGCAGTACCTGTTTGTATGGGGATCACGGCCCCGCTGACTACCAGTGGCGTCCCACGTGGTTTAGCTGCACGGAGTGCCTTACCTCCTCTGGCGCTGCTGTTACGGACCTGTGCTGTGTCGGGGGTATCGCTGCCCAGTGTGTCCTCCGGTAAGGTGACAGGGTCAGGAGCACTCCTGCAGGTATGAAGCTTGTTCCGTTGCGGGGGTCTTTTACACCAAACGCGTTTTAGGACCAGCGCGTCCCTTCCTCAGTGGTAAAGCTCCCACCGCATTGCTATCGGTGAGTTATAGTCTCTGTTCGGACAGCGTTGAGTCATTCAGAAATCCTGAAATGGATTGTTTGGGCCACATATCGTGCAGTATCTTGTATCTCTCTGTATCAATAAATCTCTTTTTTTTTTAACCACTACAGGACCGCCTAACACAGGGATGCGTCCTGCGGGCGGTCCTGTAGTTCTGAGATGACGCATCGGCGCGTCATCTCGCGAGAGCCGAGACTTCCTGTGAACGCGTTCACAGTGAAGCGCGTCTCAGGAGTTCTCCTACAGCCTGCCAGCGATAATCCATCGCTGGCAGGCTGTAGATGCGAACTAAATCGCATCAAAGAGCTATATCAGACGCTGTTTTGTGAACAGCGTCTGATATAGCTGCTACCTGGTCCTCTGGTGGTCCCATTTGCTGGGATCGACCACCAGAGGACCAGGTAACTATGTAAAGTTGCACCAAACACTACACTAACCCCCCACCCCCTCACCTATTAACCCCTTGTTAACCCCTTGATCACCCCATCTAGACCCCTGATCACCCCCTGTCATTGATCACACCCTTGTAAGGCTCCATTCAGACGTCCATATGTGTTTTGCGGATCCGTGGATTCACAGATCCGCGGATCGGATCCGCGGATCCGCAGATCCTCAAAACACGGACACCGGCAATGTGCTTTCCGCATTTTGCAGATACGCACATTGCCAGAACTATATAGAAAATGCTTTTTCTTGTCCGCAATTGCGGACAAGAATAGGACATGTTCTATATTCTTGCGAACGGAAGTGCAGACTCGGAGCGCGGATCCGTAATTCCGGATCCGAGCGGGACAAAGTCTGTCCCCATAGAAATGAATGGGTCCACAATTCCGTTCCGCAAACAGAATTGCGGACGTGTGAATGGGGCATAAGGGTCCCTTATCACCGCCAGTTAGTTAGCTACTTGTTAGGTAGCTAGCGCCCAGCCCACCGCACCGCAGTCACTGATTTTGGCAGAGATTTTTTCATCCACATTGAACGATGCGAATGAAAAATCTGTGCCGTTCATTTTTTTTTTTCAGCGCAGAGGCTGAACGGAAAAAAAAAATCTCATTACCCGTATGCTCAATATAAGGAGAATCGCAGAAACTCCTAATGCTGGCCATACGTGTAATGATTGCGGAGACCTTCAAATGCCAGGACAGTACAAACACCTCACATGTGACCCCATTTTAGAAAGGAGACACCCCAAGGTATTCCGTGAGGGGTATGGTGAGTTCATGCAAAATTTTATTTTTTGTCACAAGTTAGTGGAATATGAGACTGTAAAAAAGAGAAAAAAAAATTAATTTCCGCTAACTTGTGCCAAATTTTTTTTTTCTGTGAACTCGCCATGCCCCTCACGGAATACCTTGGGGTGTCTTCTTTGTGGGGTTTTTATACTGTCCTGGCATTTTAGGGGTCCTACAGCGTGAGAATCCAAATGCGTAAAAATACCCTGTGAAATCCTAAAGGTACTAATTGGTTTTAGGGCCCCTTTGCGCATCTTGGCTGCAAAAAAGTGGCACACATGTGGTATAGCCGTACTCAGGAGAAGTAGGGAAATGTGTTTTGGGGTGTATTTTTACATATACCCATACTGTGTGTGAGAAATATCGCTGTAAACGACAACTTTTTACATTTTTTCATTCAAAGTTGTCAATTTACAGAGATATTTCTCTCACCCAGCATGGGTATATGTAAAATACACCTCAAACACTGACCCTACTTCTCCTGAGTACGGCATACCATATGTGATACTTTGCAGCCAAGATACAAAGGGGCCCAAATCTAATGAGTACCTTTTAGGATGGCATTTTTACGCATTTTTCTTCTCACGCTTTAGGGCCCCTAAAATGCCAGGGCAGTATAAATACCCACATTTGACCTCATTTTGAAAGAAGACACCCCAAGGTATTCGCTGAGGGGCATAATGAGTCCATGAAAAATTAAACTTTTTGTCAAAAGTTAGCGGAAAGGAGACTTTGTGAGAAAAACAATAAAAAATTAATTTCCACTAACTTGTGCCAAAAAAAAAATCTTCTATGAACTCGCCATGCCCCTCATGGAATACCTTGGGGTGTCTTCTTTCCAAAATGGGGTCACATGTGGGGTATTTATACTGCCCTGGCATTTTAGGGGCCCTAAAGCGTGAGAAGAAAAATGCGTAAAAATGCCCTCCTAAAAGGTACTCATTGGAATTTGGGCCCCTTTGCGCATCTTGGCTGCAAAAAAGTGTCACACATGTGGTATCGCCGTATTAAGGAGAAGTAGTACAATGTGTTTTGGGGTGTATTTTAACATATACCCATGCTGGGTGAGAGAAATATCTCTGTAAATTGATAACTTTGAATAAAAAAATGTAAAAAGTTGTGGTTTACAGAGATATTTCTCACACACAGTATGGGTATATGTAAAAATATACCCCAAAAACACATTGCCCTACTTCTCCTGAGTACGGCGATACCACATGAGTGACACTTTTGCAGCCAAGATGCGCAAAGACCTAAATTCCAATGAGTACCTTTAGGAGGGCATTTTTACGCATTTTTCTTCTCACGCTTTAGGGCCCCTAAAATGCCAGGGCAGTATAAATACCCTACAAGTGACCCCATTTTGGAAAGAAGACACCCCAAGGTATTCTGTGAGGGGCATGGCGAGTTCACAGAATTTTGTTTTTGGCACAAGTTAGCGGAAATTGATATATATTTTTTGTAATTTTGTTTTTACAAAGTCTCATATTCCACTAACTTGTGACAAAAAATAAAATTTTACATGAACTCACCATACCCCTCACGGAATACCTTGGGGTGTCTTCTTTCCAAAATGGGGTCACATGTGGGGTATTTATACTGTCCTGGCATTTTAGGGGCTCCTAAAGCGTGAGAAGAAGTCTGGAATCCAAATGCGTAAAAATGCCCTGTGAAATCCTAAAGGTACTCATTGGTTTTAGGGCCCCTTTGCGCACCCAGGCTGCAAAAAAGTGGCACACATGTGGTATTGCCGTACTCAGGAGAAGTAGGGCAATGTGTTTTGGGGTGTATTTTTATATTTACCCATATTTTGTGTGAGAAATATCTCTGTAAACAACAACTTTTAAACATTTTTTTACAAAGTTGACAATTTACAGAGATATTTCTCTCACAAAACATGGGTATATGTACAAATACACCCCAAAACACATTGCCCTACTTCTCCTGAGTACGGCAATACCACATAAGTGACACTTTTTTGCAGCCTGGGTGCGCAAAGGGGCCGAAATTCCAACAAGTACCTTTAGGTTTTACATGGCAGCTCACAATTTAGCCCCACCCAAAATGCGAGAACAGTAAACACACCCCACAATTGACCCCATTTCGGAAAGTAGACACCCCAAGGTATTCACTGAGGGGCATAGTGAGTCCGTCTGAGATTTTTTTTTTTTGCCAGAAGTTTGCAGAAATTGAAACTTTTTTTTTTTTTTTTTCTCAGAAAGTGTCATTTTCCGCTAACTTGTGAAAAAAAATGAAATGATACATAAACTCACCATGCCCCTCCGCGAATACTTTGGGGTGTCTTCTTTCTAAAATGGTGTCATTTGGGGGGTATTTATACTACCCTGACATTCTAGCACCTGAAGAAACATGACAGGTGCTCAGAAAGTCAGAGCTGCTTCAAAATGCGGAAATTCACTTTTTTGCACAATAGTTTGTCAACGCTATAACTTTTACCCAAACCAATAAATATACACTTATTGGATTTTTTTTTTTATCAAAGACATGTAGAACAATAAATTTAGAGAAAAAGTTATATAGAAATTTAGTTTTTAAAAAAAAATTACAACAGAAAGTGAAAAATGTCATTTTTTTGCAAAAATGTCGTTAAATTTGTATTAATGGCAAAAAAAGTAAAAATGTCAGCAACAATGAAATACCACCAAATGAAAGCTCTATTAGTGAGAAGAAAAGGAGGTAAAATTCATTTGGGTGGTAAGTTGCATGACGGAGCAATAAACGGGTAAAGTAGTGTAGTGCAGAATTGTAAAAAGTGGCCTGGTCATTAAGGGTGTTTAAGCTAGGGGGCTGAAGTGGTTAAATAAAACACCCAAATGATATTAAGGCTATTAATTCTATTTGGATTGCCTTGGTCCTGTTACTATTGTTGTGCATAATACTCTTTGATACATTATGTCCACAATTATTCCTCTTTATACACTTTCTGATGTTTTTATATTAACATTTTTGGATACACTGTGTCGAGAAAATACTAGGCAGAGATATATCGATGACATCTTTTTTGTCTGGGCAGGAGGTGAGGAGTCTTTGAAGTCGTTTTTAGAGGATATTAATATCAACGATAGGAATTTACTATTCACGTCAACGATCAGTAAAGATAAAGTTGAATTTCTGGACCTACAGATAAGTATAGAAGGGGAGGCCCTAAATTGTAACACCTTCCAAAAAACAGTGAACAAAAACAGCTACATATATTATGATAGCTGCCACTTGCCAAAGTGGCTATTGAATATCCCTTTAGGACAATTCAAAAGGATTAAGAGGAATTGTACTAAACAAGTGGATTTTGAAGTAGAAGCCGAAAAAATTAGAACACAATTTTTAACAAAACAATACCCAGTACATCTAATAGACGAAGCCCTTGATAAAACAAGGAACCTAAATAGAGCCAGTTTTTTTGAAGACAAAATGGGAATAAAAATAGAAACAGAGGAAGAAAAGAAGAATAAGATACGTATGATTTTGCCGTACAATGAGAAATATAGAGAAGTACGGAAAGCTATACAAAAACACTGGCACTTGATTTTGAAGGATAAAACCATAGGTACATTATTAACCACTGCCCCTTTAATCACCTTCACGAAAGCACCCAATTTGGGCCTTAAAGTAGCCCCTACAGTAAAAAATCATAATACACAAAGTAGTAGCATCCAGAAATGAAGGGGTATTAAAGGTTTTTACAGGTGTGGTAAATGTTCAAATTGCAAGACAACTACTTTCCCTAAAAACAACAACAGTGAAATCATCCAGTAGTACATATATACACGAAATAAAGGAACATTTATCATGTAATTCAACAAATATAATATATCTAATCAAATGCCCGTGTAATAAGCAATATGTCGGCAGAACCAAAAGGACCCTGAAAAAAAGAATTTCGGAACATATAAGTAACATCAGGAAGGGTTATGAGCAACACACCTTATCCAACCATTTTAAAACGGCGCATAATAAAGACCCAACAGGCTTAGTCTACATGGCCCTAGAACGAGTGGAGAGACATTGGAGGGGAGGTGATCACATAAGTCTGATGTCCCGAATAGAATCAAGAAGGATTTTTTACTTTGACTGTGTGGTACCCAATGGTTTGAATGCGGATTACGAAATCTTTGGCTTTCTGTAGTTGGTGGATGTTTTTCACCGACAGGAAGACCCAGGGGTCTTTATTGCACTCTGGGTCTCTTCTTAGTGATAAACATTCACCATATGCATCTTATCCTATTATTTTCTCGACACAGTGTATCCAAAAACTTTAATATAAAAGCATCAGAAAGTGTATAAAGAGGAATAATTGTGGACATAATGTATCAAAGAGTATTATGCACAACAATAGTAACAGGACCAAGGCAATTCAAATAGAATTAATAGCCTTGATATCATTTGTATGTTTTATTAAAAAAAAAGAGATTTATTGATACAGAGAGAAACAAGATACTGCACGATATGTGGCCCAAACAATCCATTCCAGGATTTCTGAAAGACTCAACGCTGTCCGAACAGAGACTATAAATCACCGATAGCAATGCGGTGGGAGCTTTACCACTGAGGAAGGGACGCGCTGGTCCCGAAACGCGTTTGGTGTAAAAGACCCCACAATCGGAACAAGCTTCATACCTGCAGGAGCGCTCCTGACCCTGTCACCTTACCAGAGGACACACTGGGCAGCGATACCCCCGACACAGCACAGGTCCGTAACAGCAGCACCAGAGGAGGTGAGGCACTCCGTGCAGCTAAACCATGTGGGACGCCACTGGTAGTCAGCGGGGCCGTGATCCCCATACAAACAGGTACTGCTGTAAGCTATGCAAAGGAGGGTGATACAGGGATGACGAAAGGACTGTAACACAGTGATATACAGCAAGACAGCTTCCTTATATGCAATTTTGAGAATACAAAACAATACTGTATCTGGGAGCAATAGTGTCCCTCAAGCAGAGAAATCAAAGGCTTATATTTGTGTACTGTGGATTCTCATGGACTTTTATGAACTTTTAATACTACTACCTAATGGATTTTTGGTAAATGTTCAAATTGCAAGACAACTACTTTCCCTAAAAACAACAACAGTGAAATCATCCAGTAGTACATATATACACGAAATAAAGGAACATTTATCATGTAATTCAACAAATATAATATATCTAATCAAATGCCCGTGTAATAAGCAATATGTCGGCAGAACCAAAAGGACCCTGAAAAAAGAATTTCGAACATATAAGTAACATCAGGAAGGGTTATGAGCAACACACCTTATCCAACCATTTTAAAACGGCGCATAATAAAGACCCAACAGGCTTAGTCTACATGGCCCTAGAACGAGTGGAGAGACATTGAGGGGAGGTGATCACATAAGTCTGATGTCCCGAATAGAATCAAGAAGGATTTTTACTTTGACTGTGTGGTACCCAATGGTTTGAATGCGGATTACGAAATCTTTGGCTTTCTGTAGTTGGTGGATGTTTTTCACCGACAGGAAGACCCAGGGGTCTTTATTGCACTCTGGGTCTCTTCTTAGTGATAAACATTCACCATATGCATCTTATCCTATTATTTTCTCGACACAGTGTATCCAAAAACTTTAATATAAAAGCATCAGAAAGTGTATAAAGAGGAATAATTGTGGACATAATGTATCAAAGAGTATTATGCACAACAATAGTAACAGGACCAAGGCAATTCAAATAGAATTAATAGCCTTGATATCATTTGTATGTTTTATTAAAAAAAAAAAAGAGATTTATTGATACAGAGAGAAACAAGATACTGCACGATATGTGGCCCAAACAATCCATTCCAGGATTTCTGAAAGACTCAACGCTGTCCGAACAGAGACTATAAATCACCGATAGCAATGCGGTGGGAGCTTTACCACTGAGGAAGGGACGCGCTGGTCCCGAAACGCGTTTGGTGTAAAAGACCCCCGCAATCGAACAAGCTTCATACCTGCAGGAGCGCTCCTGACCCTGTCACCTTACCAGAGGACACACTGGGCAGCGATACCCCCGACACAGCACAGGTCCGTAACAGCAGCACCAGAGGAGGTAAGGCACTCCGTGCAGCTAAACCATGTGGGACGCCACTGGTAGTCAGCGGGGCCGTGATCCCCATACAAACAGGTACTGCTGTAAGCTATGCAAAGGAGGGTGATACAGGGATGACGAAAGGACTGTAACACAGTGATATACAGCAAGACAGCTTCCTTATATGCAATTTTGAGAATACAAAACAATACTGTATCTGGGAGCAATAGTGTCCCTCAAGCAGAGAAATCAAAGGCTTATATTTGTGTACTGTGGATTCTCATGGACTTTTATGAACTTTTAATACTACTACCTAATGGATTTTTGGTAAATGTGGTGGTGAAATTTTGATTAGCGGTTATCACCATATTTCTCCAACAAGCTACATATGGAGTATTAATGATTTTAACAATATATGTCTAATTTTACATTTTTTTTACTGGTGATATAAGATATATCTTAAGGATCCTTTGTGTGATTAATAAATAGGAGTATTTTATCTTATCTTATCTCATATTCTCAATCTGTTAAGCCAGTGGGAGGTGTGCTCGTCCCAATCTAGATTTATACAGTCCAACACATTTCTAGGGTTAGGTGAGACCCATCAAGAGACTGAGCACCTGTTCCATATCTACCTTAAGTGAGCCACCCAATATTGCCTTTTGCTATTGATTATCATAGTCTGGAGGTGGCAGCAGCATGAGGAGACCACAAAGCGGCACAATGACATAGCCTGAAAGTGGCAGCAGAATGAGGAGATCACAGAGTGGCACAATGACAGAGTCTGGAGGTGGCAGCAGCATGAGGAGACCACAGAGCCGCACAATGACATAGTCTGGAGGTGGCAGCAGCATGAGGAGACCACAAAGTGGCATAATCACATAGCCTGAAGGTTGCAGCAGAATGAGAAGACCACAAAGCGGCACGATGACATAGCCTGAAGGTGGCAGCAGCATGAGGAGACCACAGAGCGGCACAATGACACAGTCTGGAGGTGGCGGCAGCATGAGTAGGCCACATAGAGCGGCACAATGACAGAGTCTGGAGGTGGCGGCAGCAGCATTAGGAGGAGGCCACAGAGTGGCGGTGACATACTGTGGAGGTGGGTGGCAATACCAGTACCCGCTGAAGATGGTGGGTGAAAGAAGGAGCACTTGGCATCAGATGTGTGGCATCAGGCGGGTAACAGCATCAGAAGAGTAGCTGAGGCAGGTAGCCAGAAGAAATCGGTCTCTTTTGTCAAATTGTTAGTGTGGCACCATGGATGATAGTCTGATGCATCAGACATTGGTGTGTGGAAATCCTGGCTGATCCATGCCTGATTCATCTTGATGCTGTGTCCCACTATGTTCTATATGTGGGCACTTTAAACTCTTGCTAAATGTCATATCAAATGTAGTGTTCAGCGAGCATGCCTGGCCGAACACCAAAAATATCTGTGACATCAAGTGAACTTTTTCTGTAGACGGTGTCCTCTGCGGACAGTGACAATAGTAGCACCACATCTGCAGTGTAATGTGTGCACTGAAAAAATTTATCTGTGACATACAGTGTACTTTTTCAATAGATGGTGTCCATTTCTGACAGTGACATTACCAGTGTCACATCTAAAGTGTAACTTGTGCGCTTAAAAAAGTTATCTGTGACAGTGACATTACCAGGGGTACATCTCCAGTGTAACGTGTACGGTTAAAAAATGTATCTGTGACATACAGCGTACTTTGCCAATAGACGGTGTCTGCTTCTGACAGTGACATTACCAGTGCCACATCTAAAGTGTAACGTGTGTGCTAAAAAAATGTATCTGTGACATACAGTGTACTTTTTCAATAGACGTTGTCCGCTTCTGACAGTGACATTTCCAGTGCCACATCTAAAGTGTAACGTGTGCGTTTAAAAAATTTATCTGTGACATGGATTGTACTTTTTCCGTAGATGCTGCGGACTGTGACATTACCGGTGGTACTTCTCCTGTATAACGTTTCCTCATCCCAAAAACCTGTGACATTCCCTGTAATTTTTTATTAGCCACTGGTGACAGCATTGACATTATCTGCGGGATATCTCTTGTGTGACGTTTCCAGTTCCCAAATACCTTTTTACATATTTTTGCGCATACACTTCCAAATTCTACACTGCTGTACGCTACTGTACGTGTGACATACTTTCAAGCATATATAACATTTATATGAAGAAGGCGAGCAGTAAGGGACGGGGAAGTGGCCGTGATGCTGATGGTGCAGGCAGAGGCTGTGGCCCTGGGCGCATTGAAACTGTGCCTGCTGCCAGAGCACAAAAAAAACAATCATCCACGATAGCTAGCTTCATGTCCCAGTTTGCAGGGCACCACTCTTGAAGTCAGACCAGTGCGACCAGGTGGTCGGTTGAAATGCAGCAGATAATGCTTCCAGTCAGTTAAGCACCACCCTGTCTTCCACCAAGTCCAGTCTCAGTATCCAAGGCCCGTGCATATAATGTTTTACAGGGTCAGCTCACCCGCAGGCCCTCACCTACAACCTTTTAGAGTGTCAGCTCACCAGCAGGCCCTCTCCTACAATCTTTTACAGGGTCAGCTCACCTACAGGCCCTCGCACATAATGTTTTACAGGGTCAGCTCACCTGCAGGCCCTCACCTACAACCTTTTAGAGCAGGGGTAGGCAACCTCCGGCACTCCAGCTGTTGTCTAACTACAACTCCCAGCATGCCTACTTCCTCTGCTCTTCTTAAAACTTTCACCGGAATAAATGGAGGATGCTGGGAATTGTAGTTTCACAACAGCGGGAGTGCCGAAGGTTGCTAATCCCTGTTTTAGAAAGTCACCTCACCTACAATCTTTTACAGGGTCAGCTCACCTGAATGCCCTCGCATGTAATGTTTTACAGGGACAGCTCACCTGTAGGCCCTCACCTGCAATCTTTTACAGGGTCAGCTCACCTGCAGGCCCTCACCTACAATCTTTTACAGGGTCAGCTCACCTGCAGGCCCTCGCATATAATGTTTTACAAGGTCAGCTCACCTGCAGGCCCTCACCTACAACCTTTTAGAGGGTCAGCTCACCAGCAGGCACTTACCTACAATCTTTTACAGGATCAGCTCACTTGAAGGTCCTCGCATATAATGTTTTACAGGGTAAGCTCACCTGCAGGCCCTCACCTACAATCTTCTTCAGTGTCAGCTCACCTGCAGGCCCTTGCATATAATGTTTTACAGGGTCAGCTCACCTGCAGGCCCTCACCTACAATCTTTTAGAGGGTCATCTCACCAGCAGACCCTCACCCCTAATGTTTTAGAGGGTCAGCTCAGCAGCAGGCCCTCATCCCTAATGTTTTAGATGGTCAGATCAGCAGGCCCTTGCTCCAAATGTTTTTGAGGGTCACCAGAAGGCCATCAATCATAATTTTTCAAGGGTGTGTATGATGCCCTCCTTTATGTGTAAGAAAGGGTGTATTGGAGTGCCGGTTCCTTGACATTTTTGGCACCCCTTTCACTTAGTGCATAGGCTTTATGAGTGCAGGAGTCCCACTACATGAACAATTGTTCCACAATGTGAATTAGGTCCTCCTTTATGTGATATACAGGTTGTATCGGAGTGCCTCTTGCATGTAATTTTTGGCAGCACTTGCACTTTATATACAAGTAAATATATTGGAAAGAATGTTTCCTAACAATTTTTCCTCTAAAATCGATTTTATCTTTGGTTTTGTGCGTATTATTGTCAGTCTGTAAAAGTGGCATACTTCTCAGACAACATCGTTCCCAGAAGCGACCTGGGAGTCTAAGATGCATCCAGACATCCTCCCCATGCTGTTTCTAAACCATTTTGGTGGTGTTTACATCAATTTTTGACCTTTCCTATGAACCAGGCGCCCTCACCTCTTCAGAGTAGGGGGTGCCTGGTTTAATACTCGGGTTCACCCATTGACTTCCATTACACTTGGGTGCTCTGTAGAGCACCCGAGCATCCTGATGTTTTCGGCCCGAGCACCTGAGCACTTGGGTTCTTGATCAACACTAGTCAAATGTATTGTGGTATCATGCTGTAATTCCCTTTAACAGGCTGGCAGTTAAAGATTTTACCGCATAAGTGCAGCACTTAATGCTGAATACAAGATTTTTTTCCAACGAAATAATTCAAAAAAGATTTTACCGCATATAAGTGCAGCGCTTAACGCTAAATACAATTTTTTTTCTACCAAAAAAAGTCACAAAAGATTGTACCAGATTGTATTTTTTATTTTATTTTTTCCCTCTCTTTTCCTGCGTAATGCCCATTTAGTATGACTTCCATTATTGACAGCGCTGTCCAGTGCACATCTTGTATGATGTATGTAGTCCTGGAACAGCCGTTCGAGGATGTATATGTTTGTTCAAAATGTGAGCAAATTACCCGTTTGGAATCGCACATCGAGTCTCTAAACAGGCGAGTTGCAACACTGAAAGCCACTGACAATTTGGAAAAGAGTTTGCTGCTCACTGAGCAAGCACTCTATGGGGTAGATGTGGGGAATGGTGGTAGCGAGCAGGCTGAGGAGATTGAGGTAGTTAGCTGGGTAACAGTAAGAAAGCAGGGGACCAGGAGAGAAGGGCAGGCCAGACAGGTGCTGGTAGTGGGAGACTCAATTATTAGGGGTATAGATAGAGCGATCTGTCACAAAGATCGTGATCGCCGAACAGTGTGCTGTCTTCCTGGCGCTAGAGTTCGACACATCACGGATCGGTTTGACAGATTACTGGGAGGGGCTGGAGAAGATCCAGCGGTCATAGTCCATATCGGAACCAATGACAAAATTAGAGGAAGGTGGAGAGTCCTTAAAAATGATTTCAGGGTTTTAGGTCAAAAGCTTAGGGCAAGGACCTCAAAAGTAGTATTTTGTGAAATACTGCCTGTACCACGAGCCACACAAGAAAGGCAGCGGGAGATTAGGGAGGTTAACAAGTGGCTCAAGAACTGGTGTAGGAATGAGGGGTTCGGGTTCCTGGAGAACTGGGCCGACTTCTCTGTCGGCTACAGGCTCTATCGTAGGGACGGGCTGCACCTCAATGGGGAAGGGGCAGCTGTGTTGGGGAGAAAGATGGCTAGAAGGTTGGAGGAGTGTTTAAACTAGGGACTGGGGGAGGGTAATTACATTATAGGAGGGAAAATAGTGCAGATAGAGACCAGGGGGCCGGGGCGAGGTAGTGTGACTGGGGGAGGAATGGAAGGGGGGACTAGAACAGCTCAGAATGAAAGATGTAGGGTAAAAAATACACATAAACCTGTCAAATGTATGTATACTAATGCCAGAAGCCTGACTAACAAGACTGGTGATTCTGGTGAACTGGAATTAGTGATGTGTGAGGAGGACTATGACATAGTGGGAATAACTGAGACATGGCTGGATAATAGCTATGACTGGGCAGTTAAAATAAAAGTTTACAATCTGTTTAGAAAGGATCGTCAAAACCGGAGAGGTGGAGGGGTCTGCCTTTATGTGAAGTCGTGTCTAAATCCCGTAATTCGAGAATACATCTCTGAGGGACATGAACATGTGGAGTCACTATGGGTAGAAGGAGCAAAAACAATAATAAAATACTAATAGGAGTGTATTATAAACCACCTAATATACCAGAGTCCACAGAAAATCTATTATTAAACGAGATAGCCGAGACGGCAAATCAGAATAAAGTCGTTATTATGGGGGACTTCAACTACCCAGATATAGACTGGGAAACTGAAAGCTGTACATCCCAAAAAGGAAACTGGTTCTTGGCAATAGCCAAAGACAATTTCCTTTCCCAACTGGTTCAGGACCCCACTAGAGGGACGGCCATACTGGACTTAGTCTTAACCAATAGACCTGATAGAGCAACAGATGTGCAGGTTGGGGGACACCTGGGAAATAGTGACCATAAAGTTACAACCTTCCAATTATCCTTCAAACGAGAGTTTCTAAAGGGAGGAACAAAAATACCAAACTTCAAAAAAGCTAAATTTAGCCAACTAAGCGAGGCCATAGGCCTAACTAACTGGGACAAAGTCCTCAAAAATAAAAATACAACCATAAAATGGGAGATTTTTAAAAGCATTGTAACATCTAATTGTGAGAGGTACCTACCTTATAGAAATAAAAAGCTAAGGAACAATAAGAAACCAATGTGGATAAATGGAACCGTAAAGAAAGCAATAAATGACAAAAAGAGAGCATTTAAATCACTATAACAGGAGGGGAGTCAGGAAGCACTGATAAACTATAAGGAAAAAAATTGAATATGTAAAAAACTAATAAAATTTGCTAAACTAGAGACCGAGAGATTAATTGCCAAAGAGAGTAAAACTAACCCTAAAATGTTCTTCAATTATATAAATAGTAAAAAATATAAATCTGAAGGAGTCGGCCCTCTACATAGCAATGAGGGGGGTGTTGCAGAGAGCGACGAGGATAAAGCAAAACTATTAAATATTTTTTTCTCCACTATATTCACTGAGGAAAATAAACTGTCAGATGAAATGCAGAATGTAAAAGTAAATTCCCCATTAAAAGTGCCCTGTCTGACCCAGGAAGAAGTACAACAGCGACTTAAAAAGATTAAAATAGACAAATCGCCAGGACCGGATGGCATACACCCCGTATCCTAAGGGAATTAAGTGATGTCATAGCCAGACCTTTATTTCTGATATTTACGGACTCTATACTGACAGGGAATGTTCCACAGGATTGGCGCATAGCAAATGTGGTGCCAATATTCAAAAAGGGTCCAAAAACAGAGCCTTGAAATTATAGGCCGGTCAGTTTAACATCTATTGTTGGTAAACTGTTTGAAGGGTTTCTAAGAGATGCTATTTTGGAGTATCTCAATGAAAATAAGCAAATAACACCATATCAGCATGGCTTCATGAGGGATCGGTCATGCCAAACGAATTTAATCAGCTTCTATGAGGACGTATGTTCTAGACTTGACAGCGGCGAATCAATGGATGTCATATATCTGGACTTCTCCAAAGCATTTGACACCGTACCTCATAAAAGGTTAGTATATAAAATGAGGATGCTCGGACTGGGAGAAAATGTCTGTATGTGGCTAAGTGACAGAAAACAGAGGGTGGTTATTAATGGTAGATACTCAGATTGGGTCACTGTAACTAGTGGGGTACCTCAGGGGTCAGTATTGGGCCCTATCCTCTTCAATATATTTATTAATGATCTTGTAGAAGGCCTGCACAGTAAAATATCTATTTTTGCAGATGACACTAAACTGTGTAAAGTAATTAACACTGAAGAGGTCAGTTTTCTGCTACAGAGGGATCTGGATTGATTGGAGGCTTGGGCAGAAAAATGGCAGATGAGGTTTAACACTGACAAATGTAAAGTTATGCACATGGGAAGGAATAATGCAAGCCACCCGTACATATTAAATGGTAAAACACTCGGTAACACTGACATGGAAAAGGATCTAGGAATTTTAATAAACAGCAAATTAAGCTGCAAAAACCAGTGTCAAGCAGCTACTGCCCAGGCCAATAAGATAATGGGTTGCATCAAAAGGGGCATAGATGCCCGTGATGAGAACATAGTCCTACCACTTTACAAATCTCTAGTCAGACCACACATGGAGTACAGTGTACAGTTCTGGGCTCCTGTGAACAAGACAGACATGCAGAGCTGGAGAGGGTTCAGAGGAGGGCAACTAAAGTAATAACTGTTATGAGGGATCTACAGTACCCTTAAAGGTTATCAAAATTTGGGTTATTCACTTTAGAAAAAAGACGACTGAGGGGAGATCTAATAACTATGTATTAATATATCAGGGGTCAGTACAGAGATCTGTCCCATCATCTATTTATCCCCAGAACTGTGACGAGGGGACTTCCTCTGCGTCTGGAGCAAAGAAGGATTGTACACAAACATAGAAAAGGATTCTTCACTGTAAGAGCAGTGAGACTATGGAACTCTCTGCCTGAGGAGGTGGTGATGGTGAGTACAATAAAGGAATTTAAGAGGGGACTGGATTTATTTCTGGAGTGTAATAATATTGCAAGCTACAGCTACTAGAGAGGGGTCGTTGATCCAGGGAGTTATTCTGATTGCCTGATTGGAGTCGGGAAGGAATTTTTTTCCCCTTAAGTGGGGAAAATGGGCTTCTGCCTCACAGGGTTTTTTTGCCTTCCTCTGGATCAACTTGTAGGAAACAGGCTGAACTGGATGGACAAATGTCTTTTTTCGGTCTTATATACTATGCTACTATGTTACTATGTTACTACTAGAGATGAGCGAACACCTGGATGTTCGGGTTCGAGAGGTTCGGCCGAACTTCCGGAAAATGTCCCGAACCCCATAGAAGTCAATGGGGACCCGAACTTTTGGGCACTAAAAAGGCTGTAAAATAGCCCAGGAAAGGGCTAGAGGGCTGCAAAAGGCAGCAAAATGTAGGTAAATCCCCTGCAAACAAATGTAGATAGGTAAATGAATTAAAATAAAATAAAATAAATAAAAATTAACCAATATCAATTGGAGAGAGGTCCCACAGCAAGGAATCATGCGTCATATCACCCACCACTAGAGAAGGCCACTCTCATTTATTTCGGACCAGCACCCAGACAGAGGATACAGGTCCCACAGCAAGGAATCATGCGTCATATCAACCACCACCGGAGAAAGCCACTCTCATTTATTTAGGACCAGCACCCAGACAGAGGAGATAGGTCCCACAGCAAGGAATCATGCCTCATATCAACCACCACCGGAGAAGGCCACTCTCATTTATTTGGGACCAGCACCCAGACAGAGGATACAGGTCCCACAGCAAGGAATCATGCGTCATAACAACCACCACTGGAGAAGGCCACTCTCATTTATTTTGGACCAGCACCCAGACAGAGGATACAGGTCCCACAGCAAGGAATCATGCGTCATATCAACCACCACCGGAGAAGGCCACTCTCATTTATTTTGGACCAGCACCTAGACAGAGGATACAGGTCCCACAGCAAGGAATCATGCGTCATATCAACCACCACCGGAGAAGGCCACTCTCATGTATTTTGGACCAGCACCCAGACAGAGGATACAGGTCCCACAGCAAGGAATCATGCCTCATATCAACCACCACCGGAGAAGGCCACTCTCATTTATTTGGGACCAGCACCCAGACAGAGGATACAGGTCCCACAGCAAGGAATCATGCGTCATATCAACCACCACCGGAGAAGGCCACTCTCATTTATTTTGGACCAGCACCCAGACAGAGGAGAGAGGTCCCACATCAAGGAATCATGCGTCATATCAACCCCCACCGGAGAAGGCCACTCATTTATTTTGGACCAGCACCCAGACAGAGGATACAGGTCCCACAGCAAGGAATCATGCGTCATATCAACCACCACCGGAGAAGGCCACTCTCATTTATTTTGGACCAGCACCCAGACAGAGGATACAGGTCCCACAGCAAGGAATCATGCGTCATATCAACCACCACCGGAGAAGGCCACTCTCATTTATTTTGGACCAGCACCCAGACAGAGGAGAGAGGTCCCACATCAAGGAATCATGCGTCATATCAACCACCACCGGAGAAGGCCACTCTCATTTATTTTGGACCAGCACCCAGACAGAGGATACAGGTCCCACAGCAAGGAATCATGCGTCATATCAACCACCACCGGAGAAGGCCACTCTCATTTATTTTGGACCAGCACCCAGACAGAGGAGAGAGGTCCCACATCAAGGAATCATGCGTCATATCAACCACCACCGGAGAAGGCCACTCTCATTTATTTTGGACCAGCACCCAGACAGAGGATAGAGGTCCCACAGCAAGGAATCATGCGCTCATATCAACCACCACCGGAGAAGGCCACTCATTTATTTTGGACCAGCACCCAGACAGAGGATACAGGTCCCACAGCAAGGAATCATGCGTCATATCAACCACCACCGGAGAAGGCCACTCCATTTATTTTGGACCAGCACCCAGACAGAGGATACAGGTCCCACAGCAAGGAATCATGCATCATATCAACCACCACCAGAGAAGGCCACTCTCATTTATTTTGGACCAGCACCCAGACAGAGGAGAGAGGTCCCACATCAAGGAATCATGCGTCATATCAACCACCACCGGAGAAGGCCACTCATTTATTTTGGACCAGCACCCAGACAGAGGATACAGGTCCCACAGCAAGGAATCATGCGCCATATCAACCACCACCGGAGAAGGCCACTCTCATGTATTTTGGACCAGCACCCAGACAGAGGAGAGAGGTCCCACATCAAGGAATCATGCATCATATCAACCACCACCGGAGAAGGCCACTCTCATTTATTTTGGACCAGCACCCAGACAGAGGATACAGGTCCCACAGCAAGGAATCATGCGTCATATCAACCACCACCGGAGAAGGCCACTCTCATTTATTTTGGACCAGCACCCAGACAGAGGATACAGGTCCCACAGCAAGGAATCATGCGTCATATCAACCACCACCGGAGAAGGCCACTCTCATTTATTTTGGACCAGCACCCAGACAGAGGATAAAGGTCCCACAGCAAGGAATCATGCGTCATATCAACCACCACCGGAGAAGGCCACTCTCATGTATTTTGGACCAGCACCCAGACAGAGGAGAGAGGTCCCACATCAAGGAATCATGCGTCATATCAACCACCACCGGAGAAGGCCACTCTCATTTATTTTGGACCAGCACCCAGACAGAGGATACAGGTCCCACAGCAAGGAATCATGCGTCATATCAACCCACCACCGGAGAAGGCCACTCTCATTTATTTTGGACCAGCACCCAGACAGAGGAGAGAGGTCCCACATCAAGGAATCATGCGTCATATCAACCCCCACCGGAGAAGGCCACTCTCATTTATTTTGGACCAGCACCCAGACAGAGGATACAGGTCCCACAGCAAGGAATCATGCGTCATATCAACCACCACCGGAGAAGGCCACTTCATTTATTTTGGACCAGCACCCAGACAGAGGAGAGAGGTCCACATCAAGGAATCATGCGTCATATCAACCACCACCGGAGAAGGCCACTCTCATTTATTTTGGACCAGCACCCAGACAGAGGATACAGGTCCCACAGCAAAGAATCATGCCTCATATCAACCCCCACCGGAGAAGGCCACTCTCATTTATTTTGGACCAGCACCCAGACAGAGGAGAGAGGTCCCACATCAAGGAATCATGCGTCATATCAACCACCACCGGAGAAGGCCACTCTCATTTATTTTGGACCAGCACCCAGACAGAGGATACAGGTCCCACAGCAAGGAATCATGCCTCATATCAACCACCACCGGAGAAGGTCACTCTCATTTATTTTGGACCAGCACCCAGACAGAGGATACAGGTCCCACAGCAAGGAATCATGCGTCATATCAACCACCACCGGAGAAGGCCACTCTCATTTATTTTGGACCAGCACCCAGACAGAGGATACAGGTCCCACAGCAAGGAATCATGCATCATATCAACCACCACCGGAGAAGGCCACTCTCATTTATTTTAGGACCAGCACCCAGACAGAGGAGAGAGGTCCCACATCAAGGAATCATGCATCATATCAACCCACCACCGGAGAAGGCCACTCTCATTTATTTTGGACCAGCACCCAGACAGAGGATACAGGTCCCACAGCAAGGAATCATGCGTCATATCAACCACCACCGGAGAAGGCCACTCTCATGTATTTTGGACCAGCACCCAGACAGAGGAGAGAGGTCCCACATCAGAGAATCATGCATCATATCACCCACCACCGGAGAAGGCCACTTCATTTATTTTGGACCCAGCACCCAGACAGAGGATACAGGTCCCACAGCAAGAATCATGCTTCATATCAACCACCACAGGAGAAGGCCACTTTCATTTATTTTGGACCCTGCACCCAGACAGAGGATGACAGGTCCCACAGCAAGAGAATCATGCGTTCATATCAACCACCACCGGAGAAGGCCACTCTCATTTATTTTGGACCCAGCACCCAGACAGAGGATAAAGGTCCCACAGCAAGGAATCATGTGTCATATCAACCACCACCGGAGAAGGCCACTCTCATTGTATTTTGGACCAGCACCCAGACAGAGGAGAGAGGTCCCACAGCAAGGAATCATGCGTCATATCAACCACCACCGGAGAAGGCCACTCTCATTTATTTTGGACCAGCACCCAGACAGAGGAGACAGGTCCCACAGCAAAGAATCATGCGTCATATCAACCACCACCGGAGAAGGCCACTCTCATTTATTTTGGACCAGCACCCAGACAGAGGAGAGAGGTCCCACATCAGGGAATCATGCGTCATATCAACCACCACCGGAGAAGGCCACTCTCATTTATTTTGGACCAGCACCCAGACAGAGGATACAGGTCCCACAGCAAGGAATCATGCGTCATATCAACCACCACCGGAGAAGGCCACTCTCATGTATTTTGGACCAGCACCCAGACAGAGGAGAGAGGTCCCACAGCAAGGAATCATGCGTCATATCAACCACCACCGGAGAAGGCCACTCATTTATTTTTGGACCAGCACCCAGACAGAGGATACAGGTCCCACAGCAAGGGAATCATGCCTCATATCAACCACCACCGGAGAAGGCCACTCTCATTTATTTTGGACCAGCACCCAGACAGAGGATACAGGTCCCACAGCAAGGAATCATGCGTCATATCAACCCCCACCGGAGAAGGCCACTCTCATTTATTTTGGACCAGCACCCAGACAGAGGATACAGGTCCCACAGCAAGGAATAATGCGTCATATCAACCACCACCGGAGAAGGCCACTCTCATGTATTTTGGACCAGCACCCAGACAGAGGAGAGAGGTCCCACATCAAGGAATTATGCATCATATCAACCACCACCGGAGAAGGCCACTCTCATTTATTTTGGACCAGCACCCAGACAGGGGATACAGGTCCCACAGCAAGGAATCATGCCTCATATCAACCACCACCGGAGAAGGCCACTTTCATGTATTTTGGACCAGCACCCAGACAGAGGAGAGAGGTCCCACATCAAGGAATCATGCGTCATATCAACCACCACCGGAGAAGGCCACTCTCATTTATTTCGAACCAGCACCCAGACAGAGGAGAGAGGTTTTCACAGCAGAGAATCAGGCATTTAGATCACCCACCACAGGAGTAGGCCATCATTTAATGGGACCCCGGCAACCATGTCAGATGGCACAAACATCAGTTTCACATCACCCAGCACAAGAGAAGGCCACTTTGAGAGACTTTGACCCCTGCACCCAGACGGAGGAGAGAGGTTTCACAGCAGAGAATCAGGCATTTAGATCACCCACCACAGGAGTAGGCCATCATTTAATGGGACCCCGGCAACCATGTCAGATGGCACAAACATCAGTTTCACATCACCCAGCACAAGAGAAGGCCACTTTGAGAGACTTTGACCCCTGCTCCCAGACGGAGGAGAGAGGTTTCACAGCAGAGATTCAGGCATTTAGATCACCCACCACAGGAGTAGGCCACCATTTAATGGGACCCCAGCAACCATGTCAGATGGCACAAACATCAGTTTCACATCACCCAGCACAAGAGAAGGCGACTTTGAGAGACTTTGACCCCTGCACCCAGACGGAGGAGAGAGGTCCCACAGCAGAGATTCAGGCATTTATATCAGCCAGCACAGGAGAAGGCCGCTTTCAGTGACTTAGGCCTTAGCACCGACACAGAGGAGACAGGTCAGATAGCACAAGCATCAGTTTCACATCAACCACCACAGGAGAAGGGCACTTTTAGAGACTTTGACCCCTGCAGCCACACGGAGGAGAGAGGTCCCACAGCAGAGATTCAGGCATTTATATCAGCCAGCACAGGAGAAGGCCGCTTTCAGTGACTTAGGCCTTAGCACCGACACAGAGGAGACAGGTCAGATAGCACAAGCATCAGTTTTACATCAACCACCACAGGAGTAGGCCACCTTTTGTTTCTTTGACCCCTGCACCCAGAAAGAGGAGAGTGGTCCCACAGCAGAGATTCAGGCATTTATATCAGCCACCACAGGAGAAGGCCGCTTTCAGTGACTTTGGCCCCCTGCACCCACACAAAGGAGACATGTCAGACAGCACAAGTATAACATTCATATCACCCAGCACAGGAGAAGGACACTTTCATGTACTTTGGCCCCGGCACCCAGACAGATGGAAGGTTCATTCAACTCTGGGTTGCACCCCAAGATCCTACTTAATTTCAAAAATTGATTTTTCAATGAAGAAGTGGCCAGGAGTACAAGACAACATGGTTTAAGGCAGTTATTAAGGACTACTCTGCACAAGGGAGGGTCAGGTCTTGTGGGATCCATGCCTGGTTCATTTTTATAAACGTCAGCTTGTCCACGTTGGCTGCGGACAGGCGGCTGCGTTTGTCAGTAATGACGCCCCTGCCGTGCTGAATACACGTTCAGATAAAACGCTGGCCGCCGGGCAGGCCAGCACCTCCAAGGCATAAGATGCTAATTCTGGCCACGTGGACAATTTGGAAACCCAGAAGTTGAATGGGGCCGAACCATCCGTCAGTACGTGGAGTTGTGTGCAGACGTACTGTTCAACCATGTTAGTGAAATGTTGCCTCCTGCTAACACGTTCCGTATCAGGTGGTGGGGCAGTTAGCTGTGGCGTGGAGACAAAACTTTTCCACATTTCTGCCATGCTAACCCTGCCCTCAGAGGAGCTGGCCGTGACACTGCTGCGTGGGCGACCTCTAGCTCCTCCTCTGCCTTGGCCTTCCACCTGTTCCCCTGTGACAGTTGGGAATGCTCTCAGGAGCGCGTCTACCAGTGTGCGCTTGTACTCGCGCATCTTCCTATCACGCTCCAGTGCAGGAAGTAAAGTGGGCACATTGTCTTTGTACCGTGGATCCAGCAGGGTGGCCACCCAGTAGTCAGCACACGTTAAAATGTGGGCAACTCTGCTGTCGTTGCGCAGGCACTGCAGCATGTAATCGCTCATGTGTGCAAGGCTCCCCAGAGGTAAGGACAAGCTGTCCTCTGTGGGAGGCGTATCGTCATCATCCTCTGTATCCCCCCAGCCACGCACCAGGGATGTGCCTGCGCTGTGCTGGGTGCCACCCCGCTGTGAACCTGCTTCATCCTCATCCTCCTCCACCTCCTCCTCATCCTCCTCGTCCTCCAGTAGTGGTCCCTGGCTGGCCACATTTGTACCTGCCCTCTGCTGTTGCAAAAACCTCCCTCTGAGCCACTTCTAACAGACTGGCCTGAAAGTGCTAAAACGACCCGTCATCCTCCTCCTCCTCCTCCTGGCCCTGGCCCACCTCCTCTTCCATCATCGCCCTAAGCGTTTTCTCTAGGAGACATAGAATTGGTATTGTCACGCTGATAACAGTGGCATCGCCACTGGCCATGTTGGTGGCGTACTCTAAACAGCGCAACAGGGCACACAGGTCTCGCATGGAGGCCCAATCATTGGTGGTGAAGTGGTGCTGTTCCGCAGTGCGACTGACCCGTGCGTGCTGCAGCTGAAACTCCACTATGGCCTGCTGCTGCTCGCACAGTCTCTCCAGCATGTGCAAGGTGGAGTTCCACCGGGTGGGCACGTCGCATATTAGGCGGTGAGCGGGAAGGCCGAAGTTCCGCTGTAGCGCTGACAGGCGAGCAGCGGCAGGATGTGAACGCCGGAAGCGCGCACAGACGGCCCGCACTTTATGCAGCAGCTCTGACATGTCTGGGTAGTTGTGAATGAACTTTTGCACCACCAAATTCAGCACATGCGCCAGGCAAGGGATGTGCGTCAAACCGGCTAGTCCCAGAGCTGCCACGAGATTTCGCCCATTATCGCACACCACCAGGCCGGGCTTGAGGCCCACCGGCAGCAACCACTGGTCGGTCTGTTGTTCAATACCCCGCCACAACTCCTGCGCGGTGTGGGGCCTGTCCCCCAAACATATGAGTTTCAGAATGGCCTGCTGACGTTTACCCCGGGCTGTGCTGAAGTTGGTGGTGAAGGTGTGTGGCTGACTGGATGAGCTGGTGGAAGCAGAGGAGGAGGAGGAGGAAGCCGAGTAGGAGGAGGAGGCTACAGGAGGCAAAGAATGATGCCCTGTGATCCTTGGCGGCGGAAGGACGTGTGCCAAGGAACTCTCCGCCTGGGGCCCAGCCGCCCCTACATTTACCCAGTGTGCAGTTAGGGAGATATAGCGTCCCTGGCCGTGCTTACTGGTCCACGTATCTGTGGTTAGGTGGACCTTGCCACAAATGGCGTTGCGCAGTGCACACTTGATTTTATCGGACACTTGCATGTGCAGGGAAGGCACGGCTGTCTTGGAGAAGTAGTGGTGGCTGGGAACCACATACTGGGGGACAGCCATGGCCATCAGCTGTTTGAAGCTGTCTGTGTCCACCAGCCGGAATGACAGCATTTCAAAGGCCAGTAGTTTAAAAAAAGCTGGCATTCAGGCCAAGGGCTCGAGGGTGACTAGGTGGGAATTTGCGCTTCCTCTCAAAGGTTTGAGAGATGGAGAGCTGAACGCTGCTGTGTGAAATAGTGGAGACGCTAGGTGACGGTGGCGGTGGTGGTGGTGGTGTCGGTCCTCTGTTTGCTGCTCGGCAGGTGGCAACATTCCTCTCGAGGCGGAAGCCGAGGCAGCAGCGGTAGAGGGAGCAGGGGGAGCCTGAGCGGGTTCCTTGTTTTTAAGGTGTGTACTCCACTGCAGTTCATGCTTTGCATGTAGATGCCTGATCATGCAGGTGGTGCTCAGGGTCTGATGGCACAGCGTGCAAACCACTCTGGTCTTGTCCTCAGCACATTGTTTGAAGAAGTGCCATGCCAGGGAACTCCTTGAAGATGCCTTTGGGGTGCTGGGTCCCTGTTGGCGCTGGCCAATAGCAGGCGAACTCTCTGGACGGCGGCTGTTCTGCTTTTGCCCCCTGCTCCCTCTTTGACTTCGCTGTTGTCTTGGTCTCACCACTGCCTCTTCCTCTGAACTATTTAAGTCAGCAGCACGACCTTCAGTCCATGTGGGGTCTAAGACCTCATCGTCCTCTGCATCGTTTTCCACCCAGTCTTCCTCCTTGACCTCCGGCTGTTCAGTCTGCACACTGCAATGAGACGCGGCAGTGGGCACCAGTGTTTCGTCATCATCAGAGACTCGGTCACTCTGCTGTGGTGGTATTCCCATGTCCTCATCATCTGGATACATAAGTGGTTGTGCGTCAGTGCATGGAATGTCTTCCACCGCTGGGGAAGGACTAGGTGGAAGCCCCTGGAAAACCTTGGGAGCAGAGTCTTCAAACAGAATAAGAGACTGCTGCATAACTTGAGGCTCAGCCAGTTTCCCTGATATGCATGGGGGTGATGTGACAGACTGATGGGCTTGGTTTTCAGGTGCCACCTGTGCGCTTTCCGCAGAAGACTGGGCGGAAGACAATGTGGTGAACGTGCTGGAAGCACTGTCGGCCACCCAATCGACTAATGCCTGTACCTGCTCAGGCCTTACCATCCTCATAACGGCATTGGGCCCCACCAAATATCGCGGCAAATTCTGCCGGCTACTTGAGGGAGTTGGTTCACTACTTTGTGCGCCTGAGGCCGAACGGCCACGTCCTCTGCCAGCAACAGAGGCTCCACGGACACCACCACGACCGCGTCCTCGTCCCTTAATAGAATGTTTCCTCATTGTTGCGATTCAACTCGCACCACAATAAAATATATTATTTTTAGCCCCAAAATTCCCACACTGGAAGATCTAATTCCTTTTCCGGTATTAATTACAAGAAAACTGCTGCAAATTGGACACCAGAATTTTTAATATGCTAGTTTTGGTACATAGATTCCCACACGGGAGATATAATTCCTTTTACAGGAGTAAAAACGTGAGGCCTACTGTTTCTGGTCTAACAAACACCAGATTGATTAAATTGGCCTTTTTTTCACCAAAATTACAACACTGGACAATAATGCCTTTTGGCGGTATTAATTACAAGAACACTGCTGCTAATTGGACACCAGAATTTTTATAATGCTAGTTTGTGTACATAAATTCCCACACTGGAAGATATAATTCCTTTTCCGGTATTAATTACAAGAAAACTGCAGCAAATTGGACACCAGAATTTTTAAAATGCTAGTTTTGGTACATAGATTCCCACACGGGGAGATATTATTCCTTTTACAGGAGTGAAAACGTGAGGCCTACTGTTTCTGGTCTAACAAACACCAGATTGATTAAATTGGCCTTTTTTCACCAAAATTACAACACTGGACAATAATGCCTTTTGGCGGTATTAATTACAAGAACACTGCTGCTAATTGGACACCAGAATTTTTATAATGCTAGTTTGTGTACATAAATTCCCACACTGGAAGATATAATTCCTTTTTCCGGTATTAATTACAAGAAAACTGCTGCAAATTGGACACCAGAATTTTTAATATGCTAGTTTTGGTACATAGATTCCCACACGGGAGATATAATTCCTTTTACAGGAGTAAAACGTGAGGCCTACTGTTTCTGGTCTAACAAACACCAGATTGATTAAATTGGCTTTTTTTCACCAAAATTACAACACTGGACAATAATGCCTTTTGGCGGTATTAATTACAAGAAAACTGCTGCAAATTGGACACCAGAATTTTTAAAATGCTAGTTTTGGTACATAGATTCCCACACGGGAGATATAATTCCTTTTACAGGAGTAAAAACGTGAGGCCTAGTGTTTCTGGTCTAACAAACACCAGATTGATTAAATTGGTCTTTTTTCACCAAATTTACAACACTGGACGATATAATGCCTTTTGGCGGTATTATTTACAAGAAAACTGCTGCAAATTGGACATCTGAATTTTTAAAATGCTAGTTTTGGTACATAGATTCCCACACGGGGAGATATAATTCCTTTTACAGGAGTAAAAATGTGAGGCCTAGTGTTTCTGGTCTAACAAACACCAGATTGATTAAATTGGCCTTTTTTCACCAAAATTACAACACTGGACAATAATGCCTTTGGCGGTATTAATTACAAGAACACTGCTGCTAATTGGACACCAGAATTTTTATAATGCTAGTTTGTGTACATAAATTCCCACACTGGAAGATATAATTCCTTTTTCCGGTATTAATTACAAGAAAACTGCTGCAAATTGGACACCTGACTGAATTTTTAAAATGCTAGTTTTGGTACATAGATTCCCACACGGGAGATATAATTCCTTTTACAGGAGTAAAAACGTGAGGCCTACTGTTTCTGGTCTAACAAACACCAGATTGATTAAATTGGCCTTTTTTCACCAAAATTACAACACTGGACAATAATGCCTTTTGGCGGTATTATTTACAAGAAAACTGCTGCAAATTGGACATCTGAATTTTTAAAATGCTAGTTTTGGTACATAGATTCCCACACGGGAGATATAATTCCTTTTACAGGAGTAAAAACGTGAGGCCTAGTGTTTCTGGTCTAACAAACACCAGATTGATTAAATTGGCCTTTTTTCACCAAAATTACAACACTGGACGATATAATGCCTTTTGGCGGTATTAATTACAAGAGGACTGCTGGTATTTCAGAACACCGGAATTTTTAAAATGCTAGTTTTGCTAGATAAATTTCCCACACTGG
This sequence comes from Bufotes viridis, assembly GCA_033119425.1. Taxonomy (NCBI): domain Eukaryota; kingdom Metazoa; phylum Chordata; class Amphibia; order Anura; family Bufonidae; genus Bufotes; species Bufotes viridis. Next base: position 274,513,656 of record CM065591.1, read on the forward strand.
GAGAAATATTGCCTAAGCCTTTTTACAGTATTAATTACAACAGGAGTGCTTCTTCTGGTCTAACACCAGAATAATTTTATTATTACGGTGAAAGCTTTTTCTAATTTATATTTCTGGCACATAAAAAAAATATATATTTCTGGCTGACAGTATTGGACAAAGTAGTGGCACTGGCTAGCCTAGCTGGAACAGCACATTCATGGGATTTGCTATCCAAGTGGGTTACTTTCAGTTTCACCACTGATATATTAAATATCTTTGCAGTTAGTATGGGTGACACAAGCACAACCAAACCCCTGATGAATTATATCTATGAAAAAATCGACTATTACATGAGATTAATGGACGTTGTGGCAGCTTTTGCTGTAGCACCACAAGTCCCACAATGGCCGCCGCCTATCAGCCCAGTAACATGTGCCAGAAAACAGTCTGCCCAGCCAGAAAAAAAATAGACTTTGACTGAGCAGCTGAATCGCTGTTGTTCTGATTCACAGGTGTGGATTTTTCACTTCTTTGGAGCTTTGGTTTAGACTCTGTGGCAGCAAGTGCTGGCGCACCACAAGTCCCAAAATGGCCACTGCCGGTCAGCCCAGTTACATGTGCCAGTAAAAATCGCTCTGGCCAGTCTCAACAAAATAGTGACTTTCAGTGAACAGCTCAGCTGAGTTGTTCTGATGCACAGGTGTAGAAAGGTAGATCATTCAATCACTTCTTTATCCCTGCCTATCTCGCCCTCACAGAAGCTGCATCCTCTCCCTACACTAGTCAGAGCAGTGTGACGTGCGGCGCTACGTGACTCCAGCTTAAATAGAGGCTGGGTCACATGCTGCACTTGGCCAATCACAGCCATGCCATTAGTAGGCATGGCTGTGATGGGCTCTTAGAGCAAGAAGTAAAACGCTAGCTGATTAGCTGCTATGCAGCCCTTCAGAAAGCGGGAAGAAATCGACGAACACGGACCCGAACCCGAACTTTTTGAAAATGTCCGTGTTCGGGTCCGTGTCACTGGACACCCCAAAATTCGGTACGAACCCGAACGATTTTCGAACTGTTCGCTCAACACTAGTTACTACCATAAATAACAGCATCGCCATATACAAGGTCCTGGAAAGGTCATGTAGTGTCACGGTCATCCGGCATCTATTCACTCCTCTGACGGATTATTTTTTTAAAGTGTGTAGAAGCCACACAGGGGCCCCCACTCTGCAGATTTATCAAAGAGACATCATGGAGATTTTACCGCTTATAACTGCAGCGCTGAGCGCAGAATACAATTTTTTTTCCACCAAAATAAGTCACAAAAGATTTTACCACATATAATTGCAGCCCTGAATTAAATTTTTTCCACTGAAATATTTTTAAAAGATTTTACCGCATATAACTGCAGCGTTCAACACTGAATATCTTTTTCTACTGATATACGCCACTTAAGGCTTTACCATATATAACTGGAACAGTAAACCGCTAGTATATTTAGCTTTTTCCACGTATATATGCCACTAAAGGCTTTTCAACAGAGGATTATAGGCTGTCAGTTTAAAAAAAACAACAGCGCCTGAGGCTGAGTGATCTGAAGTGAGCGGGATGTAGCAGCGGAAGTGGGTCCGCGCTGGAAGAGTGAGACGCGGTCCTCGTGCAGTTTCTGTGCTGCAGAAAAGTCCCCGTAGTGTCCAGTATACAATACCTCAGATAGATGCGGGCTGGTGTGAATTAGTTCGCATTTTTGTGCAGGGTTAGTGCATAGTGTATTCACCTATATTGGTGCGCTGCTCTTATGGACGTCATCACGTAGCGTGCAGTGTGTAAACCGTAAATACAAAATTTCCCAACAACGTAATTCGGTCCATACCGCAAAAGGACTTTCCCACATATAACTGCAGCACTGAACGTTGAAAATATCTTGATTTTTCTACAGAAATACGCCACTAAGGGCTTTACCACATATAACTGCAACAGTGAATGCTGAATATATTTTTATTTTTCTACTGATATAGTCAATAAAGGTTTTTCAAGATATAAGTGCAGCAGCAAATGGTGAATGTATATATCTTTTTCTACTGATTTACATCAATAAAGGTTTTTAAAGGTATAAGTGCAGGAGCAAATGTCGAATATATATTTATTTTTCTACTGCTACACATCAATAAAGGTTTTTCAAGATATAAATGCAGTAGCAAATGGCAAATGTATATTTCTTTTTCTACTGATATACGTCACTAAAGGTTTTTCTACATATAAGTGCACCAGCGAATGGTGAATGTATGTTTCTTTTTCTACTGCAATGTGCCAGTAAAGGCTTTTTCAGATATAACTGCAACAGTGACCTGAGAATATATTTTTCTTGTGGTACTGAAATACGCCCCTATACACTTTCACCAGAAATAACTGCAGAAGTGACCAGAGAATATATTTTTTTTATTGGACTGAAATACGCCCCTATACACTTTCACCAGAAATAACTGCAGAAGTGACCTAAGAATATATTTTTCTTGTAGTACTGAAATACACCCCTATACAATTTCACCAGAAATAACTGCAGAAGTGACCTGAGAATATATTTTTCTTGTAGTACTGAAATACTCCCCTATACGCTTTTACCAGAAATAACTGCAGAAATGACCTGAAAATATATTTTTCTTGTTGGACTGAAAACAGAAAACTATTAAAGAATGAAGTGCATATATATATTTTTTTGTAGTACTGAAATACGCCCCTATATGCCTTCAACAGAAATAACTGCAACAGTGCAGTGTGTATATATTTTTCTTGTAGTACTGAAATATGCCCCTATACGCTTTCACCAGAAATAACTGCAGAAGTGACCTGAGAATATATTTTTTCTTGTTGGACTAAAAACAGAAAACTATTAAAGAGTGAAGTGCGTATATATTTTTCTTGTAGTACTGAAATATGCCCCTATACTCTTTTACCAGAAATAACTGTAGAAGTGACCTAAGAATATATTTTTGTTGTTCGACTGAAATAGGCCACTATACGCTTTCAACAGAAATAACTGCAGAAGTGAACTGAGAATATATTTTTCATGTAGTACTGAAATATGCCCCTATACGCTTTTACCAGAAATAACTGCAACAGTGCAGTGCGTATATATTTTTCTTGTAGTACTGATATATGCCCCTATACGCTTTCACCTGAAATTACTGCAGCAGTGAACTGAAAATATATTTTTCTTGTTGGACTGAAATAGGCCACTATACTCTTTCAACAGAAATCTATTAAAAAGTGAAGTCACATATATTTTCTTGTAGTACTGAAATACGCCCCTATAGGCTTTCACCAGAAATAACTGCATTAGTGACTTTAGAATATATATTTTTGTAAGACTGAAATAGGCCCCTATACGCTTTCAACAAAAATAACTTCAGAAGTGAACTGAGAATATATTTTTCTTGTAGTACTAAAATACGCCCTATACACTTTTACCAAAAATAACTGCAGAAGTGACCCGAGAATATATTTTTCTTTTTGGACTGAAATACGCCCCTATACGCTTTCAACAGAAATAACTGCAACAGTGCAGTGCGTATATATTTATCTTTTTAACTGAAATACGCCCTGTACGCTTTCACCAGCAATAACTGCAACAGTGCAGTGCGTATATATTTTCTTGTTGTACTGAAATATTCCCTATACGCTTTCAACAGAAATAACTTCAGAAGTGAAATGCATATATATTTTTCTTGTAGTACTGAATAAATTACTAAGATATAAGCCACTAAAGGCTTTTCGCCATAACACTTGCAGCCCAATAACAAAAATCTTTCCCTGCATTTTTAAATCACTTTCCTATCAATATCCCTAGCGCCTTCTGACGTCTCTCCCTGCACTACGATGCTGTGAAATGATTCCTCCGTATCCTTTCCCAGCACTTATAAATCGTTTTTTCTGTCTTTTTTCCACAATCATTTTTCCACTTGCTGTCTCTAGTGCCTTCACACCTCTATCCCTGCACTCTGAACGCTGGAAAATGTCTGTAAGATAGCCGCCATATTTATAGGGCTGTGACATCACAGGGCTGGCTGCTGATTGGCTACATGCAGGCATGTCAATCTGGGTGATCCTACCTTTTCAGTGTTCCTTGCCCCATGTCCTCAGTCCTAACACGTGTAGCCGCCATTTAGGAAAATTGTGATTCGTTACCATAAAGCGCAAGGAAATTTGCATTAGTTGCGAATCGAACTTTTCAAGAAATTCTAAGCGAATTCCACTTCGTCAGCTTTGTTTCGCTCATCTCTACTTGTTATAAGCGGCACAACAGCACCTTCGCTGCCAGGCTAAACCCTCTTGACACTGGGTTACACCAGCACCACAGCAGCACTTCCCACCATGCAACACTGCACCATGTGAACAGATCACAAAAGCTCATCGTTCCATGTGTTCTTAGAAACCAGACTGAAACCAAGTAGGCATTAACCCTCTACAGTCTCCTGCAAATCAAAAACATCTGAGTCGAATGGACTGTTGATACCATAAACAATAATACAAAAGCATAAGAAGTTTCAATTATGTGAAACTGTAATGAAAAAACAAGAATCACACAGCCACATGTTATACTTTGATCTATTACTTCTAAAGATAATTTTTATTCTAATAATAATTTAAAGAGAAACTAAACTTTTGTAAAAATGTCTTTTAAAATGTTCTAAATATATATATATTCAAATTTTTGTAATATACAATAATAACCTTATGTGTTTTCCCACACAAATAGGCACCCAAAGTCCGGGTGCTTTTGCACCTTTAAATCATTATTTTAGTACAGCACTAACATGTCAGAGGAGTAAAGATTTCACTGGGCCGCAGTGAACACACACCAGTGGCACAGGCCAGAGCACACATTGCCCGTTCTGCTCAGCTGAAAGCTCTCCACAGTACATAGGTACAGGAGTAGCAATGTGCTACAGAGAGCCTTGAGCTGAGCAGAGCGGGCACAGATAGGAGCCACTCCGCTCAGCTAAATCCTTGCATAACACATCTGTACAGGTTACAGGGTACCCATGTGCTGTGCCAGAATATAACCGAGTTTAAGGGAGCTTAGACAAGAGCCACTCCGCTCAGCTAATTCCTGGCATAATACATCCATACAGGGTACAGGGTATCCATGTGCGCTGCCAGAATATTACCAAGCTTAAGGGGAGCTCAGACAGAAGCCACTCCACTTAGCTAAATCCTGGCATAATACATCTGTACAGGGTACAGGGTACCCATGTGCTGTGCCAGTATATAACCAAGCTTAAGGGGAGCTCAGCTAAATCCTGGCATAATACATTTGTACAGAGTACCCATGTGCTGTGCCAGAATATAACCAAACTTAAGGGGAGCTCAGACAGGAGCCACTCCACTCAGCTAAATCCTGGCATAATACATCTGTACAGGGTACAGGGTACTGATGTGCTGTGCCAGTATATAACCAACCTTAAAGGGGTTCTGCAGTTTGTTACAACTGATGATCTATCCTCAGGATAGATCATCAGCATCTGATCGGCCGGGGTCTGACACCCGGGACCCCCGCCGATTAGCTGTTTGAGAAGGCAGCGGCGCTGCAGCAGCGCCGCGGCCTTCTCACTGTTTACCTCTGCTAGAGCCCCGCCCAGTGACGTCACGACTTGTATCCAAGTGGCGTGGGTGAGGCTAAGCTCTGTTCACTGAATGGAGCTTAGCCTCGCCCACGCCACTTGATACAAGTCGTGACGTCACTGGCGAGGCTCTAGCAGAGGTAAACAGTGAGAAGGCCGCGGCACCGCTGCAGCGTCGCTGCCTTCTCAAACAGCTGATCGGCGGGGTCCCGGCCGATCAGATGCTGATGACCTTTAAGGGAAGCACAGATAGGAGCCACTCCGCTCAGCTAAATCCTGGCATAATACATCTGTACAGGGTACAGGGTGCCGATGTGCTGTGCCAGAATTTAGCCAAGCTTAAGGAGAAGTGAGACAAGAGCACCGATCTGTGCTCTGGCCTGTGCAGTGTTCACTGTGCCCACCTATGAAATCCGCACTCCAGTACAGCGCTGACGTGTTTGTACTAGGAGAATGATTTTCACCTTTGGATGCCTATTTGAGTAGAAAAACCATATAATTGATTAATAAAGTATATTACAAAAACACGTTTTGGCTTACACAAGTTTAAAGTTCTTCTTGGGACCACATGCACCACAACAACCAAACATCACCCTGTTATAGTGATGCATGATGGTCTAAAGTGATGCATATCAAATAATACAACAATGTTTCTTTGTTGAGAAATAAGCATAAGCTGAAGAGCATAATTATCTTGTTTCAGGATATAATATTTACCATGTCCCCTTTGACACATCTATAGCAAACATATTTAGAGATTAGAATCTACTTGATTATAGTTAAGCGAAGCAAGCACGGCTGGCTCCAGGTTCATGTGGGCCATTGGGCGATAAATCCCAAGCATTTTTACACTTACATGTCCCCTGTGGCTCCCACACTGTATAATGACCCTCAGTGGTCCCACACACAGTATAATGACCCCAGTGGCCCACACACAGTATAATGACCCCATAGTCACCCCCCATTCATAATAATAACATTAGGGGAGTTATACTGTATGGAGGGGGCAATGGGAGTCATTATACTGTATAGTGGTCACTGGGGTATATTTACTTATATTGAATGGGGGCTCTGGGGTCATTATACTGTGTAAGGGGCCCTCATATAATCTCAGTATAATGACCCCCAGTGACCCCCACACAGTATAATGACCTCACAGTGGCCCTCCATTCAGAATATTGACCCCAGTCGCCTCCCATTAAGAATAATGACCCCCAGTCACCCCCACACTGAGGGTTATACTGTATGGAGGGGGTCATTATATTGAATGGGGGCTCTGGGGATCATTATACTGAATGGAGGGTCAATGGGGATTATTATACTAAATGGATTCACTGGGGTTCATTATACTGTGTAAGGGACCCTCAGTGTAATGACTCCCGGTGGCCCCCTCACATCCCTATCAATGCTGGAGCAGGGTATAAGGGGCACAATACTGAGTGAGGGACACAGTACAGGGTGGGGGCACAGTCACATGACCCTGTGACATTAGAAGGTCCTTATGTTGCATGTGGTTTAGACACCACCATAATGAGAGGCCAAGGAGTGACACAGGGGCCGGGGGCCATGGATGGACAGGAGGGGTGAACACAGCACAGGGGCTCTGAGGCATGTCGTACTTTTAGTCCGGCGGCCTCTCGCCGTGCCCTGTCGTGCTGCCGCGGAACTCCACCCCTTCCCCATGATAGTCAATGGGGATGGAGCGGCAGTCCGAGGGCACATGTAATCTAGCGGCAGAACGGATCAGACAGCTTGTTCACCCGCTGGAACAGCCTGACGGACTCCCTGCCGCTAATGTGAAAGTACTCTAAGAAGTAGTGGCAGGAGGTCTGTGCAGGGCAGCAATAGGAGACAGCAGGAAAGGAGACAGCAGGGGCTCCTGAGATAGGACAGGATATGGGGTGGGGTGGGTGGGGGGATGGGGGTGTCATGGAGGCAAACTGCTTAATGAAGCAGTAAAACAAATAGCATGAATCTGCTTGTCTACTTCAACATCCCAACCTTGCCAAAACCATAACTTTTATATTTTATCGTTCACATTGCCATATTAGGGCTTGTGTTTTGTGGGACAAGTTGTACTGTTAAATGGCACCATTTACGCTTGCATACAATGTAGTGGGAAGCAGGAATATAAAATCCAAATGGGATTATGGGATGAAATTATGAAAAAAACACAATTCCAACAGTTTTATGGGTTTTGTTTTTATAGTGTTTCCTATGTGGCAAATCTAACCTGTTACTTTTATTCTCCATGTCGATATGATTACAATTATACCACATTTATATAGTTATTATTGCACTTTAACCCCTTAAGGACCGGAGGTTTTTTCTTATTTTGCATTTTCGTTTTGCGCTCCATGCCTACCCAGAGCCATAACTTTTTTATTTATCGGTTCACATAGCCATATGAAGGACAAGTTGTACTTTCCAACGCCACCATTTAATATTGCATATGATGTAGTGGGAAGCGGGAAAAAAATTTCCAAATCGGATGAAATTGCAAAAAAAAAGAAATTCCACCACAGTTTTGCGGGTTTTTAAATTCCGACGTTCAATGTGCGATAAAACTGACCAGTTAGTTTTATTCTACAGGTCAGTATGAATGCGATACCCTAGATGTATAGGTTTTCTTGTGTTTTGATAGTGAAAAAAAATTCAAAAGTGGGAAAAAAATCAGTTTTACTATTTTGTTGCCATATTTTGACCCCTATAACTTTTTTGTAATTATGTGTGCGGAGCTTTATGGGAGCTCATTTTTTGTATCGTAATCTGATCTTTTTATTGATACCATTATGGGGTGTGTATGACTTTTTGATCACCTTTTTTGAGGAAATGAATCGTCCAAAAATTTTGAATCGGCCATTTGGACGCTTTTTTCCGTTTTTCTGTTTACCGTATGGGGATTTTTTTTCATATTTTGATGTGTATTTTTTTATTACTTTTTTTTATTTTATTTTCATTTTGGCAAAAGGGGGGTGATTTGAACTTTTATGTTTTTTTATTTTCTTATTTTTGAAACTTTTTTTTTTTACACTTTCCTATAGTTCCCATAGGGAACAATAACAATCAATCACATGATTGCTATTCTCATACATTCAAATGCAATAGCATTGGAAAAAATTAGAAAATCGTATATTTCCTATGGAGCCTATAACAGGTTAGGCTCCATAGGAAATACTATACAGCAGCCTGGGTTTCATTCATAGAGACCCAGGCTGCTGCAAGCATGCTCCGGCTCCTCCAATGGCCACACGGGGGAGCCGGAGCACAAACCGGTTTGTGCGTGCTCAGATGCCGTGGTCAGGATTAACCATGGCATCTGAGAGGTTAAATGTCAGCGATTGGCATTGCTGCCAGTCACGGACATGAGCCGCGGGTGTCTGCTTCAAGAAGCAGGAGGTCACCTGTGGCTATGGCGCCCCAGTGGGCAGAAGCAGACACCATCTTTAAAGACCGGACACAGGACGTACCCGTAATTCCAGTGTCCTTAAGAGGTTAATACTGGTAAAATTGGGGGCAGGACTTTTTGATCACTTTTTATTCCATTTTTAAAAGCAACCTATTCAGCTTTTTTGGGCCATTTCACTATGGCCCAAAAAAAGGTGAATAAACTGCTTAATAGTATGGGCATTTTCGCACACAGCGATGTCCTTGATGTTTATTTTTGATTGTTTATGTATTTTTATTTTGGGGAAAGGGAGGGTGATTTGAATTTTCATTTTTTTAGTATTTAAACATTTTTTTTTAATTCTTTTGAATAGTTCCCATGGGGAACTATGACAAGCAATCATTAGATTGCTTTACTCATAGACCCCAATGCAGGCTCTCCATAGGAACTAGTATGCAGCAGCCTCATATCACTCAGTAATATAGAGCCTGCTGCACACACACTCTGGCTCACTAGGGCATGCTCCGGGTTTTGAGCTCCTAGATACCATGGTCACATTTGACCACAGTATCTGAGGGGTTATGTATGCGATCAATGTTATAGTTGATCGCATATATTAGTCCCAGGTGGCACCCGGTGGCTATGGTGCACGTTGTGGTTGAAAATGAGAGACATTTTTAAACACCTGACCACCACCATAAATTTATGTGAGGCGGTGGGGAAGGAGTTAAATAATATGGATTGAAAATATAAGTCCAGGCTCAGAAATAAATATCCTTCTTTTTCCTTCTCACCAAGCATACAATTGCTTATGCTTGGAAAAAATTACTCTAGACTTCTCAGAGATGAGGATGTGACTCAGATGGTCCTGTCAGACCATCATGACAAATTTCTGAGAGTCTGGACCCACCCATTTGATTGACTACATATTGCCACCTCAACACAATAGAAGTTTACTTTTAACATATTAGTTAGACATGAGAGCCTGTTTACCTTCCTCCTACTTGGCCCCTACAACCTCACAAGAAACCCCCTTATTTTTGTTGATTCTGTCCTCCCCTCAATTACTTACAGTTTAGAACCGATCTTGCCCAGTATGCCCATTCATGTTTGATCACCTAAGGAGTTTCTAATACCTTAGCTTGCTGAATCCATTGTACAACTTTCTGAGGTTTTGAAAGATATGTAATGACGAGTAATTGTATTTACTGACCATCATTTTGTTTAATAATTGATAACAGTTTATGTGATCTAATTTGCACTACTTTAGTATTGTATACATGTAAAACATGAAGACAAATACTTCAAAATGCTTTAGTATACTTCAAAGAGAGAATGTAAAAGACTAAGAGTAATTGTCTTAAAAAAATTCATAAATCAATAGTTAATGCGAAAAGACTAAATTTGCAACTTATTAGAGCAAAAACTCTATTTCTACACTTATCACACTCCTTTTCTCTGCACGTCTTCCACATGCTCTGATTACTACCTCTGAATTCACTGCTAAAATCTGTCTTCACTGAAGAAATCAGGTTACAGTGGCTGCCCTAGAAGTCTATGGAGTTGGGAGGGGTAGACGGAGGAGGAGACAGATTCAGAGAAACAAACTGATGTTGGCAGTTCTATTAAGTGTTTTAACTATCCACAGTGCACAGTAATAGATGTTTGAGTGTGTGATAGATAGAGATAGAGGAACAGTATCTCCTCTTCTTTGTGTGCTCTGTAGGGGGTATCATAGTAACTAGACTCCACCCACTTGGAGGCTGAGCTAACTGACAACTGATAATTTAAAATACAGAGTGCAGAGTGGAAACTGAGGAAAAATGCAGGGTTCACGACAAACAAATGGTTATATATAGTGTTATTCCTCTTGTTGCATCTGTACACTCATGAAAGCTTATTCTGAAAAGTCACCATTTAGAGCCATAATTGGATTCACTTAACTTTTCTCAACTAGTCAACGTTTAGAATTTAGATATAATTATCCACTAAAATTAGAACTACATTGAAAGAAGACTAAAGAAGAGACATATTAAATAAATACCAAAGCATTCATACTTACCTTGCCCCCACCACTCAGTTCTAGCTCCTTGGTTCGTTTTACTTGTCTACCAGTCCCCATCTGTATACTTCCGGATGGACGAGGTCTTGTTTGTGAGTGCAGTCAATGACTTGCCTCAGAGGGGCCAAATAAAACAGGAGATGATCTAAAACAGAGATGACACGTGAATGGAATATGTATATGTCTTCTGTGTTTTGTACCCACTCCTGCTTTTGGCTACCAAATCATATGCCAATTCTGATGGGACCAAACAGGCCTTACAGCTTACTTGTTTTTTAGAATATTCGGCATTTTTTCCAATTTAATGTGAACAGTCATTGGCCCAAAAGCAACTTAAGCAGGTAGGAATCATGACTTCAGATGGAAAAAAAAGATGAATATTCTAAAAAATATATAGTACTATAGAATATTTGTGTTCTAGAATATTCGCATTACGCGAATATTACATTGCCGATTTTTTGCATGAAAGAAAATAAATTAAATAATGAAGAATATTTTAATTTACTACAGACTACAATATTGCAGCCTTCGCACATTGGCCCACTAGCAAGAAGCATGTAGGTATACTAGGTAATGGGTTCAGATGAAAAACAAAAACAAAAAAAAAGAATATTCGTTTTTATGAATATATATCACTATATTCAAAATATTTGCGAATTTTTGAAGTGACGATATTTGCGATAAAAATTCACGATTCGAATATTCGCGCTAACACTAGTCATGAAGTGGGGAGGGTGGGAACAGCATGAGAAGTCCACAGAGTGGCCCTATGACATAGTGGTGAGGTGGAAGCAGCATGAGGAGACCACAGAGTGGCCCAATGACAGGGTCTGGATTTGGCAGCAGTATGAGGAGGCTACCGAGTGGCACAATGACAGAGTCTGCAGGTGGCAGCAGCATGAGGAGACCACAGAGCGACACAATGACAGAGTCTGGAGGTGGCAGCAGCAGCATTAGGAGAAGGCCACCAAGTGGCACACTGACAGAGTCTGGAAGTTGCAGCATCGTTAGGAGACCACAGAGCAGCACAATGACATAGTCTGGAGGTGGCGGCAGTATGAGGAGGCCACTGAGTGGCACACTGATCGAGTCTGCATGTAGCGGCAGTGGTGAGGTGGAAGCAGCATGAAGAGAGCACAGAGTGGCCCAATGACAGAGTCTGGAGGTGGCGGCAGCAGCAGCATCAGGAGAAGGCCACCGAGTGGCACAATGACAGTCTGGAGTTGACAGTAGTATGAGGAGGCCACAGAGTGGCATAATGACAGAGTGTGGAGGTGACAGCAGTATGTGGAGGCCACCGAGTGGCACATCGACAGAGTCTGGAGTTGGCAGCAGTATGGGGAGGCCACCAAGAGGCACAATGACAGAGTCTGGAGTTGGCAGCAGTTTGAGGAGCCCACCTAGTGGCACAATGACAGAGTCTGGAGGTGGCGGCAACAGCAGTAGCAGCATCAGGAGAAGCCCACCGAGTGACACAATGACAGAGTCTGGAGGAGGCAGCAGCAGCAGTAGCAGCAGCAGCAGGAGAAGGCCACCGAGTGGTACAATAACAGAGTCTGGAAGTGGTGGCAGCATCAGGAGGAGACCACAGAGTGGCAAGGTGACATAGTGTGGAGATGGCAGCAGCAGCATCAGGAGATGATAAAGTGACCCGGTGACAGAGTGAAGAGGTTGGTGGCAATAACATTACCAGCTGACGAAGGTGGCTGAAAGAAGGAGCACTTGGCATTAGATGTGTGGCATCAGGCGCGTGGCATCATTAGAGTAGTAGCTGAGGCAGGTAGCCAGAAGAAACCGGTCTCTTTTGTCAAGGTTTGGGTGAGACATGGATGATCTAATTCAGATGCATCAGGCATTGGTGGGTGGAAATCCTGGCTGATCCAGGCCTGATTCATCTTGATAAAGGTCAGTCTCTCCACATTTTGGGTGGACAGGCGAGTTCTTCTTGGGGTAACTATGGCCCCGCCACACTAAACTCCCGCTCTGATGCCAGACTACAGGCTGGGCAGGACAGATTTTCCCTGTAGCTTCTCTTGCCGCTCCTGCTCCTCCTATCTTGTCAGCTGAGAAGAAAAACCACCCATTTTGCCACACATTGCCTGTGCTCCAATGTCCTCCTCCTCTTCCAGTTCAGCCCCACAGGGCTCATGTGGCCGTAAGATCTAGGTGCCACGTCTCCTGTCCCCTGACCAGATATTATTTACCACCATCTGTTCCAGGACATGAAGCAGTGGAATGAAGTCATTCATCCCGTAATACTCGTGACTGACAAATAACGTGGAGTCCTAAAAGGGCCTGAGCAAACAGCAGGTGTCACGTATGAACTGCCACTGGCTGACTTCGAAGTTACACAGGGAGTATTCCTGTCTGCTTGGATCATCAAGAAATCATTTATGGCCTTTCTCTATTTGTATAGTCGGTCCAATATATGGAGGGTGGAATTCCAACTGGTGGAAACTGTCGTATATCAGTCTATGTTGGGGGATGCCATTCTGCCGCTGCAGCTCAAGGAGGGTGTTCTTTGGCTGGAGTACGAGTGGCTGAAGTGCTTGCAAAGTTTCCTGGCCATTTTTAGGATGTCTTGCAGATGGGTGGAAGAATTCAGGAACCGCTTGACAACCAGATTGAAAATGTGTGCCATGCAGGGCACATGGCTCAGCCTACCTTGAAGAAGCGCCCGACACCATGTTCTTCTTATTGTCGGTCACCATGGTTCCGATTTTCAGTTGTCGCGAGAAAGTCAGGATTCGATTTCTTGATGAATCACACAGAGCAGTTGCTCCCCTGTGTGACTCCGTTCGCAAAGGCAAACCAGGTGCCAGCATGACACTGCCATGCCCTGCACATGTGGTATGCTGGAGAGGCACTGTGACTTGTGTGGAGACTGAGGACATGGTGGAGGATGAGGAAGCAGACGTTGTCGCAGGACCAACGGCATGACAACGTGAAGCGGCGTGACCTGGTTAAGTTGCTGGTGTGGCTGTACAGGAACCACATTCACCCAGTGGGCCATAGAGGACATGTATTGTCCCTGACCGTGAGTTACAGCTCCACATGTGGGCGCTGCCATGCACTCTGGCAGACACCGACAGGCTTAAGAACAGGCCCACCTTCTGTTCTATATATTTGTTCAAGGCTGGTACTGCCTTTTTGCAAAAAATTATGGCTTGGGACTCTCCACCTCGGCTCAGCACAAGCCATCAGTTCTCTGAAAGGTGCAGAGTCCACCTCTTGGAAAGGGAGGGACTGCAGCACCAGCAACTTGGAGAGGAGCACATTCAGTTTCTGCGCCATTGCACGCATACTGCTGTCTTTTGGCAATCGCTCGGTGATCGATTGCAGATGGAATGACTGATGAGGAGGAGGAGCAAGAGCATCTGGACCAGCAGAATATGGGAATTACAGATAGCTCCCTTCGGTTGAGGTGGTGGAGCCTTGACTGCCTGAAACCAGGTGCGTGAAGCGGTGATGCAGCGGTTGCTGCGGCAGGCTGGACCACCACATTGGAGCCATGGCGACGCTGAATATGTTGACGCAGGGCCGTAGTGCCAACACTGGCACTCTGGCCACGCTTCACCTTCTGCCCACAGATTCTACATATGGCTATGTTCACCTCCTCCAGCAGCTTAACAAAAAACTGCCACACCGCCGAGTAGGTGATTTTCCCCCAACAGTCAGCACTGCTACTGACTGGTGGACCACTACTTCCGGGCAGGTAGGCTGCTGCGAAGCAGGTGGTCTACCCGCGCACATTTAGCTCCCAACCTCCCACTGCTACCACCCTGCTGACTCCCAGCCCTGCTACCACCTTGCTGGCTCAGCCGCTGCCTCACAGGCAAGCTGCCACCCTCCTCTCCTGATGATGATGAAGTCCCTTCTGCACCCGGCTCCCAAGTGCAATCGGCTTCATCATCATCGAAAAGTGTCTGAACCTCACTGATGTCCTCCTCAACGGTCTCTGGGTCAGGAGCCTGACCGCTCGCAACACCACCTCCCACACCACTCTCCTCATCACTATTTGCCTGCCTAGCGGAGGAAGCGGCGGATGTCTCCTCCAGATCTTGGCTGGGCAGAAGCTGCTGACTGTCCTCTAGTAGCTTGTCCTCGCTGTATAGTGGAGCAGAGCCCACAGCATACTTCTGTGGCTGAGTAAACAGCAAAGGACAGAGGCAGGTTGAGGACAGGTGAGTAGAGATGAGCGAACACCTGGATGTTCGGGTTCGAGAGGTTCGGCCGAACTTCCGGAAAATGTCCGGGTTCGTGATCCGAACTCAACCCGAACTTCATCCCGAACCCGAACCCCATAGAAGTCAATGGGGACCTGAACTTTTGGGCACTAAAAAGGCTGTAAAAGACTCCCGGAAAGGCTGCAAAAGGCGGCAAAATGTAGGTAAATCCCCTGCAAACAAATGTAGATAGGGAAATGATGAGTTAACATAAAATAAATAAAAATTAACCTGTAAAAGACACCCAGAGGGATAATATACCGCAATAAACGCATTGCGATTACAACTTTGAGCTAACGATCACCATGGGAACGCCTCCTCCAGTAGAATGTACTGTCGGATCTGAGAATTAAGTTGAAATCGCAATGCGATTCTTCTATATTTGCTTAATCGCATTGCGATTTCAACTTAGCATTGCTAAATAATTCCATCCATATCGTTAACTTACTGAGTCAGTAAGTTAACGAATATGGATGGAATTATTTAGCAATGCTAAGTTGAACGGCAATGCGATTAAGCAGATATATAATAATCGCATAATCGCGTTCGAATAGAACTTAAAGCTGTCACTTAGTCAGTTTTAGTATGGTGTGCTGTAATAGAAGTTACATTCGTACGCGAATATAAGTTAGAGCAATACAGTCCACTTTACACTGTTAGTTTTATTATCGCGATAATACAACTATTCAAGAATCGTGTACGTGCGTCTGTACGTGTGTGCGTTACCTCGGATCGGATCGAGAGAGACGAGAGTGGAGATTGGTGACTGTCCCAGCGATTATGGCGAAAAGTAATTTCTCTAAAGAAGAGCTGGATTTCTTAATAACTGTAAGTAAAAAGTAATTGAACTTAGTTAGTGTGTAATTCAGTAATGTGATTTAAACTTATTAATGATTTTTATTAGCCAAGAAGCCTGCAGGCCTTCACTGATCTCATAACTGCCTTACACTGTCACATGTCCTACTGCTTGGTGACATAAACTCATCACACAGGCTTTAGCAGACTGCACAACTACATGAGTGATTAGTGAAAGACACTGTTAAAGGGGTGGCAATGCTCAAGTCACTTTTAAAGGGATGACGATGTTCAAGTCACTTTTAAAGGGATGGCGATGTTCAAGTCACTTTTAAAGGGGCGGCAATATTCAAGTCACTTTTAAAGGGATCGCAATGTTCAAGTCACTTTTAAAGGGATGGCGATGTTCAAGTGACTTTTAAAGGGGCGGCAATATTCAAGTCACTTTTAAAGGGATCGCAATGTTCAAGTCACTTTTAAAGGGATGGCGATGTTCAAGTGACTTTTAAAGGGCGGCAATATTCAAGTCAATTTTAAAGGGATCGCAATGTTCAAGTTACTTTTAAAGGGATGGCGATGTTCAAGTCAGTTTTAAAGGGATGGCGATGTTCAAGTCACTTTTAAAGGGGCGGCAATGTTCAAGTCACTTTTAAAGGGATGGCGAATTGGCGATGTTCAAGTCAGTTTTAAAGGGATGGCGATGTTCAAGTCACTTTTAAAGGGGCTGCAGTGTTCAAGTCAATTTTAAAGGGGCGGCAATGTTCAAGTCACTTTTAAAGGGATGGCGAATTGGCGATGTTCAAGTCAGTTTTAAAGGGATGGCGATGTTCAAGTCACTTTTAACCACTTCAGCCCCCTAGCATAAACACCCTTAATGACCAGGCCACTTTTTACAATTCCGCACTACACTACTTTCACCGTTTATTGCTCCGTCATGCAACCTACCACCCAAATGAATTTTACCTCCTTTTCTTCTCACTAATAGAGCTTTCATTTGGTGGTATTTCATTGTTGTAAAACTTTCTGTTGTAAAATTTTTCCAAAAAACTACATTTGTATCTAAATTTTCTCTAAATTTATTGTTCTACATGTCTTTGAATAAAAAAAATTTAAAAGTTGTCATTTACAGAGATATTTCTCTCACCCAGCATGGGAATATATAAATAAAACACCCCAAAACACATTTCCCTACTTCTCCTGAGTACGGCGATACCACATGAGTGACACTTTTTGCAGCCAAGATGCGCAAAGGGCCCTAATTCCAATGAGTACCTTTAGGATTTCACAGGGCATTTTTACGCATTTGGATTCTCACGCTTTAGGGCCCCTAAAATGCCAGGGCAGTATAAATACCCCACATGTGACCCCATTGTGGAAAAAGACACCCCAAGGTATTCCGTGAGGGGCATGGCGAGTTCACAGAAAAAAAAATTTTGGCACAAGTTAGCGGAAATTGATTTTTATTTTTATTTTTACAAAGTCTCATATTCCACTAACTTGTGACAAAAAATTAAATTTACATGAACTCACCATACCCCTCACAGAATACCTTGGGGTGTCTTCTTTCTAAAATGGGGTCACATGTGAGGTTTTGTACTGCCCTGGCATTTGAGGGTCTCATAATCATTACACGTATGGCCAGCATGAGGAGTTTCTGCGATTCTCCTTATATTGAGCATACGGGTAATGAGATTTTTTTCCGTTCAGCCTCTGCGCTGAAAAAAAATAAAAATGAACGGCACAGATTTTTTCATTCGCATCAATCAATGTGGATGAAAAAATCTCTGCCAAAATCAGTGACTGCGGTGCGGTGGGCTGGGCGCTAGCTACCTAACAAGTAGCTAACTAACTGGCGGTGATAAGGGACCCTTATGCCCCATTCACACGTCCGCAATTCTGTTTGCGGAACGGAATTGCGGACCCATTCATTTCTATGGGGACAGAATTTGTCCCGCTCGGATCCGGAATTACGGATCCGCGCTTCCGAGTCTGCACTTCCGTTCACAAAAATATAGAACATGTCCTATTCTTGTCCACAATTGCGGACAAGAAAAAGCATTTTCTATATAGTTCTGGCAATGTGCGGATCTGCAAAATGCGGAAAGCACATTGCCGGTGTCCGTGTTTTGAGGATCTGTGGATCCGCAGATCCGCGGATCCGATCCGCGGATCCGTGAATCACGGATCCGCAAAACACATATGGACGTCTGAATGGAGCCTTACAAGGGGTGTGATCAATGACAGGGGGTGATAAGGGGTCTAGATGGGGTGATCAAGGGGTTAACAAGGGGTTAATAGGTGAGGGGGTGGGGGGTTAGTGTAGTGTTTGGTGCAACTTTACATAGTTACCTGGTCCTCTGGTGGTCGATCCCAGCAAATGGGACCACCAGAGGACCAGGTAGCAGGTATATCAGACGCTGTTCACAAAACAGCGTCTGATATACTTGTTTGATGCGATTTATATCGCATCTACAGCCTGCCAGCGATGGATCATCGCTGGCAGGCTGTAGTTAAACTCCTGAGACGCGCGCTACTGTGAGCACGCGCGCGTGCGCGCGTTCACAGGAAATCTCGCGTCTCGCGAGATGACGCACATCTGCGGCGCCCCAGAACAGCCTGACCGCCGCGAGAACGCAGTTGCTGCGTTAGGCGGTCGGGAGAAGTGGTTAAAGGGCTGCAGTGTTCAAGTCACTTTTAAAGGGCGGCAATGTTCAAGTCACTTTTAAATGGAATGGCGATGTTCAAGTCAGTTTTAAAGGGATGGCGATGTTCAAGTCACTTTTAAAGGGGCTGCAGTGTTCAAGTCACTTTTAAAGGGGCGGCAATGTTCAAGTCACTTTTAAAGGGATGGCGATGTTCTACTCTTTGACTGTTTTGATATTAAATGTTATTTTTGATGGTTCTTATGACTATGATAACTAATAATTGTATTTTAGAACTGTGGGATTACATGATTTAATTGTTATCTTGCAGGAAATGTTGGAGAAGGAGTACGACCGCAGAAGGTCAAGGGGCGAAAAGCAGGCCATAGTGCGGAGAATTGCTTTCCATCTGTGGCAGAAGAATGGGTGCACTCATCGGAAGGATGCGATTCTAAAAAAGTGGTCAGATCTGAAGCGCCACCGGATGGATCTGATCACTAAGATCCGAGATAAATCTCTTCCAGGTACAATACTTATTTGCATAACTGAGCAGATAGATAACACAATATGTTGGTGAGAGAAATAAGTATTTTTAACCCTTTACAATAAATCACTTAGTACAGTGGTGTTGAACTGATGGGAAAGGGTGCTAAAAGTGGCAATATGAGACCTCTTTCTGGGCCACATATGTTTTTGACTTTACACAGTTGACTTTGGCCCCTGAAGCTTGTCCAAACTCCTCGCACGTCTGGACGAGTGTAGACAACAAGCATCGATCAGGACAATTAGGCCACATGCCCAAATGAAGTCATAGACTCGAATCACTCTTCTTCCCTGGGGAGTGGCCCAACACCCAATAGCAGCAGTGAGTTGAAGCTGAACTTAATCAACGATGCTCAAAGGCAGAGTTCGGGGGTACCCACAGGGTCCTGGTCCGGCAGGTCAAGGCAGACACTGATGATACTACACTTGATCTAAGCCAAAAGGAGAAGAAAGATAGGTGTAGTTAATTATTATGCCATCCAGACACTACCATAGATTAATTTGTGTACCCTTAACTGTAATTTGGCTTTACTTGTTTATCTTGGCATTTTTAAAAATTTGGTCATCATCATCATTACAGATGCTCCGCTTCCCAAAGTGAGAGCCAAGCTCTCTAAAAAGAAGAAGGCGGTGGAGGTGGAGACAGACCACTCGGACGAGCAGGAAGAGGCAGGGCCATCAGGCTATCGGGCCCATAGCCCACCTGCTGCAGTGGAGGAGGGTGATGACTCTGAGGAGGCAGAAGAGGAGATGGTCACTACCCCCGACAAGAAGGTAAATGGATGATGTGGATATTTTTATTTATTCAGTGTCCCAGAAAGCTAATGTTACGGGTGGGAGTACTGATTTCCATAACGTATCTAACTGCCACATCCATTTTTGGAAGTACGATATAACAAGCATGCAATATATAAATTTTTCTAAGAATATATTTTAACAAACTATATTATTTTTTTAAATGAAGAAAATATAATAAAACAGGCAACAAATAAAGTACAACACCTAACAGTAATATAAAAAATAAACACTAAAAAGTAATTGATCAACATCAAAACCATTAACGTAACTACTAAGTCAATAACCCAAAACTAAAAGGAACTATTATTAATCCTACCTAAACCAATATATAACAGATTTACATAGTAACATAGTATATAAGACCGAAAAAGACATTTGTCCATCCAGTTCGGCCTGTTTCCTACAAGTTGATCCAGAGGAAGGCAAAAAACCCTGTGAGGCAGAAGCCAATTTTCCTCACATAAGGGGAAAAAAATTCCTTCCCGACTCCAATCAGGCAATCAGAATAACTCCCTGGATCAACGACCCCTCTCTAGTAGCTATAGCCTGTAATATTATTACACTCCAGAAATAAATCCAGTCCCCTCTTGAATTCCTTTATTGTACTCACCATCACCACCTCCTCAGGCAGAGAGTTCCATAGTCTCACTGCTCTTACAGTGAAGAATCCTTTTCTATGTTTAGTGTACAATACAAACCTTCTTTCCTCCAGACGCAGAGGATGTCCCCTTGTCACAGTCACAGTCCTGGGGATAAATAGATGATGGGAGAGATCTCTGTACTGACCCCTGATATATTTATACATAGTTATTAGATCTCCCCTCAGTCGTCTTTTTCTAAAGTGAATAACCCTAATTTTGATAACCTTTTACGGTACTGTAGATCCCTCATTCCAGTTATTACTTTAGTTGCCCTCCTCTGAACCCTCTCCAGCTCTGCTATGTCTGTCTTGTTCACAGGAGCCCAGAACTGTACACAGTACTCCATGTGTGGTCTAACCAGTGATTTTCAAGAAAAAAATATCATCTCAGCTTTATATAACAATTAATGATTGTATTTTAATGTACATTTCCAAATTTTATTTCATTTATTTTACAGCTGACAACATCATGTTAAAAAAATAAAAATAATGCGAAGGAAGCACCAGCTGCAAATGCAGCAGTTCAGGGAGCAGCAAACCAGGAAGATGAGGCAGCTCAAGATGCAGTTCTCCCACCAAATGCGAGCCATGGAGGAGGCTCATCTTAAGGACATCGATGATCTGCTGGAGGAGCAGAGAAAATTTAAAAATTACCCTAATTTTTTTGGTTATTTATATATTTATGTTAAAAAATAATTCTATTTTGTTAAAGATTATTTTATAAAACTATAATGTTAAATCAAATTTATTGCGTTTTGTTTGATTGGAAACAAAGGGTACAGATAGTGTTGCCCATATTAATAATTATTTTTCATTACTGTAATCTTTCAAGGGTTTCAAGTTCAACTGGTTTATGTGCTAGATCTGGTAAGGTTTTTGGTAAGGCTGTAAAACACACCCGGAAAGGGCTAGAGGGCTGCAAAAGGCAGCAAAATGTAGGTAAATCCCCTGCAAACAAATGTAGATAGGGAAATGATGAGTTAACATAAAATAAATAAAAATTAAACAATATTAATTGGAGTGAGGTCCCATAGCACAGAATCAGGCTTCAAGTCACCCACCAATGGAGAAGGTCACTTACTATTATTTCGACCCCAGCACCCAGACAAAGGAGAGAGGTCCCACAGCAGAGAATCAGGCATCATATCAACCACCACAGGAGTAGGCCACCATTTAGTTACTTTGACCCCTTCACCCAGACAGAGGAGAGAGGCCCCACAGCAGAGAATCAGGCATCATATCAACCACCACAGGAGTAGGCCACCATTTAGTTACTTTGACCCCTTCACCCAGACAGAGGAGAGAGGCCCCACAGCAGAGAATCAGGCATCATATCAACCACCACAGGAGTAGGCCACCATTTAGTTACTTTGACCCCTTCACCCAGACAGAGGAGAGAGGTCCCACAGCAGAGAATCAGGCATCATATCAACCACCACAGGAGTAGGCCACCATTTAGTTACTTTGACCCCTTCACCCAGACAGAGGAGAGAGGCCCCACAGCAGAGAATCAGGCATCATATCAACCACCACAGGAGTAGGCCACCATTTAGTTACTTTGACCCCTTCACCCAGACAGAGGAGAGAGGCCACACAGCACATATTCAGGCATCATATCAACCACCACAGGAGAAGGCCTCCATTTCAGTGACTTAGGCCCTTTGGACCCAGACAGAGGAGAGAGGTCAGGAGATTAGCTTCATATCCCCCAGCACAGCAGAAGACCGCATTTATTTGACTTAGGCCTCAGCACCCAGACAGAGGACAGAGGTAGCATGGCAGAGGTTATGGCTTTATGTCACCCGATAGTTTAACAGGCCACTTTCATCTAGTTAGGCCCGGCGCCCAGACAGAGGAGAGTTTCATTCAACTGTGGGTTACATAAAATTTGTATTAAATAAAGAAGTGGCCCGTAGTACAACAAGACATGTTTTAGGCAGTTATTAAGGACTACTCTGCACAAGGGAGGGACAGGTCCTGTGGGATCCATGCCTGGTTCATCTTTATGAACGTCAGCTTGTCCACATTGGCTGTGGACAGGCGGCTGCGCTTGTCAGTAATGACGCCCCGCCGTGCTGAATACGCGTTCTGATAAAACGCTGGCCGCCGGGCAGGAAAGCACCTCCAAGGCATAACATGCTAACTCTGGCCACGTGGACAATTTTGAAACCCAGAAGTTGAATGGGGCCGAACCGTCCGTCAGTACGTGGAGGGGTGTGCAGACATACTGTTCAACCATGTTAGTGAAATGCTGCCTCCTGCTAACACGTTCCGTATCAGGTGGTGGGGCAGTTAGCTGTGGCGTGGAGACAAAACTTGTCCACATTTCTGCCATGCTAACCCTGCCCTCAGAGGAGCTGGCCGTGATACTGCTGCGTGGGCGACCTCTAGCTCCTCCTCTGCCTTGGCCTTGGCCTTCCACCTGTTCCCCTGTGACAGTTGGGAATGCTCTCAGGAGCGCTGCCTACCAGCGTGCGCTAGTACTCACGCATCTTCCTATCACGCCCAGTGCAGGAAGTAAAGTGGGCACATTGTCTTTGTACCGGGATCCAGCAGGGTGGCCACCCATTCAGCCACCATTGGGCACTTCGCAGTCGGAGGCACTGCAGCAGTAAACTCAGGGCCAGTCAGAGTAGATGGGACAACTGCCTCTGTGGGAGGCGATCACTTCGTCACCGTACCCCTGGCACCCAGACAGAGGAGAGAGGTCCCACAGCAAGGAATCATGCGTCATATCAACCACCACCGGAGAAGGCCACTTTCATTTATTTTGGACCAGCACCCAGACAGAGGAGAGAGGTCCCACAGCAAGGAATCATGCGTCATATCAACCACCAACGGAGAAGGCCACTCTCATTTATTTTGGACCAGCACCCAGACAGAGGAGAGAGGTCCCACAGCAAGGAATCATGCATCATATCAACCACCACCGGAGAAGGCCACTCTCATTTATTTTGGACCCAGCACCCAGACAGAGGAGAGAGGTCCCACAGCAAGGAATCATGCGTCATATCAACCACCACCGGAGAAGGCCACTTCATTTATTTTGGACCAGCACCCAGACAGAGGAGAGAGGTCCCACAGCAAGGAATCATGCGTCATATCAACCACCACCGGAGAAGGCCACTCATTTATTTCTGGACCAGCACCCAGACAGAGGAGAGAGGTCCCACAGCAAGGAATCATGCCTCATATCAACCACCACCGGAGAAGGCCACTTCATTTATTTTGGACCAGCACCCAGACAGAGGAGAGAGGTCCCACAGCAAGGAATCATGCGTCATATCAACCACCACCGGAGAAGGCCACTCATTTATTTTTGGACCAGCACCCAGACAGAGGAGAGAGGTCCCACAGCAAGGAATCATGCGTCATATCAACCACCACCGGAGAAGGCCACTCATTTATTTTGGACCAGCACCCAGACAGAGGAGAGAGGTCCCACAGCAAGGAATCATGCGTCATATCAACCACCACCGGAGAAGGCCACTCTCATTTATTTTGGACCAGCACCCAGACAGAGGAGACAGGTCCCACAGCAAGGAATCATGCGTCATATCAACCACCACCGGAGAAGGCCACTCTCATTTATTTTGGACCAGCACCCAGACAGAGGAGAGAGGTCCCACAGCAAGGAATCATGCGTCATATCAACCACCACCGGAGAAGGCCACTCTCATTTATTTTTGGACCAGCACCCAGACAGAGGAGAGAGGTCCCACAGCAAGGAATCATGCGTCATATCAACCACCACCGGAGAAGGCCACTCTCATTTATTTTTGGACCAGCACCCAGACAGAGGAGAGAGGTCCCACAGCAAGGAATCATGCGTCATATCAACCACCACCGGAGAAGGCCACTCTCATTTATTTTGGACCAGCACCCAGACAGAGGAGAGAGGTCCCACAGCAAGGAATCATGCGTCATATCAACCACCACCGGAGAAGGCCACTCATTTATTTTGGACCAGCACCCAGACAGAGGAGAGAGGTCCCACAGCAAGGAATCATGCGTCATATCAACCACCACCGGAGAAGGCCACTCATTTATTTTGGACCAGCACCCAGACAGAGGAGAGAGGTCCCACAGCAAGGAATCATGCGTCATATCAACCACCACCGGAGAAGGCCACTCTCATTTATTTTGGACCAGCACCCAGACAGAGGAGAGAGGTCCCACAGCAAGGAATCATGCGTCATATCAACCACCACCGGAGAAGGCCACTCCATTTATTTTGGACCAGCACCCAGACAGAGGAGAGAGGTCCCACAGCAAGGAATCATGCGTCATATCAACCACCACCGGAGAAGGCCACTTCATTTATTTTGGACCAGCACCCAGACAGAGGAGAGAGGTCCCACAGCAAGGAATCATGCGCTCATATCAACCACCACCGGAGAAGGCCACTCTCATTTATTTTGGACCAGCACCCAGACAGAGGAGAGAGGTCCCACAGCAAGGAATCATGCGTCATATCAACCACCAACGGAGAAGGCCACTCTCATTTATTTTGGACCAGCACCCAGACAGAGGAGAGAGGTCCCACAGCAAGGAATCATGCGTCATATCAACCACCAACGGAGAAGGCCACTCATTTATTTTGGACCAGCACCCAGACAGAGGAGAGAGGTCCCACAGCAAGGAATCATGCGTCATATCAACCACCACCGGAGAAGGCCACTCTCATTTATTTTGGACCAGCACCCAGACAGAGGAGAGAGGTCCCACAGCAAGGAATCATGCGTCATATCAACCACCACCGGAGAAGGCCACTCTCATTTATTTTGGACCAGCACCCAGACAGAGGATACAGGTCCCACAGCAAGGAATCATGCGTCATATCAACCACCACCGGAGAAGGCCACTCATTTATTTTGGACCAGCACCCAGACAGAGGAGAGAGGTCCCACAGCAAGGAATCATGCGTCATATCAACCACCACCGGAGAAGGCCACTCTCATTTATTTTGGACCAGCACCCAGACAGAGGAGAGAGGTCCCACAGCAAGGAATCATGCGTCATATCAACCACCACCGGAGAAGGCCACTCATTTATTTTGGACCAGCACCCAGACAGAGGAGAGAGGTCCCACAGCAAGGAATCATGCGTCATATCAACCACCACCGGAGAAGGCCACTCTCATTTATTTTGGACCAGCACCCAGACAGAGGAGAGAGGTCCCACAGCAAGGAATCATGCGTCATATCAACCACCACCGGAGAAGGCCACTCTCATTTATTTTGGACCAGCACCCAGACAGAGGAGAGAGGTCCCACAGCAAGGAATCATGCGTCATATCAACCACCACCGGAGAAGGCCACTCTATTTATTTTGGACCAGCACCCAGACAGAGGATACAGGTCCCACAGCAAGGAATCATGCGTCATATCAACCACCACCGGAGAAGGCCACTTCATTTATTTTGGACCAGCACCCAGACAGAGGATACAGGTCCCACAGCAAGGAATCATGCGTCATATCAACCACCACCGGAGAAGGCCACTTCATTTATTTTGGACCAGCACCCAGACAGAGGAGAGAGGTCCCACAGCAAGGAATCATGCGTCATATCAACCACCACCGGAGAAGGCCACTCTCATTTATTTTGGACCAGCACCCAGACAGAGGAGAGAGGTCCCACAGCAAGGAATCATGCGTCATATCAACCACCACCGGAGAAGGCCACTCTCATTTATTTTTGGACCAGCACCCAGACAGAGGAGAGAGGTCCCACAGCAAGGAATCATGCGTCATATCAACCACCACCGGAGAAGGCCACTTCATTTATTTTGGACCAGCACCCAGACAGAGGAGAGAGGTCCCACAGCAAGGAATCATGCGTCATATCAACCACCACCGGAGAAGGCCACTTCATTTATTTTGGACCAGCACCCAGACAGAGGAGACAGGTCCCACAGCAAGGAATCATGCGTCATATCAACCACCACCGGAGAAGGCCACTCATTTATTTTGGACCAGCACCCAGACAGAGGATAGAGGTCCCACAGCAAGGAATCATGCGTCATATCAACCACCACCGGAGAAGGCCACTCATTTATTTTGGACCAGCACCCAGACAGAGGAGAGAGGTCCCACAGCAAGGGAATCATGCGTCATATCAACCACCACCGGAGAAGGCCACTCATTTATTTTGGACCAGCACCCAGACAGAGGATAGAGGTCCCACAGCAAGGAATCATGCGTCATATCAACCACCACCGGAGAAGGCCACTCATTTATTTTGGACCAGCACCCAGACAGAGGAGACAGGTCCCACAGCAAGGAATCATGCGTCATATCAACCACCACCGGAGAAGGCCACTCTCATTTATTTTGGACCAGCACCCAGACAGAGGATACAGGTCCCACAGCAAGGAATCATGCGTCATATCAACCACCACCGGAGAAGGCCACTCTCATTTATTTTGGACCAGCACCCAGACAGAGGATAGAGGTCCCACAGCAAGGAATCATGCGCCATATCAACCACCACCGGAGAAGGCCACTCTCATGTTATTTTGGACCAGCACCCAGACAGAGGAGAGAGGTCCCACAGCAAGGAATCATGCGTCATATCAACCACCACCGGAGAAGGCCACTTCATTTATTTTGGACCAGCACCCAGACAGAGGATACAGGTCCCACAGCAAGGAATCATGCGTCATATCAACCACCACCGGAGAAGGCCACTTCATTTATTTTGGACCAGCACCCAGACAGAGGATACAGGTCCCACAGCAAGGAATCATGCGTCATATCAACCACCACCGGAGAAGGCCACTCTCATTTATTTTGGACCAGCACCCAGACAGAGGATACAGGTCCCACAGCAAGGAATCATGCGTCATATCAACCACCACCGGAGAAGGCCACTCTCATGTATTTTGGACCAGCACCCAGACAGAGGAGAGAGGTCCCACATCAAGGAATCATGCATCATATCAACCACCACCGGAGAAGGCCACTTCATTTATTTTGGACCAGCACCCAGACAGAGGATACAGGTCCCACAGCAAGGAATCATGCGCTCATATCAACCACCACCGGAGAAGGCCACTTTCATGTATTTTGGACCAGCACCCAGACAGAGGAGAGAGGTCCCACATCAAGGAATCATGCGTCATATCAACCACCACCGGAGAAGGCCACTCTCATTTATTTTGGACCAGCACCCAGACAGAGGAGAGAGTTTTCACAGCAGAGAATCAGGCATTTAGATCACCCACCACAGGAGTAGGCCATCATTTAATGGGACCCCGGCAACCATGTCAGATGGCACAAACATCAGTTTCACATCACCCAGCACAAGAGAAGGCCACTTTGAGAGACTTTGACCCCTGCACCCAGACGGAGGAGAGAGGTTTCACAGCAGAGAATCAGGCATTTAGATCACCCACCACAGGAGTAGGCCATCATTTAATGGGACCCCGGCAACCATGTCAGATGGCACAAACATCAGTTTCACATCACCCAGCACAAGAGAAGGCCACTTTGAGAGACTTTGACCCCTGCACCCAGACGGAGGAGAGAGGTTTCACAGCAGAGAATCAGGCATTTAGATCACCCACCACAGGAGTAGGCCATCATTTAATGGGACCCCGGCAACCATGTCAGATGGCACAAACATCAGTTTCACATCACCCAGCACAAGAGAAGGCCACTTTGAGAGACTTTGACCCCTGCACCCAGACGGAGGAGAGAGGTCCCACAGCAGAGATTCAGGCATTTATATCAGCCAGCACAGGAGAAGGCCGCTTTCAGTGACTTAGGCCTTAGCACCGACACAGAGGAGACAGGTCAGATAGCACAAGCATCAGTTTCACATCAACCACCACAGGAGAAGGGCACTTTTAGAGACTTTGACCCCTGCAGCCACACGGAGGAGAGAGGTCCCACAGCAGAGATTCAGGCATTTATATCAGCCAGCACAGGAGAAGGCCGCTTTCAGTGACTTAGGCCTTAGCACCGACACAGAGGAGACAGGTCAGATAGCACAAGCATCAGTTTTACATCAACCACCACAGGAGTAGGCCACCTTTTGTTTCTTTGACCCCTGCACCCAGAAAGAGGAGAGAGGTCCCACAGCAGAGATTCAGGCATTTATATCAGCCACCACAGGAGAAGGCCGCTTTCAGTGACTTTGGCCCCCTGCACCCACACAAAGGAGACATGTCAGACAGCACAAGTATAACATTCATATCACCCAGCACAGGAGAAGGACACTTTCATGTACTTTGGCCCCGGCACCCAGACAGACGGAAGGTTCATTCAACTCTGGGTTGCACCCCAAGATCCTACTTAATTTCAAAAATTGATTTTTCAATGAAGAAGTGGCCAGGAGTACAAGACAACATGGTTTAAGGCAGTTATTAAGGACTACTCTGCACAAGGGAGGGTCAGGTCTTGTGGGATCCATGCCTGGTTCATTTTTATAAACGTCAGCTTGTCCACGTTGGCTGCGGACAGGCGGCTGCGTTTGTCAGTAATGACGCCCTGCCGTGCTGAATACACGCTCAGATAAAACGCTGGCCGCCGGGCAGGCCAGCACCTCCAAGGCATAACATGCTAATTCTGGCCACGTGGACAATTTGGAAACCCAGAAGTTGAATGGGGCCGAACCATCCGTCAGTACGTGGAGTTGTGTGCAGACGTACTGTTCAACCATGTTAGTGAAATGTTGCCTCCTGCTAACACGTTCCGTATCAGGTGGTGGGGCAGTTAGCTGTGGCGTGGAGACAAAACTTTTCCACATTTCTGCCATGCTAACCCTGCCCTCAGAGGAGCTGGCCGTGACACTGCTGCGTGGGCGACCTCTAGCTCCTCCTCTGCCTTGGCCTTCCACCTGTTCCCCTGTGACAGTTGGGAATGCTCTCAGGAGCGCGTCTACCAGTGTGCGCTTGTACTCACGCATCTTCCTATCACGCTCCAGTGCAGGAAGTAAAGTGGGCACATTGTCTTTGTACCGTGGATCCAGCAGGGTGGCCACCCAGTAGTCAGCACACGTTAAAATGTGGGCAACTCTGCTGTCGCTGCGCAGGCACTGCAGCATGTAATCGCTCATGTGTGCAAGGCTCCCAGAGGTAAGGACAAGCTGTCCTCTGTGGGAGGCGTATCGTCATCATCCTCTGTATCCCCCCAGCCACGCACCAGGGATGTGCCTGCGCTGTGCTGGGTGCCACCCCGCTGTGAACCTGCTTCATCCTCATCCTCCTCCACCTCCTCCTCATCCTCCTCGTCCTCCAGTAGTGGTCCCTGGCTGGCCACATTTGTACCTGCCCTCTGCTGTTGCAAAAACCTCCCTCTGAGCCACTTCTAACAGACTGGCCTGAAAGTGCTAAAACGACCCGTCATCCTCCTCCTCCTCCTCCTGGCCCTGGCCCACCTCCTCTTCCATCATCGCCCTAAGCGTTTTCTCTAGGAGACATAGAATTGGTATCGTCACGCTGATAACAGTGGCATCGCCACTGGCCATGTTGGTGGCGTACTCTAAACAGCGCAACAGGGCACACAGGTCTCGCATGGAGGCCCAATCATTGGTGGTGAAGTGGTGCTGTTCCGCAGTGCGACTGACCCGTGCAGTGCTGCAGCTGAAACTCCACTATGGCCTGCTGCTGCTCGCACAGTCTCTCCAGCATGTGCAAGGTGGAGTTCCACCGGGTGGGCACGTCGCATATTAGGCGGTGAGCGGGAAGGCCGAAGTTCCGCTGTAGCGCTGACAGGCGAGCAGCGGCAGGATGTGAACGCCGGAAGCGCGCACAGACGGCCCGCACTTTATGCAGCAGCTCTGACATGTCTGGGTAGTTGTGAATGAACTTTTGCACCACCAAATTCAGCACATGCGCCAGGCAAGGGATGTGCGCCAAACCGGCTAGTCCCAGAGCTGCCACGAGATTTCGCCCATTATCGCACACCACCAGGCCGGGCTTGAGGCCCACCGGCAGCAACCACTGGTCGGTCTGTTGTTCAATACCCCGCCACAACTCCTGCGCGGTGTGGGGCCTGTCCCCCAAACATATGAGTTTCAGAATGGCCTGCTGACGCTTACCCCGGGCTGTGCTGAAGTTGGTGGTGAAGGTGTGTGGCTGACTGGATGAGCTGGTGGAAGCAGAGGAGGAGGAGGAGGAAGCCGAGTAGGAGGAGGAGGCTACAGGAGGCAAAGAATGATGCCCTGTGATCCTTGGCGGCGGAAGGACGTGCGCCAAGGAACTCTCCGCCTGGGGCCCAGCCGCCACTACATTTACCCAGTGTGCAGTTAGGGAGATATAGCGTCCCTGGCCGTGCTTACTGGTCCACGTATCTGTGGTTAGGTGGACCTTGCCACAAATGGCGTTGCGCAGTGCACACTTGATTTTATCGGACACTTGCATGTGCAGGGAAGGCACGGCTGTCTTGGAGAAGTAGTGGCGGCTGGGAACCACATACTGGGGGACAGCCATGGCCATCAGCTGTTTGAAGCTGTCTGTGTCCACCAGCCGGAATGACAGCATTTCAAAGGCCAGTAGTTTAGAAATGCTGGCATTCAGGCCAAGGGCTCGAGGGTGACTAGGTGGGAATTTGCGCTTCCTCTCAAAGGTTTGAGAGATGGAGAGCTGAACGCTGCTGTGTGAAATAGTGGAGACGCTAGGTGACGGTGGCGGTGGTGGTGGTCGGTGGCACATCCTCTGTTTGCTGCTCGGCAGGTGGCAACATTCCTCTCGAGGCGGAAGCCGAGGCAGCAGCGGTAGAGGGAGCAGGGGAGCCTGAGCGGGTTCCTTGTTTTTAAGGTGTGTACTCCACTGCAGTTCATGCTTTGCATGTAGATGCCTGATCATGCAGGTGGTGCTCAGGTTAAGAACGCAATGCCTCGCCTCAGGGTCTGATGGCACAGCGTGCAAACCACTCTGGTCTTGTCCTCAGCACATTGTTTGAAGAAGTGCCATGCCAGGGAACTCCTTGAAGATGCCTTTGGGGTGCTGGGTCCCTGTTGGCGCTGGCCAATAGCAGGCGAACTCTCTGGACGGCGGCTGTTCTGCTTTTGCCCCTGCTCCCTCTTTGGCTTCGCTGTTGTCTCGGTCTCACCACTGCCTCTTCCTCTGAACTATTTAAGTCAGCGGCACGACCTTCAGTCCATGTGGGGTCTAAGACCTCATCGTCCTCTGCATCGTTTTCCACCCAGTCTTCCTCCCTGACCTCCTCCTGTTCAGTCTGCACACTGCAATAAGACGCGGCAGTGGGCACCAGTGTTTCGTCATCATCAGAGACTCGGTCACTCTGCTGTGGTGGTATTCCCATGTCCTCATCATCTGGATACATAAGTGGTTGTGCGCCAGTGCATGGAATGTCTTCCACCGCTGGGGAAGGGCTAGGTGGACGCCCCTGAAAACCGTGGGAGCAGAGTCTTCAAACAGAATAAGAGACTGCTGCATAACTTGAGGCTCAGCCAGTTTCCCTGATATGCATGGGGGTGATGTGACAGACTGATGGGCTTGGTTTTCAGGTGCCACCTGTGCGCTTTCCGCAGAAGACTGGGCGGAAGACAATGTGGTGAACGTGCTGGAAGCACTGTCGGCCACCCAATCGACTAATGCCTGTACCTGCTCAGGCCTTACCATCCTCATAACGGCATTGGGCCCCACCAAATATCGCTGTAAATTCTGCCGGCTACTTGAGGGAGTTGGTTCACTACTTTGTGCGCCTGAGGCCGAACGGCCACGTCCTCTGCCAGCAACAGAGGCTCCACGGACACCACCACGACCGCGTCCTCGTCCCTTAATAGAATGTTTCTCATTGTTGCGATTCAACTCGCACCACAATAAAATATATTATTTTTAGCCCCAAAATTCCCACACTGGAAGATATAATTCCTTTTCCGGTATTAATTACAAGAAAACTGCTGCAAATTGGACACCAGAATTTTTAATATGCTAGTTTTGGTACATAGATTCCCACACGGGAGATATAATTCCTTTTACAGGAGTAAAAACGTGAGGCCTACTGTTTCTGGTCTAACAAACACCAGATTGATTAAATTGGCCTTTTTTTCACCAAAATTACAACACTGGACAATAATGCCTTTTGGCGGTATTAATTACAAGAACACTGCTGCTAATTGGACACCAGAATTTTTATAATGCTAGTTTGTGTACATAAATTCCCACACTGGAAGATATAATTCCTTTTTCCGGTATTAATTACAAGAAAACTGCAGCAAATTGGACACCAGAATTTTTAAAATGCTAGTTTTGGTACATAGATTCCCACACGGGAGATATTATTCCTTTTACAGGAGTGAAAACGTGAGGCCTACTGTTTCTGGTCTAACAAACACCAGATTGATTAAATTGGCCTTTTTTTCACCAAAATTACAACACTGGACAATAATGCCTTTTGGCGGTATTAATTACAAGAACACTGCTGCTAATTGGACACCAGAATTTTTATAATGCTAGTTTGTGTACATAAATTCCCACACTGGAAGATATAATTCCTTTTTCCGGTATTAATTACAAGAAAACTGCTGCAAATTGGACACCAGAATTTTTAATATGCTAGTTTTGGTACATAGATTCCCACACGGGAGATATAATTCCTTTTACAGGAGTAAAAACGTGAGGCCTACTGTTTCTGGTCTAACAAACACCAGATTGATTAAATTGGCCTTTTTTCACCAAAATTACAACACTGGACAATAATGCCTTTTGGCGGTATTAATTACAAGAAAACTGCTGCAAATTGGACACCAGAATTTTTAAAATGCTAGTTTTGGTACATAGATTCCCACACGGGAGATATAATTCCTTTTACAGGAGTAAAAACGTGAGGCCTAGTGTTTCTGGTCTAACAAACACCAGATTGATTAAATTGGTCTTTTTTTCACCAAATTTACAACACTGGACGATATAATGCCTTTTGGCGGTATTATTTACAAGAAAACTGCTGCAAATTGGACATCTGAATTTTTAAAATGCTAGTTTTGGTACATAGATTCCCACACGGGAGATATAATTCCTTTTACAGGAGTAAAAATGTGAGGCCTAGTGTTTCTGGTCTAACAAACACCAGATTGATTAAATTGGCCTTTTTTCACCAAAATTACAACACTGGACATAATGCCTTTGGCGGTATTAATTACAAGAACACTGCTGCTAATTGGACACCAGAATTTTTATAATGCTAGTTTGTGTACATAAATTCACACTGGAAGATATAATTCCTTTTCCGGTATTAATTACAAGAAAACTACTGCAAATTGGACACTAGAATTTTTAAAATGCTAGTTTTGGTACATAGATTCCCACACGGGAGATATAATTCCTTTTACAGGAGTAAAAACGTGAGGCCTACTGTTTCTGGTCTAACAAACACCAGATTGATTAAATTGGCCTTTTTTCACCAAAATTACAACACTGGACAATAATGCCTTTTGGCGGTATTATTTACAAGAAAACTGCTGCAAATTGGACATCTGAATTTTTAAAATGCTAGTTTTGGTACATAGATTCCCACACGGGAGATATAATTCCTTTTACAGGAGTAAAAACGTGAGGCCTAGTGTTTCTGGTCTAACAAACACCAGATTGATTAAATTGGCCTTTTTTCACCAAAATTACAACACTGGACGATATAATGCCTTTGGCGGTATTAATTACAAG
The DNA here is from genome assembly GCA_033119425.1 of Bufotes viridis. NCBI lineage: Eukaryota > Metazoa > Chordata > Amphibia > Anura > Bufonidae > Bufotes > Bufotes viridis. Next base: position 274,547,978 of record CM065591.1, read on the forward strand.
AGGACTGCTGGTATTTCAGAACACCGGAATTTTTAAAATGCTAGTTTTGCTAGATAAATTTCCCACACTGGGAGAAATATTGCCTAAGCCTTTTTACAGTATTAATTACAACAGGAGTGCTTCTTCTGGTCTAACACCAGAATAATTTTATTATTACGGTGAAAGCTTTTTCTAATTTATATTTCTGGCACATAAAAAAATATATATTTCTGGCTGACAGTATTGGACAAAGTAGTGGCACTGGCTAGCCTAGCTGGAACAGCACATTCATGGGATTTGCTATCCAAGTGGGTTACTTTCAGTTTCACCACTGATATATTAAATATCTTTGCAGTTAGTATGGGTGACACAAGCACAGCCAAACCCCTGATGTAGTATATCTATGAAAAAATCGACTATTACATGAGATTAATGGACGTTGTGGCAGCTTTGCTGTAGCACCACAAGTCCCAAAATGGCCGCCGCCTATCAGCCCAGTAACATGTGCCAGAAAACAGTCTGCCCAGCCAGAAAAAAATAGACTTTGACTGAGCAGCTGAATCGCTGTTGTTCTGATTCACAGGTGTAGATTTTTCACTTCTTTGGAGCTTTGGTTTAGACTCTGTGGCAGCAAGTGCTGGCGCACCACAAGTCCCAAAATGGCCACTGCCGGTCAGCCCAGTTACATGTGCCAGTAAAAATCGCTCTGGCCAGTCTCAACAAAATAGTGACTTTCAGTGAACAGCTCAGCTGAGTTGTTCTGATGCACAGGTGTAGAAAGGTAGATCATTCAATCACTTCTTTATCCCTGCCTATCTCGCCCTCACAGAAGCTGCATCCTCTCCCTACACTAGTCAGAGCAGTGTGACGTGCGGCGCCACGTGACTCCAGCTTAAATAGAGGCTGGGTCACATGCTGCACTTGGCCAATCACAGCCATGCCATTAGTAGGCATGGCTGTGATGGGCTCTTAGGGCAAGAAGTAAAACGCTAGCTGATTAGCTGCTATGCAGCCCTTCAGAAAGCGGGAAGAAATCGACGAACACCGGACCCGAACCCGAACTTTTTTGAAAATGTCCGTGTTCGGGTCCGTGTCACGGACACCCCAAAATTCGGTACGAACCCGAACGATTTTCGAACTGTTCGCTCAACACTAGTTACTACCATAAATAACAGCATCGCCATATACAAGGTCCTGGAAAGGTCATGTAGTGTCACGGTCATCCGGCATCTATTCACTCCTCTGACGGATTATTTTTTTAAAGTGTGTAGAAGCCACACAGGGGCCCCCACTCTGCAGATTTATCAAAGAGACATCATGGAGATTTTACCGCTTATAACTGCAGCGCTGAGCGCAGAATACAATTTTTTTTCCACCAAAATAAGTCACAAAAGATTTTACCACATATAATTGCAGCGCTGAATTAAATTTTTTCCACTGAAATATTTTTAAAAAGATTTTACCGCATATAACTGCAGCGTTCAACACTGAATATCTTTTTCTACTGATATACGCCACTTAAGGCTTTACCACATATAACTGGAACAGTAAACCGCTAGTATATTTAGCTTTTTCCACGTATATATGCCACTAAAGGCTTTTCAACAGAGGATTATAGGCTGTCAGTTTCAAAAAAACAACAGCGCCTGAGGCTGAGTGATCTGAAGTGAACGGGATGTAGCAGCGGAAGTGGGTCCGCGCTGGAAGAGTGAGACGCGGTCCTCGTGCAGTTTCTGTGCTGCAGAAAAGTCCCCGTAGTGTCCAGTATACAATACCTCAGATAGATGCGGGCTGGTGTGAATTAGTTCGCATTTTTGTGCAGGGTTAGTGCATAGTGTATTCACCTATATTGGTGCGCTGCTCTTATGGACGTCATCACGTAAGCGTGCAGTGTGTAAACCGTAAATACAAAATTTCCCAACAACGTAATTCGGTCCATACCGCAAAAAGGACTTTCCCACATATAACTGCAGCACTGAACGTTGAAAATATCTTGATTTTTCTACAGAAATACGCCACTAAGGGCTTTACCACATATAACTGCAACAGTGAATGCTGAATATATTTTTATTTTTCTACTGATATAGTCAATAAAGGTTTTTCAAGATATAAGTGCAGCAGCAAATGGTGAATGTATATATCTTTTTCTACTGATTTACATCAATAAAGGTTTTTAAAGGTATAAGTGCAGGAGCAAATGTCGAATATATATTTATTTTTCTACTGCTACACATCAATAAAGGTTTTTCAAGATATAAATGCAGTAGCAAATGGCAAATGTATATTTCTTTTTCTACTGATATACGTCACTAAAGGTTTTTCTACATATAAGTGCACCAGCGAATGGTGAATGTATGTTTCTTTTTCTACTGCAATGTGCCAGTAAAGGCTTTTTCAGATATAACTGCAACAGTGAACTGAGAATATATTTTTCTTGTGGTACTGAAATACGCCCCTATACACTTTCACCAGAAATAACTGCAGAAGTGACCTGAGAATATATTTTTCTTGTTGGACTAAAATAGGCCACTATATGCTTTCAACAGAAATAACTGCAGAAGTGACCAGAGAATATATTTTTTTTATTGGACTGAAATACGCCCCTATACACTTTCACCAGAAATAACTGCAGAAGTGACCTAAGAATATATTTTTCTTGTAGTACTGAAATACACCCCTATACAATTTCACCAGAAATAACTGCAGAAGTGACCTGAGAATATATTTTTCTTGTAGTACTGAAATACTCCCCTATACGCTTTCACCAGAAATAACTGCAGAAATGACCTGAAAATATATTTTTCTTGTTGGACTGAAAACAGAAAACTATTAAAGAATGAAGTGCATATATATATTTTTTTGTAGTACTGAAATACGCCCCTATATGCCTTCAACAGAAATAACTGCAACAGTGCAGTGTGTATATATTTTTCTTGTAGTACTGAAATATGCCCCTATACGCTTTCACCAGAAATAACTGCAGAAGTGACCTGAGAATATATTTTTTCTTGTTGGACTAAAAACAGAAAACTATTAAAGAGTGAAGTGCGTATATATTTTTCTTGTAGTACTGAAATACGCCCCTATACTCTTTTACCAGAAATAACTGTAGAAGTGACCTAAGAATATATTTTTGTTGTTCGACTGAAATAGGCCACTATATGCTTTCAACAGAAATAACTGCAGAAGTGAACTGAGAATATATTTTTCATGTAGTACTGAAATATGCCGCTATACGCTTTTACCAGAAATAACTGCAACAGTGCAGTGCGTATATATTTTTCTTGTAGTACTGATATATGCCCCTATACGCTTTCACCTGAAATTACTGCAGCAGTGAACTGAAAATATATTTTTCTTGTTGGACTGAAATAGGCCACTATACTCTTTCAACAGAAATCTATTAAAAAGTGAAGTCACATATATTTTTCTTGTAGTACTGAAATACGCCCCTATAGGCTTTCACCAGAAATAACTGCATTAGTGACTTTAGAATATATTTTTTTGTAAGACTGAAATAGGCCCCTATACGCTTTCAACAAAAATAACTTCAGAAGTGAACTGAGAATATATTTTTCTTGTAGTACTAAAATACGCCCCTATACACTTTTACCAAAAATAACTGCAGAAGTGACCCGAGAATATATTTTTCTTTTTGGACTGAAATACGCCCCTATACGCTTTCAACAGAAATAACTGCAACAGTGCAGTGCGTATATATTTATCTTTTTTTAACTGAAATACGCCCCTGTACGCTTTCACCAGCAATAACTGCAACAGTGCAGTGCGTATATATTTTTCTTGTTGTACTGAAATATTCCCCTATACGCTTTCAACAGAAATAACTTCAGAAGTGAAATGCATATATATTTTTCTTGTAGTACTGAATAAATTACTAAGATATAAGCCACTAAAGGCTTTTCGCCATAACACTTGCAGCCCAATAACAAAAATCTTTCCCTGCATTTTTAAATCACTTTCCTATCAATATCCCTAGCGCCTTCTGACGTCTCTCCCTGCACTACGATGCTGTGAAATGATTCCTCCGTATCCTTTCCCAGCACTTATAAATCGTTTTTTCTGTCTTTTTTTTCCACAATCATTTTTCCACTTGCTGTCTCTAGTGCCTTCACACCTCTATCCCTGCACTCTGAACGCTGGAAAATGTCTGTAAGATGGCCGCCATATTTATAGGGCTGTGACATCACAGGGCTGGCTGCTGATTGGCTACATGCAGGCATGTCAATCTGGGTGATCCTACCTTTTCAGTGTTCCTTGCCCCATGTCCTCAGTCCTAACACGTGTAGCCGCCATTTAGGAAAATTGTGATTCGTTACCATAAAGCGCAAGGAAATTTGCATTAGTTGCGAATCGAACTTTTCAAGAAATTCTAAGCGAATTCCACTTCGTCAGCTTTGTTTCGCTCATCTCTACTTGTTATAAGCGGCACAACAGCACCTTCGCTGCCAGGCTAAACCCTCTTGACACTGGGTTACACCAGCACCACAGCAGCACTTCCCACCATGCAACACTGCACCATGTGAACAGATCACAAAAGCTCATCGTTCCATGTGTTCTTAGAAACCAGACTGAAACCAAGTAGGCATTAACCCTCTACAGTCTCCTGCAAATCAAAAACATCTGAGTCGAATGGACTGTTGATACCATAAACAATAATACAAAAGCATAAGAAGTTTCAATTATGTGAAACTGTAATGAAAAAACAAGAATCACACAGCCACATGTTATACTTTGATCTATTACTTCTAAAGATAATTTTTATTCTAATAATAATTTAAAGAGAAACTAAACTTTTGTAAAAATGTCTTTTAAAATGTTCTAAATATATATATATTCAAATTTTTGTAATATACAATAATAACCTTATGTGTTTTCCCACACAAATAGGCACCCAAAGTCCGGGTGCTTTTGCACCTTTAAATCATTATTTTAGTACAGCACTAACATGTCAGAGGAGTAAAGATTTCACTGGGCCGCAGTGAACACACACCAGTGGCACAGGCCAGAGCACACATTGCCCGTTCTGCTCAGCTGAAAGCTCTCCACAGTACATAGGTACAGGAGTAGCAATGTGCTACAGAGAGCCTTGAGCTGAGCAGAGCGGGCACAGATAGGAGCCACTCCGCTCAGCTAAATCCTTGCATAACACATCTGTACAGGTTACAGGGTACCCATGTGCTGTGCCAGAATATAACCGAGTTTAAGGGAGCTTAGACAAGAGCCACTCCGCTCAGCTAATTCCTGGCATAATACATCCATACAGGGTACAGGGTATCCATGTGCGCTGCCAGAATATAACCAAGCTTAAGGGGAGCTCAGACAGAAGCCACTCCACTTAGCTAAATCCTGGCATAATACATCTGTACAGGGTACAGGGTACCCATGTGCTGTGCCAGTATATAACCAAGCTTAAGGGGAGCTCAGCTAAATCCTGGCATAATACATTTGTACAGAGTACCCATGTGCTGTGCCAGAATATAACCAAACTTAAGGGAGCTCAGACAGGAGCCACTCCACTCAGCTAAATCCTGGCATAATACATCTGTACAGGGTACAGGGTACTGATGTGCTGTGCCAGTATATAACCAACCTTAAAGGGTTCTGCAGTTTGTTACAACTGATGATCTATCCTCAGGATAGATCATCAGCATCTGATCGACCGGGTCTGACACCGGGACCCCCGCCGATCAGCTGTTTGAGAAGGCAGCGGCGCTGCAGCAGCGCCGCTGACCTTCTCACTGTTTACCTCTGCTAGAGCCGCCCAGTGACGTCACGACTTGTATCCAAGTGGCGTGGGCGAGGCTAAGCTCTGTTCACTGAATGGAGCTTAGCCTCGCCCACGCCACTTGATACAAGTCGTGACGTCACTGGCGAGGCTCTAGCAGAGGTAAACAGTGAGAAGGCCGCGGCACCGCTGCAGCGTCGCTGCCTTCTCAAACAGCTGATCGGCGGGGTCCCGGCCGATCAGATGCTGATGACCTTTAAGGGAAGCACAGATAGGAGCCACTCCGCTCAGCTAAATCCTGGCATAATACATCTGTACAGGGTACAGGGTGCCGATGTGCTGTGCCAGAATTTAGCCAAGCTTAAGGAGAAGTGAGACAAGAGCACCGATCTGTGCTCTGGCCTGTGCAGTGTTCACTGTGCCCACCTATGAAATCCGCACTCCAGTACAGCGCTGACGTGTTTGTACTAGGAGAATGATTTTCACCTTTGGATGCCTATTTGAGTAGAAAAACCATATAATTGATTAATAAAGTATATTACAAAAACACGTTTTGGCTTACACAAGTTTAAAGTTCTTCTTGGGACCACATGCACCACAACAACCAAACATCACCCTGTTATAGTGATGCATGATGGTCTAAAGTGATGCATATCAAATAATACAACAATGTTTCTTTGTTGAGAAATAAGCATAAGCTGAAGAGCATAATTATCTTGTTTCAGGATATAATATTTACCATGTCCCCTTTGACACATCTATAGCAAACATATTTAGAGATTAGAATCTACTTGATTATAGTTAAGCGAAGCAAGCACGGCTGGCTCCAGGTTCATGTGGGCCATTGGGCGATAAATCCCAAGCATTTTTTTACACTTACATGTCCCCCTGTGGCTCCCACACTGTATAATGACCCTCAGTGGTCCCACACACAGTATAATGACCCCCAGTGGCCCCACACACAGTATAATGACCCCATAGTCACCCCCCCCATTCATAATAATAACATTAGGGGAGTTATACTGTATGGAGGGGGCAATGGGGGTCATTATACTGTATAGTGGTCACTGGGGTATATTTACTTATATTGAATGGGGGCTCTGGGGGTCATTATACTGTGTAAGGGGCCCTCATATAATCTCAGTATAATGACCCCCAGTGACCCCCACACAGTATAATGACCCCACAGTGGCCCTCCATTCAGAATATTGACCCCCAGTCGCCTCCCATTAAGAATAATGACCCCCAGTCACCCCCACACTGAGGGTTATACTGTATGGAGGGGGTCATTATATTGAATGGGGGCTCTGGGGATCATTATACTGAATGGAGGGTCAATGGGGATTATTATACTAAATGGATTCACTGGGGTTCATTATACTGTGTAAGGGACCCTCAGTGTAATGACCCCCCGGTGGCCCCCTCACATCCCTATCAATGCTGGAGCAGGGTATAAGGGGGCACAATACTGAGTGAGGGACACAGTACAGGGTGGGGGGCACAGTCACATGACCCTGTGACATTAGAAGGTCCTTATGTTGCATGTGGTTTAGACACCACCATAATGAGAGGCCAAGGAGTGACACAGGGGCCGGGGGCCATGGATGGACAGGAGGGGTGAACACAGCACAGGGGCTCTGAGGCATGTCGTACTTTTAGTCCGGCGGCCTCTCGCCGTGCCCTGTCGTGCTGCCGCCGGAACTCCACCCCCTTCCCCATGATAGTCAATGGGGATGGAGCGGCAGTCCGGGGGCACATGTAATCTAGCGGCAGAACGGATCAGACAGCTTGTTCACCCGCCGGAACAGCCTGACGGACTCCCCTGCCGCTAATGTGAAAGTACTCTAAGAAGTAGTGGCAGGAGGTCTGTGCAGGGCAGCAATAGGAGACAGCAGGAAAGGAGACAGCAGGGGCTCCTGAGATAGGACAGGATATGGGGTGGGGTGGGTGGGGGGATGGGGGTGTCATGGAGGCAAACTGCTTAATGAAGCAGTAAAACAAATAGCATGAATCTGCTTGTCTACTTCAACATCCCAACCTTGCCAAAACCATAACTTTTATATTTTATCGTTCACATTGCCATATTAGGGCTTGTGTTTTGTGGGACAAGTTGTACTGTTAAATGGCACCATTTACGCTTGCATACAATGTAGTGGGAAGCAGGAATATAAAATCCAAATGGGATTATGGGATGAAATTATGAAAAAACACAATTCCAACAGTTTTATGGGTTTTGTTTTTATAGTGTTTCCTATGTGGCAAAACTAACCTGTTACTTTTATTCTCCATGTCGATATGATTACAATTATACCACATTTATATAGTTATTATTGCACTTTAACCCCTTAAGGACCGGAGGTTTTCTTATTTTGCATTTTCGTTTTGCGCTCCATGCCTACCCAGAGCCATAACTTTTTATTTATCGGTTCACATAGCCATATGAAGGACAAGTTGTACTTTCCAACGCCACCATTTAATATTGCATATGATGTAGTGGGAAGCGGGAAAAAATTTCCAAATCGGATGAAATTGCAAAAAAAGAAATTCCACCACAGTTTTGCGGGTTTTTAAATTCCGACGTTCAATAGTGCGATAAAACTGACCAGTTAGTTTTATTCTACAGGTCAGTATGAATGCGATACCCTAGATGTATAGGTTTTCTTGTGTTTTGATAGTGAAAAAAATTCAAAAGTGGGAAAAAATCAGTTTTACTATTTTGTTGCCATATTTTGACCCCTATAACTTTTTGTAATTATGTGTGCGGAGCTTTATGGGAGCTCATTTTTGTATCGTAATCTGATCTTTTATTGATACCATTATGGGGTGTGTATGACTTTTTGATCACCTTTTTGAGGAAATGAATCGTCCAAAAATTTTGAATCGGCCATTTGGACGCTTTTTCCGTTTTCTGTTTACCGTATGGGGATTTTTTCATATTTTGATGTGTATTTTTTATTACTTTTTTATTTTATTTTCATTTTGGCAAAAGGGGGTGATTTGAACTTTTATGTTTTTTATTTTCTTATTTTTGAAACTTTTTTTTTACACTTTCCTATAGTTCCCATAGGGAACAATAACAATCAATCACATGATTGCTATTCTCATACATTCAAATGCAATAGCATTGGAAAAAATTAGAAAATCAGTATATTTCCTATGGAGCCTATAACAGGTTAGGCTCCATAGGAAATACTACTACTAGCAGCCTGGGTTTCATTCATAGAGACCCAGGCTGCTGCTGCATGCTCCGGCTCCTCCAATGGCCACACGGGAGCCGGAGCACAAGCCGATTGTGCGTGCTCAGATGCCGTGGTCAGGATTAACCATGGCATCTGAGAGGTTAAATGTCAGCGATTGGCATTGCTGCCAGTCACGGACATGAGCCGCGGGTGTCTGCTTCAAGAAGCAGGAGGTCACCTGTGGCTATGGCGCCCCAGTGGGCAGAAGCAGACACCATCTTTAAAGACCGGACACAGGACGTACCCGTAATTCCAGTGTCCTTAAGAGGTTAATACTGGTAAAATTGGGGGCAGGACTTTTTGATCACTTTTTATTCCATTTTTAAAAGCAACCTATTCAGCTTTTTTGGGCCATTTCACTATGGCCCAAAAAAGGTGAATAAACTGCTTTAATAGTATGGGCATTTTCGCACACAGCGATGTCCTTGATGTTTATTTTTGATTGTTTATGTATTTTTATTTTGGGGAAAGGGAGGGTGATTTGAATTTTCATTTTTTTAGTATTTAAACATTTTTTTTTAATTCTTTTGAATAGTTCCCATGGGGAACTATGACAAGCAATCATTAGATTGCTTTACTCATAGACCCCAATGCAGGCTCTCCATAGGAACTAGTATGCAGCAGCCTCATATCACTCAGTAATATAGAGCCTGCTGCACACACACTCTGGCTCACTAGGGCATGCTCCGGGTTTTGAGCTCCTAGATACCATGGTCACATTTGACCACAGTATCTGAGGGGTTATGTATGCGATCAATGTTATAGTTGATCGCATATATTAGTCCCAGGTGGCACCCGGTGGCTATGGTGCACGTTGTGGTTGAAAATGAGAGACATTTTTAAACACCTGACCACCACCATAAATTTATGTGAGGCGGTGGGGAAGGAGTTAAATAATATGGATTGAAAATATAAGTCCAGGCTCAGAAATAAATATCCTTCTTTTTCCTTCTCACCAAGCATACAATTGCTTATGCTTGGAAAAAATTACTCTAGACTTCTCAGAGATGAGGATGTGACTCAGATGGTCCTGTCAGACCATCATGACAAATTTCTGAGAGTCTGGACCCACCCATTTGATTGACTACATATTGCCACCTCAACACAATAGAAGTTTACTTTTAACATATTAGTTAGACATGAGAGCCTGTTTACCTTCCTCCTACTTGGCCCCTACAACCTCACAAGAAACCCCCTTATTTTTGTTGATTCTGTCCTCCCCTCAATTACTTACAGTTTAGAACCGATCTTGCCCAGTATGCCCATTCATGTTTGATCACCTAAGGAGTTTCTAATACCTTAGCTTGCTGAATCCATTGTACAACTTTCTGAGGTTTTGAAAGATATGTAATGACGAGTAATTGTATTTACTGACCATCATTTTGTTTAATAATTGATAACAGTTTATGTGATCTAATTTGCACTACTTTAGTATTGTATACATGTAAAACATGAAGACAAATACTTCAAAATGCTTTAGTATACTTCAAAGAGAGAATGTAAAAGACTAAGAGTAATTGTCTTAAAAAAATTCATAAATCAATAGTTAATGCGAAAAGACTAAATTTGCAACTTATTAGAGCAAAAACTCTATTTCTACACTTATCACACTCCTTTTCTCTGCACGTCTTCCACATGCTCTGATTACTACCTCTGAATTCACTGCTAAAATCTGTCTTCACTGAAGAAATCAGGTTACAGTGGCTGCCCTAGAAGTCTATGGAGTTGGGAGGGGTAGACGGAGGAGGAGACAGATTCAGAGAAACAAACTGATGTTGGCAGTTCTATTAAGTGTTTTAACTATCCACAGTGCACAGTAATAGATGTTTGAGTGTGTGATAGATAGAGATAGAGGAACAGTATCTCCTCTTCTTTGTGTGCTCTGTAGGGGGGTATCATAGTAACTAGACTCCACCCACTTGGAGGCTGAGCTAACTGACAACTGATAATTTAAAATACAGAGTGCAGAGTGGAAACTGAGGAAAAATGCAGCGTTCACGACAAACAAATGGTTATATATAGTGTTATTCCTCTTGTTGCATCTGTACACTCATGAAAGCTTATTCTGAAAAGTCACCATTTAGAGCCATAATTGGATTCACTTAACTTTTCTCAACTAGTCAACGTTTAGAATTTAGATATAATTATCCACTAAAATTAGAACTACATTGAAAGAAGACTAAAGAAGAGACATATTAAATAAATACCAAAGCATTCATACTTACCTTGCCCCCACCACTCAGTTCTAGCTCCTTGGTTCGTTTTACTTGTCTACCAGTCCCCATCTGTATACTTCCGGATGGACGAGGTCTTGTTTGTGAGTGCAGTCAATGACTTGCCTCAGAGGGCCAAATAAAACAGGAGATGATCTAAAACAGAGATGACACGTGAATGGAATATGTATATGTCTTCTGTGTTTTGTACCCACTCCTGCTTTTGGCTACCAAATCATATGCCAATTCTGATGGGACCAAACAGGCCTTACAGCTTACTTGTTTTTAGAATATTCGGCATTTTTCCAATTTAATGTGAACAGTCATTGGCCCAAAAGCAACTTAAGCAGGTAGGAATCATGACTTCAGATGGAAAAAAAGATGAATATTCTAAAAAATATATAGTACTATAGAATATTTGTGTTCTAGAATATTCGCATTACGCGAATATTACATTGCCGATTTTTGCATGAAAGAAAATAAATTAAATAATGAAGAATATTTTAATTTACTACAGACTACAATATTGCAGCCTTCGCACATTGGCCCACTAGCAAGAAGCATGTAGGTATACTAGGTAATGGGTTCAGATGAAAAACAAAAACAAAAAAAAAGAATATTCGTTTTTATGAATATATATCACTATATTCAAAATATTTGCGAATTTTTGAAGTGACGATATTTGCGATAAAAATTCACGATTCGAATATTCGCGCTAACACTAGTCATGAAGTGGGGAGGGTGGGAACAGCATGAGAAGTCCACAGAGTGGCCCTATGACATAGTGGTGAGGTGGAAGCAGCATGAGGAGACCACAGAGTGGCCCAATGACAGGGTCTGGATTTGGCAGCAGTATGAGGAGGCTACCGAGTGGCACAATGACAGAGTCTGCAGGTGGCAGCAGCATGAGGAGACCACAGAGCGACACAATGACAGAGTCTGGAGGTGGCAGCAGCAGCATTAGGAGAAGGCCACCAAGTGGCACACTGACAGAGTCTGGAAGTTGCAGCATCGTTAGGAGACCACAGAGCAGCACAATGACATAGTCTGGAGGTGGCGGCAGTATGAGGAGGCCACTGAGTGGCACACTGATCGAGTCTGCATGTAGCGGCAGTGGTGAGGTGGAAGCAGCATGAAGAGAGCACAGAGTGGCCCAATGACAGAGTCTGGAGGTGGCGGCAGCAGCAGCATCAGGAGAAGGCCACCGAGTGGCACAATGACAGTCTGGAGTTGACAGTAGTATGAGGAGGCCACAGAGTGGCATAATGACAGAGTGTGGAGGTGACAGCAGTATGTGGAGGCCACCGAGTGGCACATCGACAGAGTCTGGAGTTGGCAGCAGTATGGGGAGGCCACCAAGAGGCACAATGACAGAGTCTGGAGTTGGCAGCAGTTTGAGGAGCCCACCTAGTGGCACAATGACAGAGTCTGGAGGTGGCGGCAACAGCAGTAGCAGCATCAGGAGAAGCCCACCGAGTGACACAATGACAGAGTCTGGAGGAGGCAGCAGCAGCAGTAGCAGCAGCAGGAGAAGGCCACCGAGTGGTACAATAACAGAGTCTGGAAGTGGTGGCAGCATCAGGAGGAGACCACAGAGTGGCAAGGTGACATAGTGTGGAGATGGCAGCAGCAGCATCAGGAGATGATAAAGTGACCCGGTGACAGAGTGAAGAGGTTGGTGGCAATAACATTACCAGCTGACGAAGGTGGCTGAAAGAAGGAGCACTTGGCATTAGATGTGTGGCATCAGGCGCGTGGCATCATTAGAGTAGTAGCTGAGGCAGGTAGCCAGAAGAAACCGGTCTCTTTTGTCAAGGTTTGGGTGAGACATGGATGATCTAATTCAGATGCATCAGGCATTGGTGGGTGGAAATCCTGGCTGATCCAGGCCTGATTCATCTTGATAAAGGTCAGTCTCTCCACATTTTGGGTGGACAGGCGAGTTCTTCTTGGGGTAACTATGGCCCCGCCACACTAAACTCCCGCTCTGATGCCAGACTACAGGCTGGGCAGGACAGATTTTCCCTGTAGCTTCTCTTGCCGCTCCTGCTCCTCCTATCTTGTCAGCTGAGAAGAAAAACCACCCATTTTGCCACACATTGCCTGTGCTCCAATGTCCTCCTCCTCTTCCAGTTCAGCCCCACAGGGCTCATGTGGCCGTAAGATCTAGGTGCCACGTCTCCTGTCCCCTGACCAGATATTATTTACCACCATCTGTTCCAGGACATGAAGCAGTGGAATGAAGTCATTCATCCCGTAATACTCGTGACTGACAAATAACGTGGAGTCCTAAAAGGGCCTGAGCAAACAGCAGGTGTCACGTATGAACTGCCACTGGCTGACTTCGAAGTTACACAGGGAGTATTCCTGTCTGCTTGGATCATCAAGAAATCATTTATGGCCTTTCTCTATTTGTATAGTCGGTCCAATATATGGAGGGTGGAATTCCAACTGGTGGAAACTGTCGTATATCAGTCTATGTTGGGGGATGCCATTCTGCCGCTGCAGCTCAAGGAGGGTGTTCTTTGGCTGGAGTACGAGTGGCTGAAGTGCTTGCAAAGTTTCCTGGCCATTTTTAGGATGTCTTGCAGATGGGTGGAAGAATTCAGGAACCGCTTGACAACCAGATTGAAAATGTGTGCCATGCAGGGCACATGGCTCAGCCTACCTTGAAGAAGCGCCCGACACCATGTTCTTCTTATTGTCGGTCACCATGGTTCCGATTTTCAGTTGTCGCGAGAAAGTCAGGATTCGATTTCTTGATGAATCACACAGAGCAGTTGCTCCCCTGTGTGACTCCGTTCGCAAAGGCAAACCAGGTGCCAGCATGACACTGCCATGCCCTGCACATGTGGTATGCTGGAGAGGCACTGTGACTTGTGTGGAGACTGAGGACATGGTGGAGGATGAGGAAGCAGACGTTGTCGCAGGACCAACGGCATGACAACGTGAAGCGGCGTGACCTGGTTAAGTTGCTGGTGTGGCTGTACAGGAACCACATTCACCCAGTGGGCCATAGAGGACATGTATTGTCCCTGACCGTAGTTACAGCTCCACATGTGGGCGCTGCCATGCACTCTGGCAGACACCGACAGGCTTAAGAACAGGCCCACCTTCTGTTCTATATATTTGTTCAAGGCTGGTACTGCTTTTTTTGCAAAAAAATTATGGCTTGGGACTCTCCACCTCGGCTCAGCACAAGCCATCAGTTCTCTGAAAGGTGCAGAGTCCACCTCTTGGAAAGGGAGGGACTGCAGCACCAGCAACTTGGAGAGGAGCACATTCAGTTTCTGCGCCATTGCACGCATACTGCTGTCTTTTGGCAATCGCTTCGGTGATCGATTGCAGATGGAATGACTGATGAGGAGGAGGAGCAAGAGCATCTGGACCAGCAGAATATGGGAATTACAGATAGCTCCCTTCGGTTGAGGTGGTGGAGCCTTGACTGCCTGAAACCGGGTGCGTGAAGCGGTGATGCAGCGGTTGCTGCGGCAGGCTGGACCACCACATTGGAGCCATGGCGACGCTGAATATGTTGACGCAGGGCCGTAGTGCCAACACTGGCACTCTGGCCACGCTTCACCTTCTGCCCACAGATTCTACATATGGCTATGTTCACCTCCTCCAGCAGCTTAACAAAAAACTGCCACACCGCCGAGTAGGTGATTTTCCCCCAACAGTCAGCACTGCTACTGACTGGTGGACCACTACTTCCGGGCAGGTAGGCTGCTGCGAAGCAGGTGGTCTACCCGCGCACATTTAGCTCCCAACCTCCCACTGCTACCACCCTGCTGACTCCCAGCCCTGCTACCACCTTGCTGGCTCAGCCGCTGCCTCACAGGCAAGCTGCCACCCTCCTCTCCTGATGATGATGAAGTCCCTTCTGCACCCGGCTCCCAAGTGCAATCGGCTTCATCATCATCGAAAAGTGTCTGAACCTCACTGATGTCCTCCTCAACGGTCTCTGGGTCAGGAGCCTGACCGCTCGCAACACCACCTCCCACACCACTCTCCTCATCACTATTTGCCTGCCTAGCGGAGGAAGCGGCGGATGTCTCCTCCAGATCTTGGCTGGGCAGAAGCTGCTGACTGTCCTCTAGTAGCTTGTCCTCGCTGTATAGTGGAGCAGAGCCCACAGCATACTTCTGTGGCTGAGTAAACAGCAAAGGACAGAGGCAGGTTGAGGACAGGTGAGTAGAGATGAGCGAACACCTGGATGTTCGGGTTCGAGAGGTTCGGCCGAACTTCCGGAAAATGTCCGGGTTTGTGATCCGAACTCAACCCGAACTTCATCCCGAACCCGAACCCCATAGAAGTCAATGGGGACCCGAACTTTTGGGCACTAAAAGGCTGTAAAAGACTCCCGGAAAGGGCTAGAGGGCTGCAAAAGGCGGCAAAATGTAGAGTAAATCCCTGCAAACAAATGTAGATAGGGAAATGATGAGTTAACATAAAATAAATAAAAATTAACCTGTAAAAGACACCCAGAGGGATAATATACCGCAATAAACGCATTGCGATTACAACTTTGAGCTAACGATCACCATGGGAACGCCTCCTCCAGTAGAATGTACTGTCGGATCTGAGAATTAAGTTGAAATCGCAATGCGATTCTTCTATATTTGCTTAATCGCATTGCGATTTCAACTTAGCATTGCTAAATAATTCCATCCATATCGTTAACTTACTGAGTCAGTAAGTTAACGAATATGGATGGAATTATTTAGCAATGCTAAGTTGAAATGGCAATGCGATTAAGCAGATATATAATAATCGCATAATCGCGTTCGAATAGAACTTAAAGCTGTCACTTAGTCAGTTTTAGTATGGTGTGCTGTAATAGAAGTTACATTCGTACGCGAATATAAGTTAGAGCAATACAGTCCACTTTACACTGTTAGTTTTATTATCGCGATAATACAACTATTCAAGAATCGTGTACGTGCGTCTGTACGTGTGTGCGTTACCTCGGATCGGATCGAGAGAGACGAGAGTGGAGATTGGTGACTGTCCCAGCGATTATGGCGAAAAGTAATTTCTCTAAAGAAGAGCTGGATTTCTTAATAACTGTAAGTAAAAAGTAATTGAACTTAGTTAGTGTGTAATTCAGTAATGTGATTTAAACTTATTAATGATTTTTATTAGCCAAGAAGCCTGCAGGCCTTCACTGATCTCATAACTGCCTTACACTGTCACATGTCCTACTGCTTGGTGACATAAACTCATCACACAGGCTTTAGCAGACTGCACAACTACATGAGTGATTAGTGAAAGACACTGTTAAAGGGGTGGCAATGCTCAAGTCACTTTTAAAGGGATGACGATGTTCAAGTCACTTTTAAAGGGATGGCGATGTTCAAGTCACTTTTAAAGGGGCGGCAATATTCAAGTCACTTTTAAAGGGATCGCAATGTTCAAGTCACTTTTAAAGGGATGGCGATGTTCAAGTGACTTTTAAAGGGGCGGCAATATTCAAGTCACTTTTAAAGGGATCGCAATGTTCAAGTCACTTTTAAAGGGATGGCGATGTTCAAGTGACTTTTAAAGGGCGGCAATATTCAAGTCAATTTTAAAGGGATCGCAATGTTCAAGTTACTTTTAAAGGGATGGCGATGTTCAAGTCAGTTTTAAAGGGATGGCGATGTTCAAGTCACTTTTAAAGGGGCGGCAATGTTCAAGTCACTTTTAAAGGGATGGCGAATTGGCGATGTTCAAGTCAGTTTTAAAGGGATGGCGATGTTCAAGTCACTTTTAAAGGGGCTGCAGTGTTCAAGTCAATTTTAAAGGGGCGGCAATGTTCAAGTCACTTTTAAAGGGATGGCGAATTGGCGATGTTCAAGTCAGTTTTAAAGGGATGGCGATGTTCAAGTCACTTTTAACCACTTCAGCCCCCTAGCATAAACACCCTTAATGACCAGGCCACTTTTTACAATTCCGCACTACACTACTTTCACCGTTTATTGCTCCGTCATGCAACCTACCACCCAAATGAATTTTACCTCCTTTTCTTCTCACTAATAGAGCTTTCATTTGGTGGTATTTCATTGTTGTAAAACTTTCTGTTGTAAAATTTTTCCAAAAAACTACATTTGTATCTAAATTTTCTCTAAATTTATTGTTCTACATGTCTTTGAATAAAAAAATTTAAAAGTTGTCATTTACAGAGATATTTCTCTCACCCAGCATGGGAATATATAAATAAAACACCCCAAAACACATTTCCCTACTTCTCCTGAGTACGGCGATACCACATGAGTGACACTTTTTTGCAGCCAAGATGCGCAAAGGGGCCCTAATTCCAATGAGTACCTTTAGGATTTCACAGGGCATTTTTACGCATTTGGATTCTCACGCTTTAGGGCCCCTAAAATGCCAGGGCAGTATAAATACCCCACATGTGACCCCATTGTGGAAAAAAGACACCCCAAGGTATTCCGTGAGGGGCATGACGAGTTCACAGAAAAAAAAAATTTTGGCACAAGTTAGCGGAAATTGATTTTTATTTTTATTTTTTACAAAGTCTCATATTCCACTAACTTGTGACAAAAAATTAAATTTTACATGAACTCACCATACCCCTCACAGAATACCTTGGGGTGTCTTCTTTCTAAAATGGGGTCACATGTGAGGTTTTTGTACTGCCCTGGCATTTGAGGGTCTCCGCAATCATTACACGTATGGCCAGCATGAGGAGTTTTGCGATTCTCCTTATATTGAGCATACGGGTAATGAGATTTTTTTTCCGTTCAGCCTCTGCGCTGAAAAAAATAAAAATGAACGGCACAGATTTTTTCATTCGCATCAATCAATGTGGATGAAAAAATCTCTGCCAAAATCAGTGACTGCGGTGCGGTGGGCTGGGCGCTAGCTACCTAACAAGTAGCTAACTAACTGGCGGTGATAAGGGACCCTATGCCCCATTCACACGTCCGCAATTCTGTTTGCGGAACGGAATTGCGGACCCATTCATTTCTATGGGGACAGAATTTGTCCCGCTCGGATCCGGAATTACGGATCCGCGCTTCCGAGTCTGCACTTCCGTTCACGAAAAATATAGAACATGTCCTATTCTTGTCCACAATTGCGGACAAGAAAAAGCATTTTCTATATAGTTCTGGCAATGTGCGGATCTGCAAAATGCGGAAAGCACATTGCCGGTGTCCGTGTTTTGAGGATCTGTGGATCCGCAGATCCGCGGATCCGATCAGCGGATCCGTGAATCCACGGATCCGCAAAAACACATATGGACGTCTGAATGGAGCCTTACAAGGGGTGTGATCAATGACAGGGGGTGATAAGGGGTCTAGATGGGGTGATCAAGGGGTTAACAAGGGGTTAATAGGTGAGGGGGTGGGGGGTTAGTGTAGTGTTTGGTGCAACTTTACATAGTTACCTGGTCCTCTGGTGGTCGATCCCAGCAAATGGGACCACCAGAGGACCAGGTAGCAGGTATATCAGACGCTGTTCACAAAACAGCGTCTGATATACTTGTTTGATGCGATTTATATCGCATCTACAGCCTGCCAGCGATGGATCATCGCTGGCAGGCTGTAGTTAAACTCCTGAGACGCCGCTACTGTGAACGCGCGCAGCGTCGCGCGTTCACAGGAAATCTCGCGTCTCGCGAGATGACGCAC
Organism: Bufotes viridis; assembly: GCA_033119425.1. NCBI lineage: Eukaryota > Metazoa > Chordata > Amphibia > Anura > Bufonidae > Bufotes > Bufotes viridis. The sequence continues at coordinate 274,566,792 of CM065591.1, forward strand.
ATCTGCGGCGCCCCAGAACAGCCTGACCGCCGCGAGAACGCAGTTGTGCGTTAGGCGGTCGGGAAGTGGTTAAAGGGGCTGCAGTGTTCAAGTCACTTTTAAAGGGGCGGCAATGTTCAAGTCACTTTTAAAGGAATGGCGATGTTCAAGTCAGTTTTAAAGGGATGGCGATGTTCAAGTCCCTTTTAAAGGGGCTGCAGTGTTCAAGTCACTTTTAAAGGGGCGGCAATGTTCAAGTCACTTTTAAAGGGATGGCGATGTTCTACTCTTTGACTGTTTTGATATTAAATGTTATTTTTGATGGTTCTTATGACTATGATAACTAATAATTGTATTTTAGAACTGTGGGATTACATGATTTAATTGTTATCTTGCAGGAAATGTTGGAGAAGGGGTACGACCGCAGAAGGTCAAGGGGCGAAAAAGCAGGCCATAGTGCGGAGAATTGCTTTCCATCTGTGGCAGAAGAATGGGTGCACTCATCGGAAGGATGCGATTCTAAAAAAGTGGTCAGATCTGAAGCGCCACCGGCTGGATCTGATCACTAAGATCCGAGAGAAATCTCTTCCAGGTACAATACTTATTTGCATAACTGAGCAGATAGATAACACAATATGTTGGTGAGAGAAATAAGTATTTTTTAACCCTTTACAATAAATCACTTAGTACAGTGGTGTTGAACTGATGGGAAAGGGTGCTAAAAGTGGCAATATGAGACCTCTTTCTGGGCCACATATGTTTTTTGACTTTGCACAGTTGACTTTGGCCCCTGAAGCTTGTCCAAACTCCTCGCACGTCTGGACGAGTGTAGACAACAAGCATCGATCAGGACAATTAGGCCACATGCCCAAATGAAGTCATAGACTCGAATCACTCTTCTTCCCTGGGGAGTGGCCCAACACCCAATAGCAGCAGTGAGTTGAAGCTGAACTTAATCAACGATGCTCAAAGGCAGAGTTCAGGGGTACCCACAGGGTCCTGGTCCGGCAGGTCAAGGCAGACACTGATGATACTACACTTGATCTAAGCCAAAAGGAGAAGAAAGATAGGTGTAGTTAATTATTATGCCATCCAGACACTACCATAGATTAATTTGTGTACCCTTAACTGTAATTTGGCTTTACTTGTTTATCTTGGCATTTTTAAAAATTTGGTCATCATCATCATTACAGATGCTCCGCTTCCCAAAGTGAGAGCCAAGCTCTCTAAAAAGAAGAAGGCGGTGGAGGTGGAGACAGACCACTCGGACGAGCAGGAAGAGGCAGGGCCATCAGGCTATCGGGCCCATAGCCCACCTGCTGCAGTGGAGGAGGGTGATGACTCTGAGGAGGCAGAAGAGGAGATGGTCACTACCCCCGACAAGAAGGTAAATGGATGATGTGGATATTTTTATTTATTCAGTGTCCCAGAAAGCTAATGTTACGGGTGGGAGTACTGATTTCCATAACGTATCTAACTGCCACATCCATTTTTGGAAGTACGATATAACAAGCATGCAATATATAAATTTTTCTAAGAATATATTTTAACAAACTATATTATTTTTTTAAATGAAGAAAATATAATAAAACAGGCAACAAATAAAGTACAACACCTAACAGTAATATAAAAATAAACACTAAAAAGTAATTGATCAACATCAAAACCATTAACGTAACTACTAAGTCAATAACCCAAAACTAAAAGGAACTATTATTAATCCTACCTAAACCAATATATAACAGATTTACATAGTAACATAGTATATAAGACCGAAAAAGACATTTGTCCATCCAGTTCGGCCTGTTTCCTACAAGTTGATCCAGAGGAAGGCAAAAACCCCTGTGAGGCAGAAGCCAATTTTCCTCACATAAGGGGAAAAAATTCCTTCCCGACTCCAATCAGGCAATCAGAATAACTCCCTGGATCAACGACCCCTCTCTAGTAGCTATAGCCTGTAATATTATTACACTCCAGAAATAAATCCAGTCCCCTCTTGAATTCCTTTATTGTACTCACCATCACCACCTCCTCAGGCAGAGAGTTCCATAGTCTCACTGCTCTTACAGTGAAGAATCCTTTTCTATGTTTAATTGTGTACAATACAAACCTTCTTTCCTCCAGACGCAGAGGATGTCCCCTTGTCACAGTCACAGTCCTGGGGATAAATAGATGATGGGAGAGATCTCTGTACTGACCCCTGATATATTTATACATAGTTATTAGATCTCCCCTCAGTCGTCTTTTTTCTAAAGTGAATAACCCTAATTTTGATAACCTTTTACGGTACTGTAGATCCCTCATTCCAGTTATTACTTTAGTTGCCCTCCTCTGAACCCTCTCCAGCTCTGCTATGTCTGTCTTGTTCACAGGAGCCCAGAACTGTACACAGTACTCCATGTGTGGTCTAACCAGTGATTTTCAAGAAAAAAATATCATCTCAGCTTTATATAACAATTAATGATTGTATTTTAATGTACATTTCCAAATTTTATTTCATTTATTTTACAGCTGACAACATCATGTTAAAAAAATAAAAATAATGCGAAGGAAGCACCAGCTGCAAATGCAGCAGTTCAGGGAGCAGCAAACCAGGAAGATGAGGCAGCTCAAGATGCAGTTCTCCCACCAAATGCGAGCCATGGAGGAGGCTCATCTTAAGGACATCGATGATCTGCTGGAGGAGCAGAGAAAATTTAAAAAATTACCCTAATTTTTTTGGTTATTTATATATTTATGTTAAAAAATAATTCTATTTTGTTAAAGATTATTTTATAAAACTATAATGTTAAATCAAATTTATTGCGTTTTGTTTGATTGGAAACAAAGGGTACAGATAGTGTTGCCCATATTAATAATTATTTTTCATTACTGTAATCTTTCAAGGGTTTCAAGTTCAACTGGTTTATGTGCTAGATCTGGTAAGGTTTTTGGTAAGGCTGTAAAACACACCCGAAAGGGCTAGAGGGCTGCAAAAGGCAGCAAAATGTAGGTAAATCCCTGCAAACAAATGTAGATAGGGAAATGATGAGTTAACATAAAATAAATAAAAATTAAACAATATTAATTGGAGTGAGGTCCCATAGCACAGAATCAGGCTTCAAGTCACCCACCAATGGAGAAGGTCACTTACTATTATTTCGACCCCAGCACCCAGACAAAGGAGAGAGGCCCCACAGCAGAGAATCAGGCATCATATCAACCACCACAGGAGTAGGCCACCATTTAGTTACTTTGACCCCTTCACCCAGACAGAGGAGAGAGGCCCCACAGCAGAGAATCAGGCATCATATCAACCACCACAGGAGTAGGCCACCATTTAGTTAACTTTGACCCCTTCACCCAGACAGAGGAGAGAGGCCCCACAGCAGAGAATCAGGCATCATATCAACCACCACAGGAGTAGGCCACCATTTAGTTACTTTGACCCCTTCACCCAGACAGAGGAGAGAGGTCCCACAGCAGAGAATCAGGCATCATATCAACCACCACAGGAGTAGGCCACCATTTAGTTACTTTGACCCCTTCACCCAGACAGAGGAGAGAGGCCCCACAGCAGAGAATCAGGCATCATATCAACCACCACAGGAGTAGGCCACCATTTAGTTACTTTGACCCCTTCACCCAGACAGAGGAGAGAGGCCACACAGCACATATTCAGGCATCATATCACACCACCACAGGAGAAGGCCTCTTTCAGTGACTTAGGCCTTTGGACCCAGACAGAGGAGAGAGGTCAGAGATTAGCTTCATATCCCCCAGCACAGCAGAAGACCGCTTTATTTGACTTAGGCCTCAGCACCCAGACAGAGGACAGAGGTAGCATGGCAGAGGTTATGGCTTTATGTCACCCGATAGTTTAACAGCCCACTTTCATCTAGTTAGGCCCCGGCGCCCAGACAGAGGAGAGTTTCATTCAACTGTGGGTTACATAAAATTTGTATTAAATAAAGAAGTGGCCCGTAGTACAACAAGACATGTTTTAGGCAGTTATTAAGGACTACTCTGCACAAGGGAGGGACAGGTCCTGTGGGATCCATGCCTGGTTCATCTTTATGAACGTCAGCTTGTCCACATTGGCTGTGGACAGGCGGCTGCGCTTGTCAGTAATGACGCCCCGCCGTGCTGAATACGCGTTCTGATAAAACGCTGGCCGCCGGGCAGGAAAGCACCTCCAAGGCATAACATGCTAACTCTGGCCACGTGGACAATTTTGAAACCCAGAAGTTGAATGGGGCCGAACCGTCCGTCAGTACGTGGAGGGGTGTGCAGACATACTGTTCAACCATGTTAGTGAAATGCTGCCTCCTGCTAACACGTTCCGTATCAGGTGGTGGGGCAGTTAGCTGTGGCGTGGAGACAAAACTTGTCCACATTTCTGCCATGCTAACCCTGCCCTCAGAGGAGCTGGCCGTGATACTGCTGCGTGGGCGACCTCTAGCTCCTCCTCTGCCTTGGCCTTGGCCTTCCACCTGTTCCCCTGTGACAGTTGGGAATGCTCTCAGGAGCGCGTCTACCAGCGTGCGCTAGTACTCGCGCATCTTCCTATCACGCTCCAGTGCAGGAAGTAAAGTGGGCACATTGTCTTTGTACCGGGGATCCAGCAGGGTGGCCACCCAGTAGTCAGCACACGTTAAAATGTGGGCAACTCTGCTGTCGTTGCGCAGGCACTGCAGCATGTAATCGCTCATGTGTGCCAGGCTCCCCAGAGGTAAGGACAAGCTGTCCTCTGTGGGAGGCGTATCGTCATCGTCCACCGTATCCCCCAGCCACGCACTAGTGATGGGCCTGAGCTGTGTGGGCTGCCACCCTGCTGTGAACCTGCTTCCATCCTCGTCCTCCTCCACCTCCTCCTCATCCTCCTCGTCCTCCATTAGAGTGCCTTGGCTGGCGACTCTGTGAACCTGCCCTCTGCTGCTTCAAAAACCTCCCTCTGAGCTACTTCTAACAGACTGGCCTGAAAGTCTTAGAAACGAGCCCTCCTCCTCCTCCTCCTCCTCCTCCACCTGGGCCACCTCCTCTTCCATCATTGCCCTAAGCGTTTTCTCTAGGAGACATAGAATTGGTATTGTAACGCTGATAACAGTGTCATCGCCACTGGCCATTTTGGTGGAGTACTCAAAGCAGTGCAGCAGGGCACACAGGTCTCGCATGGAGGCCCAATCATTGGTGGTGAAGTGGTGCCGTTCCGCAGTACGACTGACGCGAGCGTGCTGCAGCTGAAACTCCACTATGGCCTGCTGCTGCTCGCACAGTCTCTCCAGCATGTGCAAGGTGGAGTTCCACCGGGTGGGCACGTCGCATATGAGGCGGTGAGCGGGAAGGCCGAAGTTCCGCTGTAGCGCAGACAGGCGAGCAGCGGCAGGATGTGAACGCCGGAAGCGCGCACAGACGGCCCGCACTTTATGCAGCAGCTCTGACATGTTGGGGTAGTGGTGAATGAACCTCTGCACCACCAAATTCAGCACATGCGCCAGGCAAGGGATGTGCGTCAAACCGGCTAGTCCCAGAGCTGCCACGAGATTTCGCCCATTATCGCATACCACCAGGCCTGGCTTGAGGCCCACCGGCAGCAACCACTGCGTCCGTCTGTTGTTCAATACCCCGCCACAACTCCTGCGCGGTGTGGGGCCTGTCCCCCAAACATAAGAGTTTCAGAATGGCCTGCTGACGTTTACCCCGGGCTGTGCTGAAGTTGGTGGTGAAGGTGTGTGGCTGACAGGAGGAGCTGGTGGAAGCAGAGGAGGAGGAGAAAGCCGAGTAGGAGGAGGAGGCTACAGGAGGCAGAGAATGATGCCCTGCGATCCTAGGTGGCGGAAGGACGTGCGCCAAGGAACTCTCCGCCTGGGGCCCAGCCGCCACTACATTCACCCAGTGTGCAGTTAGTGAGATATAGCGTCCTTGGCCGTGCTTACTGGTCCACGTATCTGTGGTTAGGTGGACCTTGGCACAAATGGCGTTGCGCAGTGCACACTTGATTTTATCGGACACTTGCATGTGCAGGGAAGGCACGGCTGTCTTGGAGAAGTAGTGGCGGCTGGGAACCACATACTTGGGGACAGCCATGGCCATCAGCTGTTTGAAGCTGTCTGTGTCCACCAGCCGGAATGACAGCATTTCAAAGGCCAGTAGTTTAGAAATGCTGGCATTCAGGCCAAGGGCCTCGAGGGTGACTAGGTGGGAATTTGCGCTTCCTCTCAAAGGTTTGAGAGATGGAGAGCTGAACGCTGCTGTGTGAAATAGTGGAGACGCAAGGTGACGGTGGCGGTGGTGGTGGTGGTGTCGGTGGCACATCCTCTGTTTGCTGCTCGGCAGGTGGCAACATTCCTCTCGAGGCGGAAGCCGAGGCAGCAGCGGTAGAGGGAGCAGGGGAGCCTGAGCGGGTTCATTTTTTTGAGGTGTGCACTCCACTGCAGTTCATGCTTTGCATGTAGATGCCTGATCATGCAGGTGGTGCTCAGGTTAAGAACGTTAATGCCTCGCCTCAGGGTCTGATGGCACAGCGTGCAAACCACTCTGGTCTTGTCCTCAGCACATTGTTTGAAGAAGTGCCATGCCAGGGAACTCCTTGAAGATGCCTTTGGGGTGCTGGGTCCCTGTTGGCACTGGCCAATAGCAGGCGAACTCTCTGGACGGCGGGTGTTCTGATTTTGCCCCCTGCTCCCTCTTTGGCTTCGCTGTTGTCTCGGTCTCACCACTGCCTCTTCCTCTGAACTATTTAAGTCAGCGGCACGACCTTCAGTCCATGTGGGGTCTAAGACCTCATCGTCCTCTGCATCGTCTTCCACCCAGTCTTCCTCCCTGACCTCCTCCTGTTCAGTCTGCACACTGCAATAAGACGCGGCAGTGGGCACCTGTGTTTCGTCATCATCAGACACTCGGTCACTCTGCTGTGGTGGTATTCCCATGTCCTCATCATCTGGATACATAAGTGGTTGTGCGTCAGTGCATGGTATGTCTTCCACCGCTAGGGAAGGGCTAGGTGGAAGCCCCTGGGAACCCCTGCCAGCAGAGTCTTCAAACAGAAGAAGAGACTGCTGCATAACTTGAGGCTCGGACCGTTTCCCTGATATGCATGGGGGTGATGTGACAGACTGATGGGCTTAGTTTTCCGGTGCCACCTGTGCGCTTTCCGCAGAAGACTGGGCGGAAGACAATGTGAACGTGCTGGAAGCACTGTCGGCCACCCAATCGACTAATGCCTGTACCTGCTCAGGCCTTACCATCCTCATAACGGCATTGGGCCCCACCAAATATCGCTGTAAATTCTGCCGGCTACTTGTCGGAGTTGGTTCACTACTTTGTGCGCCTGAGGCCGAACGGCCACGTCCTCTGCCAGCAACAGAGACTCCACGGACCCCACCACGACCGCGTCCTCGTCCCTTAATAGAATGTTTTCTCATTGTTGCGATTCAACTCGCACCACAATAAAATATATTATTTTTTAGCCCCAAAATTCCCACACTGGAAGATATAATTCCTTTTTACGCTATAAATTACAACAGGACTGCTGCAAATTGGACACCAGAATTTTTTAAATGCTACTTATGTTAAATGAATTCCCACAGTGGGAGAACTATTTCCTTTTTACAGGAGTAACAACGTGCGGCGTACTATTTCGGGTGTCACCAACACCAGATTGATTAAATTGGCCTTTTGGAACCAAAATGACAACACTGGACACTATAATGCCTTTTTCTGGTATTAATTACAAGAGGACTGCTGCAAATTGGACACCAGAATTTTTAAAATGCTACTTATGTTAAATGAATTCCCACAGTGGGAGAAGTATTTCCTTTTACAGGAGTAACAACGTGCGGCCTACTATTTCGGGTGTCAACAACACCAGATTGATTAAATTGGCCTTTTGGAACCAATATGACAACACTGGACACTATAATGCCTTTTTCTGGTATTAATTACAAGAAGACTGCTGCAAATTGGACACCAGTATTTTTAAATGCTACTTATGTTAAATGAATTCCCACAGTGGGAGAACTATTTCCTTTTACAGGAGTAACAACGTACGGCCTACTATTTCGGGTGTCACCAACACCAGATTGATTAAATTGGCCTTTTTGGAACCAAAATGACAACACTGGACACTATAATGCCTTTTTCTGGTATTAATTACAAGAAGACTGCTGCAAATTGGACACCAGAATTTTTAAATGCTACTTATGTTAAATGAATTCCCACAGTGGGAGAAGTATTTCCTTTTACAGGAGTAACAACGTGCGGCGTACTATTTCGGGTGTCACCAACACCAGATTGATTAAATTGGCCTTTTTGGAACCAAAATGACAACACTGGACACTATAATGCCTTTTTCTGGTATTAATTACAAGAGGACTGCTGCAAATTGGACACCAGAATTTTTGAAATGCTACTTATGTTAAATGAATTCCCACAGTGGGAGAAGTATTTCCTTTTACAGGAGTAACAACGTGCGGCGTACTATTTCGGGTGTCACCAACACCAGATTGATTAAATTGGCCTTTTGGAACCAAAATGACAACACTGGACACTATAATGCCTTTTTCTGGTATTAATTACAAGAAGACTGCTGCAAATTGGACACCAGAATTTTTGAAATGCTACTTATGTTAAATGAATTCCCACAGTGGGAGAAGTATTTCCTTTTACAGGAGTAACAACGTGCGGCCTACTATTTCGGGTGTCACCAACACCAGATTGATTAAATTGGCCTTTTTGAAACCAAAATGACAACACTGGACACTATAATGCCTTTTTCTGGTATTAATTACAAGAAGACTGCTGCAAATTGGACACCAGAATTTTTAAATGCTACTTATGTTAAATGAATTCCCACAGTGGGAGAAGTATTTCCTTTTACAGGAGTAACAACGTGCGGCGTACTATTTCGGGTGTCACCAACACCAGATTGATTAAATTGGCCTTTTGGAACCAAAATGACAACACTGGACACTATAATGCCTTTTTCTGGTATTAATTACAAGAAGACTGCTGCAAATTGGACACCAGAATTTTTGAAATGCTACTTATGTTAAATGAATTCCCACAGTGGGAGAAGTATTTCCTTTTACAGGAGTAACAACGTGCGGCGTACTATTTCGGGTGTCACCAACACCAGATTGATTAAATTGGCCTTTTTGGAACCAAAATGACAACACTGGACACTATAATGCCTTTTTCTGGTATTAATTACAAGAAGACTGCTGCAAATTGGACACCAGAATTTTTGAAATGCTACTTATGTTAAATGAATTCCCACAGTGGGAGAAGTATTTCCTTTTACAGGAGTAACAACGTGCGGCGTACTATTTCGGGTGTCACCAACACCAGATTGATTAAATTGGCCTTTTTGAAACCAAAATGACAACACTGGACACTATAATGCCTTTTTCTGGTATTAATTACAAGAAGACTGCTGCAAATTGGACACCAGAATTTTTAAATGCTACTTATGTTAAATGAATTCCCACAGTGGGAGAACTATTTCCTTTTACAGGAGTAACAACGTGCGGCGTACTATTTCGGGTGTCACCAACACCAGATTGATTAAATTGGCCTTTTTGAAACCAAAATGACAACACTGGACACTATAATGCCTTTTTCTGGTATTAATTACAAGAAGACTGCTGCAAATTGGACACCAGAATTTTTTAAATGCTACTTATGTTAAATGAATTCCCACAGTGGGAGAACTATTTCCTTTTACAGGAGTAACAACGTGCGGCGTACTATTTCGGGTGTCACCAACACCAGATTGATTAAATTGGCCTTTTTGAAACCAAAATGACAACACTGGACACTATAATGCCTTTTTCTGGTATTAATTACAAGAAGACTGCTGCAAATTGGACACCAGAATTTTTTAAATGCTACTTATGTTAAATGAATTCCCACAGTGGGAGAACTATTTCCTTTTCAAAGGAGTAACAACGTGCGGCGTACTATTTCGGGTGTCACCAACACCAGATTGATTAAATTGGCCTTTTGAAACCAAAATGACAACACTGGACACTATAATGCCTTTTTCTGGTATTAATTACAAGAGGACTGCTGCTGGTATTTCAGAACACCGAATTTTTAAAATGCTCGTTTTGGTACATAAATTGCCCACACTGGGAGAATTATTGCCTAAACCTTTTACAGTATTATTTACTGAAGGAGTGCTTCTTCTGGTCTAACACCAGAATTATGTTTGTTACAGGGAAAGATTTTTTAATTTATATTTCTGGCAAAAATAAAAATTTTTATTTCTGGCTGACAGTATTGGACCTGGCTGTAGTGACACTGGCTAGCCTAGCTGGAACAGCACATTCATGGGATTTGCTATCCAAGTGGGTTACTTTCAGTTTCACCACTGATATATTAAATATCTTGGCAGTTAGTATGGGTGACACAAGCACAGCCAAACCCCTGATGTAGTATATCTATGAAAAATCGACTATTACATGAGATTAATGGACGCTGTGGCAGCTTTTGCTGTAGCACCACAAGTCCCAAAATGGCCGCCGCCTATCAGCCCAGTAACATGTGCCAGAAAATGGTCTGCCCAGCCAGAAAAAAAAATAGACTTTGACTGAGCAGCTGAATCGCTGTTGTTCTGTGTCACAGGAGTAGATTTTTCAATTCTTTGGAGCTTTTCTTTGGACTCTGTGGCAGCTTGAGCTGGCCCACCACAGGTCCCAAAATGGCCGCCGCCGGTCAGCCCAGTTACATGTGTCGGTAAAAATCGATCTGGCCAGTGTAAAAAAATAAACTTTCAGTGAACAGCTCAGCTGAGTTGTTCTGATGCACAGGTTTAGATCATTCACTTCTTCTCAGGTTTTTTCCTCGATTATTCCCCTGCCTATCTCGCCCTCACAGCAGCTGCATCTATCCCTGTTCTATTCACATCGGGAGTGAGCACGTCCCGACGTGCGCACAAGCTTATAAAGAGGCTGAGTCACATGCTGCACTTGGCCAATCACAGCCTTGCCAATAGTAGGCATGGCTGCGATGGCATCTTAGGGCAAGTAGTATGATGCATGTTGATTGGCTGCTTTGCAGCCTTTCAAAATGCGCCACAAAAATGACGAACTACAAAACCGAACCCGAATTTTTATGAAAATGTTCGGGTTCGGGTCGTGTCACGAACAACCCAAAATTCTGTATAGACCGGAACTATTCTCGAAATGTGCGCTCAACCAACAGTCAACAACACTAGTGTTATTCGTATCTCATCTTAAGTTCTAATCGCATTCGATTTTAACTTATGCTTTTTTGACAGGCATCGCATTCTATTTGATGCCTGGCAAAAAAAAAAATGCATAAGTTAACATCGAATGCGATTAGAACTTAATAGTGGGATACGAATAGCACTGCGTGCTAGAACAGCACGCACACGATTATTCGAATTTTGTATTATTGCGATACAAAACCAAACAGTAAAGTTAAAATCGAATGCAATTAGAACGTGTAGTGTGATGCGATTTATTTGAGTTCTAAGAATCGCATTGCGATTTCAACTTAATTCTCAGATCCGACAGTACATTCTACTGGAGGAGGCGTTCCCATGGTGATCGGTAGCTCAAAGTTGTAATCGCAATGCGATTTCAGCTTTAAGCCTGTACTATTCTGCTATATAGTACTTTCAAAATGCGCCGAGAGAACATGCCGAACTCCGAACTCGAACCCGAACTTTTTTGAAAATGTCCGGGTTCGGGTCCGTGTCACGGACACCCCAAAGTTCGGTACGAACCCGAACTATTCTCGAACTGTTCGCTCAACACTACAGGTGAGGGCACATGGCCTGCTCCCGGCCCATGCCAAATAAGGGTTGTGTCTGACAAACCCACTGACTGTTGGCTGGGGGTGTCTAATGTCACTTGGGATGAAGTGGATGACCAAGTTAAAGAACCACTGGGTTGCTGGTCAAGACACAACCACTAGATGACACTGGGAGCTCCGGCCTCCCACTGCGAATATTGCTGCCATGCCCCCTTACTCTGCTGCGACCTCTGCCTGCGCCAGAAACATTTAGGCCTCTGCCACTCCTCTGTGCATGGCCTGGCACTTCTCTGTCTCACATACTTTTAGCTGAACTAAAAAAATTAAAAGCAAATTAAAACACCCCTAAAAGCAACGAATATATTTTTCTTTTTGTACTGAAATAGGCCACTAAACTCTTTCACCACAAATAACTGCAACAGTGAAGTGCGTATATATTTTTATTTTTGTACTGAAATAGGCCACTAAATGCTTCCACCACAAATTACTGCAACAGTGAAGTGCGTATATGTTTTTCTTTGTGTACTAAAATAGGCCACTAAATGCTTTCAACACATATAACTGCAAAAGTGAACTGAGAATATATTTTTATTTTTGTACTGAAATAGGCCACTAAACGCTTTCACCACAACTAACTGCAACAGTGAACTGCGTATATATTTTTTTTTGTACTGAAATAGGCCACTAAACGCTTTCACCACAAATAACTGCAACAGTGAACTGCATATATATTTTTCTTTTTGTACTGAAATAGGCCACTAAACGCTTTCGCCACATATAACTGCAGAAGTGAAGTGCATATATATTTTTCTTTTTGTATTGAAATAGGCCACTAAAGGCTTTTCAACATAGCACTTGCACCCCAATAACAAGAACAAATTGTCTGGAATGACATAGCTGTATAATGGCTATTTGGATCGCCAAATAATCTTTCCTGCACTTGTAAATCGCTTTTCTAGCACTGTCCCTAGCACCTTCTGACATATCTTCCTGCACTAAGATGCTGTAAAATGATTCCTACCTATCCTTTCCCTGCACTTATAAATCGTTTTTTCAAGGTTTTTTTCACAATTAGGTTTTTCCTGTTCTCATGTCTGTCCCTGCACTCAGAACGCTGGAAAATCGCTGAATCCAAGATGGCCGTCATATTTATAGGACTGTGACATCACAGGGCTGGCTGGCTGCTGATTGGCTGCATGCATGGCATTATGGGTCATCCTGCCTTCCCATAGTTCCATGCTCCATGTAGCAGCTATTTTAGGTGAAAATTGTGATTCGTTATCACGAAGCACGAGGAAATTCGCATTAGTTGAGAATCAAATTTTTTCAGCTTCAATTCACTCATCTCTAGTATATACAGTGAACATAAAAAGTCTACACACCCCTGTTAAAATGTTAGGTTTCTGTGCTGTAAAACAATGAGACAAAGATAAATTATTTCAGAACTTTTTCCACGTTTAATGTGACCTATAAACTGTAGAACTCAATTAAAAAACAAACTAAAATCTTTTAGGTAGAGGGAAGAAAAAATATAAAAATAAAATAATATAGTTCCATAAGTGTGCACACCCATAAACTAATACTTTGCTGAAGCACTGTTTCATTTTATTACAGCACTCAGTCTTTTTGGGTATGAGTCTATCAGCATGGCACATTTTGACTTGGCAAGATTTGCCCACTCTTCTTTGCAAAAACACTCCATCAGATTGCGTCAGATTGCGAGGGCATCTCCTGTGCACAGCCCTCTTCAGATCACCCCACAGATTTTCAATCGGATTCAGGTCTGGGCTCTGGCTGGGCAATTCCAAGACTTTGATCTTCTTCTGGTGAAGCCATTCCTTTGTTGATTTGGATGTATGCTTTGGGTTGTTATCATGCTGAAAGATGAAGTTACTATTCATGTTCAGCTTTCTAGCAGTAGCCCGAAGGTTTTGTGCCAATATTGACTGGTATTTAGAACTGTTCATAATTCCCTCCATCTTAAGGCCTCTTTCATGCAACCGTATGGCTTTTTCAGTGTTTTGCGGGCCGTTTTTATTGGATCCGTTTTTCCGTTTTTTGTTTCCGTTGTGTTTCCATTTCGGTTCTGTTTTTCTTCATAAGAAAAGGATTTTGTACCATTCTCCTGACTGATACCTTTTAACAATGAGATCCCTCTGATGCTTTGGAAGCTCTCTGTGGACCATGGCTTTTGCTGGGGGATGCGACTAAGAAAATTTCAGGAAACACCAACTAGAGCAGCTGAACTTTATTTGGGGTTAATCAGAGGCACTTTAAATGATGGCAGGTGTATGCTGACTCCTACTTAACATGATTTTGAATGTGATTGCTTAATTCTGAAAACAGCTACCTCCCCAGTCATAAGAGGGTGTGCACACATATGCAACCACATTATTTTAGTTTTTTTTGTTTTCTTCGGTCCACCTAAAAGATTTCAGTTTTTTTTTCAATTGACTGGTACAGTTTATAGGTCACATTAAAGGTGAAACAAGGTCTGAAATGATTTATCTTTCTCTCCTTTTTTTTACAGCACAGAAACCTGACACTTTAACAGGCGTGTGTACACTTTTTATATCCACTGTACGTATGGAACAAACTTACACAGTGTTAAGGGATTTCCACAGACAGGGAGAGAGTAGTGAATGGGATGATATAACAGGATATTTTTTTATTCCAAGGACATTTACATTTTTTTAAAAACCTGATGATTTAAAAAAAAGCTGACACTAATGAATGAGAGGGTAACTAAAAAAATTATCATATTGAGCAACTCATGTACAGAGGCCGATTGAAAGAGTTTACTCACCACAGAAAGTAATGGCATAATAGTAGGATATGCCGATATCATCTGATCTTTGAAGTTCCACACCACCACAACCAAACCTCAAAATGTCCCATTCACAGTTTTTTCCTGCACAGCGATGCTGCCAGCCACTCGTGTTGAAGAAGACAGCCCCTTTGACTTGTATTGGATTGCTGTGTAGTTCCCTGCACAGTGAACAGAGGCACTGTGCAGAATACAAAATAGATAAAGCTTCTATTATATTTTTGTTGTAATGCTGTTCCTTTGCAAATATATAAACTTTTCCAGAAATGTGTGCTTCTGTAGCTCCTCTGTGGTATTGGACCAGATTTCCAATGCACATCAATGAGCTTTGTGCAGGAGCCGATAAGCCATCAACTGTAGACAAGGAGAAATCCCGGTGGGCCAATCAGGTTATGACATCCTGAGGCTAGCCATCACCAAAATATTCAGTAGCCCAGCATTCTGGGATTTCTGACCCACATGTATTTGTTTTGACTCTGGCTAGTGCCAATATAGACTCACCTATGTTATGATGCCCCTTTTAGATATATTCCAGGGCCACTTTAAGTTCCCTGTCCACCCCTGACTTGGGTAGATAGATACCAATCATTGCATACCAGGAATATCCCACAAGACATGTCATTTTGGGCATTCTCTGACAAGTTGACTGGTCATCACAGTTTGGATCTCAGTCACTCAACAACTTATGCTTGCCCATTTTTCCTACTTCCAACATATCAGCTTCATGAACTGACTATTAACTTGTCAGGTGTCATTGTAACCATATAAATATTATGCACATCACTTGTCAGTGATTTTAGTGTTATGGCTGATTGGTGTATGTGAATTCCATGTAAACAATGGTGTAGGAGACAAATGCACCTAAAGTTCCCTTATAACCACATAAGGGTTTGTCACATCATATAATTAAATGTATATATCACCCATGTTGTGAGGTCTTTCAAAGTGTTCAACTATGAGTATAGTTGATCTCTGAATAGAAGGAGAAGTAAAGCAGCAAGTGTTTATTGTCTTAATGTTGACTGCAATGCACTTACAATTTATTGAGCTAGTTTACCCCTTAAAGATGTTGGCCACTTTCTGGCAACTTGTAAACAGATAAGATAACTTGCTAATATAACCTCTGTTGATATTCTGTTTGCTATATTTCATAAACTATGCCCCTTTGGTAGGCAAATCTTTTGTGCACACTGGTCCTGTCCATAAGATGGCCGCTGATGGAGGATCATGTGACCAGACACATCACTCAGCCTCCTCCATTCAGACACACGGCACCTGCACTAAATTTACCATAGGGCAAGTGCAGATGGCACCTGCAATGTAGGATTGAGGAGGTGATTTGCCTGGTCACGTGACTATTAGCATCCATTTTATGACCTCTGTGTGGACAGCACAAAAAACTTGGTCAACAAGTCTTTTATATATAAAATATGTAAAATGGTGCAAAATATTAACAAAGGCGATATTAGTAAATGGCAGATAATCACCTTACAAACACATTGGTCAACAATAGCAAGAAATTGGCTAACCTCTTTAAATATCAAAATAATTGAGAATAATTTAATTTAAAAAATACGTTATCATTCAACAACTGCTACTTTAATCTATGACCCCCATATAATAAGACAGTCTATGGATACTGAAGCTTTTATGTAATCACATTATATTTTAGAAGAACAACCAAAAATAACAGTAGAGATGATTAAGATGAGTCAAGTTATTTGTTGTGTCTGTGGTTACCCAATAGAGTCTGTCTGTATGTGTAAATTAAAGAGCAGGAACGCCAGGCAATTCTCTATGCAGGTACTATATACTGAATTAACGGATTACCTAGTTATATTTAAATTACTCAGCTTAAAATGATTGCATAAGGTTTAAATATTATATTTTAAGGATGAAGAACCTGATGTGAACATCAAATATATTATTCATCAATAAAGTCCATGGATCTGCATTTACCTACATTTATACTTCTTATTAGCAAATATATAAACATTTCTCTTGCTAATTTAGGTGCAAAATGCCCTTTTCATGTATTTTCAAAACTTAGGCCTCACACGACCTTGTGTCCCCTGTGGCCGTATTGAGCCTCGCATACGGCGGGTCCGCAATACACGGGGCCCTGGCCGTGTTTATTCTGCATCACGGATGCGGACCCATTCAAGTGAATAGGTCTGCAATCCGCATGCGGCTGGCCCATGGTCGGTGCCTGTGCATTGCGGACCGCAATTTGCTGTCAGCAGCACGGGCATGGCGGGACAACGGCCGCGTGAAAGAGGCCTTAAAGGATAGGTCATCAATATCAGATTGGCGAGGGTCTGACTCCTGTCCCCCAATCAGCTGTTTGAATGGGTAGCAGGGCTTTATTTTAAAATTATAGTAATAGTTATATCTGCTAAATATCCATAATATAATAATACATATGTGGACTGGATGGAAAATGACCATATGATGATTGAAAAACCACTGCGAGCACCGGTGCCTACTCAAACAGCTGATGTGTGGGGGTCCCGAGTGTCGTTCCCCCATTAATTAGATGCTGATGACCTATCCAAAGGATAAATCATGAGAATAAAAGTCTCGGAAAACCCCTACAAGTTAGTGGCTTGCTTTTTGACTTTGGAAAGACAAAAGGCATTGTCCATTTATAGTGTGAGAACTAATAACAAAACCAATAGTGGAAGGAGTATTTTTGAAAAGGTGTTGAGTAGAAATAAGCAAAACAATTATTGATTCTACATAAATCAAATTATATAGTCGGTTCATTGTTAATGACTATTCGATATTGAAGTTGCCTCGTGGCTATTTGCAATGAAAACCGACTATACAGTGGTCACCAGACGTCAGTTAAATGAACAGCAGCTGCGAGCTAATTAGCCATGCGGTCCTACCCTAAAAGTAAATTTGAGTCCCAATAGAAGCATTTCTTTTCTGTCATCTCTGTCTTTACTGACTCCTCCTGGTGAAGTGCCTGACACCCTGATGCTAAGGAAGATATTCTGGATAGTGTTCCTGTCGATGAGGGGCCTGAGTACAGTTAGCATTTGGACTGCCAAGAGATTCAGGCAGAGGAGAAAGACATGATAACTGAAATGAATAGCTGTGTTGGTGCTAGTCGTAGTGGCACTTGTAACAATTTTGGTGGTGGTGCAGGTAGGGACACTGGTAGCCATGGCAATAGGGGTACACAGGGAAAATATAAAAATTGGAATCATGAGAGAAAGGCATGCACCCCATGACATGTCAAAGTCTGAGAACAATGGTAGTGATAATAATGTTAATGATTGTGTGTTGGACAGGACCTGGGAACCGGATTACAATGATGATAGAAGGTAGTATAGCACAGAAGCACAGAGCTGACGTACAACCAAAACATTACAACAACAAACTGCCAGTTACAGATCTGCATTTGTTGTAGTCAGCTTAGGAGCAGGTGATGCTTCTGTGATTGGAGTAGGATCAAAAAAGGCTGCCAGCTGTAGAGCAAACTTGTGTAGCAGTGGCTTTCTGTGGCAATCTCTTATGTGGGAATTTTTCAAAACATTTCCAGCTGACAAAACCAACACTGTGCAAGTACTGTAGGCAGCTAATATGACATTGCCGCTTTGGCACAAATGCAGGAACTATGTCTCTCTATGGCAACCTTTTGCCCTTCCTCTTCTATTACAGTGTGGGGGAGGTTTCGTTTTTCTGATCATCCAGGTCTGCTGCATTTCAGCTTGGTTCCTTGATCACAATACCTAGGTACTCAGTTCTAGTCTCCCTAGAGCACCAAAACAATAATTGGCTAAACAGAGGGACACTGGATGAAAAGGTTGTCTGCTTAAGAACTGATATGATGCACCAGTCATCCTCTCTGGAGCTTAATAGACTAGAAAGGGGCATGGTGCTGGAGACAAATAGAAAGAACTTGGCTTCAACAGTTTAACCAGTCAAGCCTAACAATAAACTGCTATTAAGAAACTAGTTTAACGAATGGAGGGGCTACACCTTTTCCGGGAAGCGTGGAGGAATAGCCTGGTAACAGTGTATCAATATATAATCTGTTTATTGTATTTCACACATAAAATTGCAAGTATCCAAATTCCCTTTATACTGTATGATTGCAGATATCCAATTCCCTTTATGCCATATAACAACTCAGTGCATCGTACATAACTCTGTGCAAAATGACTCTGTGCAAAAGCAGTCCGTGCAAAAAACGCAATAAATAAGCAGTCCGTGCAAAAACGCAATGGAAAAACAGTATGGACCCCCTTGTCCTTGCAAGTCCCAGGGTATAATAGTATGCTGAAGCTACTAGGTATCCGTTGCAGTTTCAACTGTAATGTCTCTGTGGAGATATCCACTTGATAATTGCATCCAGTAGCTATTCCAGTCCACCCACATATAATGTCAAAGTGTCTTACCCCCTTGGGCGTACCTCACTCCGTCTGGTTCCAAGCGCTTGCCAGCTGCAGCGTATGTATTTCCGCGCGCGGCGTCCCGCGCACTTCCGGGTTTACACGCGGCGTCCCACGTGACCCGGTACTGACGGCAGAGGTTCACTGCGCTTGCGCAGTACCTTTTGGTTCTTTCGTTGGGTAGGAGTGGATGATGCCTTTTTTGTGGGGAAAAGGAATCGCACCTCCGATGTGGTTGTAGATATAGCTCCTGTTCTCACTATCTACAACCACATCGGAGGTGCGATTCCTTCCCCACAAAAGGCATCATCCACTCCTACCCAACGAAGAACCAAAGGTACTATGCATAGCGCAGTGAACCTCTGCCGTCAGTACCGGGTCACGTGGGACGCCGTCAAACCCGGAAGTGCACGGACGCACAGCAGATGCATACGCTGCAGCTGGCACGCTGAGCCAGACGGAGGAGTCTGCTCAAGGGTAAGACATTACCTTGAAGTGAGCACCCTAGTCCTCTGACCTACCAGGAGTCGCCACCCAGGCACTCTTTTAATACTTGCTATTAAGAAACCTCTAGCAGCTCAGGACTTGTGTTTGCAGCCCATGTTAATGGGTTCATAATAAATTATTGGTTTTATTGTTGATGAAGAGTGCTGAAGAACAAACTTCTTTTGATTCTGTTCACACTAAAATCATAATCACAGACTTAAACACAAGATCTCATAAAGAATTACAGATGGGATAGTTGGAGGGTATATTGAAATCATTTTACCTATGCAGATACAAGACTCACATATTGATGGATTGTGTAAACCCCCTCAGCAAAATTCTCCTTAATATATTGCTTAAGAGCCTTTATATTTTATTTTAGGTTTCACAAGAGGATAGCGACATATAAAATAAATTGATGGTGCTTGCAAAAGATTAAAAGAATACTAATATTAGGCAAGTAGCTAATATAAGTTGCCAATATGTACTGTATAGTATATGTAAATATTTCTGGAGCTTATCAGTACTATAGATTTGAGGGTTAAAGTAGTGATCATGTATCAAATGTTTTCTGATCTTCCTGTCATGCATTCTTTAATAAACACCATAGGCTCTATCTACCCTGCTCAAAATGGCCATGCTCAGACTACAAAGTATAAACATTTAGGTGCACAGTAAATCAAGATAACACTGAAGGTTTAGTATGCCATCAGAGTAGTTGTCATGGACACAAAGTGGAAACTGCTGGTTGAAATTTTTCTTGTCACATAATTTCTTAATAGGGTTTTGTTTTTGCAGTTTGCAATGTAGTTCCACTGATTTGCACTCATTTAAAAACCATGTCATGTGTTCATGTTATTAATTGGACATTGAGATGCGACGTCTTCGTCCACTCCAACACTATGTTGTATCACTGATAAATGACGAGATGACATTGGCTAACATGGCTCGGGGATGGAGGGGGAAGGGGTCTCGGTAACATCTCTAGATTATAGGCACATTGGGTGTATCCGTCAGGAAAGCTGTCATACATGAAGCAATTGGAGTTGAGGAAAGCGTAAGAGCTAGCAGATCAGACGCAGGACTGCCAGGGGCGCACTCAAACAATCAGATGATGTAGTTCAGGTTGACTTTATTAATTAGACTACGCGTTTCGGGGTAACATACCCCTTTCTCGAGTCTTAAAATTTGTTTCGTTCTTACACCACGGTCTGGGGATTGTAGGGCCTTTGTTCGATCTTTGTTCAAGCACGTGGGATTGTAGGGCCTTTGGCCGCTCAATGTTCAAGCACGTGGAGAAGACGCCGACAGGAGTCGGCGTCTTCTCCACGTGCTTGAACATTGAACATTGAGCGGCCATGTCAGCACTTGCTGACCCGTTCTCAAAGATCGAACAAAGGCCCTACAATCCCCAGACCGTGGTGTAAGAACGAAACAAATTTTATGACTTGAGAAAGGGGTATGTTACCCGAAACGCTCGTCTAATTAATAAAGTAAACCTGAACTACATCATCTGATTGTTTGAGTGCGCCCCTGGCAGTCCTGCGTCTGATCTGCTAGCTCTTACGCTTTCCTCAACTCCTTTTCGAGCCAAACTGGTGGACTGGCCACCGCCACAAGGCCCCGGACAAAGCCTAGGCTGCACCAACAATCGCATTCTGGTCATCCTCACTGTACACCTGCACTAGGGTTGTGTCCAATTAACACAACCCGAATAGGTGAGCAACATCACACATTTAACTTATCTAACCAGCTCTGACGATATCACCCTATGAGCGCCTTTTATCTCTCCATGTGCCATTAAATACATGAAGCAATGGGAAGATGATTTGGCGAAGAGCAAACCCCTTGACCTGCAGGACATAGTGGAGATTACTGGTAAATGAATGTCTCTTTTTCTGAGGAAGAGTACTTTATAAGGTCCTAATATGTTAGTATTTGACTCCCCAGAGACTCTCCCACATGTATCTGTCACGACTGTGACTGATCCAGATAGGTCTGGGAAGAGAAGGTCGCAGCGACTTGCTACTCGCGATAGCTTGTGAGTTTGCTTCATGGTTCAGGGTATGTCATCCAGGTTTTGCCTTGTAAACCTTTTTGTCCTGACTGGGAGTTTGTAGGCATTCTTCTCAGGTGAGTGCTGTCTGCCACTCCCAGCTACTATATTAGTTTCAGTTTCACTTGCAGTCATTGCCAGATATAGTCCTTACTTCCAGTGCTATTCTGACCTTTGAAGAAGATCGTTTGACGGTATTGCTGTGGAGCTCGTGTCTGGCGTGGACTGTCGTTGTTGGGATCATCTTCTCTGCTCGTGACTGGATAAGTCTATCTCTGCTGGAGATTGTTTGTTTGTTTGTTACTGTCTTCCCTGTTGTTCTCCTAGACATGAGTGATGGTGACTAGTGCTCCCATCTGCCTTTCCCCAGTCTAGTCTTCTAAGGGTCACTCAGGGTTTAGGCATCCTGCTCGCCGCACGGGTTCACACCCCGTCTAGGGTATCAGGGCAGACAGATGCCAGCGTAGGGTTTGTCAGGGGTGGCCGTTCCATTTCCCATCCGTAGATAGGGTCCCCTTCCCCTCCGTCTGGTGCAACACGACTGCTGCTGGGACAGCGGTCGTGACAGTATATCTGGCCTTTTAAAAAAAAAAAAAAAAAAAGTGACATTTTCCTTTTTTTTTTTTTTTGCCTGCTGTTTTGCTTTGTATTCTTCTGTTTCACTATGGATCCGGTTACGGTTTTGGCGAAACAATTACAGGGGTTATCCCTTGAAGTGGCAGGATTAAAAGCAACAGTACTGCAGCAGCAATCCTTGGGTTCCACCGTTGCTAGGGGAGACCAATGTACTCCTGAGCCAAAAGTGGCTTTTCCTGATAGGTTCTCAGGAGGGAGAGACCAATTTGTAACCTTCAGAGAAGCTTGTAAATTGTTCTTCAGGTTACGCCCTAGATCCTCCGGCGGTGAGGAACAACGGGTGGGCATTGTAATTTCTCTCCTGCAAGGAGATCCGCAGGCTTGGGCTTTCTCTTTACCATCTGACTCTCCGGCCTTACGATCAGTGGAGGAGTTTTTGAAGCCTTGGGTCTCGTGTATGATGACCCTGACAGGGTCTCACTGGCTGAGTCTAAGCTACGTAGACTTCGGCAGGAGAACCGGTCAGCTGAACTATATTGTTCTGAATTCCGTAGGTGGGCTACGGATACATTATGGAACGACTCGGCCCTTAGGAGTCAGTTCTGCCAGGGGTTGTCTGAAAAATTAAAAGACGCGCTGGCTGTATACGAGGTCCCTGGGTCTCTTGAGGCTGCTATGTCTCTGTCCATAAGAATCGACAGACGACTCAGGGAGAGACTATTAAATTCTACAGAGGCCTCTATAGGGCAGGGATCGGTTTGTTGTGATCCAGTCGAACCAATGCAAATAGGGGGCGCCACTAGACGGGTGAATCCTCCTAAGGTCCGCCATAGGTCAGAGGTTTGTTTTCGTTGTGGGGAGGGGTCATTTTGTAAAGGTATGTCCCTCAGAACCCAAGAGATCACAAACTAAGGAGCCGCCGGAAAACTAGAGTCCCCAGACTGTGCGGAGGATAACAGTCTGGGCGTATTCGCTTCCTCCATACGCATGTCTCAGTTTTTGTTGTCCGCTACCGTTGTGGCGGGCAATAAGACTGAGATCTGTTCCGTCTTTTTGGACAGTGGGGCGGGGGTCAATTTGGTGGATTCACGGTTTGCTCTGGCTCTGGGTGTTACTCCGGAACCAGTACGCAGAACTATTCCTGTTTTTGCCATCGACTCCTCCCCTCTTACTCAGAGAGAGTTAACTCAGATCGTCCATAATATCCATCTGCAGGTAGGGGACCTCCATAAAGAGCATATCTCTTGTTATGTCCTGGACGGTCTTCCGGCTCCTATGGTTTTGGGGCTTCCCTGGCTGGTGACTCACAATCCCGTGGTGGATTGGCAGGCCGGGGAGATTGTGGAGTGGAGTGAACATTGTAAGGACAACTGCTTGAGTAGTAGGTGCTCAACACTCTCTGTAACATCTCTACCTTCCTTTCTGTCAGATTTTATGGATGTGTTCTCTGAGAAGGGTTGTCAGGGGTTACCACCTCATCGTCCATATGATTGCCCAATTAATCTGTTACCTGGGGCAAAACTACCTAAAACTCCGGTTATACAATCTTTCTGGCCCGGAGAGAAAGGCTATGAAAGATTATATTTCGGAAAGTTTGGCTAAGGGACACATCAGACCCTCTTCTTCACCCGTGGCTGCAGGGTTCTTTTTCGTTAAAAAGAAAGATGGGGGCCTGCGCCCTGCCTGGATTTCCGGGAATTAAACCGATAACTATCCGAGATCCCTATCCTCTTCCTCTCATTCCCGACCTCTTTAATCAGGTTGCTGGTGCTAAATGGTTCTCCAAAATGGATCTCAGAGGAGCCTATAACCTGGTTCGCATCAAAGAGGGGGATGAGTGGAAGACGGCTTTTAATACTCCGGAAGGGCATTATGAAAATCTGGTCATGCCATTTGGTCTTACTAATGCGCCTGCGGTGTTCCAACATTTTGTCAACGATATTTTTAGTCACCTTATCGGGAGATTTGTTGTGATATATCTTGATGACATCCTGGTCTATTCTCCGGATCTGGATACACATAAGATCCATGTGAGACAAGTGCTGCAGATATTAAGGGCCAACAAATTGTTTGCTAAATTAGAGAAATGTGTGTTCACCGTAAAAGAACTGCCATTTCTGGGGTATGTGTTGTCAGATTCAGGTTTCCGCATGGATCCAGAGAAAGTCCGGGCAATTATGGACTGGGATCTGCCTGAGAACCTGAAGGCATTGCAACGCTTCCTGGGGTTTGCCAATTTTTATAGGAAGTTTATAAAGAACTATTCCTTGGTGGTCAAACCACTGACGGACATGACCCGAAAGGGATCCGATTTTTCCAAATGGTCACATGCAGCCAAAACTGCCTTTACATCTCTGAAGGAAAGATTCACCTCGGCTCCTATTCTCGTACAGCCAGATGTCTCGCTTCCTTTTATTGTAGAGGTTGACGATCAGAGGTGGGGGTGGGAGCGGTACTATCTCAGGGCCCGTCCCTGGTGAATGGCGTCCGTGTGCTTTCTTTCGAAGAAATTGTCTACTGCAGAAAGGAACTATGACATTGGCAACAGGGAACTTTTGGCTATTAAGTTGGCCTTAGAGGAGTGGCGCCATTTTTTGGAGGGGGCGGTTCATCCCGTCACAGTGATTACCGATCACAAGAACTTAGTATATCTGGAGTCTGCTAAACGTCTCACCCCTAGACAGGCTCGGTGGTCGTTGTTTTTTACTAGGTTTAATTTTGTAATAACCTATCGCCCGGGGGCAAAAAATACTAAGGCGGATGCATTGTCTCGAAGTTTTCCTGGAGGGGGTGATGATGATGTTCCAGAGCCTATTTTGCAAAAGGGGTGGTGGTCTCTGCATTACACTCAGGTTTAGAGGGAGGGTGTTGGAAGCTCAGGGGACGCCCGGCCTCCTGCCCCTCGGATAAACTGTTTGTGCCAGAAAATTTACGCCTGGAGATACTAAAGGAACACCATAACTCTGCACTGGCAGGACACCCAGGTAGTAAGGCAACCTCTGAATTAGTGTCTCGTCGGTTCTGGTGGCCTAAGTGGCGCCAGGAGGTGTTGAATTTTGTGTCTGCATGTCCTACCTGTGCTCGTTCTAAGGTGGATCATACTCGTCCGGCAGGGCGTCTTTTACCTCTGGCCATCCCCAACAGGCCTTGGACGCACCTATCAATGGATTTCATTACTGATCTACCAGTATCAGCGGGGAAGACTGTTATTCTTGTTGTTGTTGACAGATTCAGTAAAATGGTGCACTTTATTGCTCTGACCGCTTTGCCTAATGCTAACACACTGGCTCAGGTTTTTATTGACCACATCGTGAAGCTTCACGGGGTCCCTTCCGATATTGTTTCGGATCGTGGTACCCAATTTGTTTCTAAATTTTGGAAAGCTTTTTGTTCTCGTTTAGGGGTTCATCTGTCGTTTTCTTTATCTTTCCATCCACAGTCCAACGGTCAGACTGAACGTACCAATCAAAACCTAGAGACATATTTGAGATGCTTTGTTTCCGAAAATCAGGAGGAATGGTCATCTTATTTACCGTTAGCCGAGTTTGCCATTAATAATCGTCGTCAAGAATCCACCGATAAGTCACCATTTTTTGGTGCGTATGGTTTCCATCCTCAGTTTTGTACGTTTAGTGAGGGGGGGCCGTCTGGGATTCCCGAGGAGGAACGATTTGCGTCTTCACTTGTTCTAGTTGCAGTGGCAGTCTTTACCACCACGCAAACCACACAATTGCGAAGGGACACTGGGTCCCTGACAGGTGGGTCAGACTGCACCATAACTTTTAACTGTATCTGCATCCTTTGGAGTTATGTCCCCCACAATAGTGGACAGACAGGGATCCACCACCGAGAACAGCAATTTGCTATTCCAGCAGTGGTCCCTTTAACCATCATGGCTGCTGTGGCAACACACACTGCCCAGCTACTCCTGGCATATCCGACACTATATTCAATGTGACAGATTCCCAACTATGTTTCACTCTAAAGTGTTGCAGAATTCATACTTTTAATACTGACTCATGGTCAGGGCAATTGTGTACTGGGCTGCTGCTCTTCAGCTTCTCCTCACCAACTTCAACTGGTTTAATGGGTCTCTCTCACTCTTTGTGCAAAAGCCTGTTAAGGAAACTATGATTTATCGATATTGCAAAACTCTATGGCACAACATAATTTAATGGACTCAAGGAACCTGTTGTTAATCACTCTACCAACAGTGAAGGCAGCATAAATGTGCTGACAGGTTTATCTATATGACAGTTGGAACTGTGAATTTTCTGATAGATAGCTCTATTTTCTCTGCATAGATATAAGATCACAAACAGGGTATCTTTGTTATGGTGCAGTTGGCCGCTGACACACTGGAGTCAAAGACACTAGTGCAAAGCACTGGGGGATCAGGCAATGCACAAAGTCAGGAAACAGCCAGATGTAAGGGCAGATAGAGTACGTGTGAATTCATGAAACAGTCCAGAGGTCTGGTCATGTCAGGCGGCAAAGGATCAGGATCCAGGAAACAGGCAGAAGTTGGTACCCAGACATTATATTTCTAATGCTTGTACAGAAAACAAAACATAACATTACCAACAATCTACGTAGGAATACATTGGAACAGATCCAATAGTCCTTACTTAATGAGTTAGACGTCCTTTTGAATGATACAGATGTGGGCATCTCACTATAAGTAAGATAAATGAGGCCTTCATAGGAATTCCTTGCACATAAACCATATGTTAAAAAGGTAGAAAGGAGGAGATGGGGTGGGGGGTTGGGGTGAGGCACACCTAGAGTCCCCTGGTAAAGGTTTATAATCTGTGTCCTTCCAAAGGAGAACTGTGCGGGATCCACAGAAACCCAGAAGCACATCTAAATGGGCAATTCTCCCAGAGGCAATTGCTCTTATATCTTGTAGTATGCGTTGAGGAAGCATCTGAATAAAATTTTCACAGGTCTCAAATAAAGTAGCATGCTATTTATCCATTGAACTGAATAATAACAGGCTTTGCACCACATTTAATAAGTATTTAAGACAAGTCAATGAATAGGTGGTATCTAATAGGTGGTATGCAGTTAGACTAGGCAGTCTAAAAATTCACCAGATTTATCATCCAAAATCAGCCACTGTAGAAAATGGTGCATCGTTTAGACTGTCTAGTCTAGGGGGGTAGTGTATTAACTGCGCCAGAAAAGTGGGGATTTTTGTTTTGTTCATGGAGTAGGTATTTAAATGCCATTTAGATAAAAAAAAAAATGCTATTGAAGAGTAGACTTTCCATAAAATATAAGCTAGTCTTCACTTAACCCAGATATAGAAAATTAAGGGTGTCTAAACTTATTTTTGCATACCAGATGTATTTTTAAGCACCCCACTTTCCATACATAAATGTATTTTCACATGAACTGGCACCTTGTAATAAGGGTAAATATCTCAATATTGCTCTCAAGACCAACTGGAACCCTACATTGGCCAAACATAGAAATCTTCTAGCTTATCCTGTTGCTGGCGCAACTTGAAGCTCCTGGAAACCCACCACCACCATTACACATCATCTATATAATACTGGTGTGGACCCAGTGCACCACTGACTGGCTATACTCTGGAGGGGCATTACTAAGCAACTACTAGGTCTTCACTAGAGCCTCTGATGGTGAGTATAGGCTTGGGCCATTAGGGTAGATGCCAGGTGCAACTCCAGGGCAGTCCTCAAGTCAGTGGCAGCTGACCAGGGGGTCAAAGATACAGGTGCAAGCACTGAGAGGAAGTACATGGTTAGAAAGTCCGAAGTCAGGGCAAGCAGCGATCAAGTAAAAGTCTGTAAATGAAGTCCAAGGTGAGAGGCATGCAGCAAACAAGTAAAATCCAATAAATCCAAAAGCAGGGTCCGGTACACAGAAAAGCAGAACTACAAAAACACCTTCACACTAGGAACTAGACAAGCTAGTGACCATGAGTTGCTCAGGCATCTTCCTGGGTCATGAAGTGCCTTTAAATACTTCCTGCAATCCAGCCATAGACTGGGGAGATAGAGGGCGTGTACGTGCTGCCTCACAAAGGAGGAGAGACACACCCAAGCCCTAACAAATAGTACTGGTCTCCAGCAGGAATTAAACTCTGGCATGGAGCACAGATGCAACAGTTAAGCTACCTGCTGCCCACGCTTGTCAGCACGGCGCATGGCAGCAAGGGAAAGATGGATCTCGGCAGCCATGCCCTCGGGTATGGTCTTCTCATACAGATGTAAGTGCTGTTATCATAAAGCCCACAGCATGCTATGTTATTAGTAGAGTTGAGCGAACACCTGGATGTTCGGGTTCGAGAGGTTCGGCCGAACTTCCGGAAAATGTCCGGGTACGTAATCCGAACTCAACCCGAACTTCATCCCGAACCCGAACCCCATAGAAGTCAATGGGGACCCGAACTTTTGGGCACTAAAAAGGCTGTAAAAAACTCCCGGAAAGGGCTAGAGGGCTGCAAAAGGAAGCAAAATGTAGGTAAATCCCCTGCAAACAAATGTAGATAGGGAAATGATGACTTAACATAAAATAAATAAAAATTAACCAATATTAATTGGAGTTAGGTCCCATAGCACAGAATCAGGCTTCAAATCACCCACCAATGGAGAAGGTCGCTTACTATTATTTTGACCCCAGCATCCAGACAAAGGAGAGAGGTCCCACAGCAGATAATCTGGCATCATATCAACCACCACAGGAGAAGGCCACTTTCAGTGACTTAGGCCTTAGCACCCAGACAGAGGAGACATGTCAGATAGCACAAGCATTACATTTATACCATCCAGCACAGGAGAAGGCCACTTTTAGTTACTTTGACCCCTGCACCCAGAAAGAGGAGAGAGGCCCCACAGCACATATTCAGGCATCATATCACCCACCACAGGAGTAGGCCACCATTTAGTTAATTTGACCCCTGCACCCATGTCAGATGGTACAAGCATCAGTTTTACATCACCCAGCACAAGAGAAGGCCACTTTAGAGACTTTGACCCCTGCACCCAGACGGAGGAGAGAGGTTTTCACAGCAGAGAATCAGGCATTTAGATCACCCACCACAGGAGTAGGCCAGCATTTAATGGGACCCCGGCAACCATGTCAGATGGCACAAGCATCAGTTTTACATCATCCAGCACAAGAGAAGGCCACTTTTAGAGACTTTGACCCCTGCACCCAGACGGAGGAGAGAGGTTTTCACAGCAGAGAATCAGGCATTTAGATCACCCACCACAGGAGTAGGCCATCATTTAATGGGACCCCGGCAACCATGTCAGATGGTACAAGCATCAGTTTTACATCACCCAGCACAAGAGAAGGCCACTTTTAGAGACTTTGACCCCTGCACCCAGACGGAGGAGAGAGGGTTTTCACAGCAGAGAATCAGGCATTTAGATCACCCACCACAGGAGTAGGCCATTATTTAATGGGACCCCGGCAACCATGTCAGATGGCACAAGCATCAGTTTTACATCACCCAGCACAGGAGAAGGCGACTTTGAGAGACTTTGACCCCTGCACCCAGACGGAGGAGAGAGGTTTCACAGCAGAGAATCAGGCATTTAGATCACCCACCACAGGAGTAGGCCATCATTTAATGGGACCCTGGCAACCATGTCAGATGGCACAAGCATCAGTTTTACATCACCCAGCACAAGAGAAGGCCACTTTTAGAGACTTTGACCCCTGCAGCCACACGGAGGAGAGAGGTCCCACAGCAGAGAATCAGGCATCATGTCAACCACCACAGGAGTAGGCCACCTTTTGTTTCTTTGACCCCTGCACCCAGAAAGAGGAGAGAGGCCCCACCCAGAGAATCAGGCATTTCGATCACCCACCACAGGAGAAGGCCGCTTTCAGTGACTTTGGCCCCCTGCACCCACACAAAGGAGACATGTCAGACAGCACAAGTATAACATTCATATCACCCAGCACAGGAGAAGGACACTTTCATGTACTTTGGCCCCGGCACCCAGACAGAGGGAAGGTTCATTCAACTCTGGGTTGCACCCCAAGATCCTACTTAATTTCAAAAATTGATTTTTCAATGAAGAAGTGGCCAGGAGTACAAGACAACATGGTTTAAGGCAGTTATTAAGGACTACTCTGCACAAGGGAGGGTCAGGTCTTGTGGGATCCATGCCTGGTTCATTTTTATAAACGTCAGCTTGTCCACATTGGCTGCGGACAGGCGGCTGCGTTTGTCAGTAATGACGCCCCCTGCCGTGCTGAATACACGTTCAGATAAAGCGCTGGCCGCCGGGCAGGACAGCACCTCCAAGGCATAACATGCTAATTCTGGCCACGTGGACAATTTGGAAACCCAGAAGTTGAATGGGGCCGAACCATCCGTCAGTACGTGGAGTTGTGTGCAGACGTACTGTTCAACCATGTTAGTGAAATGTTGCCTCCTGCTAACTCGTTCCGTATCAGGTGGTGGGGCAGTTAGCTGTGGCGTGGAGACAAAACTTTTCCACATTTCTGCCATGCTAACCCTGCCCTCAGAGGAGCTGGCCGTGACACTGCTGCGTGAGCGACCTCTAGCTCTTCCTCTGCCTTGGCCTTGGCCTTCCACCTGTTCCCCAGTGACAGTTGGGAATGCTCTCAGGAGCGCGTCTACCAGTGTGCGCTTGTACTCGCGCATCTTCCTATCACGCTCCAGTGCAGGAAGTAAAGTGGGCACATTGTCTTTGTACCGGGGATCCAGCAGGGTGGCCACCCAGTAGTCAGCACACGTTAAAATGTGGGCAACTCTGCTGTCGTTGCACAGGCACTGCAGCATGTAATCGCTCATGTGTGCGGAAGACAATGTGGTGAACGTGCTGGAAGCACTGTCGGCCACCCAATCGACTAATGCCTGTACCTGCTCAGGCCTTACCATCCTCATAACGGCATTGGGCCCCACCAAATATCGCTGTAAATTCTGCCGGCTACTTGAGGGAGTTGGTTCACTACTTTGTGCGCCTGAGGCCGAACGGCCACGTCCTCTGCCAGCAACAGAGGCTCCACGGACACCACCACGACCGCGTCCTCGTCCCTTAATAGAATGTTTCCTCATTGTTGCGATTCAACTCGCACCACAATAAAATATATTATTTTTAGCCCCAAAATTCCCACACTAGAAGATATAATTCCTTTTTCCGGTATTAATTACAAGAAAACTGCTGCAAATTGGACACCAGAATTTTTAAAATGCTAGTTTTGGTACATAGATTCCCACACGGGAGATATAATTCCTTTTACAGGAGTAAAAACGTGAGGCCTACTGTTTCTGGTGTAACTAACACCAGATTGATTAAATTGGCCTTTTTTTCACCAAAATTACAACACTGGACAATGTAATGCCTTTTCCGGTATTAATTCCTTTTTACAGGAGTAAAAACGTGAGGCCTACTGTTTCTGGTGTACCTAACACTAGATTGATTAAATTAGCCTTTTTTCACCAAAATTACAACACTGGACAATGTAATGCCTTTTTCGGTATTAATTCCTTTTACAGGAGTAAAACGTGCGGCCTACTGTTTCTGGTCTAACTAACACCAGATTGATTCAATTGGCCTTTTTTCACCAAAATTACAACACTGGACAATGTAATGCCTTTTTCCGGTATTAATTCCTTTTACAGGAGTAAAAACGTGAGGCCTACTGTTTCTGGTGTACCTAACACCAGATTGATTAAATTGGCCATTTTTCCCCAAAATTACAACACTGGACAATGTAATGCCTTTTTCCGGTATTAATTCCTTTTACAGGAGTAAAAACGTGAGGCCTACTGTTTCTGGTGTACCTAACACCAGATTGATTAAATTGGCCTTTTTTTCACCAAAATTACAACACTGGACAATGTAATGCCTTTTTCAGGTATTAATTACAAGAAGACTGCTGCTAATTGGACACCAGAATTTTTAAAATGCTAGTTTGTGTACATAAATTCCCACACTGGAAGATATAATTCCTTTTTCCGGTATTAATTACAAGAAAACTGCTGCAAATTGGACACCAGAATTTTTAAAATGCTAGTTTTGGTACATAGATTCCCACACGGGGAGATATGATTCCTTTTTACAGGAGTAAAAACGTGCGGCCTACTGTTTCTGGTCTAACTAACTAACACCAGATTGATTAAATTGGCCTTTTTTTCACCAAAATTACAACACTGGACAATGTAATGCCTTTTTCAGGTATTAATTCCTTTTTACAGGAGTAAAAACATGCTGCCTACTGTTTCTGGTGTAACTAACACCAGATTGATTAAACCCCTGATGTAGTATATCTATGAAAAAATCGACTATTACATGAGATTAATGGACGTTGTGGCAGCTTTTGCTGTAGCACCAGAAGTCCCAAAATGGCCGCCGCCTATCAGCCCAGTAACATGTGTCAGAAAACGGTCTGCCCAGCCAGAAAAAAAATTGACTTCGACTGAGCAGCTGAATCGCTGTTGTTCTGATTCACAGGTGTAGATTTTTCACTTCTTTGGAGCTTTGGTTTAGACTCTGTGGCAGCTTGTGCTGGCGCACCACAATGTCCCAAAATGGTCACCGCCGGTCAGCCCAGTTACATGTGCCAGTAAATATCGCTCTGGCCAGTCTCAACAAAATAGTGACTTTCAGTGAACAGCTCAGCTGAGTTGTTCTGATGCACAGGTGTAGAAAGGTAGATCATTCACTTCTTTATCCCTGCCTATCTCGCCCTCACAGAAGCTGCGTCCTCTCCCTACACTAATCAGAGCAGTGTGACGTGCGGCGCTACGTGACTCCAGCTTAAATAGAGGCTGGGTCACATGCTGCACTTGGCCAATCACAGCCATGCCATTAGTAGGTATGGCTGTGATGGGCTCTTAGGGCAAGAAGTAAAACGCTAGCTGATTGGCTGCTGTGCAGCCCTTCAGAAAGCGGGAAGTAATCGACGAACACCGGACCCGAACCCGAACTTTTTTGAAAATGTCCGGGTTCGGGTCCGTGTCACGGACACCCCAAAATTCGGTACGGACCTGAACGATTCTCGAACTGTTCGCTCAACACTAGTTATTAGTGCAGTGAGCTGCAGCCGACTACGCTATAGCACATATAGCACATTAATATATTTTGTTATAATATTAGAACTGCATGGTATCATGCTAATAGTCTGGAGTGCCACATCTGTATGGGTCTTGATGTGACTGCAACTTCTGTACCCCCTCTGCAAATTTAACACTA
Source organism: Bufotes viridis (assembly GCA_033119425.1). Classification (NCBI taxonomy): domain Eukaryota; kingdom Metazoa; phylum Chordata; class Amphibia; order Anura; family Bufonidae; genus Bufotes; species Bufotes viridis. Next base: position 274,600,083 of record CM065591.1, read on the forward strand.
CTTTCTATTACATGCACACTAACATTGTTGGCTTCCTCATAGAGGAAAGGCAGAATTCATAGTCAGCATTCTAACCAATCCATAAATTTTACTATGATGTTTAACCGGCCACAACATTTTACATACATAAACATGTATATTGATATAGTCTACTTAAATTACAGAGGCACATAAGAAACTGTTGTGGTTCTAGGTAAGTAGAATAGCAAGCTTCATAGAGGGTGGTCTGATTGTGTGCTGGTTTCTTAAACCACTGTCTGTATAACCCACATTGCCAGGATATGTTGAGGATTGAATTTCCATATGTATGCCTATATATTTAGACCAGTCATATATATATATATATATATATATGCTTTTGAAATGCAAACAGAAGAATAACATAGATATAGTGCACCGGTATTAACCCTATAAAATCATAGCTCAGAATGTTAATTGTCATAATTAGTGGTCTTTTAGCCATGCATTGCAACATAAATATGCAATTTTAAGAGCATTTTTAAGCATTGCACATCTTTCAAAATCCCAAAATTCAAAGTCCTATTTAACACTTATTACTGTATATATTCCTTCTAATATTAACACCTTAAATACTAGGCCCATTTTTGGTTTAGCATTTTCATTTTTTCCGCCCCACGTTCCATTACCCATATTTTTTTTAACGGCGGCATTTCATTTACCATGTCTGTTATTGGAAAGTGGGAATTTTTTTTTATGTGGTTAAATTGAAAAAAAAACAACACAATTCCACCAAAGTTTTAACGTCACGACGTTCACTGTATGCTAAAAATTACATGACATCCTTATTCTGTGGCTCAATACAAATACGGCGATACCAAACGTGCATAGTTTTTATATTTCCATCCACGGAGCTATATGGGGCCGTGTTTTTTGCAGGACTAACCGTAGCACAAGAAATTTTTAAAAATATTTTAATAGCTCAGAAATTTTTGGGCGCGGCAATACCTGATATGTTCAATATTAGAGACCACTAAGACCCAATCTGGGTACAGGTATTTTAACTCCAAAACAAGCCAAACTTGGATATAAACCTATCTTGACCCAGATTTATTTATCTAATAGAACATATCTTAAAGATACATGTTAAAATTAAATGTATAGCTGCATTAGCTAAGTACATATAACTACTGTAAAAGAGAAAATCGGCTCCAGCACCAACAATGATGTTTAAAACCAGCTTCCTTTTTATTGAGACGTATTCACAAGCAGATACAATCCATTCAGTATGTGGTAAACGTTCATGCGTTTCGGACAGTACGTCCTTAGTCGTAACAATGTGTCAGTCTGACATGGCCAGTTTTATAGGGGATTTCTCTCCTCCCACTAACCGTGTGAATCTACCTCCCATTGGCCAAGTCGGGCTTCCACGACCTGTTACTTCACATGACAATTAACATTCAAACACACCTGTGTCACCTTGGTGGTTTTACTCTTATTTTAATTTTTAACCTCACATCCTCCAAGGAATTTCCATTGAAAGGATTTCCCTTCATAAATAGACCTCCTGGGACATGTGGTTAGAGAAAAACCGCATCATGTGCACAGTGCAAATACATGAAAAAATAGTAAATAAAAACATAGTAACAGTCCACAGCACTGGTTTAACAGAATGACCAGTGTAGTGTTTTCCATATAGAAACATAGAAACATAGAATGTGTCGGCAGATAAGAACCATTTGGCCCATCTAGTCTGCCCAATATACTGAATACTATGAATAGCCCCAGGCCCTATCTTATATGAAGGATTGCCTTATGCCTATCCCATGCATGCTTAAACTCCTTCACTGTATTTGCAGCTACCACTTCTGCAGGAAGGCTATTCCATGCGTCCACTACTCTCTCAGTAAAGTAATTCTTCCTGATGTTACTTTTAAACCTTTGCCCCTCTAATTTAAAACTATGTCCTCTTGTAGCAGTTTTTCTTCTTTTAAATATTCTCTCCTCTTTTACCGTGATGCTTCCCTTTATGTATTTAAAAGTTTCTATCATATCCCCCCTGTCTCTTCTTACTTCCAAGCTATACATGTTAAGGTCCTTTAACCTTTCCTGGTAAGTTTTGTCCTGCAATCCATGTACTAGTTTAGTAGCTCTTCTCTGAACTCTCTCCAAAGTTTCAATATCCTTCTGCAGATATGGTCTCCAGTACTGCACACAATACTCTAAATGAGGTCTCACTAGTGCTCTGTAGAGCGGCATGAGCACCTCCCTCTTTCTACTGTTAATGCCTCTCCCTATACACCCAAGCATTCTGCTGGCATTACCTGCTGCTCTATGACATTGTCTGCCCACCTTTACGTCGTCTGATATAATGACCCCTAAATCCCTTTCCTCAGATACTGAGATTAGTACTGTATCACTGATTTTATATTCTGCTCTTGGGTTTTTACGCCCGAGGTGCATTATCTTGCACTTATCAACATTAAATTTTAGTTGCCAGATTTTTGACCATTCCTCTAGTTTTCCCAAATCCTTTTCCATTTGGTGTATCCCTCCAGGAACATCAACCCTGTTACAAATCTTTGTGTCATCAGCAAAAAGACACACCTTACCATTGAGGCCTTCTGCAATTTCGCTGATAAAGATATTAAACAATATGGGTCCCAGAACAGATCCCTGAGGTACCCCACTGGTAACAATACCATGGTCTGAATATACTCCATTGACTACAACCCTCTGTTTTCTGTCCTTCAGCCACTGCCTAATCCATTCAACAATATGTGAGCTCAAGCTCAAAGACTGCAGTTTATTGATAAGCCTTCTATGTGGGACAGTATCAAAAGCCTTACTAAAGTCCAGATAGGCGATGTCTACTGCACCTCCGCCATCTATTATTTTAGTCACCCAATCAAAAAGTCAATAAGATTAGTTTGACATGATCTCCCTGAAGTAAACCCATGCTGTTTTTATCAATCAACCCATGGGTTTTTAGATGTTCCACAATCCTCTCCTTGAGTATGGTTTCCATTAATTTCCCCACTATTGATGTCAGGCTTACCGGCCTATAGTTGCCCGATTCCTCTCTACTACCTTTCTTGTGAATTGGCACAACGTTTGCTAATTTCCAATCTTCTGGGATGACACCTGTTACCAGTGATTGGTTAAATAAATCTGTTAATGGTTCTGCTAGTACACCTCTAAGCTCTTTTAATAGCTTTGGGTGTATCCCATCAGGCCCCTGTGATTTATTTGTATTAATTTTAGACAGCCGACTTAGAACCTCTTCCTCTGTAAAGACACATGCATCAAAGGATTCATTAGTCTTCCTCCCTAACTGAGGTCCTTCTCCTTCATTTTCCTTTGTAAAAACTGAACAGAAGTATTCATTGAGGCAGTCAGCTAGTTCTTTATCCTCTTCCATATACCTTCCTTCTTTTGTTTTTAATTTGGTAATTCCTTTATTTAATTTCCTTTTTTCATTTATGTATCTGAAGAATGTCTAATCACCTTTTTTCACTGACTGAGCTAATTTCTCTTCTGCCTGAGCTTTAGAAGCTCTTATAACTTGCCTCTCTCTGCCTTATCTTATAGATTTCCCGGTCATCCTCGTTTTGGGTGTTTTTATACTTGCTAAATGCCATCTTTTTGTTTTTAATGATTTTGGCCACTTTTACTGAGTACCACAGTGGTCTCTTCCTTTTTTTGCTTTTACTGACGAGCCTAATGCACTTTTCTGTTGCCTTCAATAGTGCCACTTTTAAGTAGTTCCATTTCTCTTGGACTCCATTGAAATTGTTCCAGTCTGATAGGGACTCGTATACCACTGATCTCATTTTAGAAAAGTCTGTTTTCCGAAAATCTAAAACTTTTGTTTTTGTGTGGAGTGACTCAGTCACTGTACTTATAGTAAACCACACTGACTGGTGATCACTCTTTCCCTTACAGTAATATCAGATACCAAATTGCCATTTGTGAATACTAAATCTAAAATGGCCTCCTTCCGGGTTGGCTCCTCAACTACTTGCTGTAGAGATAATCCCAGTAGGGAATTTAGAATGTCTGTACTCCTGGCAGAACTAGCTATTTTGGTTTTCCAGTTTATATCAGGAAGATTAAAGTCTCCCATTATGACAACTTCCCCTTTCAATGTCATTTTAGCCATTTCCTCAACTAGTAGATCATCCAATTCTTTGACTTGGCTTGGTGGTCTGTATATGACACCTACACGAGTTACCTTATAATTACCAAGCTGCAACGTAACCCAAACTGACTCTAAATTGGTTCGCTGACTTGTATTAGATTAGATTTTATGCTATCTTTTACATATAGGGCCACTCCACCCCCTTTCTTGCCTTCTCTGTCTTTCCTATATAGAGAGAACCCAGGTATTGTTATATCCCAGTCATTACTTTCATTGAACCATGTCTCAGTAACAGCCACTAAATCTATATTCTCAGATGCCATTACAGACTCAAGTTTGTTGATCTTATTCCCTAAACTGCGAGCATTTGTAGACAAGACTCTCAGCTTGTCGTTTCTTATCTTATCAGCTCCTGGCATCTTCTGGCATTGTTTTTTCGGGGGGCAGCCGAACTGATGGATTGTCTTTTTTGTGCCCCCCTTTCCTAGTTTAAATGTTCCTTTGCAAAAACTTTGAACTGTTCACTGAGGACATTCGTTCCCTTGGGAGAAAGATGCAAACCATCTTTCTTGTACAGTTCTTTTCCATTCCAGCTAGAGCCAACATGAGCCACAAAGCCAAATCCCTGGTTCAAACACCATTCACCGAGCCATACATTGAATTCCTTAATACGCAACTGCTTGTCATGCTGATGGTTATGCACAGGCAGAACTGCAGAGAATGAGAGTGTGTGAAAAGCTTCCTTCACCTTTGAAACTTCATTGCAAGCCAGATCATTTGTCCCAAGATGGACAATAACATCCACCTTCTTTTCCATTTTTGCTTGCTTAATAATGTTAAGGATACGTCGTCTGTCCCTGCTAGCAGTAGCACCAGGGAGACATCTCACAGAACCCTCTTCTTCAAACTTCACAACTCTTATGATAGAATCGCCCACCAATAGTTGCTTACTATTAGTACTCACTATATCCTTTTTGTCTTTGTCAGTAGTCTTGCATACCTTAAGCATAGGAGATGATTGTTCCTCACCCACTGTGCCTGGGCCATCCTCCATGTTGCTCTTGCATTCTGAAAGTGCTGCAAATGAATTACAGAGAGCCACCGACTGTGGGACATGTCTTCTATCAACAGCTCTAAGTCTACCAGAACCTACAGTAACCCATCTTCCATTTCTGGGGGCCTTTGTGGCAGTGGCATTGCAACATGCCAATCCTGAGTTTGTCTAACACTTACTTTACAAATCTCAGATTTCAAAAATGCAATTTCCTGCTGCATTATGGAGAACTGTCTGCAGATCAGACAGCATCCAAACCTGCGAAGAGTGAAACATGAAATGAAAGCACAACAATTCCTGCACTGAATCAGGTCTGCCATTTTAATGCAAGAAAATATGTTAAACAAAAATTATTAGATTGTACTCACCTCCAGATTACCTCCTGAATATCTCCTGTATATCTCTAGTGCACTTAGAAATGCTGCACTTTGAGAATGATACAAGCTAGAATTAGGCAAGCTAATATTATGTGGCTATATATACACACATTCCTACAAAAGCCCCTCCTACAACAACACAAGTAACACCTTAATGGCCCTATGCTCATTAGCAATCAGACAATAGCAACACCAGTCTAACAAATTCCTTACCTGTTCTGAGCACACCAAAACACAGCTGAAGTTCTGCTACAGTGGAAAGTTCAGCTGAAGTTCTGCTACAGTGGAAAGTTCTAGGTTAGTCTCCTGTATATCTCTAGTGCACTTAGAAATGCTGCACTTTGAGAATGATGCAAGCTAGAATTAGGCAAGCTAATATTATGTGGCTATATATACACACACTCCTACAAAAGCCCCTCCTACAACAACACAATTAACATCGCAGTCTGATACGGAAATTTATATCGTCATTAATAGACATACACCAGCTCTTTCTTTTGATTTAACCCTGTGGGTACACGGGTATTTAAACAGAAAATCCAAAATGCTTCTCTCAAATATAATCTTTTTCTGTAATCTCCTCCCCTTGTTAAATTACCCACTTGTTCGATTGCAAAGGCTTTAACCCCTTCAGGAACAGGCCATTTTTCACCTTAAGGACCAGGCCATTTTTTGCAAATCTGACATGAGTCACTTTATGTGGTGACAACTTTAAAACGCTTTTACTTATCCAAGCCATTCTGAGATTATTTTTTCGTCAGATATTGTACTTCATGACATTGGTAAAATGGAGTAAAAAAAATCATTTTTATTTATAAAAAAATACCAGATTTACCAAAAATTTGCAAAAATTAGCAAATTTCCAAGTTTAAATTTCTCTACTTCTATAATACATAGTAATACCTACAAAAATAGTTATTACTTTACATTCCCCATATGTCTACTTCATGTTTGGATCATTTTGGGAATGACATTTTATTTTTTGGGGACGTTACAAGGCTTAGAAGTTTAGAAGCAAATCTTGAAATTTTTCAGAAATTTCCAAAAACCCACTTTTTAAGGACCAGTTCAGGCCTGAAGTCACTTTGTGAGGCTTACATAATAGAAACCACCCAAAAATGACCCCATTCTAGAAACTACACCCCTCAAGGTATTCAAAACTGATTTTACAAACTTTGTTAACCCTTTAGGTGTTCCATAAGAATTAATGGAAAATGGAGATGACATTTCACAATTTCACTTTTTTGGCAAACTTTCCCTTTTAATCATTTTTTTTACGCTAACAAAGCTAGGGTTAACAGCCAAACAAATATTTCAATATTTATTGCCTTGATTCTGTAGTTTACAGAAACACCCCATATGTGGTCGTAATCTGCTTTACGGGGACACTGCAGGGTGCAGAAGGAAAGGAACGCCATATGGTTTTTGGAGGGTAGATTTCACTGGGATCATTTTAATTTGCCATGTCATATTTGAAGAGCCTCTGATGCACCCCTAGAGTAGAAACTCCAAAAAAAGACCCCATTTTGGAAGGTACAGGATAAGGTGGCAGTTTTGTTGGTACTATTTTAGGGTACATATGATTTTTGTTTGCTCTATATTACACTTTTTTGAGGCAAGCTAACAAAAAATAGCTGTTTTGGCACCATTTCAATTTTTTGTTATTTACAGTTATTTACTGACAGGTTAGATCATGTGGTAATTTTATAGAGCAGGTTCTTGTGGATGTGGCAAATCCTAATATGTATACTTTTTTTTTATTTATTTCACTTTAGCACAATAATACTAGTTTTGAAGCAAAAAAAATCATATTTTAGTGTCTGAGAGTGATAGTTTTTTTATTTTTTGACCTATTGTCTTAGGTAGGGTATCATTTTTTGCGGGATGAGATGACGGTTTGATTGGCACTATAATGGGGGGCATATGCCTTTTTGATTGCTTGATATTACACTTTTTGTGATGTAAGGTGACAAAAAATGGCTTTTTTTACACTGTTTTTATTTCTTATTTTTTATGGTGTTCACATGAGGGGTTAGGTCATGTGATATTTTTATAGAGCAGGTTCTTATGGACATGGCGATACCTAATATGTATACTTTTTTTATTTATTTCACTTTAGCACAATAATACTAGTTTTGAAGCAAAAAAAAACATATTTTAGTGTCTTTATTGTCTGAGAGTGATAGTTTTTTTTATTTTTTTACCTATTGTCTTAGGTTGAAACAACAGGAGGGTAGTGGTGCGCTCACCTGGAGTGTGGTGCAGCACGGACTGCGTCTGGATCCAAGACGTATAGGATTCACTTGCGATTAAAATAAGAAGATGTCCAGCTTGTAGCACCAATGTTCATCTTTATTATTCAAGCGATAAAAACACAGTGACACATATGTCGCGTCTACGCGTTTCGGATCTTAGAAACAATCCTGATACTTAATCATGACAAAGCAACATTAAAAATGACTCCATATATATGGGAGTGCATCAGTTGAGGAAAATTTCCTCAGTAATGGGATGCCTCCCACATACACGCCCATACACCATGTGCAGAGTAATTACAAATACAGAGTGAAGGAAGACAAAAACAGTAAAAGCGTATCAAAAAGTTAAAAGAGAAATCCTTTGTAACAACAGACAATAATCAATAATGTAGGATCAGATCATGCTTCAAATTCAGGCCATTAGGCGAGCAGGAGCCCAATTTATATATCCAATAAGACTCCCTATTAAGGAGTATTTTACGGTGGTCCCCACCTCTGATGGGGGGGAGGACCCGTTCTACTCCCTGGACTTGCATGCTATTCACACTGCCGGCATGTACTGCGGCAAAGTGAAGGCTAGCTGCAGACACACCTCTATCCCATGTATGTGGGATATCAGAGATGTGTCTGCAGATTCTAGTCTTCAAACAATTGGTGGTGCAGCCGATATATTGGAGTGCACACTCAATACAAGAAATGCAGTATACTACAAAAGATGTATTACAATTAATATATTGTCGAATGGCAAATGTTTTATTTTTAGAAAAGAGGTAATTTCACCCCCCACCATCATATGAGTACAACACGTGCAGATTTTATGACCACATTTATAGTTGCCCAAATATCGCAGCCAGGTGGGACGAGATTGCGGTTTCTCCCTGAACAAGGATGGGCTGACTTTATTTTGTAGGCTGGGTGCTTTACGGGCCACACATTTAATCCTGTCTGTGACAATATGCCGCCATTCTTTCTCCATGGACAGTATGGGCAGGTGCGATTTAACAATATTGCAAACCTGCTTGTACTCCAAACTATAGCTGGTGACAAAGACCGGTGTGCAGGTGTATGAGGGACTCTTCCGTTTTGATTGTGCTTTTTGGGGAAATATAAGGTTTTTTTGTGGAATGCTGAGAGCGTGACCCTGAGCTGTTTCCAAACTATGTTTAGGATATTTTCTAACTGCAAGGCGACCAGAGGCTGCTTGCATCTTCATGCGACACCTGTCATCCATAGTGCAATTCCGCTGTATCCGAATAAATTCACCTTTAGGAATGTTTTTAATAACGTGCAGAGGATGACAGGATGTGGCATGGAGGATGGTGTTCCCCGCTGACTCCTTGCGGTAACCAGAAAAAAGAATTTTTTCAGCTGCAATATCACCTTGCAAAGTGAGATCCAAAAAATCTATGGATCCCACATTGCAGGTGATAGTGAATTTCAAATTATTGGGATTAGAGTTAAGAAACTGCCCAAAGGATGACACGCTCGCCATGCCACCTGACCATATGAACAGCAGGTCGTCTATATAGCGACCATACCATCTCAAGGCAGGGGCCCATATGTTGCATGACGAGAAAATAAAAAAATGTTCCCACCAACACATGTATATGTTGGCCAGCGACGGGAAAATTTAGCCCCCATAGAAACACCTGTTAATTGCAGGAAATACCGCTGGTCAAATACAAAAAAATTGTGTTGTAATAGAAACAGAGTGACCTTGACAACATATCTGCGGAAATTTTCAGGATAGTGAGAATAGGTAGCTAGAAACCATGTTAGTGCCTGGATTGCCAGGTCATATGGTATCACTGTGTATAGCGAGACCACATCAGCAGCAATCCAGCAGAAGTCGGGTTCCCATTTCAGATCATTTAATGCCGGTAAGACACTCCCGGTGTCCTTTAGGAAACCAGGTATGGATTGGACAAGGGGTTGCAATATTTCATCTACCCAGGCTGATAACCTCTCCGTGCATGAACCAATGCCCGAGACTATAGGTCGCATAGCCGGCAGCGAATGAAAAATCGGAATTATCGGGTGTGTGACAAAAATATAATCATATTGTTTCTGCTTGATAAAACCCTGCGTGAGTCCCTCCTACAATAGATTCAACAGATCCTTCTAAAAGGAGGGGGTGGGGTCACCAGACAAACTTTTATAGGTCAAAGAATCTTCCAACATATTTAAATTGGCATTCTTATATATTTCCTTGTCTAGGATGACCACCGCCCCCCCCCTTATCAGCTTGCTTGATTGTTATGTCGGGCATTTGTTGTAATTCCTCTAAAGCCAACCGTTCTTGTCTCGATAAATTATGAAATCGATTGTATGCATTATCTAACTGGATCCTATCCTGAAGGGCATATAAGTCCCGGATAACTAGTTCCTCAAAGCGATCCAGCGCCACAGTCCGAGCATGTACTGGATAAAAGTCACTATTGCGGGTGACAAAATTGTCAATATGAGTGAAAGCTGGATCGCTTAAAGGAGCCGTATGCTGTTGCTGTAAGAAGGCAATATTGGTTAATTCCTGAAATGAAAAGGATGTAGAAGAAATTTAAGGTAAAGCGACAGGGGATCGAACATTGTCATCATGGGAATCAGCGGAAAGCACGGATACATCAGCATTGTCACAATTAGGCTAAATGCACACGACAGTTGTTTTTTCACTGTCAAATTCTGTGCAAATCTGTTCAAATCTAATATAGTTCTATAGATGTCCACGTGACATGAAGGTGCAAACGATAAACCCCTTGACAGGACATCCAATTGAGTTTGAGTGAAATTTTCGCAGATAGATTTATAACTTGTATGTCTTTCAGGTCTTGCGATTTCTTGTCGGGTATCGGCCTCCTCTTATGTTTCCTGCCCGCTCTGCGTTTTTTGGTTGCACATCAGACTGTATGACTGAAGCATTTGCAGTATTTGACGAGATGGTTCCCAAGTTGCCCGAGGGGGTTGGTTCAGGTGCCGAATCAGAAGAATCCAAATCTGTGGAGCTAAACACCACTCTGGTATTTTTTTTTTCTTGTATTTCCTATTGCCTGAGCGATTAGCCCTTTTCATGATGGAACGGGGAGCATCCATTTTATTATCCTGCCACGTATATATCGAGTTGGTTTTGTAATCCTGGAGATCACGACTAAATTTCTCTTGTTTAATCGAGATGAGGTTGTCTTCCAGTTTAGTTAGATTATTTTGTAGCTTAGTGTCCAGATCTTTAAATTTTTGGGTGGACGCGAGAGGAGCAATAGAGTCTTGTATAACTTTAATCTCATCACGGACCTTGGTCAGTGCTTCCTCCTCATGTGTTATAATAAGTCCCATTAATTTGAGAGAGCAGTCAGTGAGAATATCCTGCCATTTGGAAACAAAAGCATCAGAAAATATGGTGGTGGGTTTCTTGCGTAGCCGTAAACCTCTAGGGATCATGGATTTATCCAAATATTTTTGTAAAGTTGTAAAATCCCACCAGGTTCGCATTTCCTTAGTGAGTAGCAACTCCAGTGTGGCCATATGAATTTTTAGATCCAGAGACTCCTGAGTTTCTTGGTTGTCTGTATCAAAGATTGCATTTATCTTTGTGAGTCTCTCACTGCAGTCATCCATGGCCCGTAATGAAATAAGAGACATGATGGGCAAATGGGATTACAGCGTCACTATTATGGCACAATAAATTCGCTCTGTGTGAACAGTGTCCAGGGAGCAGCAAACCAGGATCCACAATGGACAGAAACAACAGGAGGGTAGTGGTGCGCTCACCTGGAGTGTGGTGCAGCACGGACTGCGTCTGGATCCAAGACGTATAGGATTCACTTGCGATTAAAATAAGAAGATGTCCAGCTTGTAGCACCAATGTTCATCTTTATTATTCAAGCGATAAAAACACAGTGACACATATGTCGCGTCTACGCGCTTCGGATCTTAGAAACAATCCTGATCCTTAATCATGACAAAGCAACATTAAAAATGACTCCATATATGTGGGAGTGCATCAGCTGAGGAAAATTTCCTCAGTAATGGGATGCCTCCCACATACACGCCCATACACCATGTGCAGAGTAATTACAAATACAGAGTGAAGGAAGACAAAAACAGTAAAAGCGTATCAAAAAGTTAAAAGAGAAATCATTTGTAACAACAGACAATAATCAATAATGTAGGATCGTGATCGTGTTTTTATCGCTTGAATAATAAAGATGAACATTGGTGCTACAAGCTGGATATTGTCTTAGGTAGGGTATCATATTTTGCGGGATGAGATGGCAGTTTGATTGGCACTATAATGGGGGGCATACGCCTTTTTGATCGCTTGATATTACACTTTTTGTGATGTAAGGTGACAAAAAATGTCTTTTTTTACACCGTTTTTATTTTTTATTTTTTACGGTGTTCATCTGAGGGGTTAGGTCATGTGATATTTTTATAGATCAGGTTGGCAAAACCTAATATGTATACTTTTTTATTATTTATTTTACTTTAAAACAATAAAAGCATTTTAGAAAAAAAAACAAAAAAACGTTTTAGTGTCTCCTTAGTCTGAGAGCAATATTTTTTTTAATTTTTTTTGGCGATTGTCTCATGTAGGGCTTCATTTTTTGCGGGATGTGGTGACGGTTTGATTGGTAACATTTTGGCGTACATATGACTTTTTTTTAACACTTTTATTACCTTTTTTGGGAATTGAGGTGGGCAAAATTTCAATTTCATCATAGTTTTTTTTTTTTACGGCGTTCACCATGCGGGGAAAGTAACAAGACCGTTTTATAGATCAGGTCTTTATGGACGCGGTGATATCAAACATGTGTAGTGTATTTTATTTTTATTTTTTTTAATCAGTGATAAATAAGTGGCTATAAGAAGAAATTCATATTTTTTTTTTTTTACTTTTTTTCACTTTTTTAAACATTTTTTTGACCCAGACCCAAGTGATTCTTGAAGATCCAGTGGGTCTGATGCCTGTATAATACACTACAGTACACTGTATAGTGTACTGTAGTGCATTAAGAATTTACATTTAGCCTTATCAAGCTGCTGCTGTGTTTAGCAGAAGCCTGATCTGCTATACCATGGCAAGCCGGGAGCCTGTGAAGGTGTCCGGTTGCCATGGTAACCATCAGCCGTTGCCACAACATAGCAGCAGCTGATGGGGGAAGGAGGGAGGGGGCCCCCCTCCTTCTGGGTCAAGTATTGGGTGGCTGCAATGGCACAGCATCCCCCAATGGGAGAGGGAGGGAGCTCCCTCCCTGTTAACCTCTTCCATGTAGCGGTCCCTATGGGCCGCAGCATGGAAAGGATTAAACTGCAGACATCCAGCACAGATGTCTGCCGTTTGAAGCAGAGTGTCAGCAATGTGCTGACACTCTGCTCAACCGCTCTGGCCATCCTGAAAATGAACGGGTGGGGGGGGGAATCACACGCAGGGGGGTTGCGCTCCCGCCCGCTCGCCGACCTATGTATATGAAGGGGGCACATGGAGGGCTGAAGGGGGCACATTGAGGGCTGCAGGGGGAGGGGCGGCAATATCATTTTTACATTTTTGAAGGTTCTGTTACCCGCAGTCACTCTCTGCGGGGATCAGAATCTTTCAGCCGGCATTAGCATGCTCTTATTGGCTAGTCTGTACAGGTCCTAGTTTTGCGGTGATGACATTGGATAAAATTTTTGCAGCACTAGAAACATTTAATGCCATAGGATTAACTATATAGTTAATATGCTCTAAGATCCTTTTTTTAAATTTACGTGCTGTGCTGCCTACATACATAAGATCACATTCGTCACAACGTACACCACCCCTGTAGAATTGCAGTTAATGTAAGTGCATAAGCAAACACACCCTCCCCCCTTGCGACCGATAGTATCTGGGATTGGGTCCCTGCTGGAAAGGTTGGGAAATTGGTTGGATGGGATTCTCCAGCCCCTGGTTAAGAGAGTACCTGGCTATCTCAAGGACACAGATGTCCTGAGAGCAATGCATGAGTTTATTTGGAGTCCTGAATATAACGGTAGTGGAAGATGTAATTGCACTTTATCCATCCATTCCCCACCGGGTGGCCCTATTGGCATTGGATTCCATCTTCACAAATATACAGGATATTGTGAAAATTTCATAGATTATGTCTGTGAGATTACCAGATTTTTGCTGTTGCATAACTACTTCATGTTTAATGGAGTATTTTACTTGCAGACACGAGGGGTGTCAATGGGGGTGAAATTTTCGCACTAATTGGCAAACCTCACAATGGCATATTGGGAGGAAATATATATCTATATTGAAAATAATCCATTTTGGGATGTGCTCGTCTGGTACAGCAGATACATTGACGATTTGCTCCTAGTCTAGAGCGCCGATGTGTCCGTACCAGACTTGCAACATTACCTGAACGATAATGATTACAACTTACATTTTACATGCATGATGGAACCCAAATGCGTTCCATTTTTGGATCTTACTTTAATGGGTTGTCCAGGAGGGGTTGTGCAAACAGCAACATATAGGAAAAAAGTATCTGGTAATTTCATCTTACATGCTAATAGCCAACATCCTCTACATTTCATTAGGGCCATCCCGGTGGACGAATATATTAGGGCTTTGAGAAATTATAGTACTGAGTCTGCATACAATGCGGAGTGTCAAATAATAGATGAAAGATTGCGGAGTAGAAAATATCCGAATTGGATGTTACAGAGAGCTAGGAGAATAGTATCGGGTCGTTCCAGATATCAAATTTTATTTGGAAAATCTTGAGGAAAACAGAATGGAAATAATGAACATAAAATCGAAGGCAAACTAAGTGGGAACAGAGTGATACACAGACATGGAGAAATGAAAAATCGCGATGCACCCACGCTAGTATTAACCTATAGCAGACAGTTTGAGGGTATACAAAAAATAGTTAAGGGATGCCTACCTACTCTTTATGATGATGAGATCCTATATGGAGCTTTAAAGGGGGGATGCAAGATAGTTTACAGGAAAGCTTCCACTTTAGCGCGTTCTACTTCTCCATCTCTATACACACCTAATAGTAATGTAGATCAGATCACATGTGGCTAGGCTATTAGGGCTTTACCAAGTGCGGTAGCCATCCCTGTAAGACTTGCAGTTATGTAATACCTACTAAAAGTTTTCAAAATGCAAATCATTCTAGGACATTTTTTTTAAAAACTTACCTAACTGCAATTCTACAGTGGTGGTGTATGTTATACGTTGTGAAAAATGTGATCTTATGTATGTAGGCAGCATAGGCGTACGCACGGGGTGTGCCGGGTGTGCCTGGGCACACCCTAATAGGCTTGTCACCTCCGTGCTCACTGCCCCCACTACCCCGCTGATTCCCGTCTGTTATGCTGGCCGCCACCACCGCCCGCCGCACTGTAAATTAATTTACAATACCTGGCTGCAGGCTGCTAGGGGCTAGTATTCACATAGGGGGTGGGGCGGTCCTAGCGGAGGCAGAGAGCCGTGTGTGCTGTGCAGGCGCAGACTGAGTTGGCGTCACGTCATGCTGCATGCCCTGCACGCCTGCTAGCTGGTGAGGTGAGGACAGCGGCGGCGCAACGTGTTGGAAGGGATTCAAGGGAACTTGGTGCCCACTGCCCAGCTGCTCCGGTCCAGGACCCACGAAGTATGTACCCTGTAATAACACATATAACAAGAAGTATGTACCTTGTGTCCTACAGTGCTACTGCCCTACTACCCCTCCTCAGTTGTCCTCACTCCCCTGTATAATGTACCCTGTCACGCATTATAAAAAAGAAGTATGTACCCTATCCCACAGTGCTACCCCTCTTCAGTGTTCCCCTGTATTACCCTGATACCCCTCAGTTATATAATATAACTGAGGGATATCAGGGTAAATTATATAGGAGGTAATATAAGGGTACTTTCACATTTGCGGCATAGCTATCCGGCAGGCTGTCCCGGCGGGTGAACAGCCTGCCGGATCCGCCATGCCGCAAGTACCCGTGCACTGCCGTGCTGCTGCTCCATCCCCATTGACTATAATGGGGCGGGGGCAGAGCTATGGCGCAGCACGGCAGTGCATGGCCGGAGATTGTCGGACTAAAAGTACTGCAGGTCCGACTTTTTATTCTGGCGACCTCTGCCGTGCACTGCCGTCCTGCGCCGTAGCTCTGCCCCCGCCCCATTATAGTCAATGGGGACGGAACGGCAGCACACGGGTACTTACGGCATGGCGGATCTGGTGGGCTGTTCACCCGCCGGAACAACCTGCCGGATAGCCATGCCGCAAGTGTGAAAGTACCCTAACTAGGGGTATCAGGGTACATGAGGGGTAATATAACTGAGGAGGGCTATCAGACATTATACAGGGGTAATATAATGTATAATACCCTTGTATTATGTCCCTGATAGCCCTCCTCATTTATATTACCCCTGTGTAATGTACAGGGGTAATATAACTGTATGTGTTGTGGCAACGTGAACACTGATGTGTGCAGTGAAGCCCCAGGGAAACCGTCAGACAGGGCTGTTTGCACCGAGAGCGTGTCACCAAGGTGCCTGGCCTTGGTGGAGTGAAAGCCCAAGTATTCGTATTAGTATAGCTGGCTCAGCCAGTTCCAGGGCGGGCTTTTACTGGGAACAGGTAATGTGCTGGGTGGGTGCCTGTTCACCATGCTCCAGTCTGGGATTTTGGACAATGCCCATGTCCAGGGATTCTATTTAATCCTCTTGTTGGACATGGGTGGGGGCTGACTCTGGAGAGTGTGCAGACAGAGGCCTGCTGAGGCTCTGTCAGTGTGGTCTCAGCAAGGCAAGGCTGAGGGGCCAAGAGGCTATGCAATAGCCTGGACTTTGGGGGACTCAGTGAGGCCCGGGAACCAACGTTGAAAGGTCAGAGTCGGAGGGTCTGCTAGACCACAACCCCTGTCTAAAGTTACTGCACTCGTTACAGCCTGGGGGCTGGAGTATCGTATGGCTGGGGTAAGCCGCACCTGGTTCCGTGTGTGAACGCTATCATATAGCCGAGTTAGGGATATGATGTGTATTATGTATTAGGTAGTGCCTAGCCGGGCAGGTGTTTATTTATGTTGTTTTGTTTGAGAAGACTGCCAAATAAATGCACTGTTTGGACAAGAAATCCGTTGTCCGGAAGGAAGTTTGTGTGAATGATCCCCGAGACCAGAGCTAACCCCCCACATTTGGTGTCGGATGCGGGCAGTCGTCCCTGCTGGAGAAGGAAAAGCGTTGCTGGGAGCAACAAACAAGCAGAAAAAGCAGGTGCTGCTGAATGCTATATATTTTTTTTTATTTTTTTTGTGACGGTGAGAAAGTTTAAAGAGACTGTTATGTCTGCGGTGCAGTGCTGAGATTGTCTCTACAGGGAGACACCTGGAGACTGGTCTCAGGTTAAAGTGGACGTGTTAAGAAGTAGAAAAAAAAAAATTTTTTTTCCTGGTGTCTGGACTGTCTGTTGCTATGGGGTGGATGGAGGATCTCGCCGAGCAGCTGGGGCAGGCCAATTTGGAGGCTAACCAAAGGCACCTGAAGTGGCAACAAGAGCATGAAAAGCTCATGGAGCAGTTTGGCCGACCAAGGGAAGTCCTAACCCAAGGTCTAGGCGTTTCCTGTGGTAACCACTGTGTTGAGGAACTGCAGGCTCGCAGGATGCGTTTGGATGCAGAGGGGGAGGCTTTGAGGGCGCAATTGCAGTTGGCCCTGGAGAGAGAGCCTTCAAATCCGAATGGACAATTTGTAAAAGTCGGTGTCGGTGTGTCGGTGATGCGGCTGGAAAACCAGACGAAAAGGTGTTGTGTGCCGTTGCCAAGGGCAACCGCCGGGAAGAAAAGAAGAGGGAGAGCGGTGCGGCTCTCAAGAGTTCAAGTGTTTGCGGCATACAGAGTCCTAGAGAGGATGTGCGGAGGAGCAGTGATGCGGTTGCTAGGTGCAACCAACCACTACAGAGTGCAGCTGCATGGCAAAAGAGAGAGCGCTGCTGGAGATGCCGTCAAGTCACAAAGTGTGCACCTGATTGTCCTATGGTCAGGAGTCAGGTAACCAGGAATCAAAGGCTGGAGGTTCCTAATGTCCAGGAGAAGGACGGTGACCTTGGGGAAGATGTTCCTGGAACTCCCTCATCGCCTGGGACTGCCGAACCCATGACATCTGAGGGTAAGACTGTTCCGATTATTACTCCGTGTGTTGCAGAGGGTCAGGTGATCCTGGTTCAGACCAGCCCGGTGGCTGAGAACTGTGTGCGGGACATTCATGGGGATAACATGAACTGTCCGGTGGCTCTCACGGCGTGTGAGACTCCAGTGCAAACAGGGACTCGAGAAATTCGTGATGCAGTTTCACGTATATCTGATATGTTGTTTGGCCAGGATATTGAATCGTTGCTGTGGGGTAAGGCAGACCCTTCTGCAGGAAGTGACGAGGCTCCTGCAGAATCGGTAGCGACCCCTTTAAGTGATGTGACCATTAAAAACAGTGGCGCTGATAAGATGCAAAGCGATTGTGCCAAGTTTGCGGAAATGTCAAAAATGAAAGTATGATGCCATGTGATGTTGATATGCATTTTCCACTGCAGGGTGTGGCCAGGGGAGAAGTGCTCCCTGTAGGTAAAAATGTAAAAGTGGGAAAAATGCCGATAAATGTTGAGAGCACAGAGTTGGGGGAACCCACTGTAGGGAATGTGCAGGAAACAGTGGCTAGAGAAGTGTCCAAGGTGGGGATTAGCTCAGCAGTGCCCCTTGAGGGCAGGATTGAGAATGACATGAGCGGTATATATGACGCATGTGCTGTGACCGATAGCAACTCAGAGAGAGAGGCTGCCATGTTGAGGTCTGGCCAAACTGATATGGTTACTGGTAGCAACCAGACGATAGTTATACCTGACGTGACAAGAGGCGAGTGGGGAGATGGCGGCCTAGTGTCTGAGACCCATACCCAGGCAGGGCTAGATGACAGGACATGTCAGTACAGCTGCAATCATGAAGACGGTTTCTCTCTCCCTACATGGTCCCTAGGTACAATAGCGAAGGGTCTACTGCCTGATGCCCAGAAGAAAATGAAAGTCTCCAGAAAGTTACACAAGCCTGTAGTAGACATTGACAAAAGTCTTGGCGAGGTCCTAGGAGATACTCCTACGTCTGGTACTGCTGCAGAACAGAGTAAAGAGCCGCTGGATCCAGAGGCCAAAAGGGAGTGCATCCAACAAGCTGATGCGAAAAACTCAAATAGAAGTGGAAATTCTCCAACTTCAAGAGGAACTTGCAGTGTCTGAGCGATCCAGACTTCATGCAGAGCAGGAAAGAGATGAACTGGCTGATGAGGTCTTAAACAGTGCCTCAGAAAAATCTGCCCTCTTGGAGGAGCAAAGACATTTGGAAGCCAGTATGGCGCAACTTCACCAAGAGTTGTGTGATCGAATAGTGGACCTGGACAACCAGAGACAAACTGTGTCTAGATTGGAGAAGAAACAGAAGAAGTTTGACCAGCTCCTGGCTGAAGAGAAATATGTTGCGGCCCGATATGCCGAAGATCGTGACCGAGCGGAGGCTGATGCTCTGGAGAAAAAGTCCAAGGCCATCTACTTGGCTAGAGCCCTTGAAAAAGTGCTTAAGGAGCGAGGTGAATTGGAGAGGCTGAACAAGCAACTCAGAGCAGAGATGGAAGATCTCAGGAGCTCAAAAGATGAAGTCTATGAGTTGGAGAAGCCTAAGCGTGCTCTCGAGCAGCAGGTGGAAAATAAGAAACCTGAAGAGAGTCCTCTGAAAGACATCAAGTCTAAGCCAAAGCCTGTTAAAAATAGGTCTGGAGATGGTGGCGCTGTGGTGCCAGCCGAGGCAGAGAAGAAGATGGAAGATGTATCTGCTGAACCAGATGATGGTGCTGAGGTGGATGCAGAAGCCCAGAGACTCGTAGCGGTGTGTGGCCAGGACCTGGTCATGAAAGACATTCCCTCTGCTGTCAATGCCTTCCAGAAAGCCAGCAGTCTGCTGGGGAAGAAATACGGGGGGACCGACAACCAGTATGAGGGTCCTGTCTACTCCGGTGGGCTGGCTCTCCTGAATCCTATCCGAAAGGAGAACCATGTCCTGGGTGAATCTCTGCAGGGATTGCCAGAAGACGACGAGTCTGGTGAAGACTCTGATGTCCCCCGTACCTCCAACCATGATGAGAAAGAGGAGGAGTTAAGAAATCAAGTATATGATGCCGTGTCCAAGAAGGATGAGAAGGCTAATCAACTGAATGAAGACTCCAAAAGAGACTCAAAGGCTAAAGAAGCTAAGGCCGATGAGTTGGAGTGGGAGAAATCCTGGTATGTTCCAGAGACCAAAGAGAAGGATGAAGAAGAATCTGCCGAAGTGGGGCATGCCACTGAAGAAGCAGAAGACTCTGAAATTGGAGCCAAACTTGACGTAACCCCTGTGGTGAGTAAAGGAAAAAGAAAGACGCTATCTGTTGATAAAATAAAGAGACAAAAAGAGGCAAGTCTTAAGAAGCGTGCTCGGTTGAAGCAGCTGTGTAAGAAAAAGGGAGAGAGAGATAAAAAAATAGAAAGAGAGGGTCTGCCTGTCCCATGGAAACGGGAACCTCTTAGACACTATCTCTTGGGCAACAGGTCAATGTGGGTGACAAACCAAGCCTTGCTGGCTTGGGTATGGCAAAATAAAGGGAAAATGATGACGCTGACCACATCTTCCAGAGGGAATGTTTTGACAGAGGCTAGAAAAGGGCGGATGCCCTGTCATGAGCATCTGGTTGGTGTATGTGTTCACCCCCACAGGTGTGAACAGAGGGGAGGGATATGTGGCAATGTGAACACTGATGTGTACAGTGAAGCCCCAGGGAAACCGTCAGACAGGGCTGTTTGCACCGAGAGCGTGTCACCAAGGTGCCTGGCCTTGGTGGAGTGAAAGCCCAAGTATTCGTATTAGTATAGCTGGCTCAGCCAGTTCCAGGGCGGGCTTTTACTGGGAACAGGTAATGTGCTGGGTGGGTGCCTGTTCCCCATGCTCCAGTCTGGGATTTTGGACAATGCCCATGTCCAGGGATTCTATTTAATCCTCTTGTTGGACATGGGTGGGGGCTGACTCTGGAGAGTGTCTAGACAGAGGCCTGCTGAGGCTCTGTCAGTGTGGTCTCAGCAAGGCAAGGCTGAGGGGCCAAGAGGCTATGCAATAGCCTGGACTTTGGGGGACTCGGTGAGGCCCGGGAACCAACGTTGAAAGGTCAGAGTCGGGAGGTCTGCTAGACCACAACCCCTGTCTAAAGTTACTGCACTCGTTACAGCCTGGGGGCTGGAGTATCGTATGGCTGGGGTAAGCCGCACCTGGTTCCGTGTGTGAACGCTATCATATAGCCGAGTTAGGTATATGATGTGTATTATGTATTAGGTAGTGCCTAGCCGGGCAGGTGTTTATTTATGTTGTTTTGTTTGAGAAGACTGCCAAATAAATGCACTGTTTGGACAAGAAATCCGTTGTCCGGAAGGAAGTTTGTGTGAATGATCCCCGAGACCAGAGCTAACCCCCCACAGTGTATATAATATATATATTGATACATACACACGTGCGCTGGATTCTGGCAATATATTGGAGGCGGGAAGGGAAGTGGCATAGCGGACACTCCCTTGCTGTGATTCGATCCCGCCCTGTAGCACAATCCAGGGGACGTGGCAAGTTCTATTTAGGAAGCAGCAATGAGCATCCTCGCTATGACCACTACAGAGCCGGAGGCTACCTAAGCTGTATGCACGCCATCTGTGGCGTGCAGCTTTTACAATTCATGTGTGTTTGTCTGTAGGTTATTGCTCCTGATGAAAGGCTGAAGCTGTTCAGCACTAGAAACACGTTAAGCGCTTACATAAGCTAGCAGTACAAATATAGATATTATAGCAGAAGGGTTCATGTAGCTGAATGGGCATTGCTATTTTGATCACAGTACCTGGGTATACTGCTAGTAGCTTTATATTTTTAGTGGCAGGCACTAACTGATCATACATAGGCAGCAAGTGTATTAGTGGCAAAGAAAACTATAATTGCCATTCAGCTGTACAGTTATATGTTCGAAAGCCTTTTGTGGCATGTATTAGTGGCAAAAGAAAAATATATTTGGCGTTCAACGGTGCAGTTATATATTCTAAAGCCTTTTTGTTGTGTATTAATGGCAAAAGTAAAATATATATGCCGTTGAGTAGTGATGAGCGGCAGGGGCCATATTCGAATTCGCAATATTTAGCGATTTTTTTTGCAGAATATTCGTTATATTCGCGAATATTCGCGAATAATCTAAAAAACGAAAATATAGCAATATATTGACTATAGTGCTATATATTTGTTATATCGAATATTCGTAATTTTTTCCCATCTGAACACATGATTGAGTCATTGGCCCACAAGCAACTTAAGCAGGGAAGAATCATGTGTTCACTGTAAAAAAAAATTACAAATATTAAAAAAACGAATATATAGCACTATATCGAATATAGTGCTATATATTCGTTTTTAGAATAATCGTCATTTTTTCCCATCTGAACATCGGGTCTGAGGGGTTGGACAGTCATACCTGTAGTCCCGATCCACCGAAGGACTCACCCCAGCATTGTTGAGGCCTGTATATTCGCTTCTTGGCATACTCTTCCCCGACAAGCGCCCCCATCACGCCTCGGGTTAGAATATACCATCGGATGTGAGTTTAACAGCGAATAGTCTTGTAATAAAATTATGCAACCAATAGAGGGCGCTGTTCATGAATCATGACTCATGAACAGCACCCTCTATTAGTTGAATAGTCTTATGACAAGACTATTCGCTGTTGTGAGATCGTGAAATCTCACAGCTGATGGTACATTCTAACCCCGAGGCGTTCCCATGGTGATGGGGACACTCCATGCACACGAACGGGCACAGACTGGAGCTGGCTGAAATCCTACGGAGCCTTGACATGTAAGAACAGTTTTTTAGGGAGCTAGACAGCAGAGGGGAATCATGTGTGTGTTCAGTTCACTTCAGAAAAAAATAATGAATATTCTAATAACACTACATATATTGCTATATATTCATCTTTTCAAATATTCGTCATTTTCTTCCATCTGAACACATGATTCCTCCCTGCTTCTTGCTTGTGGGCCAATGAGTCATTTTTGTCATGTATTAGTGGCAAAATAAAATTATATTTGCGCTTCAGCGTTGCAGTTATATGTTGTAAAGCCTTTTGTGGCATGTATTAGTGGCAAAAGAGAAATATATTTGCCGTTTAACTACGCAGTTATGTGTTTTAAAGCCCTTTTTGTCGTGTAATAGTGGCAAAAGAAAAATATATTTGCTGTTTAGTGGTACAGTTATATTTTCTAAAGCCTTTTGTGGTGTGTGTATAAGTGGAAAAGAAAAATATATTTACCTTTCAGCTGTGCAGTTATATGTTATAAAGCCCTTTTTGTTGTGTAACACAAAAATATATTTGCCGTAAAGCGGAGCAGTTATATGTTCTAAAGCCATTTGTGGCATGTATTAGTGGCAAAAGAAAGATATATTTGCCGTTCAGCGGGAAAGTAGTGATGAGTAGAGTGACATGGGAGCTGGTGTTGCGAGCGGTCAGGCTCCTGACTCAGAGATGGTTGAGGAGGACATCAGTGATGTGCAGACAGTACTCAATGATGATGATGATGTATCTGATCGCACTTGGGAGCCGGGTGATGAAGGGGCTTCATCATCATTGGGAGAAGAGGTTGGCAGCTTGCCCGTGAGGCAGCGGTGGAGCTAGCAAGTCGCTAGCAGGGCTGGGAGTCAGCAGGGTGGCAGCAGTGGGAAGTCGGGAGCCAAACGTGCTCGGGCTAGACCACCCGCTTCGCAGAAGCCTACCTGCCCTGTAAGTAGCGGTGCACGGGTTTACGGAGGCAGCGGCGGTTGCAGTCAGTCAGTGCGTAGTGCTGGGGGTAAAATCACCTACTCGGTGGTGTGGCAGTTTTTTGTTAAGCCACCGGAGGAGGTTAACATGGCCATATGTAGAATCTGTGGGCAGAATGTGAAGCGTTGCCAGGGTACCAATGTTGGCACCACGGCCCTGCCTCAACATATGCAACGTCATCATAAAGTAGCCTGGGAGAACCGTGGCTCCGATGTGGTGGCCCAGCCTGCCCAGCAAGCGTTGTATAAGCCAGTGGCACACACCTGATTTCAGGCAGTCAAGGCTCCACCACCTCAGCCGAAGGGAGCTGTCTGTCCTTCCCATCATCTGCTGGTCCTGATGCTCCTGTTCTTCCTCCTCCTACTCCTCGTCAGCAATCGATCACCGAAGCAATTGCCAAGAGACAACAGTATGCGTGCATTCATCCAACGGCACAAAAGCTGAACGTGCTCCTTTCTAAGTTGCTGGTGCTTCAGTCTCTCCCTTTCCAAGCGGTCTGCACCTTTCAGAGAACTGATGGCTTGTGCCGAGCCCAGGTGGAGAGTCCCAAGTAGGGTTGAGCGAACCCGAACTGTAAAGTTCGGGTTCATACTGAACGTTAGGGTTTTTGGTGCCTGGACTCGAAACCGAATATTTCCATAAAAGTTCAGGTTCGGTGTTTGGCAATTTCTTAGCGCTTTTTAAAAGGCTGCAGGGCAGCCAATCAACAAGCGTTTCACTTGTCTGTCCTTAGAAGCCATTACAGCCATGCCTACTAATGGCATGGCTGTGATTGGCCAAGTGCAGCATGTGACCCAGCCTCTATATAGGCTGGAGTCACGTAGCGCCGCACGTTACTCTGCTATTCTCAGTGTAGGGATAGGATGCTGCTGCTGCTGTGATGGAGAGATTAGGGAAGAATTCTGGTGTACTTGGTATTGTTTAATCTTTAAACTACAGCGATTATTGAGGCTGCTATGCTATATTTTTGTACCCAGCCCTGAGCCCAGTGACACTGAAAAATAACTTTTAATCCATTTGCTAGTTCGGTGGGCATCGGCGACCATTTTTGCAAGTGCAGGGCACTTGCAACTGCATGTAAACTGCATGTGTGCCAGGGACATTACTTTAATTCTGTTCTGGCAGCTCAGTGGAGGACAAATTCCCTTTTTTGGCCGGTCAAGTACCCCTGTAGCCTGCAGTGCATACCTGGCAGTGAAAATGATTCAATTACATTAGTCTGTTACATATTTTTTTATCTGTCTGCCACAGACACTGCATATCTGACAGTCCAATAATACTGTTAAATACTGAAGTTACCTTGCTGCTATAGAAAAACACACTGTTTTTGCTAGATAGTAAATTTACGGGCTATGCTGCATTTTTTACAGTCAAATTAAACCGTTACATACTGCAGTTACATTGCTGCTATAAAAAAACACAGTTTTTGTGCTATATAGCAAATTTGCGCCCTACGCTGCATTTCTGATATTCCAATAAAACTGTAACATACTTCATTTACATAGTTGTTTGCAAAAAACACAGTTTTTGTGCTAGATGGCACATTAGGATCCTGCGCTGCATTTCTGATATTCCAATAAAACCGTAACATACTGCATTTACATAGTTGTTTGCAAAAAACACAGTTTTTGTGCTAGATAGCACACTAGTGGTCCACGTTGCATTAACTTAATTGTTGACTATTGGCAGTTAAATTGTCACCTGAGATAAACCATCTGTTAGTTTGGTGGGTGAACGCAAATAATGAGGAGAACATCAAATAAGGGACGTGGCCCTGGTCGTGGTGCTGCTGGTGTTGGTAGTGTTCCTGTTGCAGGGAGAGGACGTGGTCAATCTGTGCCAGCTACACGCCCAAATGAAACACCTTCCTCAGGTGCGCATAGACGATAGAGCCTTCAGCATTATTTAGTAGGCCCGAATGCCAGAACAAGTACAGTCGCTAGGAGATTGGGTGGCTGACAGTGCCTTCAGTATCTTCACATTGTCTCCCACCCGGTCCACTGCTGAAAGCTCAGAGTTGGCACCTGCAGGCCATGGGCATCTATCTAGCACCTCACACCCTTGCAGTCTGAGCCCCAAGTCATGCAGCAGTCTCTTATGCTTTTTTATGAGTCTGCTGGCAGGGTTTCCCAGGGTCATCCAACTAGCCCTGCCCCAGAAGTGGAAGAGATTGAGTGCACCGGTGCCCAACCACTTATGTTTGAGAATGAGGACATAGGAAGACCACCGCAGCATGTCTCTGATGATGACGAAACACAGGTGCCAACTGCTGTGGCTTTCTACAGTGTGCAAACTGACAAGGAGGGCAGAAGTGAAGACTGGGTGGAAGATGATGTGGAGGACAATGAGGTCCTAGACCCCACATGGAATCAAGGTCATGCGAGTGACCAGTGCAGTTTGGAGGGAGAGGCGGTGGTCGCACAGAGCCCCCAGCACAGCAAAAGAGGGAGCAGGGTGCAAAAGCAGAGCGGCCGTCCCCTAGACAGTAAAACCTGTTAATGCCCACAGCACCCAGGGACCGAGCACAACAAAGCCAGCTCCAAGGAGTTCTCTTGCGTGGAAGTTCTTCAGATAATGTGCAGATGACAAGACACAAGTGGTTTGCACGCTGTGCAATCAGAGCCTGTAGCTAGGCATAAACGTTCTAAACCTGAGCACAACCTGCATGACCAGGCATCTAAGTGAAAGCACGAGCTGCAGTGGAGTAAACACCTCCAAAACCAAGAAAGCTCTCAGTCTTTTGCTGATTCCTCTTCTGCTGCAGTCTCGGCCTCTTCCTCCACCTCTGGAGTGACAGTGGCACTGGCCACCCCGCAAACAGAGAATGTGTCGGCAGCGCCATCACATCCGTCACCTTCAACAAGCAGCACCACAATGTCCCATGGCAACAATGGAGCAAAAGAGGAAGTACCCCCCTACCCATCCGCGATCCCTGGCCCTGAATGCCAGCATCTCAAAATTCCTGGCCTTTGAGATGCTGTCATTCCGTCTGGTGGAGAAGGAGAGTTTTAAAAATCTTATGGCGTTGGCTGTCCCACAGTTCGTCGTTCCCAGCCGCCACTACTTTTCCAGATGAGCCATCTCTTACCTGCACAAACAAGTGCGGGACAAAATCAGGTGTGCACTGTGAAACGCCATCTGTGGCAAGGTCCACATAACTACCAATACGTGGACCAGTAAGCAATGGCAGGGATGTTATATCTCCCTAACAGCACATTGGGTAAATGCAGTGGTAGCTGAGCCTGAGGCGGATAGCTGTTTGGCGCATATGCTTCCGCGACCGAGGATTGCAGGACATTTCTCTTTGCCTCCTGTTGCCCCCTCCCCTACTCCTCTTCCGCCTCTAACACCTCCTCATCTGGTCAGCGTAACACCTTCACCACCAACTTAAGCACAGCCAGGGAAAAATGACAGCAGGCAGTTTTGAAACTCATCTGTTTGGGGGACAAACCCCACACCACAAAGGAGCTGTGGACGGGCATGGAACAACAGACCGATGAGTGGTTAGTGCGACTGAGCCAGTGTGCCTTGTTGCGCTGTTTCGACTACTCCACCAACATATCCAGTGCCGATGACGCCATTCTCAGCGCTACTATCTCACTCCTATGTTTTCTTGAAAAAACGCTTTGGGGGATGATGAAAGAGGATGTGGCACAGGAGGAAGAGGAGGAGGAAGAAGGATCAGGGGAGTCATTCACAAGTGGCTAAGAAGGTGGGTTCCGGCACCAACATAGGCCAGGTACACAATTGTCCAGCCAGAGCACAGTTCTGGAGGAGGGGGGGGGGGGGCCCGTGTTCACATCAGGGTGGCACCAAAAGCAGCTCAGGGTCATCACTGCAGCGTGGCTGGGGGGATACCGAGGACACAGACGATACATCTCCTACAGAGGACAGCTTGTCGTTGCCTCTAGGCAGCCTGGAACACATGAGCGACTACATGCTGCAGTGCCTGCGCAACGACCGCCAAGTTGCCCACATTCTAACTTGTGCTGATTACAGGGTGACAACGTGCTGTCCTTTATTCCCCCACAGGAACGTGATCGGAAGATGCGCGACTACAAGCGCATGCTGGTGGATGCGCTGCTGATGGAATTCCCACCTGACAGCGGGGGCTCAGTGGAAGCACAAGGCGAAGGCAGAGGAGGAGGAAGAGGTCGCCAATGCAGCTGGGGCACCGCCAGCATCTCAGAAGGCAGGGTTAGCATGGCCGATATGTGGAAAAGCTTTGTCACCATGCCACAACAACCAGCACCACCAGCTGATATGCAATGTCTTAGCAGGAGGCAGCATTTCAACAACATGGTGGAGCAGTATGTGTGCACATGCCTACATGTAATTATTGATGGGTCTGCCCCATTCAACTTTTGGGTCTCCAAATTGGGCACATGGCCTGAGCTTGCCCTTTACGCCTTGGAGGTGCTGGCCTGCCCTGCAGCCAGTGTATTGTCTGAACATGTATTTAGCACGGCAGGGGGCGTTATCACAGACAAGCGCAGCCGCCTGTCCACAGCCAATGTGGACAAGCTCACGTTCATTAAAATGAACCAGTCATGGATCCCACGGGACTTGTCCGTACCTTGTGCAGAATAGACATGTATACCGGCCTCACACAGCCATTGTTATACTCCAGCGCAGATTCTCTTAGTCTTATTTTATATATTCCATATTTATATATTAAATAAATAAATAAAAAACTGTTGGCTACCTCCTCCTTCTCCACCGCCGCTTCCACCTACACTGCCATGTCCACCTACACCGCCACGTCCACCGCCTCCTCAACCTCCTACTCCATATAGACCTCCTCCTCCTAGTTCAAGATTATAATTTTTTATTTATTTTATTTTTCAGGCCTTATTTCTTTTCCCCTTTCCCTCCTATGCTCGGTGTGGGGTTTCCCTCCCACACTAGAGCGTGTTTTAATGAATGACTTCTCTTTGTGTTTGTTTGTTGTTCCCTGTTTATTTGTCACCCTCACATGTATTTAAGTATAGGTACTGCTGCCCAGTTCTGAGGTCACTGTTTTCTTTATTGTTTATATATTTTTATATGTACAATTGGGAAAGGGGGTAATTAAAACTTTTAATATTTTAATTTGGTTTATGTTTTTAAACTTTTCTTTACAATAACTTTTAACCCCCTTAAGGGGCTTGAACCTGGGATCCCTTTGCTCCATTCACCCTAATAGAGATTCTATTAGGGTGAATGGGATTTTCACACTCCCTGCTGAGCTGTGGTTTGTGCACAGCTTGTCAGTATGTTTACCATGGCAGCTTGGGAAGCTTCAGAAGCATCCAGGTTGCCATGGTAACCAATCAGAGCCATGTGATTTCACCGTGGGGGGCTCCGATTGGAAGGCAGAGGGAGCCGCATCCCTCTCTCATCCCATCTGAGGATTTAAATTGCAGCTAGGTGCCTGCTGTATTATACAGCTGGCACCTACCATGTGTGGTATGGAACAGGCCCACCACAGCAGCCCACTCAATACCTTACCTTAGTCACCATGACTTATGTCACAGTGGCTGGAGGGGTTAATGATATAACCTTTTTGAAAATGTACTATTTTAGTACAGATATTTACAGTAAGATAAATTACAAATTCATACAATGAACATGCCAACATTCCTATTGTTTGAAACCCATCTATATCTCTGCTTCGTCTTTGTTCTGAGTATAGAAGGGTATATCTATAGAGATGCAGATGTAAAGAGCTGGCCTGCAGAGGATGCTTGAGGAGTGGAGAGGATAGGATTAGGGCTGCTGCAATGAGTGTTGTTGTAGTCCTCACAGTGACTAACCCGGTGTCAGGATAAAGTGACTGCCATCACACTCAAACAGGGATATTGCTACCCTAAAACTTCAAGGTACCACTATCTCTACCAACTTGCATGATTACCCTAAGCAGTGACCCCAGAACTGGGCAGCACTCCCTATGCTGAAATACATGTGAGGGTGACAAACAAACAGGGAACAACAAACAAACACAAAGAGACGTCACTCAGTAAATGGTCAAATGCCAGTCAATGAAGTACAAAAACGTGAGGAAAACGAGAAAACCAACACACCGGAAAGTCAAAAACCAGGAGATCAATATAATGCTAAATCGTCAGAAGCCAAAAATGTAGTCACAATACAAATCCAGAAACTCCAAGCCAGAGGAGTCTTCAATAACAACAAAGGAAGACCAGGGGGAGCCACAGGACAATAAACTTAGGCTCTGGGCCCCGCTGCACCACATATTTAGCCTGGGGTTCTGACGTCAGAGTGGGCCGTCCAGCTGATCTGGTTTCCCTAGCAACCAGACACTGCTGCTGCATGGAGGCAGCAGCTGCCAGGGGCACTTTAACACCCTGCTTTAACTATCCTGCTTGAGCGATGCCCCAGGCCATGCCTGCAGTAATGGGGGGAGAGGTGGTGCAACCCTTCCTTTCCTCGGGGCACACCTTAGAATTGCGAGCTTGTGCCAGTTTGTGGCTGGTGTGCCCTTGGTGTTAGATGCGCAGCAGGGTGCAAGGCAGGAGACCAGGGACCCCGGTTGAATAGGGAGACAAATGACCATGCAGGCTTGTTTAAAGCAAAATATTGTCTTTTTTTCCAGAATGCATGATATACACCCCTCAGGAGATTCTCGCTCAGGGTATGAGCAAAGAGCCAAAGACAGCACTTCGAGTTTTTATTATCTTTCCGAGTTTCACCACTCAAAATTCGCTGACATGTACAGCGCTCGCTTAGTACATATTAAACTAATTACCTAAGAGAAGAATCACAAGTGAACCGCAAGGGGGGATTTCAACAGAAGGGTTCGAGTGAGATTTGCAGTGGGGACCTCTTGTACCCTAAGAACGAATCACACCCCCCTAGCCCAATGAGCCAAGCCGATTATGTCATTATTTTATATTCTATATTTATTCACATGATTCATTATGAGAGCCTGAACGCTGGCAAGCAGTAGGTTACACGCAACTTATGAAACTGCAAGAAGGTAACTGCTTTTGCATCCAGGACTCATCTGGGATGTAAACCCATCCCTTACTACAGCAGGCATGCTCAACCTGCGGCCATCCAGCTATTGTAAAACTACAACTCCCACAATGCCCTGCTGTATGCTGTTCGGGCATGCTGGGAGTTGTAGTTTTGCAACAGCTGGAGGGCCACAGGTTGAGCATTCCTGCCTTACAGCATCCAAGCAGGTGCGAGGTACCTTTGAAAAGGTGTTTCTAGAAAAAAACCTTTGTCGGTGACACGGAGCACACTGCTATGATGAACACACTGCATTGCTTCAAATAACGATGGTGAGGGAATTACAAAATCACAGAGGCTAGGGCTCATCTGTGACTTAAACGCAGGACCTCTCAGACCCAAAGCGAAAATCATACCCCTAGACCAATGAGCCTTGCCCTGCTTAACTGCTTGAGGGACATAAGGTTTTCTTTCATGTGTCATCATGCAAATGCCAGAAGGGGAAGGCTTATTTGGAGGAAATTGACAATGGCTGGCTACAGAAAAAAACTCGATTTCTCTACAAGACGAGCAAGGGCTCGTCTGTAATCTCTGGCAAGCTGATCCAGTTAAGGTTAAGACCAAGACCCATGCTTTTCTACCGACAGTGACATCCAAAAGCAAGGCTTCTCAGGCCTTATCCGGGATTTGAACCCAGGACCTCTCACACCCTAAGCAAAAATCATACTCCTAGACCAGGGGTAGGCCACCTTTTCCTCCCAGCTGTTGTGAAACTACAACTCCCAGCATGCATAGTTGCTCTGCTCTTCTAAGAACTTACATAGAAATGAATGGAGCATGCTGGGAATTGTAGTTTCACAACAGCTGGGAGCCGAAGGTTGCTGATGCCTGTCCTAGACCAACGAGCCACAAACCGCACACTCCTGCTGCATAGAGCTTGCTTGGTACTTACACAGGCAAGTACATAGGGAGGCACTACAGATTCACCATCAGAGGAGTTTTCGAAATACTAGGCTTGTCCGAGATTTAAACCTAGGTCCTCTCACACCCTTACTGAGTATCCAGACCTTCCCCAGATGGGACACCCTGAGAATATCAACAAAATGCATTTTGCGCTATCCATATTTATTTACATGATTCATTATGAGAGCTTTAATGCCGGCATCAAGAGATTACAAGGAGAAGACTGCACGCCACATACAGTGGTGGAAGAATATAACCGTTTTGGTAGAGAGGGCTTGTCTGGTATTAATACTCCTCGCATCCTAAGCTTGAATGATACCTCTTGACCAACCAGTGTGTTCTTCCCCTCAATGGCGACGGGGCAGGTGTGTTGGGGGAGAAGATGGCTAGAAGGTTGGAGGATTGTTTAAACTAGGGACTGGGGGAGGGTAATTACATTATAGAATGGGAAGATAGTGCAGATAGAGACTAGGGGCAAGGTAATGGGACTGAGGGAGGAATGGAAGGAGGGACTAGACCAGTTCAGAAGGAAAGGTGTAGGGTAAAAAATATAAATATTCACACTAGCATTATGGTTTCTGTTATGGCCTTCTGTTATAACGTGGTTATAACAGAAACATAACGGAATACATAAGACGGAAGGATGTATCTGTTCTTTTGCCCATAGACTTGTATTATGATGGAAAGCACACAAAATGCCTTTTAAAGGCTTCCGTTTTACATTCGGGCTGGGCATTCCGTTATTTTCCATTATAACCATGTTATAACGGTAAACAATAACGGAATCCCTAACGCTAGTGTGAACCCTCCTTTAATTGACTAATAAAACTGGTGAACTTGAATTAGTGATTTGTGAGGAGGACTATGACATAGTGGGAATAACTGAGACATGGCTGGATGATAGCTATGACTGGGCAGTTAATGTACAGGGTTACAGTCGGTTTAGAAAGGATCGCCAAAACCAGAGAGGGGGAGGGATCTGCTTTTATGTAAAGTCCTGTCTAAAGCCCACAGTCCGAGACGATATAAGAGAGGTACATGACCTTTTTTGATTCACTGTGGGTCGAAATACATGGAGGCAAAAACAATAATAAACCACCTAATATACCGAAGTCCACAGAAAATCTGCTACTAAACTAGATAGACGAGGCAGCAGATCATAATCAGGTCGTTATTATGGGGGACTTCAACTACTCAGATATAGACTGGGAAACTGAAGCCTATATATCTCATAAAGAAAACAGGTTCTTGGCAATAATCAAAGACAATTGCGTTTCCCAACTGGTTCAGGACCCAACTAGAGAGAGAGCCATACTGGACTTAGTATTAATCAATAGACCTGACAAAACAACAGATGTGAAGGTTGGGGGACACCTAGGAAATAGCGACCATAAAGTAATAACCTTCCAATTGTCATTCAAAAAAGCAATAGCTGATCTTAGGGAGACCAGCTACAAAAATACCGTGGAGCCTCACTTAAGAGTCTCAAACACAGCAATCCAAAGTGCAAAGCTCCCTGGGAAACATAAAATGCAAAAAGATTGTGGAGCCCCAGTTATGGGTCTACAACACAGTGAAAGCCAGATATCCCTCAAAGGAAGGAAAAACAAGCAAAGGGGTGTCTCCATTACAGAGATCACCAAAACCACCATATTAAGTGGTCCCTATGTCAAAATCCCGCTCTTTTACAAGCTTTAAGGATGTGACGGGGAAGACCTAAGCAAGTTATCCATCCACAGACAGCTGTTTCGGGGTGTTGCCCCTCATCAGTGTGGAGTAGGATTCTGGCTAACCGGGAGCAATGCTTTGGTGACTACTCAAACAAAGCAATAGCTGATCTTAGGGAGACCAGCTACTAAAATACCGTGGAGCCTCACTTAAGAGTCTCAAACACAGCAATCCAAAGTGCAAAGCTCCCTGGTAGAGATGAGCGAACACCTGGATGTTCGGGTTCGAGAGGTTCGGCCGAACTTCCGGAAAATGTCCGAGTTCGTGATCTGAACTCAACCCGAACTTCATCCCGAACCCGAACCCCATAGAAGTCAATGGGGACCCGAACTTTTGGGCACTAAAAAGGCTGTAAAAGACACCCAGAGGGATAATATACCGCAATAAACGCATTGCGATTACAACTTTGAGCTAACGATCACCATGGGAACGCCTCCTCCAGTAGAATGTAAGTTAACGAATATGGATGGAATTATTTAGCAATGCTAAGTTGAAACGGCAATGCGATTAAGCAG
Source organism: Bufotes viridis (assembly GCA_033119425.1). Taxonomy (NCBI): domain Eukaryota; kingdom Metazoa; phylum Chordata; class Amphibia; order Anura; family Bufonidae; genus Bufotes; species Bufotes viridis. The sequence continues at coordinate 274,633,911 of CM065591.1, forward strand.
ATATATAATAATCGCATTGCGATTTCAACTTAATTCTCACATCCGACAGTACATTCTACTGGAGGAGGCGTTCCATGGTGATCGGTAGCTCAAAGTTGTAATCACAATGCGATTAAGCAAATACATAAGAATCGCATTGCGATTCCAACTTTTAGTACTCAACTTTTAAAATCGTACACCACTTTAAGTTCCAAAGTTGCAATCGCGTTCGAATAGAACTTAAAGCTGTCTCTAAGTCAGTTTTAGTATTGGTGTGCTGTAATAGAAGTTACATTCAGTACGCGAATATAACTTAGAGCAATACAGTCAACTTTACACTGTTAGTTTTATTATCGCGATAATACAACTATTCAAGAATCGTGTACGTGCGTCTGTACATGTGTGCGTTACCTCGGACACTATTCTATTTTGCCAGCCACAGCTGAAACCACTGATTTATGGTATTGTTATTTTGGCAATTGAATTTAACCCCAGAAAATAATCTATCCTTTGCCAGACAGCAGACAGTATTATACTTGTCTAACCAAAGCTGGAACACCAGATTTAGGGGATTGGTATTTGGGCAATTGTATTTAACCCCTTAATAAAATATAGAAATTTCTTTCCTGAGTTTCTAGGGGTGACAATTAGCACAGCCAAGCCCCTGATGTAGGATATAGCAAAAAAAAAAACTAGTATTGATGGACTTGGTGGCAGCTTCTTCTGGCGCACCACAAGTCACAAAATGGCCGCCGATCAACCCAGAAAATAAGTGACAGAAAAACGCTCTGTGCAGCCTAAAAACCAGCGAGCAAGTAACTAGCAGAAGTTCAATGATTCTCAGCTGTAAATTGATCCATTCATTAGGTGCTGTTGCTGACTTTAACCTGCCTAATCTCGCCCTGACAGAAGCTGCGTCCTCTCCCTACACTAATCAGAGCAGTGTGACGTGCGGCGCTACGTGACTCCAGCTTAAATAGAGGCTGGGTCACATGCTGCACTTGGCCAATCACAGCCATGCCATTAGTAGGCATGGCTGTGATGGGCTCTTAGGGCAAGAAGTAAAACGCTAGCTGATTGGCTGCTGTGCAGCCCTTCAGAAAGCGGGAAGTAATCGACGAACACCGAACCCGAACCCAAACTTTTTTGAAAATGTCCGGGTTCGGGGTTCGGGTCCGGGTCCCGGACACCCCAAAATTCGGTACGAACCCGAACTATTCTCGAACTGTTCGCTCAACACTACTCCCTGGGAAACATAAAATGCAAAAAGATTGTGGAGCCCCAGTTATGGGTCTACAACACAGTGAAAGCCAGATATCCCTCAAAGGAAGGAAAAACAAGCAAAGGGGTGTCTCCATTACAGAGATCACCAAAACCACCATATTAAGTGGCCCCTATGTCAAAATCCCGCTCTTTTACAAGCTTTAAGGATGTGACGGGGAAGACCTAAGCAAGTTATCCATCCACAGACAGCTGTTTCGGGGTGTTGCCCCTCATCAGTGTGGAGTAGGATTCTGGCTAACCGGGAGCAATGCTTTGGTGACTACTCAAACAAAGCAATAGCTGATCTTAGGGAGACCAGCTACAAAAATACAGTGGAGCCTCACTTAAGAGTCTCAAACACAGCAATCCAAAGTGCAAAGCTCCCGGGGAAACATAAAATGCAAAAAGATTGTGGAGCCCCAGTTATGGGTCTACAACCCAGTGAAAGCCAGATATCCCTCAAAGGAAGGAAAAACAAGCAAAGGGGTGTCTCCATTACAGAGATCACCAAAACCACCATTGTCATTCAAAACAGTGTTTCTTCAGGGAGAAACAAAAATACCAAACTTAAAAAAATCTAAATTTAGCCAACTAAGAGAGGCCATAGGCCTAACTAACTGGGACAAAGTCCTCAAAAATAAAAATACAGCCACAAAATAGGATATTTTTAAAACCATCCTAAAATCTAATTGTGAGATGTACATACCTTATGATAATAAAGAGTTAAGGAACAAGAAAAAAACAATGTGGATAGATAGAACTGTAAAGAAAGCAATAAATGACAAAAAGAAAGCATTTAAATCACTAAAACAGGAGGGTAGCGAGGAAGCACTAAAAAACTAATATAATATGTAAAAACAAATAAAAGCAGCCAAACTAGAGCTCGAGAGATTAAGTGCCAAAGAGAGCAAAACTAACCCTAAAATGTTCTTCAACTATATAAAAGGTATAAAAGGTAAAAAGTATAAATCGGAAGGTGTTGGCCCTCTACAAAGTAATGAGAGGGGAGTTGCAGAGGGCGATGAGGAGAAAGCAAAGCTATTAAAAAAAAAAATCTACATTGTATTTACTGAGGAAAATAAACTGTCAGATGAAATGCAGAATGTAATAGTAAATTCTCCATTAAAAGTGTTCTGTCTCACCCAGGAAGAAGTACAGCGGTGTCTTAAAAAGATTAAAATAGACAAATCACCAGGATCAGATGGCATACACCCCTGTATCCTAAGAGAATTAAGTAATGTCATAGCCAGACCTTTATTTCTGATATTTAAGGACTCTATACTGACAAGGAGTGTTCCACAGGATTGGTGCTTAGCAAATGAGGTGCCAATATTCAAAAATGGTCCAAAATCAGAGCCCAGAAACTATAGGCTGGTAAGTTTAACATCTGTCGTGGGTAAACTGTTTGAAGGTCTTCTAAGAGATGCTATCTTGGAGTACTTCAATGAAAATAAGCAAATAACGCCATATCAGCATGGCTTCATGAGGGATCGGTCATGTCAAACTAATATGAGGAGGTAAGTTCTAGACTTGACAGCGGCAAATCAATGGACGTAGTATATCTGGACTTCTCCAAAGCATTTGACACTGTACCGCGTGAAAGGTTAGTATATAAGATGAGAATGCTTGTACTGGGAGAAAATGTCTGTATGTGGGTAGGTAACTGGCTCAGTGATAGAAAACAGAGAGTGGTTATTAACCGCTACAGGACCTGCAGGCGGTCCTGTAGCTCTGTGTGGACGCATCGGCACGTCATCTCGCGAGACGCGCGAGTTCCTGCGAACGCGCGCGCGTCTCAAGAGTTGAACTACAGCCTGCCAGCGATGATCAATCGCTGGCAGGCTGTAGATGCGATATAAATCGCATCAAACATGTATACCAGACGCTGTTTTGTGAACAGCGTCTGGTATACCTGCTACCTGGTCCTCTGGTGGTCCCATTTGCTGGGATCGACCACCAGAGGACCAGGTAACTATGTAAAGTTGCACCAAACACTACACTAACCCCCCACCCCCTCACCTGTTAACCCCTTGATCATCCCATCTAGACCCCTGATCACCCCCTGTCATTGATCACACCCCTTGTAAGGCTCCATTCAGGCGTCCATATGTGTTTTGCGGATCCGTGGATTCACGGATCCGTGAACGGATCCACGGATCCGCAGATCCTCAAAACACGGACACGGGCAATGTGCTTTCCGCATTTTGCAGATCCGCACATTGCCAGAACTATATAGAAAATGCTTTTCTTGTCCGCAGTGCGGACAAGAATAGAGACATGTTCTATATTTTTGCGGAGACGGAAGTGCAGACCGGAGCGCGGATCCGTAATTCCGGATCCGAGCGGGACAAAGTCTGTCCCCATAGAAATGAATGGGTCCGCAATTCCGTTCCGCAAACAGAATTTCGGACGTGTGAATGGGGCATAAGGGTCCCTTATCACCGCCAGTTAGTTAGCTACTTGTTAGGTAGTTAGCGCCCAGCCCACCGCACCGCAGTCACTGATTTTGGCAGAGATTTTTCATCCACATTGACCGATGCGAATGAAAAAATCTGTGCCGTTCATTTTATTTTTTTCAGCGCAGAGGCTGAACGGAAAAAAAAAATCTCATTACCCGTATGCTCAATATACAGAGAATCGCAGAAACTCCTAATGCTGGCCATACGTGTAATGATTGCGGAGACCCTCAAATGCCAGGACAGTACAAACACCTCACATGTGACCCCATTTTAGAAAGAAGACACCCCAAGGTATTCTGTGAGGGGTATGGTGAGTTCATGCAAAATTTTATTTTTTGTCACAAGTTAGTGGAATATGGGACTGAGAAAAAAAAAAAAATCAATTTCCGCCAATTTTTTTCTGTGAACTCGCCATACCCCTCACAGACTACCTTGGGGTGTCTTCTTTCCACAATGGGGTCACTTGTGGGGTATTTATACTGCCCTGGCATTTTAGGGGTCCTAAAGCATGAGAATCCAAATGCGTAAAAATGGCCTGTGAAATCCTAAAGGTACTCATTGGTTTTAGGGCCCCTTTGCGCATCTTGGCTGCAAAAAGTGTCATTCATGTGGTATCGCCGTACTCAGGAGAAGTAGGGCAATGTGTTTTGGGGTGTATTTTTACATATACCCATGCTGGGTGTGAGAAATATCGCTGTAACGACAACTTTTTAAATTTTTTATTCAAAGTTGTCAATTTACAGAGATATTTCTCTCACCCAGCAATTGTGGAGCCCCAGTTATGGGTCTACAACCCAGTGAAAGCCAGATATCCCTCAAAGGAAGGAAAAACAAGCAAAGGGTGTCTCCATTACAGAGATCACCAAAACCACCATTGTCATTCAAAACAGTGTTTCTTCAGGAGAAACAAAAATACCAAACTTAAAAAATCTAAATTTAGCCAACTAAGAGAGCCATAGGCCTAACTAACTGGGACAAAGTCCTCAAAAATAAAAATACAGCCACAAAAATAGGATATTTTTAAAACCATCCTAAAATCTAATTGTGAGATGTACATACCTTATGATAATAAAGAGTTAAGGAACAAGAAAAAAACAATGTGGATAGATAGAACTGTAAAGAAAGCAATAAATGACAAAAAGAAAGCATTTAAATCACTAAAACAGGAGGGTAGCGAGGAAGCACTAAAAAACTATAAGGAAACTAATATAATATGTAAAAACAAATAAAAGCAGCCAAACTAGAGCTCGAGAGATTAAGTGCCAAAGAGAGCAAAACTAACCCTAAAATGTTCTTCAACTATATAAAAGGTATAAAAGGTAAAAAGTATAAATCGGAAGGTGTTGGCCCTCTACAAAGTAATGAGAGGGGAGTTGCAGAGGGCGATGAGGAGAAAGCAAAGCTATTAAAAAAAAATTTCTACATTGTATTTACTGAGGAAAATAAACTGTCAGATGAAATGCAGAATGTAATAGTAAATTCTCCATTAAAAGTGTTCTGTCTCACCCAGGAAGAAGTACAGCGGTATCTTAAAAAGATTAAAATAGACAAATCACTAGGATCAGATGGCATACACCCCTGTATCCTAAGAGAATTAAGTAATGTCATAGCCAGACCTTTATTTCTGATATTTAAGGACTCTATACTGACAAGGAGTGTTCCACAGGATTGGTGCTTAGCAAATGAGGTGCCAATATTCAAAAATGGTCCAAAAACAGAGCCCAGAAACTATAGGCTGGTAAGTTTAACATCTGTCGTGGGTAAACTGTTTGAAGGTCTTCTAAGAGATGCTATCTTGGAGTACTTCAATGAAAATAAGCAAATAACGCCATATCAGCATGGCTTCATGAGGGATCGGTCATGTCAAACTAATATGAGGAGGTAAGTTCTAGACTTGACAGCGGCAAATCAATGGACGTAGTATATCTGGACTTCTCCAAAGCATTTGACACTGTACCGCGTGAAAGGTTAGTATATAAGATGAGAATGCTTGTACTGGGAGAAAATGTCTGTATGTGGGTAGGTAACTGGCTCAGTGATAGAAAACAGAGAGTGGTTATAGCTGCAGGACCGCTACGCAGGGATCGTCTGCAGGCGGTCCTGTAGCTCTGTGTGGACGCATCGGCACGTCATCTCGCGAGACGCGCGAGTTCCTGCGAACGCGCGCGTCTCAAGAGTTGAACTACAGCCTGCCAGCGATGATCAATCGCTGGCAGGCTGTAGATGCGATATAAATCGCATCAAACATGTATACCAGACGCTGTTTTGTGAACAGCGTCTGGTATACCTGCTACCTGGTCCTCTGGTGGTCCCATTTGCTGGGATCGACCACCAGAGGACCAGGTAACTATGTAAAGTTGCACCAAACACTACACTAACCCCCCCACCCCCTCACCTGTTAACCCCTTGATCATCCCATCTAGACCCCTGATCACCCCCTGTCATTGATCACACCCCTTGTAAGGCTCCATTCAGACGTCCATATGTGTTTTGCGGATCCGTGGATTCACGGATCCGCGGAACGGATCCACGGATCCGCAGATCCTCAAAACACGGACACGGGCAATGTGCTTTCCGCATTTTGCAGATCCGCACATTGCCAGAACTATATAGAAAATGCTTTTTCTTGTCCGCAATTGCGGACAAGAATAGGACATGTTCTATATTTTTGCGAACGGAAGTGCAGACCTGGAGCGCGGATCCGTAATTCCGGATCCGAGCGGGACAAAGTCTGTCCCCATAGAAATGAATGGGTCCGCAATTCCGTTCCGCAAACAGAATTTCGGACGTGTGAATGGGGCATAAGGGTCCCTTATCACCGCCAGTTAGTTAGCTACTTGTTAGGTAGTTAGCGCCCAGCCCATCGCACCGCAGTCACTGATTTTGGCAGAGATTTTTCATCCACATTGACCGATGCGAATGAAAAAATCTGTGCCGTTCATTTTATTTTTTTTTCAGCGCAGAGGCTGAACGGAAAAAATCTCATTACCCGTATGCTCAATATACAGAGAATCGCAGAAACTCCTAATGCTGGCCATACGTGTAATGATTACGGAGACCCTCAAATGCCAGGACAGTACAAACACCTCACATGTGACCCCATTTTAGAAAGAAGACACCCCAAGGTATTCTGTGAGGGGTATGGTGAGTTCATGCAAAATTTTATTTTTGTCACAAGTTAGTGGAATATGGGACTGAGAAAAAAAAAAAAATCAATTTCCGCCAATTTTTTTCTGTGAACTCGCCATACCCCTCACAGACTACCTTGGGGTGTCTTCTTTCCACAATGGGGTCACTTGTGGGGTATTTATACTGCCCTGGCATTTTAGGGGTCCTAAAGCGTGAGAATCCAAATGCGTAAAAATGGCCTGTGAAATCCTAAAGGTACTCATTGGTTTTAGGGCCCCTTTGCATCTTGGCTGCAAAAAGTGTCATTCATGTGGTATCGCCGTACTCAGGAGAAGTAGGGCAATGTGTTTTGGGGTGTATTTTACATATACCCATGCTAGGTGTGAGAAATATCGCTGTAACGACAACTTTTTAAATTTTTTATTCAAAGTTGTCAATTTACAGAGATATTTCTCTCACCCAGCATGGGTATATGTAAAATACACCCAAAACACATTGCCCTACTTCTCCTGAGTACGGCGATGCCACATGTGTGACACTTTTGCAGCCAAGATGCGCAAAGGAGTCCAAATTCAATGAGTACCTTTAGGAGGGCATTTTACGCATTTTCTTCTCACGCTTTAGGGCCCCTAAAATGCCAGGGCAGTATAAATACCCCACATGTGACCCCATTTTGGAAAGAAGACACCCCAAGGTATTCGCTGAGGGGCATAATGAGTCCATGAAAAATTAAACTTTTTGTCAAAAGTTAGCGGAAAGGGAGAAAAAACAATAAAAAAACAATAAAAAATCAATTTCCACTAACTTGTGCCAAAAAAATCTTCTATGAACTCGCCATGCCCCTCATGGAATACCTTGGGTGTCTTCTTCCAAAATGGGGTCACATGTGAGGTATTTATACTGTCCTGGCATTTTAGGGGCCCTAAAGCATGAGAAGAAAAATGTGTAAAAATGCCCTCCTAAAAGGTACTCATTGGAATTTGGGCCCTTAGCATCTTGGCTGCAAAAAGTGTCACACATGTGGTATCGCCGTACTCAGGAGAAGTAGGGCAATGTGTTTTAGGGTGTATTTTTACATATACCCATACTGGGTGAGAGAAATATCTCTGTAAATTGACAACTTTGAATAAATTTTTTTTTAAAAAGTTGTCGTTTACAGCGATATTTCTCACACGCAGTATGGGTATATGTAAAAATACACCCCAAAACACATTGCCCTACTTCTCCTGAGTACGGGATACCACATGAGTGACACTTTTTTGCAGCCTGGGTGCGCAAAGGGGCCCTAAAACCAATGAGTACCTTTAGGATTTCACAGGCCATTTTTATGCATTTTGATTCTCACACTTTAGGGGCCCCTAAAATTCCAGGTCAGTATAAATACCCCACATGTGACCCCATTTTGGAAAGAAGACACCCCAAGGTATTCTGTGAGGGGCATGGTGAGTCCACAGAATTTTTTTTTTTTGGCACAAGTCAGCGGAAATTGATATATATTTTTTTTAATTTAGTTTTTTTACAAAGTCTCATATTCCACTAACTTGTGACAAAAAATAAAATTTTACATGAACTCACCATACCCTCACAGAATACCTTGGGGTGTCTTCTTTCAAAATGGGGTCACATGTGGGTATTTATACTGTCCTGGCATTTAGGGGCCCCTAAAGCGTGAGAAGAAGTCTGGAATCCAAATGTGTAAAAATGCCCTGTGAAATCCTAAAGGTACTCATTGGTTTAGGGCTCCTTGCACACCAGGCTGCAAAAAGTGGCACATATGTGGTATCGCCGTACTCAGGAGAAGTAGGGCAATGTGTTTTGGGGTGTATTTTTATATATACCCATATTTTGTGTGAAAAATATCTCTGTAAACGACAACTTTTAAAATTTTTATACAAAGTTGACAATTTACAGAGATATTTCTCTCACTCAACATGGGTATATGTAAAAATACACCCCAAAACACATTGCCCTACTTCTCCTGAGTACGGCGATACCACATAAGTGACACTTTTTGCAGCCTGAGTGCTAAAGGACCCAAATTCAACGAGTACCTTTAGGTTTTACATGACTGCTCAATTTAGCCCCGCCAAAATGCCAGAACAGTAAACACACCCCACAAATGACCCCATTTCGGAAAGTAGACACCCCAAGGTATTCACTGAGGGGCATAGTGAGTCCGTCTGAGATTTTTTTTTTTGCCAGAAGTTATCAGAAATTGAAACTTTTTTTTTTTTTTCTCAGAAAGTGTCATTTTCCGCTAACTTGTGAAAAAAAATGAAATGATACATGAACTCACCATGCCCCTCCGCGAATACTTTGGGGTGTCTTCTTTCTAAAAGGGTGTGATTTGGGGGGTATTTATACTATCCTGACATTCTAGCACCTGAAGAAACATGACAGGTGCTCAGAAAGTCAGAGCTGCTTCAAAATGCCGAAATTCACTTTTTTGCACCATAGTTTGTAAGCGCTATAACTTTTACCCAAACCAATAAATATACACTTATTGGACTTTTTTTTTATCAAAGACATGTAGAACCTGTATGTATGTACCTGTGCACCCAGGTTTTGGCTTTGATTTGTTTTTGTTTTTTTTTCTTATTGCATTTTTTTTTTGAAAAAATTTAATAAACTTAAATTTACAAGAACAATAAATTTAGAGAAAAATGTATATAGAAATGTATTTTTTTTTAAAAAATTTTACAACAGAAAGTGAAAAATGTCATTTTTTTGCAAAAATGTCGTTAAATTTGTATTAATGGCAAAAGAAGTAAAAATGTCAGCAACAATGAAATACCACCAAATGAAAGCTCTATTAGTGAGAAGAAAAAGAGGTAAAATTCATTTGGGTGGTAAGTTGCATGACGGAGCAATAAACGGTGAAAGTAGTGTAGTGCGGAATTGTAAAAAGTGGCCTGGTCATTAAGGGTGTTTAAGCTAGGGGGGGCTGAAGCGGTTAATGGTACAAACTTACATTGGGTCACTGTCACTAGTGGAGTACTTCAGGGGTCAGTATTGGGCCCTATTCTCTTCAATATATTTATTAATGATCTTGTAGAAGGCTTGCACAGTAAAATATCAATTTTTGCAGATGACACTAAACTGTGTAAAGTAATAAACAAGGAAGAGGACAGTATACTGCAACAGAAGGATCTGAATAGATTGGAGTACTGCCAGTCACCCATACATACTAAATGGTAAAACACTGAATAACACTGACATGGAAAAGAACCTAGGAATTTTAGTGAACAGCAAACTAAGCTGTAGAAACCAGTGTCAGGCAGCTGCTGCCAAGTACAATAAGATTAGGGGTATTCACTAGTGTTGAGCGAACAGTTCGAGCATCGTTCGGGTTCGTACCGAATTTTGGGGTGTCCGGGACACGGACCCCAACCCGGACATTTTCAAAAAAGATCGGGTTCGGGTTCGTTGTTCGTCGATTACTTCCCGCTTTCTGAAGGGCTGCACAGCAGTCAATCAGCTAGCGTTTTACTTCTTGCCCTAAGAGCCCATCACAGCCATGCCTACTAATGGCATGGCTGTGATTGGCCGTGCAGCATGTGACCCAGCCTCTATTTAAGCTGGAGTCACGTAGCGCCGCACTTCACACTGCTCTGATTAGTGTAGGGAGAGGACGCAGCTTCTGTGAGGGCGAGATTAGGCAGGGAAAAGTCAGCAACAGCACCTAATAAACGGATCGATCTACAGCTGTGAATGATTGAACTTCTGCTAGTTACTTGCTCACTGGTTTTTAGGCTGCACAGAGCGTTTTTCTGTCACTTATTTTCTGGGGTGATTGGCGGCCATTTTGTGACTTGTGGTGCACCAGAAGAAGCTGCCACCAAGTCCATCAATACTATTTTTTATTTTTTTTTTGCTATATCCTACATCAGGGGCTTGGCTGTGCTAATTGTCACCCCTAGAAACTCAGGATAGCAATTTCTATATTTTATTAAGGGGTTAAATACAATTGCCCAAATACCAATCCCCAAAATCAGGTGTTCCAGCTTTGGCTAGACAAGTATAATACTGTCTGCTGTCTGGCAAAGGATAAATTATTTTCTGTGGTGAAATTCAATTGCCAAAATAGCAATACCATAAATCAGTGGTTTCAGCTGTGGCTGGCAAAATATAATAGTGTCCGCCAAAACATATATTTTGTTCTGGGGTGTAATTCACTTGCCAAAATAGCAATACCCTGAATCTGGTGTCTCAGCTGTTGCAGGCCACGTTTCATAGTGTCCGCAAAAACATATATTTTGTTCTGGGGTGACATTCAATTGCCAAAATAGCAATACCCTGAATCTGGTGTCCCAGCTGTTGCAGGCCAGGATTCATAGTGTCCGTGAAAACATATATTTTGTTCTGGGGTGACATTCAATTGCCAAAATAGCAATACCCTGAATCTGGTGTCCCAGCTGTTGCAGGCCACGTTTCATAGTGTCCGTCAAAACATATATTTTGTTCTGGGGTGACATTCAATTACCAAAATAGCAATACCCTGAATCTGGTGTCCCAGCTGTTGCAGGCCATGTTTCATAGTGTCCATCAAAACATATATTTTGTTCTGGGGTGACATTCAATTGCCAAAATAGCAATACCATAAATCAGTGGTTTCAGCTGTGGCTGGCAAAATATAATAGTGTCCGCCAAAACATATATTTTGTTCTGGGGTGTAATTCACTTGCCAAAATAGCAATACCCTGAATCTGGTGTCCCAGCTGTTGCAGGCCAGGATTCATAGTGTCCGCAAAAACATATATTTTGTTCTGGGGTGACATTCAATTGCCAAAATAGCAATACCCTGAATCTGGTGTCCCAGCTGTTGCAGGCCAGGATTCATAGTGTCTGTAAAAACATATATTTTGTTCTGGGGTGACATTCAATTGCCAAAATAGCAATACCCTGAATCTGGTGTCCCAGCTGTTGCAGGCCACGTTTCATAGTGTCCGTCAAAACATATATTTTGTTCTGGGGTGACATTCAATTACCAAAATAGCAATACCCTGAATCTGGTGTCCCAGCTGTTGCAGGCCATGTTTCATAGTGTCCGTCAAAACATATATTTTGTTCTGGGGTGACATTCAATTGCCAAAATAGCAATACCCTGAATCTGGTGTCCCAGCTGTTGCAGGCCACATTTCATAGTGTCCGTCAAAACATATATTTTGTTCTGGGGTGAAATTCAATTGCCAAAATAGCAATACCCTGAATCTGGTGTCCCAGCTGTTGCAGGCCAGGATTCATGGTGTCCGCAAAAACATATATTTTGTTCTGGGGTGACATTCAATTGCCAAAATAGAAATACCCTGAATCTGGTGTCCCAGATGTTGCAGGCCAGGATTCATAGTGTCCGCAAAAACATATATTTTGTTCTGGGGTGACATTCAATTGCCAAAATAGCAATACCCTGAATCTGGTGTCCCAGCTGTTGCAGGCCAGGATTCATAGTGTCCGTAAAAACATATATTTTGTTCTGGGGTGACATTCAATTGCCAAAATAGCCATAACCTGAATCTGGTGTCCCAGCTGTTGCAGGCCACGTTTCATAGTGTCCGTCAAAACATATATTTTGTTCTGGGGTGACATTCAATTGCCAAAATAGCAATACCCTGAATCTGGTGTCCCAGCTGTTGCAGGCCACGTTTCATAGTGTCCGCCAAAACATATATTTTGTTCTGGGGTGACATTCAATTGCCAAAATAGCAATACCCTGAATCTGGTGTCCCAGCTGTTGCAGGCCAGGATTCATAGAGTCCGCAAAAACATATATTTTGTTCTGGGGTGACATTCAATTACCAAAATAGCAATACCCTGAATCTGGTGTCCCAGCTGTTGCAGGCAAGGATTCATAGTGTCTGTCAAAACATATATTTTGTTCTGGGGTGACATTCAATTGCCAAAATAGCAATACCCTGAATCTGGTGTCCCAGCTGTTGCAGGCCAGGATTCATAGTGTCCGCAAAAACATATATTTTGTTCTGGGGTGAAATTCAATTGCCAAAATAGCAATACCCTGAATCTGGTGTCCCAGCTGTTGCAGGCCAGGATTCATAGTGTCCGCAAAAACATATATTTTGTTCTGGCCTGGGGTGAAATTCAATTGCCAAAATAGCAATACCATAAATCAGTGGTTTCAGCTGTGGCTGGCAAAATATAATAGTGTCCGCCAAAACATATATTTTGTTCTGGGGTGACATTCAATTGCCAAAATAGCAATACCCTGAATCTGTTGTCCCAGCTGTTTCAGGCCAAGTGTAAATCTGTCCATAAAAGGATACCTTTCATCCAGGGCCTAAATACTAGCCCTAAAAGAGATATTCCCCTAAATCAGTGGTTACTGCTGTGCCTGGATTAGTGTAATACGCTACATAAACAAATAGGCAGATAGTGTTAGGTGCCTGTAAAAAAAGGCCTAAATTTGAAATCAATACATTGGGCCAAATATTATTTTCCTTATTGTGGTGCTTGGTGAACGGTAACAATGAGGAAAACATCTAGTAAGGGAGGCGGACGCGGTCGTGGTGGTGTTAGTGTACCCTCTGGTGCTGGGAGAGGACGTGGCCATTCTGCCACAGCCACACGTCCTAGTGACCCAACTACCTCAGGTTCCAGTACCCGCCAGAATTTACAGCGATATTTGGTGGGGCCCAATGGTAAGGCCTGAGCAGGTACAGGCGCTAGTCAATTGGGTGGCCGACAGTGGATCCAGCATGTTCACAACATTTTCTCCCACCCAGTCTTCTGCTGAAAGCGCACAGGTGGCACCTGAAAACCAAGCCCATCAGTCTGTCACATCACCCCCATGCATATCAGGGAAACTGTCAGAGCCTCAAGTTATGCAGCAGTCTCTTATGCTGTTTGAAGACTCTGCTGGCAGGGTTTCCCAAGGAAATCCACCTAGCCCTTCCCCAGTGGTGGAAGACATAGAATGCACTGATGCACAACCACTGATGTTTCCTGATGATGAGGACATGGGAATACCACCTCATCGGAGTCCGCACGTCTCTGATGATGACGAAACACAGGTGCCAACTGCTGCGTCTTTCTGCAGTGTGCAGACCGAACAGGAGGTCAGGGAGGAAGACTGTGTGGAAGACGATGCAGGGGACGATGAGGTCCTAGACCCCACATGGAATGAAGGTCGTGCCACTGACTTTCATAGTTCAGAGGAAGAGGCAGTGGTGAGACCGAGCCAACAGCGTAGCAAAAGAGGGAGCAGGGGGCAAAAGCAGACCAGCCACCGCCAAGAGAGTTCGCCTGCTACTGGCCACCGCCACCAGGGACCGAGCACCCCAAAGGCAGCTTCAAGGAGTTCCCTGGCATGGCACTTCTTTAAACAATGTGCTGACGACAAGACCCGAGTGGTTTGCACGCTGTGCCATCAGATCCTGAAGCGAGGCATTAACGTTCTGAACCTTAGCACAACCTGCATGACCAGGCATCTACATGCAAAGCATGAACTGCAGTGGAGTAAACACCTTAAAAGCAAGGAACTCACTCTGGCTCCCCCTGCTCCCTCTTCTGCTGCTGCCTCGGCCTCTTCCTCAGCCTCGGGAGGAATGTTGGCACCTGCCGCCCACCAAACAGAGAATGTGCCACCGACAACACCACCTGCGTCACCAAGCATCTCCACCATGTCACACGGCAGCGTTCAGCTCTCCATCTCACAAACCTTGGAGAGAAAGCGTAAATTCCCACCTAGCCACCCTCGAGCCCTGGGCCTGAATGCCAGCATTTCTAAACTACTGGCCTTTGAAATGCTGTCATTCAGGCTGGTGGACACAGACAGCTTGAAACAGCTGATGTCCATGGCTGTCCCAAAGTATGTTGTACCCAGCCGCCACTACTTCTCCAAGACAGCCGTGCCTTCCCTGCACAACCAAGTATCCGATAAAATCAAGTGTGCACTGCGCAACGCCATCTGTGGCAAGGTCCACCTAACCACAGATACGTGGACCAGTAAGCACGGCCAGGGACGCTATATCTCCCTAACTGCACACTGGGTAAATGTAGTGGCGGCTGGGCCGCAGGCGGAGAGTTCCTTGGCCCACATCCTTCCGCCGCCAAGTATCGCAGGGCATCATTCTTTGCCTCCTGTAGCCTCCTCCTCCTACTCGGCTTCCTCCTCCTCTGCTTCCACCAGCTTATCCAGTCAGCCACACACCTTCACCACCAACTTCAGCACAGCCCGGGGTAAACGTCAGCAGGCCATTCTGAAAATCATATGTTTGGGGGACAGGCCCCACACCGCGCAGGAGTTGTGGCAGG
The DNA here is from genome assembly GCA_033119425.1 of Bufotes viridis. NCBI lineage: Eukaryota > Metazoa > Chordata > Amphibia > Anura > Bufonidae > Bufotes > Bufotes viridis. The sequence continues at coordinate 274,649,009 of CM065591.1, forward strand.
GTATTGAACAACAGACCGACGAGTGGTTTCTGCCGGTGGGCCTCAAGCCCGGCCTGGTGGTGTGCGATAATGGGCGAAATCTCGTCGCAGCTCTGGGACTAGCCGGTTTGACGCACATCCCTTGCCTGGCGCATGTGCTGAATTTGGTGGTGCAGAAGTTCATTCACAACTACCCCGACATGTCAGAGCTGCTGCATAAATTGAGGGCCGTCTGTGCGCGCTTCCGACGTTCACATCCTGCCGCTGCTCGCCTGTCTGCGCTACAGCGGAACTTCGGCCTTCCCGCTCACCGCCTCATATGCGACGTGCCCACCAGGTGGAACTCCGCCTTGCACATGCTGGAGAGACTGTGCAAGCAGCAGCAGGCCATAGTGGAGTTTCAGCTGCAGCACGCACGCGTCAGTCGCACTGCGGAACAGCACCACTTCACCACCAATGATTGGGCCTCCATGCGAGACCTGTGTGCCCTGTTGCGCTGTTTCGAGTACTCCACCAACATGGCCAGTGGCGATGACACCGTTATCAGCGTTACAATACCACTTCTATGTCTCCTTGAGAAAAAGCTTAGGGCGATGATGGAAGAGGAGGTGGCCCAGGAGGAGGAGGAGGAGGATGAGGGGTCATTTTTAGCACTTTCAGGCCAGTCTGTTAGAAGTGGCTCAGAGGGAGTTTTTTGCAACAGCAGAGGCCATGTACAAATGTGGCCAGCCAGGGCCCACTACTGGAGGACGAGGAGGATGATGAGGAGGTGGAGGAGGATGAGGATGAAGCAGGTTCACAGCGGGGTGGCACCCGACACAGCTCAGGCCCATCACTGGTGTGTGGCTGGGGGGATACGGAGGATGATGACGATACGCCTCCCACAGAGGACAGCTTGTCCTTACCTCTGGGGAGCCTGGAACACATGAGCGACTACATGCTGCAGTGCCTGCGCAACGACAGCAGAGTTGCCCACATTTTAACGTGTGCGGACTACTGGGTTGCCACCCTGCTGGATCCCCGGTACAAAGACAATGTGCCCACCTTACTTCCTGCACTGGAGCGTGATAGGAAGATGCGTGAGTACAAGCGCACGCTGGTAGAGGCGCTCCTGAGAGCATTCCCAAATGTCACAGGGGAACAGGTGGAAGTCCAAGGCGAAGGCAGAGGAGGAGCAAGAGGTCGCCAACGCACCTGTGTCACGGCCAGCTCCTCTGAGGGCAGGGTTAGCATGGCAGAAATGTGGAAAAGTTTTGTCTCCACGCCGCAGCTAACCGCACCACCACCTGATGCGGAACGTGTTAGCAGGAGGCAGCATTTCACTAACATGGTTGAACAGTACGTATGCACACCCCTCCACGTACTGACTGATGGTTTTGTCTGAACGTATATTCAGCACGGCAGGGGGCGTCATTACTGACAAACGCAGCCGCCTGTCCACAGCCAACGTGGACAAGGTGACGTTCATAAAAATGAACCAGGCATGGATCCCACAGTACCTGTCCCTCCCTTGTGCAGAATAGACATTTATAACTGCCTCCCCCTCAACCATGTATTCTTCTACTCCGGGGCACTTCTTTATTGAATCTTCATTTTTTTAACTTTACCATGATCTTGCGGTGCAACACAAAGTTGAATGAACCTCTCCTTTGTCTGGGTGGTGGGGCCGAAATAACTGAAAGTCGCCTTCTCCGGTGGTGGTTGATATGACGCATGATTCCCTGCTGTGGGACCTCTCTCCTCTGTCTGGGTGCTGGGCCGAAATAACTGAAAATGGCCTTCTCCAGTGGTGGGTGATATGACGCATGATTTCTTGCTGTGAAACCTGTATCCTCGGTCTGGGTGTTGGGCCTAAATAACTGAAAGTGGCCTTCTCCAGTGGTGGGTGATATGACGCATGATTCCTTGCTGTGGGACCTCTCTCCTCTGTCTGGGTGCTGGGCCGAAATAACTGAAAGTGGCCTTCTCCAGTGGTGGTTGATATGACGCATGATTCCTTGCTGTGGGACCTCTCTCCTCTGTCTGGGTGCTGGGCCGAAATAACTGAGAGTGGCCTTCTCCGGCGGTGGTTGATATGAGGCATGAGTCCTTGCTGTGGGACCTCTCTCCTCTGTCTGGATGCTGGGTCGAAATAAATGAAAGTGGCCTTCTCCGGTGGTGGTTGATATGACGCATGATTCCTTGCTGTGGGACCTCTCTCCTCTGTCTGGGTGCTGGGCCGAAATAACTGAAAGTGGCCTTCTCCGGTGGTGGTTGATATGACGCATGATTCCTTGCTGTGGGACCTCTCTCCTCTGTCTGGGTGCTGGGCCGAAATAACTGACAGTGGCCTTCTCCGGTGGTGGTTGATATGACGCATGATTCCTTGCTGTGGGACCTCTCTCCTCTGTCTGGGTGCTGGGCCGAAATAACTGAGAGTGGCATTCTCCAGTGGTGGTTGATATGACGCATGATTCCTTGCTGTGGGACCTCTCTTCTCTGACTGGGTGCTGGGGCCTAAATAACTGAAAGTGGCCTTCTCCAGTGGTGGGTGATATGATGCCTTATTCCTTGCTGTGGGACCTCTCCTCTGTCTGGGTGCTGGGCCTAAATAACTGAAAGTGGCCTTCTCCAGTGGTGGTTGATATGACGCATGATTCCTTGCTTTGGGACCTCTCTCCTCTGTCTGGGTGCTGGGCCGAAATAACTGAGAGTGGCCTTCTCCGGTGGTGGTTGATATGACGCATGATTCCTTGCTGTGGGAACTCTCTCCTCTGTCTGGGTGCTGGGCCGAAATAACTGAGAGTGGCCTTCTCCAGTGGTGGTTGATATGACGCATGATTCCTTGCTGTGGGAACTCTCTCCTCTGTCTGGGTGCTGGGCCGAAATAACTGAAAGTGGCCTTCTCCAGTGGTGGGTGATATGACGCATGATTCCTTGCTGTGGGACCTGTATCCTCGTTCTGGGTGCTGGGCCGAAATAACTGAAAGTGGCCTTCTCCAGTGATGGGTGATATGACGCATGATTCCTTGCTGTGGGACCTCTCTCCTCTGTCTGGGTGCTGGGGCCAAAATAACTGAAAGTGGCCTTCTCCAGTGTTGAGTCATATGACGCATGATTTCTTGCAGTGGGACCTCTTCCAATTGATATTGGTTAAATTTTATTTATTTTATTTTATTTTAATTAATTTCCCTATCCACAATTGTTTGCAGGGGATTTACCTACATTTTGCTGCCTTTGGCAGCCCTCTAGCCCGTTCCTGGACTATTTTACAGCCTTTTTAGTGCCTAAAAGTTCGGGTCCCCATTGACTTCAATAGGGTTCGGGTTCGGGATAAAGTTCGGGTCCAGTACGGATCTCGAACCCGAACATTTTCAGGAAGTTCGGCCGAACTTCTCGAACCCGAACATCCAGGTGTTCGCTCATCTCTAGTATTCACGTTAGAAAAAATATGACTGAAAGGAGATCTATTAACTATGTATAAATATATCAGGGCTCAGTACAGAGATCTCTCCCATGATCTATTTATCCCCAGGACTGTGACAAGGGGACATCCTCTGCGTCTGAAGGAAAGAAGATTCGTACACAAACATAGAAGAGGATTCTTTACGGTAAGTAGAGTGAGACTATGGAACTCTCTGCCTGAGGAGGTGGTGATGGTGAATTCACTAAAAGAGTTCAAGAGGGGTCTGGATGTATTTCTGGAGTGTAATAATATTACAGTCTATAGCTACTGAAGATGGGTCGTTGATCTAGGGAATTATTCTAGTTGCCTGATTGGAGTCGGGGAGGAATTTCTTTCTCCCTAAGTGGGGGAAATTGGCTTTTACCTCTCAGTTTTTTTTTTTTTTTTGCCTTCCTCTGGATCAACTTGCAGGATAACAGGCCGAACTGGATGGACAGATGTTTTTTTTCGGCCTTTTAAACTATGTTACTATGTAACAACATTGGGCTTGATCAGATTCTACTTCTAAAGGTATCCAAGTTGAAATAGGCTACCCATAGGCCTCATGCACACGGCCGTTGTGCGGCTGTTCCATGCATTAGGTACCGCAATTTGCGGTTTCCCAATGCACTGGCAACTTTCATGCGGCAACAGATATGGATCAAGACCCATTCAACGTGTTCTATTTTTTTGCGGTGCGGAGGCATGGACAGAAACACCACGGAAGCACCAAGTGAATGGGTCCGCATCCGTAATGCAGGGAGCACACAGCCGGTGCCAAAGATTACAGGCGAGCCCTTGCTCGTCTTGTAGAGAAACCGAGTTTTCTTCTGTAGCCACCTGTTACCTGCCTTCCCCTTCTGGTATTTGCATGTTGACACATGAAAGAAAACCTTATTGTCCTCAAGCAGTTAAGTAGGGCAAGGCTTGTTGGGCTAGGGGTATGATTCTCGCTTTGGGTGCAAGAGGTCCCAAATTCAAATCCCAGACAAGCCCTTAACTTACTTGTCCAGAACTTCTCTGTCCCTGTTTGCTCACCTAGTTTTAAGCCTGCCTCTTTTGGCATTTGTTACTTTACAAAAGCCAGAAAAATCGTATGCTCTTCAAGACGGTAACCGAGAGTAGTTCAACGTAAATCTGCACAAGAGCGTTGCACTTGACCTTTACTAAAGCAGCGTGCTTCATGTCACGATTCGAACAAAGGTATTTCTCCGGAAGCATTCTACTAAGGGTAGCCTAATTCCACTTCAAAGCTTTTAGAGGTGGGAATCCGAGCAAGCCCAACATTGTTGTTTTCAAAGAACACACTGGTTGGTCAAGGGGTATGATTTAAGCTTAGGATGCGAGGAGTATTAATACCAGACGAGCTCTCAGTACCAAAACGGCTATCTTCTTCCATATCTGTATGTGGCGTGTAGTCTTCTCTTTGTAAGTCTCTTGATGCCGGCATTAAAGCTCTCATAATGAATCATGTGAATAAATATGGAAAGCGCAAAAAGCATTTTGTTGATATTCTCAGGGTGTCCCATCTGGCAAGGGTCTGGATACTCAGAAAGGGCGTTAGAGGACCTAAGTTTAAATCTCGGACAAGCCTAGTATTTTGAAAGCTCCTCTGACGGTGAATCTGTAGTGCTTCCCCTATGTACTTGCCTGTGTAGGTACCAAGCAATCTCTGCAGCAGGAGCGTGCCGTTTGTGGCTCGTTGGTCTAGGGGTATGATTCTTGCTTAGGGGACAAGTACACAGGGTATTCTTTTCCCAAATACAGTCCCCTCGAAGTCTCTCTTTAGCTATTTAGTGCAACTTTCCCAAATTATCAAAGGAGTGCAATTTGATTTTCAAAAGTGTGTTGGAGTAAGACCACATTTATTAAGCAGCACAGGCCTCTTAATAAATACAGAGAAACTTTTGGCTTTCTGTGCACCATGACCTGAAACCATTGGCAGCTAGATGCTGGTATAGATTTTAGCTACAATTTAGGCTAGTTTATAGTCCCGTCCCCTCCCAAAAAACCCTGAACCCTCCAATGTGTTTCCAGAACATAGTCAGCCACAGTCAACCAAAATGAGACAGCCAAAGTACGTACTGTAAGAGGCAAAGAGCTCCAATAACAGGAGGAACCCTTCTGGGATAAATCATGGTGTTCCAGGCAATTCAAGAAATTAAGGATCTCTATAGACTTTACAATTAGAAATAAGAATAATAACTGTGATGTCATTGAGGTCTCCAAGCATACTGCATATTCATACAAAATGTTTTCACACATTTAGGATCTTTTGAGAATTTTTTGATATTTTTTTTTACCTGAAGAGAAAAAAAACATGAAGTGGTGTTACTGTTGGATGTCAGCCTTTAATTACATGTTTAAGAACACTACATCTTTTTCAGCTTCATGTTCTAAGAACAACATTGACGTTTGCAACACACTTCACAGAGTATTTACTATATGTGAATAAAATTTAACAGCTTTTGTAACTTATTAAAAAAAACAGGTGGATGGTTTGTGGTCTTGTGGATATCATTTTTTTGAAAATGTATTCTACTTCTTGTCCTAAGTTTTTGTTTCCTCCTTTCTTTAAGCTTTTAGTACAGCAACCTGCCTCTCTTTGCTGACACAGTTGGACCATTCACTGTGACTAGACAGTGCACCCCTGTAGTGACTTAATTAGAGCATCACACATTAGACAGATAAAAGCAGTGCTTGTCCTTGGTCAGCTTTTTCTATCAAGGGAACAATAGAGCTGTTGTTCTGTTATCCCAATTCTTCTACTCTAATATACTAACAGATGATATCTTTGCTTTGCAGCAGTGGTAAACTAAAGGTCTCTTAAAGGGGTTGTCCAGGTTCAGAGCTGTACCCGGACATACCCATAATTTCACCCAGGCAGCCCCCCTGACAAGAGCATCGGAGCATTTTATGCTCTGATTCTCTCCCTTGCCCTGCGCTAGATAGATATTATTTGCAATAACACACTGCCAGGCGGAGGCTTCCGCCCAACAATATGTTCGGTGACATCACCGGCTCTGATGGCCCGTTTTACAGGCTAGGGCTGGGCTGAAGCCCGCCCATCAGTGCTGGTGACGTCACCGGGCTCACTGCTGGGCGGAAGCCTCCGCCTAGCAGCCCTAAGGAGGGCCAGGTTCGTCACCAGAACTCCAGAAAATGCCTTTGCCCTGCACGAAAATGCACAGGGCAAAGGAGAGCATCGGAGCATGAACTGCTCTGATGCTCAAGTCAGGGGGGCTGCCTGGGTGGAATGAGGATATGTCCGGGATCAGCACTGAACACAGACAACCCCTTTAACGTGGCCCAATGATGCTGACCATTGTCGGGAAAGAAGCATTCCTTCCTGACAATCGACTACACGTCAGTGGAGGAGACCCGTGCACAGGCCTCAAATCACTTGTGGCATTTTTGCCTGTTTGTGTGCTAGAAACTTAAATCTATGTTAGCTATGAGCTGGTGTAGATTTGCACTATAATTTATGTCAGATTTTGTACTCTTCACTAAGCCTGGCCACTTTCATAAAAAAAAAGAGTCATGAACAATTGAGTTCTTGGCAATAACCAAAGACAATTACCTTTCACAACTGGTTCAGGACCTGACTAGAGGGATGGCCATACTGGACTTAGTATTAACCAGAACAACAGATGTGCAGGTTGGGGCACACCTAGGAAATAATGACCATGAAATAATAACGTTCAGATTGTCATTCAAAAGAGTGTTTTTCAAGGAGGCACAAAAATACCAAACTTCAAAAAAGCAGAGTAACTAACTAGGCCAAAGTCCTCAAAAATAAAAATGCAGCCACAAAATGGGATATTTTTAAAAGCATCCTAAACTCTAATCGTGAGATCTACATACCTAATAGGAATAAAAGGTTAAGGAACAAGAAAATACCAATGTGGATAAATAGAATTGTAATGAAAGCAATAAATTACAAAAAGAAAGCATTTAAATCACTAAAACAGGTGGGTATAAAGGAAGCATTGAAAAACTATAAGGAAAAAAACTGAATATGCAAAAGAGAAATAAAAGCAGCCAAACTAGAGGCGAGAGATTCATTGCCAAAGAGAGTAAAACTAACCCTAAAATGTTCTTCAACTATATAAATGGTAAAAAGTATAACTCTGAAGGGTTTCGGCCCTTTATAGAGTGATGAGGGGGGAGTTGCAGTCAGTGAACAGCAAACTAAGCTGCCAAGACCAACACGATAATGGGTTGCATCAAAAGGGGTATAGATGCACGTTATGAGAAAATAGTCCGGCCACTTTACAAATCTCTAGTCAGACCACACATGGACTATTGTGTACAATTCTGGGCTCCTATAAACAAGGCATACATAGCAGAGCTGGCCAGGGTACTGAGAAGGGTAACTAAAGTAATAAGTGGAATGGGTGGACTACAGTACCCAGAAAGATTATCAAAATTAGGGTTATTCAGTTTAGAAAAAAGACGTCTGAGGGGAGATCTCATAACTATGTATAAATACATCAAGGTCAGTACAAAGATCTCTCCCATCATCTATTTATTCCCAGGATTATGACTGCGACTAGGGGACATCCTCTACATCTAAAGGAAATATGGTTTCTACACAAACATAGAAGAGAATTATTTATGGTAAGAGCAGTGAGACTATGAAACTCTCTGCCTGATGAGGTGGTCATGGTGAATTCACTGAAAGAGTTCAAAAAGGCTTGGGTGTATTTCTGGAGTGTAATAATATTAGAGGTCATAGCTACTAGATTTCTGGAGAGGTCGTTGATCCAGGGAGTTATTCCGATTGCCTGATTAGAGTCAGGAAGGAATTTTTTTCCCCTAAAATGAGGAAATTTGTCTTCTACCTCACAGGGCTTTTTGTGTTCCTCTGGATCAACTTTCAGGATAACAGGTTGAACTGGATGGACAGAGGTCCTTTTTAAGCCTTATAAACCATATTACTATGTTACCATGACCGTGGATATCCTCCTCCTATTCTTTACATTCAAACTACTACATGGCCCTTTAGGATTTGGGATTACTTGAGGTCTGACTATTTGAATCTCCCTCCTGTTCTTGTCCTCCCCCACATCAGTATACCCTTCACATTAATACTACTGTGGACTAGTTATACTTGTTATGCTTAGTTGTTTGTATTCTAATCACTGAAAAAGGAAATAAAGCACTAAAATGTAATTTTTATTGATTTGCTAAAATGATAACACACTGGGGGATTAGCTTAACCACCTCAGCCCCCCTAGCTTAAACACCCTTAATGACCAGGCCACTTTTTACAATTCTGCACTATACTACTTTCACTGTTTATTGCTCCGTCATGCAACTTACCACCCAAATGAATTTTATCTCCTTTTCTTCTCACTAATAGAACTTTTATTTGGTGGTATTTCATTGCTGCTGACATTTTTACTTTTTTTGATATTTTACTTTTTTTGACGAAATACAATAAGTGTATATGTATTGGTTTGGGTAAAAGTTATAGCGTTTACAAACTATGGTGCAAAAAAGTGAATTTCCGCACTTTGACTTTCTGAGCACCTGTCCTGTTTCCTGAGGTACTACAATGCCCAGACAGTAGAAACACCCCATAAATGACCCCATTTCGGAAAGTAGACACCCTAAGGTATTCAATGAGGAGCATAGTGAGTTCATGGAAGTTTTTATTTTTTGTCACAAGTTAGCGGAAATGGATTTTTTTTTTTTCAAAAAATTTCATTTTCCGCTAACTTGTGACAAAAAATAAAATGGAACTCACTATGCCCATCAGCGAATACCTTAGGGTGTCTACTTTCCGAAATGGGGTCACTTGTGGGATATTTTTACTGCCCTGGCATTTTAGGGGCCCCTAAAGCATGAGAATCCAAATGCATAAAAATGCCCTGTGAAATCCTAAAGGTACTCATTGGATTTAGGGCCCCTTTGTGCATCTTGGCTGCAAAAAAAATCCGGAAAGTAGACACCCTAAGGTATTCGCTGATGCGCATAGTGAGTTCATGGAAGTTTTTATTTTTTGTCACAAGTTAGCGGAAATTGAAGTCTCATATTCCACTAACTTGTGACAAAAAATAAAATTTTACATGAACTCACCATACCCCTCACGGAATACCTTGGGGTGTCTACTCTCTAAAATGGGGTCACTTGTGGGGTATTTATACTGCCCTAGCATTTTAGGGGCCCCTAAAGCGTGAGAAGAAGTCTGGAATACAAATGCGTAAAATTGCCCGGTGAAATCCTAAAGGTACTCATTGGATTTAGGGCCCCTTTGCGCATCTTGGCTGCAAAAAAGTGGCACACATGTGGTATAGCCGTACTCAGGAGAAGTAGGGAAATGTATTTTTGGGTGTATTTTTACATATACTCATGCTGGGTGAGAGAAATATCGCTGTAAATGAAAACTTTTTCAATTTTTTATACAAAGTTGTCAATTTACAGCGATATTTCTCACACAAAGTATGGGTATATGTAACAATACACCCCAAAACACATTGCCTTACTTCTCCTGAGTACGGCGATACCACATGTGTGACACTTTATTGCAGCCAAGATGCGCAAAGGGGCCCTAAATCCAATGAGTACCTTTAGGATTTCACAGGGCAATTTTACGCATTTGGATTCCAAACTACTTCTCACGCTTTAGGGGCCCCTAAAATGCCAGGACAGTAAAAATATCACACAAGTGACCCTATTACGGAAAGTAGACACCCTGATAGTATTCTCTGATGGGCATAGTGAGTTCATGGAAGTTTTTATTTTTTGTCACAAGTTAGCGGAAATGAGATTTTTTTTTTTTTTTACAAAGTCTCATATTCCACTAACTTGTGACAAAAAATAAAATTTTACATGAACTCACCATACCCCTCACGGAATACCTTGGGGTGTCTACTTTCTAAAATGGGGTCACTTAGGGGGTATTTATACTGCCCTGGCATTTTAGGGGCCCCTAAAGCGTGAGAAGAAGTCTGGAATCCAAATGCGTAAAATTGCCCGGTGAAATCCTAAAGGTACTCATTGGATTTAGGGCCCCTTTGCGCATCTTGGCTGCAAAAAAGTGGCACACATGTGGTATCGCCGTACACAGGAGAAGTAGGGAAATGTGTTTTGGGGTGTATTTTTACATATACCCATACTTTGTGTGAAAAATATCCCTGTAAATGACAACTTTTTCCATTTTTTTATACAAAGTTGTCAATTTACTGAGATATTTTTCACACCCAGTATGCGTATATGTAAAAATACACCCCAAAACACATTGCCCTACTTCTCCTGAGTACGGCAATACCACATGTATGACACTTTTATGCAGCCAAGATGCGCAAAGGGGCCCTAATTCCAATGAGTACCTTTTAGGATGGCACTTTTACGCATTTTTCTTCTGACGCTTTAGGGCCCCTAAAATGCCAGGGAAGTAAAAATACCCCAAATGTGACCCCATTTTAGAAAGAAGACACCCCAAGCTATTCTGTGAGGGGCATGGCGAGTTCATAGAAGATTTTTTTTTTTGGCACAAGTTAGCGGAATTTGATTTTTTTGTTTTTTCTCACAAAGTCTCCCTTTCCGCTAACTTCAGAAGTAAAGAAGTAGCAGCAGCATATCCAGTTTCTTTCCTTTTATTCAGAGGACTTCACAGCATAGATACAAGTAAAGTGCAGATGCAACGTTTCGGCTGTAAGCAGCCTTTGTCAAGCATAGTTACAAAGTGATACAAACCAACATTAAGTAGGGAGTTCAACTCACACCTCCTAACAGTCCTACCAATCAGGATAGTTGACCTGTTAAGGTCAACCAATCATGGCCATCACTATTCCAAACCTCACTTTGCATATATTATATCAAACCAGCTCACCTGAGTGTATCCACGCCTGTTGGCACGTCCATCGCCGCTTTCAGCGTTTCATGTGTTCAAGTGCGCATGCTCATGGACTTGTCTATGTACCTACATCATCGCGGCAACCAGGAAATGAGATCTCTCGGACATATCGCGTGATCTCCTCAGCGCGCGTCGCGCTGCACTGTCATCATGGGGGCGCCTTGCTGAATAGCCGCGCACATCTATGACGTCGTCACGTATCCTGTTACCGAGGTGATGTGTCACAACAAATGTTCCAGCGCATGTAGCAGAGCGGACGTACACACAACAGAATGCGGATCACACTCATGCCGCATCCATAATAGTGGTGCGATTATTGCAATGGGGTTAAGAGGATCATATCTGAGGGCCAAATAGTAGTCATTTGCATATTTGTAGGCTGCAGGGTAACGTGTGGATGGTTACCGCTACATATAACAATCAATAAAAACATAATTAAAATTACTAAATAATTCAAACACTGACGGATGTGATGATCAAAGATACATTACATTTAGTACCAGAGGTACATTACTCCTTCATAAAGGGGCTACCTTTATTCAATCGCCGCAACGCTGAACTCAATATTGAGGCCGTATGGTTGTAGAGATCGTAAGGTGTAAATCCAGTTCAGTTCCTTTTTCCTTAATATTTTTTCCTTATCACCGCCCCTTCTAAGGGGGCCAACCGCATCAATGACTCTAAACCGCAACTGGTTGGTAAAGTGTCCACGCTCGATGAAATGTCTGGCGACAGGTTTATCCAACGCACCTTTTCTAATGGTGCTTTTATGTTTGTTGATCCTCTCTCTTATTTCCATTGTAGTCTCCCCAACATATATGAGACTACAAGGACACTGTATCATATATATGACGTAGCTCGACCGACACGTGTAATAGCCACCAATTTTAAACATCTTTCCGCTATACGGATGTGCAAACGAGTCCCCTTTCATTATGCCACTGCAGTTGCAGCATGACAGACAGGGGAAGTTGCCATTCTTTCTAGGCGCCAAGTATAGTTGTCGGTCAAGCTTAGGATCTCCTACGTCACTTTTGACCAGCCTATCTCGTAGGTTGGCATTCCTTTTGTACGCCATAATTGGAGGGACAGTGAATTCTTTAATATCTGGGAGCCCCCGTTGTAAAATGTGCCACTCTTTTCTAAGAATGTTGGCAATAGTCCCACTGTCCCATCCAAAGGTAGTGATGTCGCGAACATAAAATTTTCAGTTCGCGAACAGCGAACGCGAACTTCCGCAAATGTTCGCGAACGGGCGAACCGGGCGAACTGCCATAGACTTCAATTGGCAGGCGAATTTTAAAACCCACAGGGACTCTTTCTGGCCACAATAGTGATGAGAAAGTTGTTTCAAGGGGTCTAACACCTGGACTGTGGCATGCCGGAGGGGGATCTATGGCAAAACTCCCATGGAAAATTACGTAGTGGACGCAGAGTCGGGTTTTAATCCATAAAGGGCATAAATCAACTAACATTCCTAAATTGTTTGGAATAACGTGCTTTAAAACATCCAGTGTGTGTATACGATCAGGTATGATGTTGTATCGATCAGGTAGTGTAAGGGTTACGCCCGCTTCACTGACATTGACAGACCAAACTCCCTTTTAATGCACCGCAAACAGTTCATTTGCACAACCGCAAACTCCCCATTTGCACAAGGTTGGATACCAAGCTAGCCACGTCCCGGTGATGTCATTGAAGGTTTCTTCCTCCACCCAGCCACGTACAACACCAAGGGTCCCCAAAAGATGAATTGAATTGATTTTTCGAACGGTGAGATGGTTAAAAACGCTGGCTCCCTCCACTCTGTTTTAAACCACGGTGACTGCGTCTGCGCCGTGCAATTTACTGTCACACCCGATATGAGTGGTATTTTCTGTAGTACTATTCTCATCAGTTTAATCCTCTAACGTCCCCAATCTGGGGGCCATTTATTGAATAGATTTTTCGAACGGGGAGATGGTTAAAAAAACGCTGGCTCCCTCCACTCTGTTTTAAACCACGGTGACTGCGTCTGCGCCGTGCAATTAACTGTCACACCCGATATGAGTGGTATTTTCTGTAGTACTATTCTCATCAGTTTAATCCTCTAACATCCCCAATCTGGGGGCCATTTATTGAATAGATTTTTCGAACGGGAGATGGTTAAAAACGCTGGCTCCCTCCACTCTGTTTTAAACCACGGTGACTGCGTCTGCGCCGTGCAATTTACTGTCACACCCGATATGAGTGGTATTTTCTGTAGTACTATTCTCATCAGTTTAATCCCTCTAACGTCCCCGACTCCCCAATCTGGGGGCCATTTATTAAATAGATTTTTTGAACGGGGAGATGGTTAAAAAACGCTGGCTCCCTCCACTGATATGAGTGGTATTTTCTGTAGTATTATTCTCATCAGTTTAATCCCTGTTACGTCCCATATCAGGGATTGCCTTTTGTGAAAAAAAAATTTAGGCCGGGTACCTTCTACTGCCTTCACAGTGACAGACCAAACTCTCATACACTAAACTGAATTGATTTCAGGAACCGGGAGATGGAAAAAGCAGCTTGGTCGGTCCTCTTACTCCCAAATTGGGGCACTGCGCGTGCACAGAGCAATGTGCTGTGACACCCTATATGAGTGGTGTCTTAACTAGTACTATTGCTATCAGTTTAATCCCTGTTACGGACCCTATCCGGTCGAATTGATTAACCATTGTCGAATCCCCCATTGACATCCCCCTTATAAGCTGTGTAAAGCATATTTTTTAGTTTGGTTTTGAACTGCTGCATCCTTTCCGACTTTCGTAACATTGTAACATTTCTGCCACTTTCTGCTTATACCGGGGGTCTAGTAGCGTGGCCACCCGATCGCTTTTGGTCTGACCATAATGAAGCAACGGCCTTATCATCTGGGGTGTGGCAACATTGCCAACACACTTATAGAGGTGATGATGATTGCTTCATTGTGATACGCAAGCCCCTTCACCACAACAAGGTAACGATCACGAAGGGGAATTGACACTTGTATGTGCCTTTTTTTTTTGGTTTGTTTTTGCAGCCACAGTGCTGCACCATAGGACAGAAAAATTAGGCATGTACACATGCCTGAAAAATAATGGCACTGTTGCAGCCGCTATTGTAGCAGCGGCCGGAAAAATTTATGTTTTCCAGGCAGAAAAGTGACTAAAACATTGCGGCTTGAACCCTAGTTGGTGGTGGAGAATTCACGAAAGTCATCCGGTATGCAGACATTAAATACAGCAGCGTGGGGACCATTTTGAGGCCATGGCATGTAATCAGGCCTTTTGTTAGTCAAACGTATCCCCCACTGTCAGTCCCTTCGGGATCCATGCCTCATTCATCTTTATGAAGGTGAGGTAATCAACACTTTTTGACCGAGGCGACTTCTCTAGTCAGTGACAATGCCTCCTGCTGCACTGAAGGTCCTTTCTGACAGGACACTTGAAGCAGGGCAGGCCAGAAGTTCTATCGCAAACTGGGATAGCTCAGGCCACAGGTCAAGCCTGCACACCCAGTAGTGAAGGGGTTCATTGCTCCTCAGAGTGTCGATATCTGCTGTTAAGGCGAGGTAGTCTGCTACCTGTCGGTCGAGTCGTTCTCTAAGGCTGGATTCCGAAGGGCTGTGGCGATGAGTAGGACTGAAAAAGCTCCGCATGTCCTCCATCAACAACACATCTGTAAATCGTCCAGTCCTTGCCGCCGTGGTAGGAGGAGGATTACACTCACCTCTTCCCTGTTAGATTCCCGTTGTGCTGTGACATCCCCTTATAAGCTGTGTAAAGCATATTTTTTAGTTTGGTTTTGAACTGCTGCATCCTTTCCGACTTTCGGTAATTTGGTAACATTTCTGCCACTTTCTGCTTATACCGGGGTCTAGTAGCGTGGCCACCCAGTACAGATCGTTCTCCTTTATCCTTTTTATACGTGGGTCCCTCAACAGACATGACAGCATGAAAGACCCCATTTGAACAAGGTTGGATGCAGAGCTACTCATTTCCCGTTCTCGTCCTCACTGATGTCATTGACGGTCTGTTCTTCCCCCAGCCACGTACAACACCATGGGTCCCAGATAGGTGACAACAACAAGCACCCTGGGGTGCCTGCTGTGGTTGGTCTTCCTCCTCCTCAAAGCCACCACATTCCTCCTCTGACTCCTCTTCCTCATACTCCTCTTCCAGCGTTGCTGCAGGTCCGGCAAGCGATGATGACAAGGCTGTTTCTGGTGGTGATGGTGACCACAACTCTTCCTCTTCCTCTTCACGCTCATCTACAGCCTGATCCAGAACTCTTCGCAGGGCACGCTCCAGGAAGAAAACAAATGGGATGAGGTCGCTGATGGTGCCTTCGGTGCGACTGACTAGGTTTGTCACCTCCTCAAAAGGACGCATAAGCCTACAGGCATTGCGCATGAGTGTCCAGTAACGTGGCAAAAAGATTCCCAGCTCCGCAGAGGCTGTCCTAGCACCCCGGTCATACAAATACCCGTTGACGGCTTTTTCTTGTTGGAGCAGGCGGTCGAAAATTAGGAGTGTTGAATTCCAACGTGTCGGGCTGTCGCATATCAAGCGCCTCACTGGCATGTTGTTTCGCCGCTGAATATCGGAAAAGTGCGCCATGGCCGTGTAGGAACGCCTGAAATGGCCACACACCTTCCTGGCCTGCTTGAGGACGTCCTGTAAGCCTGGGTACTTAGACACAAAACGTTGTACGATGAGATTCAACACATGTGCCATGCACGGCACATGTGACAACTTGCCCAAATTTAATGCCGCCAACAGATTGCTTCCATTGTCACACACCACTTTGCCGATCTCCAGTTGGTGCGGGGTCAGCCACTGATCCACCTGTGCGTTCAGGGCGGACAGGAGTGCTGGTCCTGTGTGGCTCTCTGCTTTCAGGCAAGTCAACCCCAAGATAGCGTGACACTGTCGTATCCGGGATGTGGAATAGCCCCTGGGGAGCTGGGGGAATCAGTTGATGTGCAGCCAGACGCCGCAGCAGAAGAGGACTCAGCCGAGGAGGATATTGAAGAGGATGGAGTAGGAGTAGAGGAGGTGGCAGTAGGTCTGCCTGCAAGTCGTGGTGGTGTCACCAACTCCGCTGCGGAGCCACGCATTCCATGCTTGTCAGCCGTCAGCAGGTTGACCCAATGCGCAGTATACGTGATATACCTGCCCTGACCGTGCTTTGCAGACCAGGTATCAGTGGTCAGATGGACCCTTGCCCCAACACTGTATGCCAGAGATGCCATGACTTCCTTTTCAATGACATGGTAGAGGTTTGGGATTGCCTTTTTGAAAAAAATTCGTCCGGGTACCTTCCACTGTGGTGTCCCAATAGCGACAAATTTTTTGAAGGCCTCAGACTCTACCAGCTGGTATGGTAAAAGCTGGCGGGCTAAGAGTTCCGTCAAGCCAGCTGTCAGTCGCCGGGCAAGGGGGTGACTTTGTGACATTGGCTTCTTATGCTCAAACATGTCCTTGACAGACACCTGACTGTGGGCAGATGAGCAGGAACTGCTGAAGGTGAGAGATGGAGTGGCGGGTGGTTGAGAGGGGGCAGGGAGGACAGCAGTGGTTGACGTGGCTGAAGATGCTGGACCAGGAGGAGCATGGTGGCTTTGAGTTTGTGTGCTGCTTGTACTCATGTGTTGATCCCATAGGCGTTTGTGATGTGAGATCATGTGCCTTCGCAAAGCAGTTGTACCAAGGTGGGTGTTGGACTTCCCACGACTCAGTTTCTTTTGGCACAGGTTGCAAATGGCATTGCTTTTATCAGAGGCAGACACACAAAAAAATGCCACACTGCTGAGCTTTGCAATGACGGCATTCTAGTGGTGGCAACAGCATGCGTTGACTGGCGTGCTGTCTGGCTGACCCCAGGTGCCGATACATGCTGTCTGACTGTGCCACTAACTCCTTGCGACGACCTCCCCTGCTTCCAACTCGTCTCCTCATTCTCTCTGTCTCCCTTCAGAACTTTCCCCCTCTTCTTCTCTTCGAGCAGGCACCCACGTGGCATCCGTGGACACATCGTCATCATCAACCGCTTCACTTGTATCTGACACCTCAGCAAAGGAAGCAGCAGCGGGTACAACATCATCATCATCATCATCACACTGTACGTCCATGTGTGTAATCCTGCCTGACTGAGACATATCCCCGTAATCTACATCATCTGGCAATAATGGTTGCGCATCACTAATTGCATCCAACTGATGTGTAAATAACTCCTCTGACGGATCAAGTGAAGCGGCTGTGGTGGCTGTGGTGGTAGTGGTGGTGGTGGCGACGGGCGGGTGCGTGGTAACTTGAGAGCAGGTGACCGAAGCTGAGCTGGAGGAGGATGGTGCGTCAAGGTTCTTAGCGGAAGCTGTTGAAGATTGGGTGTCCTGTCTAAGCCAGTCAACTATGTCCTCTGAATTTTTCGGGTTCAGGGTACGTGGCCTCTGAAAACTGGGCATTATTCAAGGGACAGTGGAAATCACAGCACCACGACCACGACGGCCCCTGCGGGGTGGCCTGCCACTGCCTGTCATTTTTTTTTTAGATAAGTGGTACTACGCGTGCTAGGTACTGTGCCACCCAGTATGAGTGGTTGGCACTGGCAGTGGGCACACTACAGTCAGTGGAAGCGGGCCTGACACACACTGGCAGCAGGCAAGCAACTGAATTTAGACTACTGTCTAAAAATTAAATGCCTTATTTATCGGCAAGCTACTGTGCCACCCGGAATCAGTGGTTGGCACTGGCAGTGGGCACACTACAGTCAGTGGAAGAGGGCCTGACACACACTGGCAGCAGGCAAGCAACTGAATTTAGACTACTGTCTAAAAATTAAATGCCTAATTTATCGGCAAGCTACTGTGCCACCCGGTATCAGTGGTTGGCACTGGCAGTGGGCACACTACAGTCAGTGGAAGAGGGCCTGACACACACTGGCAGCAGGCAAGCAACTGAATTTAGACTACTGTCTAAAAATTAAATGCCGTATTTATCGGCAAGCTACTGTGCCACCCGGTATCAGTGGTTGGCACTGGCAGTGGGCACACTACAGTTAGTGGAAGCGGGCCTGACACACACTGGCAGCAGGCAAGCAACTGAATTTAGACTACTGTCTAAAAATTAAATGCCTTATTTATCGGCAAGCTACTGTGCCACCCGGTATGAGTGGTTGGCACTGGCAGTGGGCACACTACAGTCAGTGGAAGCGGGCCTGACACACACTGGCAGCAGGCAAGCAACTGAATTTAGACTACTGTCTAAAAATTAAATGCCTTATTTATCGGCGAAGCTACTGTGCCACCCGGTATCAGTGGTTGGCACTGGCAGAGGGCACACTACAGTCAGTGGAAGCGGGCCTGACACACACTGGCAGCAGGCAAGCAACTGAATTTAGACTACTGTCTAAAAATTAAATGCCTTATTTATCGGCAAGCTACTGTGCCACCCGGTATCAGTGGTTGGCACTGGCAGTGGGCACACTACAGTCAGTGGAAGAGGGCCTGACACACACTGGCAGCAGGCAAGCAACTGAATTTAGACTACTGTCTAAAAATTAAATGCCTTATTTATCGGCGAAGCTACTGTGCCACCCGGTATCAGTGGTTGGCACTGGCAGTGGGCACACTACAGTCAGTGGAAGTCAGCCTGACACACACTAGCAGTAGGCAAGCAACTGAAATTACACTAAAGTGTAAAAATTAAATGCCTTTTTTGATGCAAAGTACTGTGCCACACGGATGACAGGGGTGGGCACTGGCAGTGGGCACACTACAGTCAGTTGAAGTCGGCCTGACACACACTAGCAGCAGGTGAGCAGCTGAAATTACACTAAAGTGTAAAAATTAAATGCCTTTTTTATGCAAAGTCCTGTGCCAGCCGGTATGAGTGGTGGACACTGGCAGTGGGCACACTACAGTCAGTGGAAGTCAGCCTGACACACACTGGCAGGCAACTAACCTTAGATTAAAGTGTAAAAATTAAGTGCCCTTTTTTTAAACAAAGTCCTGTGCCACACGGGATGACAGGGGTGGGCACTGGCAGTGGGCACACTACAGTCAGTTGAAGTTGGCCTGACACACACTAGCAGCAGGCAAGCAGCTGAAATTACACTAAAGTGTAAAAATTAAATGCCTTTTTTATGCAAAGTCCTGTGCCAGCCGGTATGAGTGGTGGGCACTGGCAGTGGGCACACTACAGTCAGTGGAAGTCAGCCTGACACACACTGGCAGGCAACTAACCTTAGATTAAAGTGTAAAATTAAGTGCCTTTTTTAAGCAAAGTCCTGTGCCACACGGGATGACAGGGGTGGGCACTGGCAGTGGGCACACTACAGTCAGTTGAAGTCGGCCTGACACACACTGGCAGCAGGCAAGCAGCTGAAATTACACTAAAGTGTAAAAATTAAATGCCTTTTTATGCAAAGTCCTGTGCCAGCCGGTATGAGTGGTGGGCACTGGCAGTGGGCACACTACAGTCAGTGGAAGTCAGCCTGACACACACTGGCAGAGCAACTAACTTTAGATTAAAGTGTAAAAATTAAGTGCCTTTTTTAAGCAAAGTCCTGTGCCACACGGGATGACAGGGGTGGGCACTGGCAGTGGGCACACTACAGTCAGTTGAAGTCGGCCTGACACACACTAGCAGCAGGCAAGCAGCTGAAATTACACTAAAGTGTAAAAATTAAATGCCTTTTTATGCAAAGTCCTGTGCCAGCCGGTATGAGTGGTGGGCACTGGCAGTGGGCACACTACAGTCAGTGGAAGTCAGCCTGACACACACTGGCAGAGCAACTAACCTTAGATTAAAGTGTAAAAATTAAGTGCCTTTTTTTCAGCAAAGTCCTGTGCCACACGGGATGACAGGGGTGGGCACTGGCAGTGGGCACACTACAGTCAGTTGAAGTCGGCCTGACACACACTAGCAGCAGGCAAGCAGCTGAAATTACACTAAAGTGTAAAAATTAAATGCCTTTTTATGCAAAGTCCTGTGCCAGCCGGTATGAGTGGTGGGCACTGGCAGTGGGCACACTACAGTCAGTGGAAGTCAGCCTGACACACACTGGCGAGGTAACTAACCTTAGATTAGAGTGTAAAAATTAAGTGCCTTTTTTTAAGCAAAGTCCTGTGCCACACGGGATGACAGGGGTGGGCACTGGCAGTGGGCACACTACAGTCAGTTGAAGTCGGCCTGACACACACTAGCAGCAGGCAAGCAGCTGAAATTACACTAAAGTGTAAAAATTAAATGCCTTATTTATGCAAAGTCCTGTGCCAGCCGGTATGAGTGGTGGAACACTGGCAGTGGGCACACTACAGTCAGTGGAAGTCAGCCTGACACACACTGGCAGAGCAACTAACCTTAGATTAAAGTGTAAAAATTAAGTGCCTTTTTTTAAGCAAAGTCCTGTGCCACACGGGATGACAGGGGTGGGCACTGGCAGTGGGCACACTACAGTCAGTTGAAGTCGGCCTGACACACACTAGCAGCAGGCAAGCAGCTGAAATTACACTAAAGTGTAAAAATTAAATGCCTTTTTATGCAAAGTCCTGTGCCAGCCGGTATGAGTGGTGGGCACTGGCAGTGGGCACACTACAGTCAGTGGAAGTCAGCCTGACACACACTGGCAGGCAACCAACCTTAGATTAAAGTGTAAAAATTAAGTGCCTTTTTTTAAGCAAAGTCCTGTGCCACACGGGATGACAGGGGTAGGCACTGGCAGTGGGCACACTACAGTCAGTTGAAGTCGGCCTGACACACACTAGCAGCAGGCAAGCAGCTGAAATTACACTAAAGTGTAAAAATTAAATGCCTTTTTATGCAAAGTCCTGTGCCAGCCGGTATGAGTGGTGGGCACTGGCAGTGGGCACACTACAGTCAGTGGAAGTCAGCCTGACACACACTGGCAGGCAACTAACCTTAGATTAAAGTGTAAAAATTAAGTGCCTTTTTTAAGCAAAGTCCTGTGCCACACGGGATGACAGGGGTGGAGCACTGGCAGTGGGCACACTACAGTCAGTTGAAGTCGGCCTGACACACACTAGCAGCAGGCAAGCAGCTGAAATTACACTAAAGTGTAAAAATTAAATGCCTTTTTATGCAAAGTCCTGTGCCAGCCGGTATGAGTGGTGGGCACTGGCAGTGGGCACACTACAGTCAGTGGAAGTCAGCCTGACACACACTGGCAGGCAACTAACCTTAGATTAAAGTGTAAAAATTAAGTGCCTTTTTTTAAGCAAAGTCCTGTGCCACACGGGATGACAGGGGTGGGCACTGGCAGTGGGCACACTACAGTCAGTTGAAGTCGGCCTGACACACACTAGCAGCAGGCAAGCAGCTGAAATTACACTAAAGTGTAAAAATTAAATGCCTTTTTATGCAAAGTCCTGTGCCAGCCGGTATGAGTGGTGGGCACTGGCAGTGGGCACACTACAGTCAGTGGAAGTCAGCCTGACACACACTGGCAGGTAACTAACCTTAGATTAGAGTGTAAAAATTAAGTGCCTTTTTTTAAGCAAAGTCCTGTGCCACACGGGATGACAGGGGTGGGCACTGGCAGTGGGCACACTACAGTCAGTTGAAGTCGGCCTGACACACACTAGCAGCAGGCAAGCAGCTGAAATTACACTAAAGTGTAAAAATTAAATGCCTTTTTATGCAAAGTCCTGTGCCAGCCGGTATGAGTGGTGGAACACTGGCAGTGGGCACACTACAGTCAGTGGAAGTCAGCCTGACACATACTGGCAGGCAACTAACCTTAGATTAAAGTGTAAAAATTAAGTGCCTTTTTTAAGCAAAGTCCTGTGCCACACGGGATGACAGGGGTGGAGCACTGGCAGTGGGCACACTACAGTCAGTTGAAGTCGGCCTGACACACACTAGCAGCAGGCAAGCAGCTGAAATTACACTAAAGTGTAAAAATTAAATGCCTTTTTATGCAAAGTCCTGTGCCAGCCGGTATGAGTGGTGGGCACTGGCAGTGGGCACACTACAGTCAGTGGAAGTCAGCCTGACACACACTGGCAGGCAACTAACCTTAGATTAAAGTGTAAAAATTAAGTGCCTTTTTTTAAGCAAAGTCCTGTGCCACACGGGATGACAGGGGTGGGCACTGGCAGTGGGCACACTACAGTCAGTTGAAGTCGGCCTGACACACACTAGCAGCAGGCAAGCAGCTGAAATTACACTAAAGTGTAAAAATTAAATGCCTTTTTATGCAAAGTCCTGTGCCAGCCGGTATGAGTGGTGGACACTGGCAGTGGGCACACTACAGTCAGTGGAAGTCAGCCTGACACACACTGGCAGGCAACTAACCTTAGATTAAAGTGTAAAAATTAAGTGCCTTTTTTTAAGCAAAGTCCTGTGCCACACGGGATGACAGGGGTGGGCACTGGCAGTGGGCACACTACAGTCAGTTGAAGTCGGCCTGACACACACTAGCAGCAGGCAAGCAGCTGAAATTACACTAAAGTGTAAAAATTAAATGCCTTTTTATGCAAAGTCCTGTGCCAGCCGGTATGAGTGGTGGGCACTGGCAGTGGGCACACTACAGTCAGTGGAAGTCAGCCTGACACACACTGGCAGGCAACTAACCTTAGATTAAAGTGTAAAAATTAAGTGCCTTTTTTAAGCAAAGTCCTGTGCCACACGGGATGACAGGGGTGGGCACTGGCAGTGGGCACACTACAGTCAGTTGAAGTCGGCCTGACACACACTAGCAGCAGGCAAGCAGCTGAAATTACACTAAAGTGTAAAAATTAAATGCCTTTTTATGCAAAGTCCTGTGCCAGCCGGTATGAGTGGTGGGCACTGGCAGTGGGCACACTACAGTCAGTGGAAGTCAGCCTGACACACACTGGCAGGCAACTAACCTTAGATTAAAGTGTAAAAATTAAATGCCTTTTTTTGATGCAAAGTCCTGTACCACACGGAATGACAGGGGTGGGCACTGGCAGTGGGCACACTACAGTCTGTGGGCCTGCAGCTCCTCACACACAGGCAGGCCAGGCAACTGCAATATGTATATAAAGGGAAAAAAAAAGCAGACTAATGTTGCAGCCCTAAAAAGGGCTTTTTGGGGTGCTGTCAGGACGCTGTCCTTACAGCAGAGATCAGATGAGTCTTTCAGGACTGGAGTGGACACTGAATTCACTAGCCTAGCTATCAATTTCCCAATTAAATCAGCAGCAATTACACTCTCCCTCCTCTCACTAAGGGTACGTTCAGACGACGACAATTGTCGCGCGACAAAAAGTCGCACTATTGTCGCGCGACAATTTTTAGATGCGACTTTGCGGCGACACGCAGTTGCATGAGTGTCGTGCGACTTTTTTGGCTTGTTTTGTCGCGCGACAAACATTTCTTCTGAGATGGAAGCTTCCTCCACAAAAGAAAAAGGCCATGTGAAATTACAAGGGACCATGACTCCTTTTTATAAACTTGTGTCTGGGTCACAAACCAGACACCCAAACAACATTCTGTCGCATGACTGTCGCATATAAGTCGCAGTCGCACGTGATTCCTATTGAATTCAATGGGCGAAATATCGCATGCGACATGCGGCTTGCGACAGAAAATCCGACAAGAACTCACGTCATGCAACTGTCGCGTCGCAGTCGCAGCATGTCGCATGTCGCAGTGCGACACCATAGACTCCCATTATAAAAATTGTCGCGCGACAATAGTGCGACTTTTTGTCGCGCGACAATTGTCGTCGTCTGAATGTACCCTAAGACTGCAGCTTCAGAATGAATCTAAAATGGATGCTGTTCAGGAGGTGGGAGGGTCTGGGAGGGAGGGTATGCTGCTGATTGGCTGGAATGTGTCTGCTGACTGTGAGGTACAGGGTCAAAGTTTGCTCAATGATGATGTATAGGGGGCGGACCGAACATCGCATATGTTCGCCCGGCAGAGGCGAACGCGAACAAGCTATGTTCGCCGGGAACTGTTCGCCGGTGGATAGTTCGGGCCATCTCTATCCAAAGGTGGACACAAAAGGAATACGCTTCAACGTCCTGTCACCAGACGTCACAGCAAGTGCAGACTCCCTCCCAATGCCCATCACTCTCTTTTTTGTTTTCATGAGGAGCTGTTTAGGGTTCCCCCTCTCCACAAATTTATTGCACATTTCATCCACCCTGTTAGAGAAGTCCTCTTCTTGTGACACAATCCTCCTAACTCTCAATAGTTGGCTCCATGGAAGGGAGTCAATCATGATCCGTGGATGGTAGCTATTATACAGCAACAAATTGTTCCTATCTGTGGATTTCTGATAAATATCAGTCTGAAGGTCCCCCTCATAGAGATAAATCCTGACATCAAGGAATTGCAATTCACTATCTGACACTGTGATAGTGAACTGTAACCCAGGGACTCCAGCATTCAGATGAATATGGAAGTCATGTAGCTCTTCCCTAGTACCTCCCCAAATCATAAATATGTCGTCGATGTAGCATAGCCAGCACAGGACCCTCCCAGAAAACGAGGATTGATAGACCAGTTTGTCCTCAACCTTAGCTATGAACATATTGGCATAAGTTGGGGCCACATTGGCCCCCATGGCCACGCCCCGCTGTTGTTGATAGAAGGTGTCACCGAAGAGAAAATAATTTCTCCTCAGGACCACCCCCAGGAGGTGTAGGACAAACCGGCCAGCATCCGGGGAGAGACTTGTGCCAGATAACGCCACATCGACGAAATTCAGACCATAAGTATGGTCGATCGATGTGTGTAAGGAAACAACATCAAAGCTGACCAACAAGAATTGCGCAGGCAGCTGTACCTGTCTTAGTTTACATAGAAAATCTCCCGTGTCTTTGACATAGGAGGGAGCCGAGGTTGCATGGATCCATAGCAGTCTGTCAAGGAAAACCGAGATGCGGTTGGCCCCCTTAGAAGGGGCGGTGATAAGGAAAAAGGAAAAATTTTTAAGGAAAAAGGAACTGAAATGGATTTACACCTTACGACCCCTGAAACCATACGGCCTCAATATTGAGTTCAGCGTTGCGGCGATTGAATAAAGGTAGCCCCTTTATGAATGGGTAATGTACCTCTGGTACTAAATGTAATGTATCTTTGATCATCACATCCGTCAGTGTTTGAATTATTTAGTGATTTTAATAATGTTTTTATTGATTGTTATATGTAGCGGTAACCATCCACACGTTACCCTGCAGCCTACAAATATGCAAATAACTACTATTTGGCCCTCAGATATGATCCTCTTAACCCCATTGCAATAATCGCACCTCTATTATGGATGCGGCATGAGTGTGATCCGCATTCTGTTGTGTGTAAGTCCGCTCTGCTACATGCGCTGGAACATTTGTTGTGACACATCACCTCGGTAACAGGATACGTGACGACGTCATAGATGTGCGCGGCTATTCAGCAAGGCGCCCCCATGATGACAGCGCAGCGTGACGCGCGCTGAGGAGATCACGTGATATGTCCGCGAGATCTCATTTCCTGGTTGCCGCAATGATGTAGGTACATAGACAAGTCCATGAGCATGCGCACTTGGACACATGAGACGCTGAAAGCGGCGATGGACGTGCCAACAGGTGTGGATACACTCAGGTGAGCTGGTTTGATATAATATATGCAAAGTGAGGTTTGGAATTGTGATAGCCATGATTGGTTGACCTTAACAGGTCAACTATCCTGATTGGTAGGACTGTTAGGAGGTGTGAGTTGAACTCCCTACTTAATGTTGGTTTGTATCACTTTGTAACTATGCTTGACAAAGGCTGGTTACAACCGAAACGTTGCATCTGCACTTTACTTGTATCTATGCTGTGAAGTCCTCTGAATAAAAGGAAAGAAACTGGATATGCTGCTGCTACTTCTTTACTTCTGCTGTTCGTCTTGACCACTGGGGATCCGTGGCCTGTTCTGCAGCTGTTGCATTCCGGTGACCCAATAAGACCGTGTGTGCTGCCTTCATCTATCCGTTTACTCCTTTCCGCTAACTTGTGACAAAAAGTTCAATCTTTCATGGACTCAATATGCCCCTCAGCGAATACCTTGGGGTGTCTTCTTTCCAAAATGGGGTCACATGTGAGGTTTTTGTACTGCTCTGGCATTTGAGGGTCTCCACAATCATTACATGTATGGCCAGCATTAGGAGTTTCTGCTATTCTCCTTATATGGAGCATACGGGTAATGAGTTTTTCTTTTCCGTTCAGCCTCTGGGCTGAAAGAAAAAATGAACGGCACAGATTTCTTCATTCGCATCGATTGATGTGGATAAAATAATCTTTGCCAAAAAATATGCAATAAGAGGGGCCTGGCGATTGCCAGGACATAGGGGCTCCGCCCAAACATCCATACCCACTTCAGCTCCTATGTCCTGGCAAACGTGATTTCTCCATTCACATCGATCAATCGATCGTTGTGGAGGAAGACATCTTTGCCAGATTTTTGATACAAAGTGTTTGCCAAAGCATATGAACTCCAACACCTCTCCTCAGCTCATATGCCTGGGCAAACGTACCTGTACTGCAGAGGAGAAATCTCGTCTTGCAGCGCCGCATACACCGACTTCACATGTCTTCTGACAGCAGCTCAATGCTTCTCTCAGAATGCACATCAGTGCTGCAGCGTTTTTGTCGGTTGGTCCGTTGGTCTACCTGGAAAATAAAGGGTGGTTAGGGGGAAAAAAAAAAGAAGAAAAAACAGGCAGCAGGCTCATAAACTTGAATGTTACAAACTTTATAAAACCTGAACATAAAACTTTTTTTATAAACCTGAACATCATAAAACTTTTAAAACCTGAACTAACTCAAGTTTTTTTTTTTCTTGCTACCTGTTTAATTTTTTTTTTTTTTACCATTTCACTCTTTATTTTCCTAGCAGAAACCTCTCCTTTCCCATGGGACAATGTGTAAAGTGTAAATCACACAGAGATGGTGCAAAGTACATTATGCACTTTATCCCAAGTGAAAGGAGAGGTTTCTACCGTTTCACATTTCTGCTGTAGCACACCAGCACCCCTATGTGTTAGGGTCTCTCAAAACCTAGTATCCTGAGAGACCCTAGATCCTGAGTGTAAAAACTACCTGTGTCCTGTAATCCCTACGTCCCTAAGTGTACCTGAGTGTGGTACTTCCGGAAACACTCCCCTAGGCATAGGGCAGGGTGGTCAGGACAGTCAGGACAGAAATAACGGGTGTCACGCCTTATTCCACTCCTGCTACAGATACAACATCTTTTTCGGGGTGGTGGTTGGTTTGAGGTACCAGCAACAACACTGGGGAAGTGTCGCTCGTGTAGACGGCTCACTACACTGGGGTTTGGGGCCACGTAACCTCCTGGATACAGGAGGTTCTCGATGATCTCTTCCTGAAATTTGAGGAAGGATTCTGTTCTTCCAGCCTTACTGTAGAGAACAAAATTATTATATATAGCCAATTGAATTAAATATACAGACACCTTCTTATACCAGCGTCTGGTCCTGCGGGAAAGCAAATATGGGGCCAACATCTGGTCATTGAAGTCCACCCCTCCCATGAGCAAATTATAGTCGTGGACCGAGAGGGGCTTTTCAATGACACTGGTTGCCCGTTCAATTTGGATTGTCGTGTCTGCGTGAATGGAGGAGAGCATGTAAACGTCACGCTTGTCTCTCCATTTCACCGCGAGCAGTTCTTCGTTACACAAGGCAGCCCTCTCCCCCTTGCAAGACGGGTGGTAATGAGCCGTTGGGGGAAGCCCCGGCGACTAAGTCGCGCGGTGCCACAGCAGCCAATCTGTTCTAGGAACAAATGCCTGAAGAGGGGCACACTTGTGTAAAAATTGTCCACATAAAGATGGTACCCCTTGCCGAATAAGGGTGACACCAAGTCCCAGACTATCTTCCCACTGCTCCCCAGGTAGTCAGGGCAACCGACCGGCTCCAGGGTCTGATCTTTTCCCTCATAGATCCGAAATTTGTGTGTATAGCCTGTGGCCCTTTCACAGAGCTTATACAATTTGACCCCATACCGGGCGCGCTTGCTTGGGATGTACTGTTTGAAGCCAAGGCACCTGGTAAAATGTATGAGGGACTCGTCTACGCAGATGTTTTGTGCGGGGGTATACAAATCTGCAAATTTAAGGTTGAAGTGGTCTATGAGGGGCCGAATTTTGTGGAGCCGGTCAAAAGCTGGGTGGCCTCTGGGACGGGAGGTGGTTGTTGTCGCTAAAGTGCAGGAAACGCAGGATGGTCTCAAATCGTGTCCTGGACATGGCAGCAGAGTACATGGGCATGTGATGAATTAGGTTCGTGGACCAATATGACCGCAATTCATGCTTTTTGGTTAGGCCCATGTTGAGGAGAAGGCCCAGAAAAGTTTTAAATTCGGAAACTTGGACTGGTTTCCACCGGAAAGACTGGGCATAGGAGCTTCCCTGGTTGGCGTTTATAAATTGAGTGGCATACCAATTTGTTTCTGCCACGACTAGGTCAAAGAGCTCCGCAATGAAGAACAGCTCAAAAAACCCCAGTGCCGATCCGATCTGAGCTGTCTCCACCCGAACTCCTGACTGGGCGGTGAAAGGGGGAACTAATGGTGCGGCTGAAGTTGGGGGCTGCCAATCAGGTTTTGCCAGCACCTCAGGGATTCTAGGGGATCTACGGGCCTGTCTGCGCGGTGGCTGCGACAGGGGAACTATTGCACGTGCCACCGTACCAGCTTCAACTGCCCTTCTGGTGCTCGCCACTTCACCGTGTTCTACGGCAGTGCTGGAACTAGGTCCAGGATAGTTCTGCGCTGCTGTTGTATGCCTCACCACATAATCCGGCAGCGCCAGCCCCACTCTGCTGCCCTTTAAACGGATCCTGCGCAACCTGTGGTCTAGCGACACGGGGCCGGGTACGCCTGGTGCTATCAGGGACCTCAACCTCCTCTTCCGAACTTTGGGTCAGACTGCCACTGCTTTCTACAGGTTCATATTCTGACCCGCTAGATTCGTCAGATGAGGGTTCCCATTCCTCATCCGACTGGGTCAGAATCCTGTAGGCCTCTTCAGAGGAATACCCCTTATTTGACATTTGGACAACTAAATTTAGGGGGTATTCCCTGAGACTACCCAAGAAAAAGGGCAAGCCTGTCTTACAAATGGGAGGGTAGCAAAGTACATAATCCGCTGCGATTGATAAAAAAGATCAAAACTGATTTTTTTTATTGCCGCAGCGCTTGTGAAGTGATTGTGCAGTGATAAAAAAAAAAAATTTGTTGTCACTGCGGCGGGGTGGGCGTGGGTGAATGCACGTGTGGGCGACCGATCAGGCCTGATTGGGCAAACACTGCGTTTGGGGTGGGGGGCGAGCTAAGGTGACACTAATACTATTATAGATCTGACTGTGATCAGTTCTGATCACTTACAGATACTATAAAAGTACAAATGCTGATTAGCGCTACGCTAATCAGCGAATCGGTGACTGCGGTGCGGTGGGCTGGACGCTAATGGAAGCTAACTACCTACCAAAGGGGGCCTAAACTAAACTAAACCTAACAGTCAATACTGGTGAAAAAAAAAAGTGACAGTTTACACTGATCACTTTTTTCCCTTTCACTAGTGATTGATAGGTGATTGAAATGGGTGATTAAGGGGTTAATTGGAGCGATGGGGGGTGATCAGGGCCTATGTGGAGTGTGCTTGGTGTACTTACAGTAGAGGTGTGCTCTCTCCTGGGTCCAACCGACGAAAAGGACCCAGGAGAGGGCACAGTAGCCATTTAACACATTATATTTATAAATATAATGTGTTAGATGGCTTGTGATTCGTTTTTTTTAAAAGTCATCAGCCTGATGACGCTGCGAGATGACGCGCCGATGCGTCGACCCAGAGTAAGAGGACCGCCCGCCGGATGCATCCGTGCGTTAGGCGGTCCTCAGGTGGTTAAATACTAAAATTGCCCCGAGAGAATGCAGGTGATAGGACAAACCTTTACTAATGATAAGGATAATAGAATGGTCCTAAATTCGCCTGCCAGACCTCAGGAAAATGGCACTTCACATATACCCCAGGCAGTAAATAGAAGCACTGCGTAACAGGTACTGAAGTGCCAAATAGTAGTGGAGTAATTGAGCAGGGACCGTACACTCCAATCCCTGATGAGGGGTAAGTGAGGGGGTTACTGGGTCTCTATGCGACCAGCCCCAACACTTAATACAATGCCCAACAAAGTCTCCACCACTATGCAGGTACTAAATAGGCTCCCATCCCTGTACACACTCGACGCGTTTCATTGGAAAAATCATCAGGAGCGGAGGGGATATGTAAGTTGCAAAGAACCTGCCTACGATGCTGCCACACTAAGTGCTTGTGGCGGCATCCTCCGGCGCTGTGATGGCCGTGAAGCGGCCGCGTCAAACGCCGGGTTATATAAATTAGGCCACTCCCCCAAGGGGAGGAGAGGGGGACTGCCGGCCGCCAATGAGCACGGGGATTGTGCGGGGAGAAACCTCTACTCCCGCCCCCTGTCAGCTGGCCGCCCTCGTATGCAGTGTAGCCCCTACACTTAATATATAAAGATGGGATCTATGTTGACAGGGTTGATAGATATGCTGGGGCACCACACATTACTGCGATCACCAATAAGTTTATAATCAATGAGCCCAGTGCAGAGCCTAACGCTTGGAATGGGGGCTACATTGTATGTGTTAGCAATGATCTGCGTTACATGGGGTACCCCCCTGCATTTGGGGGCCAAATTGTATATACTACCATCCAGTGTATCTACAAGCCAACAAAATAGTGGGCGCTATATACAATACGTCCCACCATTATGTCACCCACTCACGCAGATTAGAAGAACATCAGACAATGTCACCCACTCGCATACATGTATGTGGTCCCTCATGATAAAAGATCGAAAGAAAGTTATATAACCCGGCGTTTGGCGCGGCCGCTTCACGGCCATCACAGCGCCGGAGGATGCCGCCACAAGCACTTAGTGTGGCAGCATCGTAGGCAGGTTCTTTGCAACTTACATATCCCCTCCGCTCCTGTTGATTTTTCCAATGAAACGCGTTGAGTGTGTACAGGGATGGGAGCCTATTTAGTACCTGCATAGTGGTGGAGACTTTGTTGGGCATTGTATTAAGTGTTGGGGCTGGTCGCATAGAGACCCAGTAACCCCCTCACTTACCCCCTATCAGGGATTGGAGTGTACGGTCCCTGCTCAATTACTCCACTACTATTTGACACTTCAGTACCTGTTACGCAGTGCTTCTATTTACTGTCTGGGGTATCTGTAAAGTGCCATTTTCCTGAGGTCTGGCAGGCGAATTTAAGATCATTCTATTATCCTTATCATTAGTAAGGGTTTGTCTTATCACCTGCATTCTCTCAGGGCAATTTTAGTATTTAAGCTAATCCCCCAGTGTGTTATCATTTTTGAAAATCAATAAAAGTTACATTTTAGAGCTTTATTTCCTTTTTCAGTGATTAGTTTATGATTTATAGGCACATATCTATCTATTGTGGCGTTTGTAATGTTGTCTTGAATTAGGTTTGCCTTCGGGATGGAGATCAGTGGGACACGGAAGCTAAACTTGTATTTTCAGAGGCTCAATTACCAGCTTTGTCGAGCACTCCCACAATAATGGAATCTTTCAAAAATCTCACTCGAGCGTATAAGGATAACATTCGCAGCTGGTGGGAGATACAGACCCTTGAAACCTATTTGAAAAATTATATTGTGCCAAGGGGTCTGAGAATACCGCTGCCTCCTAATTAGTGATGAGCGGCAGGGGCAATATTCGAATTTGTGATATTTCGCGAATATTTGGGCGAATATTCGCCATATATTCGAAAATTCGCAAATTCGTAATCTCCAGACATTATTTTCTTGTTTACGAAAATTCGCATAAATTAGCACAGGAATTTGAATAAATTAGCATAAAAATTCGCATAAACTGGCATTTAAAAGATACCTTTTAAATACGATCTTATGCGAATTTTTATGCTAATTTATGCAATTTTTTAAGCTAATTTATGCGAATTCTTATACTAATTTATGCGAATTTTCGCAAACAAGAAAATAATGACATTATTTTCTTGCATGCGAAAATTTGCATATAAAAAATTCACATAAAGCGAATATTCGCAATTGCGAATATATTTTGCGATATTCTAAATATAGTGCTGATATTCGCGATTAAAATTCGCAATTCGAAAATTCGTGATCAACACTACTCCTAATGCTCGTCTGAGGTCACCTGAGTTCATCAAGCGTTGGGAGGCTGAATCAATTGAGTCATCCCTCCGCTTGATGCACTTGTTGTTGGAGGAGGAACGCAGCATATATGAGAAAAGCTAAAATGGAAAACGTTTTTCAAACATCACGACAACAGGGAATGTGCTGAGTTGGGAGTGGATAGTTCTGAATTGGGAGACATCAGAAATCTAATGGAACTGCTCCGTGAAAATGAAAGGGCACCTGGTGAAGGGCCATTTACCACAATGAAGGCCCGCTCTTGGACCCCCCATTAATGACACTACGCCGGCTGACATCTTTGTCAATTTGGTCATCGAGGACCTCCGACATCTGGAGGGTACCAGGGTAGAGCAGAGTATCTCTAAGTGTGAACTGGAGGGACTGCTATCCTTGGAGAGAGATGACTCCATAGTTATCAAGGCAGCAGACAAGGGGGGCAATATAGTGATCATGGGACGTGAACAGTACTCTAAGATGTGTCTTGACATCCTAAATAATAGAGACTGTTATGATATTCTTTCCCATAATCCTATGGAAGAGTACCGTCTTGAGCTTACCAACATCTTGTCTGCTGCCTTAACTATGAAGTTAATTGACAAAGCTGAATATCAGGTATTGCTCCCGAGGCACCCATGTATGGCATGTTTCTACAGCCTGCCCAAGGTACATAAAGGGCTGCGGCCTTTAAAGGGCAGGCCAATAGTATCGGGCTCCAAAAGTCTAACGCAGGAGATCAGCAATTATGTTGATAAGATCCTGCACTCGTTTGTGGTCACCTTGCCCTCCCATGTGCGTGATTCTATGAAGATTGTCAGCAAGTTGGACGGTCTCCACGTCGAGGAGAATATTTTGTTCGCCAGCCTCAACGTGGAGGCCCTCTATAGCTCTATCCCACGTGAGGAGGGCAAGGCAGCGGTGAGTTATTTTCTCCACCAACGGGGTAATGCATTGGCACAGCATAATCAGTTCATCATCCAGCTCCATGACTTTATTCTCAGCCACAATGTGTTCGTCTTCGATCGTCGCCTCTTCCACCAGCTCAGAGGCGTTGCGATGGGGAGCCCGTGTGCACCATCGTACGCCAATCTATATTTGGACTGGTGGGAGAGGGAGATTGTGTTCGGAGATGAACATTAGGATTGGGCATCATTCATCACATTGTGGCTGAGATTTATAGATGACGTGCTCATCCTTTGGTCAGGAACGACGAACCAATTTCAGGATTTCATGAGAGCTTTAAATGTGAATGAGTGTGGCTTATATTTCACATCAGAGATTCATCCGGACAACATCACCTTTTTGGATCTTACTATCTTTAGGGGTGAGGATGGGCTGGTCCAAACTAGCCTGCAACAAAAAACCACTGCCACGAACTCCCTCTTGCATTGGGGGAGCTGTCATCCGCTGCCCCTCAAGAGGGGGATACCACGTGGACAATACTTACGGGTTCGTCGTAATTGTTCCGACTTGTCAGATTTTCAGAGTAAGGCGAGGGACTTACAGAACAGATTTAGGAGACGCAGGTATCCCTCCTCTGTCCTGGCTTCTGCTTACCAGTAGTCTCTAGCATGTACTAGGGACTCCCTTTTGAATCCTAGACCTAGGCAGGATGAGGATAGTTGCATACGGTTGATTGCAACATTTGATGGTGCCAATGCAAAGATTGCTAAAATCCTGCAGCGACATTGGGGTATCCATAAAATGGACCCCGATATTGCGGAGTGTGTCAGTGATCGGCCCTCGGTAACTTACCGAAGGGGCAGGAGTTTGAGGGATAGATTAGTGCACAGCATTTTCCAGACACCAAGCCCTTAGACCTGGCTCACAAACCGCAGTAATGGAACTTTTCGCTGCAGGGGATGTGTTGCATGCCGATCCATAAAAACTGGGGAAGCCTTTATGAGCACCACTACATCCAGGAGCTATCATATACGATGCTTCGTGAATTGCAGAACTTCTGGCTTAGTTTACCTAGCCACATGTGTCTGCGGCCTGCAGTATGTAGGCAAAACTACAAGGGAGTTCCGCCGTAGAATTGGGGAGCATTTGGCAGATATTAGGAAGAAAGAGGATACCCCGATTGCCAGGCATGTCAACTCTGTCCATCCTCAAGAGGTTTCCCCATTCTGCTTTCAGGGGATTGAGGTGATACGTCCATCACCCAGAGGAGGAGAGTTTGACAGGAGAGTTCTATGCAAGGAGGCCCAATGGACCTTTAGGTTGGGCACTGTAAAACCTGATGGACTCAATGAACGCATATATGTGTATTTCATTGAGTAGTGACTTAGGGCTTGTGTAGCTTGTTGTAGGCACTGTACCTTTCCTCCAGTTCTTCCTACTGTCCTCCCCACTTATAAAAGCTTTCTTTCTTGTGGCTTTTTCAGCAGCGGATCGTGGTGCCAAATTGTGTCCCCTTTATGGATCTTTTATCATGAGGGACCACATACATGTATGCGAGTGGGTGACATAGTCTGATGTTCTTCATATCTGCGTGAGTGGGTGACATAATGGTGGGACGTATTGTATATAGCATCAGAAAAAAGGGTTTTTCCTCAATGGCTCTCCCGTCAGATTCTATGGAGTGGGTGCTCACACTCTGCTAGGCAACACCCTTGCCTCAAAGGAAATTCAAATATAATTCAGTGTATAGAGGGGCACTCCTATATTTGGATCAGAATATTAGAATCATTTTTTAAAATATTAATTTATTTGATAATGCTCAGGTAAAAAGAATAGATAATATAATAGACATACAATTGTAAAAGAGGATTGCAGTGGTCACTCTTTGTGTATACACTGTACGTACAGTTTTCAGTGAGATATTTGTAGTGCTTGCTTGTATATAGTACTTGTTGCAATATTAACCACTGGTGATTATATCACTGAATGCTGTGCACAATTTATACTTATAGAAAAATGCACAGTATTAGGGTATCTTATTCCCTATACACTCTTCATATTCTTACTCAATGTCCTTTTTTGTACATATGTTCATGCGCAGCGAAAATTTGGCCAATTTGACCCTTCTTTGATCTCTAATATGTCCAAGAACCTCCGCTGCCCAGCCGTAGGTATGGAATAAAATTAAAAATAAGGTGTCACTGGTGTCTTTGCTCCTAATGATAGCCAGCAAATTGGATGTAAAGATTTTTAAAAATTTTCCATAGTTCGCAATATCTTAAGCCTCTATGTAAGGTAGTTGCCGCACTGGCTACGTTACCCGGCCTCAACGGCTGCTGAGTCCCTGTGTAGGCTTCGGGTACGCGCGCTCTTTGCTGGTGTCTTCCGGTGTACGGCTCTATTCCTCTGATTCCCGGCGTTGCACGCGGCGTCCCGCGTGATCTTTGAAGTTTCGTCCGGTATGTGGAAATATTGCGCGCTTGTATTTCTTGTCTATTCCATAGGCTGGTGTTCTCCTTTATGCCCAGACGCGTTTCGGGACTCAGTCCCTTCTTCAGTGGGTACCAGCCTTTTGGAAAGTCACCATTTTTATAATAGAGGAAAAACTAATATGCCGCTGACGTCAGGCGTGATGTCATTCAAGGGGGCAGAGTTACAAATTCTTCCGTTTAACCCTTCAGTATCTCACTTGAAAAAGAATAGCTGTAAAGTGTTCTCTATACTATTTCTTGTATATCATCAAAGGATTTTTCTATATAATAATATCATCTGGACAGAGTAGAAATGAGGTAGTGTAGTAAAATAATAACAAAATTCTTGGTTAAAAACATTAATAAATAAGAAAAAATATATAAAAATGTAAAAAATATAAAAAAAATTAAAAAAATGATTAAGGTGTTCAATGGCACTAGGATTGAGTTTTATCAATCTAAAATTAAGCTATACTCCGCATGTCAGTCTGATTATGAATTCACATCTCTTACTATATGATACTGGATTGTGGGAGTGTTGATTCTCTTTCTATACAGTAAACTGGGTTGTGGGGATATTAGGTCTCTACAGATCAGTATGTCCATTCATGTACAGTGACTGAGTCAATATTCTTTTTCATGTGAATGATAGTGTTTTGTAATAGTGAAAGTCATTCATAGTAGTGGGGGTCATATTGGTGAAAAAGTGTTGAGGGGTACTATATTGCCCAGTTTGTGATTCCTATTTCTCTGAAGTGTTAATGTCAAATATATTTTATACTTTCATGTGCCCGATGTTAGTTCAGGATAGTGGGAAACGTTCTTGTTTGTGTCTTGATAGTCGTGAAAGACATATTGGTGGTCACAGGGATTGCTTATTATCTATTCTTTTTACCTGAGCATTATCAAATAAATTAATATTTTAAAAAATGATTCTAATATTCTGATCCAAATATAGGAGTGCCCCTCTATACACTGAATTATATTTGAATTTCCTTTGAGGCAAGGGTGTTGCCTAGCAGAGTGTGAGCACCCACTCCATAGAATCTGACGGGAGAGCCATTGAGGAAAAACCCTTTTTTCTGATTCTATAATAAAACACCCATCAATAGAGCTCCCCATCAGATCAATATGGATATTTGGAGTCATATGGAAAGCAAATGCAAAAAGATAGAACTATACACATTTGAGGATATGAGAAGTTTAGAAAAAGATACCAAAACTACCACAGAACTCTTCAAAGATCTAGAAAAACTATTGTATAAACAATTAAGGCACAAATGGGAAATTAAGTCCCTTAATCAATATTTAGACAGGGATATAATCCCAAAGGGCTTACAGTTACTCAAGGAACCAGCACAAGATCTATACAGTGAAGATTTTTCACAGGAATGGAATAGCTTCTTACACACACAGTCACGCACACTGACACAAATGGTGATTAGAAGACGCACACAAATGACGGAACAGATAGCTACAGAGATTACGGTTTTGAAAAGTAAAATTGATGTACTACCACAGGATGAGGAGTTCAAAAAATGGGAGGATCGGATTTGCAAAGGATTAGACAGTTTAGAACAAGAGATAGTGTCTAGAAAGACCAAAAAACTAAAAATAAAATACACCTATGACTCACAAACAAATAACAACATTACTAACAACACAAACAAAACAACCAGAGAAGAAACTATAAACACAAACACAAGCAATTATTACAACAGACAAGACCAACATTATGGAGAAATTAATATACCAACGTACAATCGGTATGAAGCACTCTCCAACCAGCCTTTTTTAGATCAAACCCCACCCCATCACAGGATAAGGAACAAAGATCACCAAAAATCCCCAAGAGAGAGGAATACGACTGCATCACATACTCACGATTACAATTTACGTCACAGATATCGGAATTATACAACCAACTCAATGAGGGAACCACTCAAGAATCACAATCACGAATATCACCAACGAAGGGAGAGGTACACACCACAGAATCAGAGAGACCAAACACCAGACACAAGAAGATACGGAGGGGAAGGGGAAAACACAAGAAATCAAAAGAGAATGCACAAAACACGGACATAACAGATGACGCCATTGTGAATTTAAGCAGTTTTTCCCTATCCGAATCACATAAAAAACTTTTAAATAAGGGTCTAAAATTTTCACCCACTTCTACACTTGACAAATTTAGCACCTATATAGGCATAGAGAAATTTATTAGAAAGCTATGTCTACGGAAGTATTTCCTAAAAAACCCCATCCTACAAAACCCAACAAATCAAGTCAATAATTATGTGCACACACAATTAAAAGAAAAATCAAAAAAGTATCCAAGACAAGAAATAAGTCAAGATATAGCAACGTTCAGAAAAAACATTGAAGCTGACCTAAGAGCATTAAAGGACAAGAAGATCAGGAATAACCTAACAAAGTTGGAGGTGGAGGCCATAAGCCAATTACAGACACAAAATGACATCATCATTAGACCTGCCGATAAGGGGGGAGCAATAGTGGTACAGGATATAGCTAAATACAACGCAGAGTGTGACAGACAATTAACAGATATTAAAACCTATAGAAAATTGATGAGTGATCCTACACAAAAATTTTATGAGGAACTCTTACACTATTGCAATAAAGGCAAAGAAAAAGGCATATTATTGGAGCAAGAATATAACTATATCACAAACACCCCGAAACGATTACCTGTTTACTATTGTCTCCCCAAAATACATAAAGATCCCAACCAACCACCAGGCCGCCCAATAATTTCAGGAATTGGCTCCATAACCTCAAATCTCTCACAGTATATAGACAGAATATTACAACCGGTAGTCAAACAAACACCATCATACATCAAAGACACCACAGATATTATTTCTACATTAGAAAAAATTCAATTTGGTAAGGACTGGATAATGGGGACTTTGGATGTCTCCTCACTTTACACCAGTATAAACCATAAACAGGGAATAGAAGCCGTCGACATACAATTCCTAAACGAAGGGATAGAATTTATTCTAACTCATAACTACTTCTGTCATGAGACAACCTTTTACCTCCAAGAATGTGGGACCGCCATGGGTACCAGGTTCGCCCCCAGTTATGCTAATTTATTTATGGCAGAGTGGGAAGCGGAAAACATCAACCCTCATCTGGGGGCGGACCTGGTACTCTGGCGTAGGTATATAGATGACATCATCTTAATCTGGAAAGGCACAGAAAATAATTTGACACAATTAATACAACAACTGAATAATAATACTAAAAATCTCACCTTCTCTAGTAATATCAGCAAAACAGATATTGAATTTTTGGATCTGAAAGTGAGTGTAGAGAATCATAAACTAATATGCAGTACGTATCAGAAACCGGTAATGAGGAACAGTTATATTTTGTATTCAAGCTGCCACCTTCCCCGGTGGTTAACCAATGTTCCAACGAGTCAGCTCAGACAATTGAAAAGAAACTGCACACAAAATGACCAATTTGAGAGGGAAGCCCTAGAGATGAAAAAACAATTTCAATCTAAAAATTATCCAGCTAAAATTATAGATATATCATTGGAAAAAGTGAGAAGTATGAAAAGGGAGGATTTTTTTGTGACCAAACCAAAGACAATTAATCAGGAAACAGAACTACGGATCATTTTACCTTTTAACACCCAGTATAAAAGTGTAGAAAAAATTATCAATAAACATTGGTCTCATTTATTAAAAGACAAAGTTATTGGTTCTTTATTAACAGCGAAACCCATGATATCCTATACCAAGGCACCAAACCTTGGACTCCTAGTAGCGCCATCTATAAAAAACAATAGATTAACGAAAAACAACAAAAACTGGCTGTTCACGAAAGGTTTCCACAGATGTGGGGTCTGCAACAATTGCAGAATAACCAATTTCCAGAGGAAAACTGTGGAAATCCAGTCAACCAGTAATAACTTAAGTTATAAAATCAAAGATAGCCTATCCTGCAACACTACAGATGTAATTTATATTATACAGTGCCCGTGCTCCAAGCAATATATTGGACGCACAAAAAGAGCACTGAAAGTACGGGTTGCTGAACATATAAATAATATAAGAAAAGGGTCAGAGACACACTCACTATCACAACACTACAAGGAGTATCACAATAAGGATCCAAGCTCATTAAAATATGCAGCATTGAAAAAAGTGAAGAGACCTTGGCGTGGAGGAGACCACATAGCTAATATGTCTAGAGCAGAATCCAAGATGATTTTTGAATTTGACTCCATAATCCCCCGCGGTTTGAACGCAGAAATTGAACTTTTCGGTTTCCTATAAAGTGAACCAGGTGCCGGCCGAGCGGGGGATGAAGGGTCGACTGCCAGGCTGTTTACCAGCGCGTCGACCCTCCCTCCCCTGTCGGCCGACACCCCAAAGCACCCAAACACCATCAAAGCAATCCCTGTGACCACCAATATGTCTTTCACGACTATCAAGACACAAACAAGAACGTTTCTCACTATCCTGAACTAACATCGGGCACATGAAAGTATAAAATATATTTGACATTAACACTTCAGAGAAATAGGAATCACAAACTGGGCAATATAGTACCCCTCAACACTTTTTCACCAATATGACCCCCACTACTATGAATGACTTTCACTATTACAAAACACTATCATTCACATGAAAAAGAATATTGACTCAGTCACTGTACATGAATGGACATACTGATCTGTAGAGACCTAATATCCCCACAACCCAGTTTACTGTATAGAAAGAGAATCAACACTCCCACAATCCAGTATCATATAGTAAGAGATGTGAATTCATAATCAGACTGACATGCGGAGTATAGCTTAATTTTAGATTGATAAAACTCAATCCTAGTGCCATTGAACACCTTTATCATTTTTTTAATTTTTTATATATTTTTACATTTTTATATATTTTTTCTTATTTATTAATGTTTTTAACCAAGAATTTTGTTATTATTTTACTACACTACCTCATTTCTACTCTGTCCAGATGATATTATTATATAGAAAAATCCTTTGATGATATACAAGAAATAGTATAGAGAACACTTTACAGCTATTCTTTTTCAAGTGAGATACTGAAGGGTTAAACGGAAGAATTTGTAACTCTGCCCCTTGAATGACATCACGCCTGACGTCAGCGGCATATTAGTTTTTCCTCTATTATAAAAATGGTGACTTTCCAAAAGGCTGGTACCCACTGAAGAAGGGACTGAGTCCCGAAGCGCGTCTGGGCATAAAGGAGAACACCAGCCTATGGAATAGACAAGAAATACAAGCGCGCAATATTTCCACATACCGGACGAAACTTCAAAGATCACGCGGGACGCCGCGTGCAACGCCGGGAATCAGAGGAATAGAGCCGTACACCGGAAGACACCAGCAAAGAGCGCGCGTACCGAAGCCGACACAGGGACTCAGCAGCCGTTGAGGCCGGGTAACGTAGCCAGTGCGGCAACTACCTTACATAGAGGCTTAAGATATTGCGAACTATGGAAAATTTTTAAAAATCTTTACATCCAATTTGCTGGCTATCATTAGGAGCAAAGACACCAGTGACACCTTATTTTTATTTTTATTCCATACCTACGGCTGGGCAGCGGAGGTTCTTGGACATATTAGAGATCAAAGAAGGGTCAAATTGGCCAAATTTTCAGCTGCGCATGAACATATGTACAAAAAGGACATTGAGTAAGAATATGAAGAGTGTATAGGAAATAAGATACCCTAATACTGTGCATTTTTCTATAAGTATAAATTGTGCACAGCATTCAGTGATATAATCACCAGTGGTTAATATTGCAACAAGTACTATATACAAGCAAGCACTACAAATATCTCACTGAAAACTGTACGTACAGTGTATACACAAAGAGTGACCACTGTAATCCTCTTTTACAATTGTATGTCTATTATATTATCTATTCTTTTTACCTGAGCATTATCAAATAAATTAATATTTTAAAAAATGATTCTAATATTCTGATCCAAATATAGGAGTGCCCCTCTATACACTGAATTATATTTGTATTGTATATAGCGCCCACTATTTTGTTGGCTTGTATATACACTGGATGGTAGTATATACAATTTGGCCCCCAAATACAGGGGGGTACCCCATGTA
Source organism: Bufotes viridis (assembly GCA_033119425.1). Taxonomy (NCBI): domain Eukaryota; kingdom Metazoa; phylum Chordata; class Amphibia; order Anura; family Bufonidae; genus Bufotes; species Bufotes viridis. The sequence continues at coordinate 274,691,000 of CM065591.1, forward strand.
ACGCAGATCATTGCTAACACATACAATGTAGCCCCCATTCCTAGCATTAGGCTGTGTACTGGGCTCATTGATTATAAACTTATTGGTGATCGCAGTTACCGTGCGCCACGTTACTCTGCCCATGCATAAGTTTTAGGTGTGGTGCCCCAGCATATCTATCAACCCTGTCAACATAGATCCCATCTTTATATATTCAGTGTAGGGGCTACTCTGCATACGAGGGCAGCCAGCTGACAGGGGGCGGGAGTAAAGGTTTCTCCCCGCACAATCCCCGTGCTCATTGGCGGCCGGCAGTCCCCCTCTCCTCCCCTTGGGGGAGTGGCCTAATTTATATAACTCAGTGTTTGGCGCGGCCGCTTCATGGCCACCACAAGCACTTAGTGTGGCAGCATCGTAGGCAGGTTCTTTGCAACTTACATATCCCCTCCACTCCTGATGATTTTTCCAATGAAACGCATCGAGTGTGTACAAGGATGGGAGCCTATTTAGTACCTGCATAGTGGTGGAGACTTTGTTGGGCATTGTATTAAGTGTTGAGGCTGGTCGCATAGAGACCCAGTAACCCCCTCACTTACCCCTTATCAGGGATTGGAGTGTACGGTCCCTGCTCAATTACTCCACTACTATTTGGCACTTCAGTACCTGTTACGCAGTGCTTCTATTTACTGCCTGGGGTATCTGTGAAATGCCATTTTCCTGAGGTCTGGCAGGCGAATTTAGGACCATTCTATTATCCTTATCATTAGTAAAGGTTTGTCCTATCACCTGCATTCGGGGCAATTTTAGTATTTAAGCTAATCCCCCAGTGTGTTCTCATTTTAGCAAATCAATAAAAGTTACATTTTAGCGCTTTATTTCCTTTTTCAGTGATTAGTTTATGATTTATAGGCGCATATCTATCTATTGTGGCGTTTGTAATATTAGTTGTTTGTATGACTTATTCTGGTTTGTTTTTTCTTTTATCTGATTATGACTTTGTCGCCTCCTGAGTCAGGCTGTTTGCATCAGTCATTGGCTTAATTGTTTATTGTCTCGCATTCTTTCAATAAACATATTTGAAACTAAAAAAGAGTCATGACTGGAGTAAAATAACAAAAAGTGGCAACATTTTTGCACAGATGATGCATGCACAGAAGCTTGCCAGTCTAAAGATGCACTAAATATATTTGACTAGCATGAGCCACTGTGATAAATCTGGTGCATCTTTAGACTGTCTAGTGTAAATTTACAACATCTAAAATTAGGCATAGCAAACATGTGCAGTGTATCTGATTCAGTATATATAATTAGTGATGAGTGGCAGGGGCAATATTCGAATTTGCAATATTTCATGAATATGAAATATTTTATGAATTTTCTGGATTGCAAAGATCGGCAATGTAATATGCGCGTATTGCGCGTGCAATACAGGTGTGAGTCACTTTTGCTATTTTTATCAAGCTGCTAGAAGTTTCCTGAGACTGGAGAAAATGGTTGGCACGGCAGAACATTACAATAGCTTTATATGCAGATAGAGTGCTCCAATATATTCGCGATTGCGCAAATCAACACTAATGATGCAAATATTATTGCACAATACGAGCAACTTTACATTTTAGCAGGACTACATATTAGTGATTCGTGCACTAAGTATTGTTGTGACATCACTATGTCTGTAGCATGTATGTATGGACAGCAGAACCTGTCACACTACCTAACACCATGCACTGGAACCTATAAACTACACTATATCACAATCTAATCTACAATGACTATCTCCCACTAACTATCTGTATTTTATATATAAGCTAACTAACTAACTAACTAACTAACTAACTATCTAATGTAATGACACAGTAAAGCAGAGAGCACAGCAATAACACTGCTGTCTCTCTCAGAACTGCAAAAAACTGCACAAAATGGCTGCTGGGGAGGTTCTTAAATACTAAAGGGGTAGGCAACTTTCCTATTAGTTGCTAGGGATGTTGCTAAGCTCAGACAAAGAAATTGGCCCACAAGCAAAAATCAGTGAGGGATCATGGGTTTAGAGGAAAAAAAAACTATATTCTAAATATTCACGAATTCTTGAAGTGGCGATATTCGCAATAAAAATTCGCGATTCGAATATTCTCGCCCAACATATCCAAGCTCATACTTCATAGAAGTTAAGGGAAACTGTCACAGTCACAAAAAATCTTTAATTTTAGCTGGAGAATGAATTTATTCTGCGGTCAGCGATGCGGTCATATACGGTAAGATCTTTAGTGATGTATCATGATGAACTTTATGACTCTTCCAGGCTCAAAGCTATCTTGACACTTTGTCTTCTCATAGTCTGTAGCTATAAGATGCCTGTTCATGCCAGGAAGGTTGCCCCAAAAGTATCTTGGTCAATTGACACTGTCATTGTGCCACTCTGGGGCCTACTCATGCTGCCGCCACCTCCAGACTCTTTCATTGTGCCGCTCTGTGGTCTCCTCATGCTGCTGCTGCCACCTCCAGACTCTGCCATTGTGCCGCTCTGTGGCCTAATCATGCTGCTGCCACCTCCACTCTCATTGTGCCACTTTGTGGCCTCCTCATGCTGCTTCCACTTTCAGACTCTGTCATTGTGCCACTCTGTGGCCTCCTCCTGATGCTACTGCTGCTGTCTCCACCTCCAGACTCTGTCATTGTGCCACTCTGTGGCCTACTCATGCTGCCGCCAGCTCCACCTCAAAATTTTCTTATGATTTGGTAGCCAAAAGCAGGAGTGGGTAGAAAACACAGAAGACATGCAAATATTCCATTCAGGTGTCATCTCTGTTTTAGATCCACTCCTATTTTTTTTGCCTTTAGCAATACTGATAGATTATTGAGCAAATGCTGACCGAGTGAAAGCGAATGCTCCACAGACAGGATAGTTTTTTTCTGGGCAATTGTTCTGACGGATCAGAGAATGGGGAAAATTAATCAGTGATGTCAACATAAACTTACTGCTGACACCCTCTCCACTCTGTCGGGGGGCTTTACTTGTATAAGCACAGGTTTAATAGAACAGGTTCTGTAGACATCTATGTGGAATCAGCTGCCGAGGGTGTAAAAAGAGTGCGCTTCTTCTTGATACTAACATCTACCTGTAAGGCAGAAGTCACACTTGAGTTATTTGGTCAGTTTTGGCCCAATTACCGCCCAAATAAGTGAAGTATGCAGTGATTCTAAGAGCGACACCTGTCATGTGCTTGTCATACTGATTCACAGTATTGTTTCACTACCACAGCAGACTCCCTAAGCATGTTACTGCAAGGCACAGTGTTCTACACCCCTATAAAGGCTCTCTGCAGCCAGGAAATAGTCGTTTTTTAAACCGTTTCGCTACAAATAAATTCAGCTCGAAGAACATTTTTTTGAAAAATTCAGCCGAATCAAATTTTTTAAAAATTTGCTTATCTCTAGTGTAGAATACTGTGCCTTGCGGTAACATGCATAGGGAGTCTGCTGTGGTAGTGAAACAATACTGTGAGTCAGTATGACACGCACATTAGGTAGCAGTAGCATGAAGAGACCACAGAGTGGCCCAGAGACAGATTTGTGAGTTGGCAGCAGCATAAGGAGGCCACAGAGTGACCCAGTGACATAGTGTTGATTTAGCAGCAGCATAAGGAGGCCACAGAGTGGCCCAGCGACATAGTGTTGATTTAGCAGCAGCATGAGGAGACCACAGAGTGGCAAGGTGACATAGTATAGAGGTGGCAGCAGAAGCATGAGGAGGCCACAGAGTGGCAAGGTGACATAGTGTGGAGGTGGCAGCAGCAGCAGCATGAGGAAACCACAGAGTGGCCCAGTGACATAGTGTTGAGTTAGCAGCAGCATGAGGAGGCCACAGAGTGGCCCAGCGACATAGTGTTGATTTAGCAGCAGCATGAGGAGACCACAGAGTGGCAAGGTGACATAGTATAGAGGTGGCAGCAGCAGCAGCATGAGGAGGCCACAGAGTGGCAAGGTGACATAATGTTGAGTTAGCAGCAGCATGAGGAGTCCACAGAGTGGCGCAATGGTGATATAGAGTGGAGGTGGTAGCAGCAGAAGCAGTATGAGGAAGCCACAGAGTGGCACAATGACAGAGCGTGAAGGTGGCAGCAGCAGCATGAGGAGACCTGAGCGGTGAAGTGGCAGCAGCATCAGGAGATCATAGAGTGACCTGGTGACAGAGTGGGGAGATGGGTGGCAATAACACTACCTACTGATGATGGAGGGTGTACGAAGGAGCACTTGGCATCAGATGTGTGGCATCAGGTGAGTGGCAACATCAGAATAGTAGCTGAGGCAGGTAGCCAGAAGAAACCGGTCTCTTTTGTCAAGGTTTGGGTGAGGCAGCATGGATGGGATGATCTAATCTGATGCATCCGGCATTGGTGGGTGGAAATCCTGACTGATCCATGCCTGATTCATCTTGACAAAGGTCGGTCTCTCCACATTTTGGGTGGACAGGCGAGTTCTCCTTGGGGTAGCTATGGTCCCCGCCACACTAAACACCCACTCTGATGCCACACTACTGGCCGGGCAGGACAGTTTTTCCAGGGCAAACTCTGTCAGTTGCGGCCACAAATCCAGTTTGCCTGCCCAGTAGTCCAGCGGATCTTCAATATGGGGTGGCAGAGTGCTGTCCAAGTATGCCACCACCTGCTGGTTCAGGTTCTTCTCCAGGTCTAGCTGCTGCTGGTGAGTAGTTTCTTCACTATGCGGGTAAAGAAAGCTGCTCATCAGCGACTGTAGACTCCGGCTGCTGCTGATGATGCTGGTGCTATTCTTGCCACCGCACCCCTCCCCAGCAGCCATGGCAGTGGAACGTGAGTGCAGAAGGCCCCCCGGTCAGACCTGCGAGAGGATCAATGATGGCGCAAATAGGCAACGGCCAACTGACTACATAGGATGTCTCTGTAGTAATTAAGTTTGTCCTCCCACTCAGTGGGTGTAAAAAAGGCCCTCATTTTGAAATGATAGCTAGGGTCCAACAATGTGGAAAGCCATAAGTCATCCCTCCTGCCGAATGGTGACTATTCGGCTGTCACTACGCAAGCAAGTGAGCATGCATCAGGCCATTTGTGCAAGTGACTCAGAAGGACCCCCTGCCTCCATCTCCACTGTATACTGCCACGGTGTGCGTGGGTCATCTGCCTCATCTTCCTCATGCTCCTCCTCTCCTGTCACCTGTGTAGAAAAACCACTCATTCCGCTACACATTGCTTTTGCTCCAATTTCCTCCTTCTCCTCCTCCTTCTCCAGTTCAGCACCCACAGGGCTTATGTGGCCGTGAGATATAGGCGCCACGCCTTAGGTCCCCTGACCAGCCCGGTGTACCAGATTCTGTTCCAGGATATGAAGCAGTGTAATGACGTTGTTCATCCCGTAGTCCTGGCGACTGACAAATAACGTAGCATCCTCAAAGGGCCTGAGCAAACGGCAGGTGTCACGTATGAACTGCCACTGGCTGACATCGAAGTTACACAGGGGAGTACTCCTGTCTGCTTGGATCATCAAGAAATAGTTTATGGCCTTTCTCTGTTCGTATAGTCGGTCCAACATATGGAGGGTGGAACTCCAACTGGTAGAAACGTCGCATATCAGCCTTTTCTGCCGCTGCAGCTCAACCAGATTGAACACGTGTGCCATGCAGGACGCATGGCTCAGCTGTCCTTGATGCAGCGCCGACACCATGTTCTTCCCGTTGTCGCTCACCATGGTTCCGATTTTGAGTTGTCGTGGAGAAAGTCAGAATTCGATTTCATGATGAAGGACACTGAGCAGTTCCTCCCCAGTGTGACTCCGTTCGCCCAGGCAAACGAGGTGTAGAACACCGCCGTGCCCTGCACATGTGGTATGCTGGAGGAACACTGTGAATTGTCCCTGCATTGGAGGCTGAGGACATGGTGGAGGATGAGGAGGCAGAGGTGGATATTGTCACAGGACTAATGGCGTGAGAACGTGGAGGCGGAAGCGGCGTCATCTGGCCAAGTTGCTGGTTTGGCTGGGAAGGAACCACATTTACCCAGTGGCCCATAAAGGACATATATTGTCCTTGACCATAGTTACAGCTCGACACGTCGGCACTGCTGTGCACTTTGGCAGACACCGACTCAAGGACTGTCCCACCTTCGGTTCTACATATTTGTGCAGGGCAGGTACTGCCTTTTTTGGCAAAGAAATGACGGCTTGGGACTCTCCAACTCAGCTCGGCACTAGCCATCAGTTTTCTGAAAGGTGCAGAGTCCACCACTTGGAAGGGAGGGACTGCAGCACCAGCAACTTGGACAGGAGCACATTCAGATTCTGCGCCATTGGATAAGTGCACGCGTACTGTTGTCTCTTTGCAATCACTTCGGTGATTGATTGCTGATGAATTGACTGACGAGGAGTAGGAGGCCGAGGAGCAGTAGCATCAGGACCGATAGATGATGGGAAGGACAGACAGCTCCCTTCGGCTGAGTTGCTGGAGCCTTGACTGCCTTAAAATGGAGTGTGTGCTACTGGGTGATGCAGCGGTTGCTGCGCCAGGCTGGACCACCACATTGGAGCCACGGTTCTCCAAGGCCACTTTATGGTGACGCTGCGTATGTTGACGCAGGGCCATAGTGCCGAGATTGGCACCCTGGCCATGCTTTACTTTCTGCCCACAGATTCGACAAATGGCCATGTTCACCTCCTCCAGCGGCTTAACAAAAAACTGCGACACAGCTGAGTAGGTGATTTTACCCCAAACAATCCACACTGAATGACTGCTACCGCCGCTGCCTCCGTGAACCCTTGCACCACCACTTTCCGGGCAGGAAGGCTCCTGCGAAGCGGGTGGTCTACCCCGGGCATGTTTGGCTCCTGACCTCTCACTGCTGTCACCCTGCTGACTCCCAGCAACACTACCGACTTGCTGGCTCCACCGCTGCCTCAATGGAAAGCTGCCACCCTCCTCTCCCGATGAAGATGAAGCCCCTAATTCACCCAGCTCCCAAGTGTGATCAGCTACATCATCATCGAGTACTTTCTGCAGGTCACTGATGTCCTTCTCAACAGTCTCTGAGCAAGGAGCCTGACCGCTCGCAACACCAGCCCCCACACCACTCTCCTCATTACTACTTGCCCGCCTACTGGATGAAGCGGCGGATGTCTCTTCCAGATCTTGGTGTTGTCACCACACAACAAATAATTTCTTTTTTTTTGCCACTAATACACCACGCCAAAAAAGCTTTAGAACATATAAGTGCCCCACTGAATGGCCATAAAAGCTTTAGAACATATAACTGCATCGCTGAACAGAAAAATCATTTTTTTTGCCACTAATACACGCCAAAAAGGGCTGTCATTTTCTAATTTCACCACACAATGGCTAATAAGCCCTTTTTCCCACTTATACATGCCAAAAAAGGCTTTAGAACATATAACTGCACCGCACAAGGGCAAATAAGACATATAAATATTTCCTAGTAATACACACTGTTAATGGCTGTGTCACACAGCACTTGCACCCTAATAAAAAGAACGGTTCACTGGAATTACAGAGGTATCATCTATTGCAAACCTGAAAGCAGCAATTTGGATCCCCATTCAGTGCAGCAAGGTGTAATAGGATTGTTCCTATTACCCAGGATGTAAACTCCCCTATTGAACTCTGTTCTTCTTCAATACTATGGAATAATTCCTCCCTATCCTTTCCCTACACTTCTAATGCTCTGTCCCAGAACTTCTATTCAGCAAAATAAAAGTTTTCAAGTCTTTCCTAGCACTGTCCCTAGCACCTGCTGACATCTCTCCCTGCACTAAGTACACTGGAAAATGGCTGAATCCAAGATGGCTGAGGCTATTTATAGGGCTGTGACATCACAGGGCTGGCTGGCTGCTGATTGGCTGCATACATGGCATTGTGGGTGAACCCAATGTCCCAGAGTTCTTTGCTCCATGTCCTAACATGTGCAGCAGCCATTTTAGGAAAAAATTTGATTCGTGACCACGAAGGGTGAGGAAATTCGGATTTGGTGCGAATCAAATTTTTCCTGAATTCCACTTCGTCCACTTTAATTCGCTCATCTCTAGTGTTGACCAGAAGATAGCTACAGGAGACTGAGCAAGTAGACCCCACAGAAAAGTCTACCAGTTGACCAGAGCATTCAAAATACTGTAGCTTAACAAACGCAGAGTGGGACTGGTAAGATAACTTCAATATGCTCACAAAATGCCTCAATCAGACCCCAAGGGGACAGGTGGCACAAAGCACAGCTGGCGGGAGTGTTGCCGATCAGGAACCAACATCCTACTAAATTAGCTTAACATTGCCACTAGGTCCCCCTAGGGAAGTGGTGGCAAAACTATGGCATGGGTTCCAGAGGCGGCAGTCAGAGCCCTCTCTGTGGGCACCCACACCCTGGAAAAAGTCTATGGTCTACCAATATGCCTTAGACTTTTCCTGCCGTTCATCATGAACAGCCCAGGCAGCATATTGAATGTAGGCAGGCTATTATTGCTAAATAATAAAGTACATGGAAGATATAATATACTGGACTGTAGTATTCAGGTGTTTAAATTAGTGGGTTTTGGGTTACAGGCACTCGGTCTCGAAAAGATTCGCCATCACTGCTCTAGGGTCTATGACATCGACTAAATTGGCTTGCAGGACTCATCTCTTAGGAAGTTTCAATGCAAGGTACGTGCCCTTTCTAAGTTATGATTAGAACCCATTGTGTCCATGACTGTCACGTGTATGTGCCCTCTGTCTGTGAGAGACTGCAACTGCTATGCTGTAACTGCTGCCGTTTGTCTTTATTCCATGTGCCATAAATGCCGTTCCACAGTTATTACAGAAGAATAATTTATAAATGCCACCTGTAAAGTCATAGAAGTGCTGTGGTTTGTAGAAACTAAATTAGCTCCTAAGGTATATTTAAAGGTAAAAAGGAGAAGTATTTCAAGGAGAAAGTGCATTGTCATCTGTATCTCATGAATTTGCTCTCAGTTATTTCTGTCCATCCCTGAATTTTTCCAGTGAGCACACTCGACCAGCCACTCAATTCAGATGAGGACCCCTGTTCTGGCTTCAATTGGATGGACCCCACTGATTAGATAGACCCTATCCTGTGGAACTGTGTCTATCCAGTCCAGTATAGTATCTCAATATATGTATAACACATTAGGGTGCATCATAATCAGTTTCATGGATCTTTAAAGAATCATTAGCATACTTTTTTTCCTCTATTAACTTTTTATGGGGCCAGCAGGATTCCCCAAGTATCAGATTTTTTAGTAGATAAAATAATTCAACATTCTGTATTCTCTTTACCCTAAAAAATACAATGGAAACCTTCAGAGAAGAACTAACATAAGTGTGAACAGAGTCTAAGGAAGTGCCCTAGGACATTTTCACAAATATGTTCCAGGATTAAGAATTATATAAAATGTCCATATTTTATTGACACATGACCCTATGTGTTATCTATAACCCTGTAGAGTTCCAACTGATTGATCCATCAGTACCTATCCAGAGCATGTTTGTGTAGTTTACAAATAAAATTAGACCTACAAGTAAAGCTCTTGTTAGTAGAGTACAAATGTTATTTAATAAGTCTGCCTCAGCTTCCTGTTCCTGTTTAAATAAACCTCTAGTGGAGATGAAGGAGATGCGGCTCTGCAGGTGTTTTCTCACTTTATAGCTACTTCTACAGTGAATTGTATCATAAACCATTGATTTGCACAATGCACAAAATACACCTAATGCAGAATAATCTGGCCAAAATACCCTAATTACACAATAGCGTTTAAATGCACTTGTTAAAATCTAATTAGGAAGAGAGAAAGCAGAGTTGAAAACGTAGCAGTAATTATGACCAGACATATACTCACATTAAAATGACTATGAGCTGTATGGTTCTCACAATTAGCGAATAAGTACCAGTAAATACACAGTGCATTTGGAATTTTCCCTTTTGTCGCATTTTGTTAAGTTGCAGCCTGTGCTAAAATACAAAAAGTTGCATTTTTCACAATAATTCTGCATTGTGAAAACAGAATTGGAAAAAAATTGCAATTCCTCCGCCGTTTCACGGGTTTTGTTCTGTTTGCGGCAATGATACGATTACAATGATACCAAATATGTATAGGTTTTTATGTCTAAATAGTACATAAAAATACATTTAAACTTTTAGAAAAAGTTTCTTTTATATCACCATATTCTGACCCCCATAACTTTTTTTATAGTTATATCTACTGAGCTGTGTGGGGGCTCATTTTTTGTGGGACAATCTGTATCTTTTATTGATACCATTTTGTAGTGTGTATGACTTTTTGATCACATTTTGTTTGGTAAGAGAAGCAATGAAAAAGTGGCAACTTGGCCATTTTAACACTTTTTTCTGTTACATCATTTGCCGTATTGGAAAACTATTTTTATATTTTAATAGTACAGGTGTTTTAGGTCGCGGTAATACACATAAGATTTATATTTTTTGTTATTTATTATTATTATATTTATTATTATTTTTTATTCTACAGAAAGGGGAGTGATTTAAACTTTATATATTTTTTAAAAATTTTTATATATTTTTATCATTATTTTTCCTATTTTAATTTTTTAGTTTTTCATATTTGAGCCTACAAAATCCAATTTTGTGTTTTTAACTGAACAATCATGGATTTTTTAACATCCATTTAATGTTCAAAATTGCTCATTTCTTATGTTGGCCTGCTAGCCAAAACAAGAATTGCAGCTTAAATGCCCTGGGTCTCTTCAGCGAGACCTAGTGCATTTAAAAAAATTACCGGCATCCTCATTGCCCTCAGAGGATGCCGGTAAGTAGCTCGGATCACGGAATTTAAAGGTTTTAATTATTGCCAGTCATGGTAATTAGCCGCGGGTCTCTGCTGTTTGAAACAGAGGAGACCCGCCGGCCATGAACAAAAAAACAGCAATTTTGGCAAGATAAAAAAAATAAATTTTCTTTAAGTATGGGTCATTGTAGCAATAGCAGTTGTTTATCATTTTTACTTTTTATGTTTTTACATAAATAAATGTGTTGGGAAGCAAAAACATTAATCTTTTGGGTTTTTTATTGAATGTTTTCAACTTTTTTCACTTTTAAATCTTAATTTATTTTTCTCTATGTCCTACTAGGGGACTTGTACTTTTAATCCTCTGATCACTCATTTAACATGCTCGAGAATATTTCTGTATTCCAATGTATTATGTCAACTAATGTAATAATTGATACATTGCTAACAATATCTAATAGGTATCCATTCACAGCAGGTAGAAGCCATAGTTAGGACCCTGAAAGACTGACTGACATAGCACTTCAGCAGCCACCTATCGCATCATGGAGGGGACAATAATACCTCTTTTTAGCCAGTTAGATGCTGTGGTCAGCATTGACAGCAGCATCTAAGGGTTTAAAGGATTTAAAATTTGGAGTTAACTCCAATCCCAGCAACTAGATTGGTGTGCTTGCTGTGTAATACAGCTGGCACCTGAAAGTGATGGTGCAGGCACAGCTACTGAGCTTTACATGTACTGTGGGTTGCACCTTCTCACAGTTCCAAAAATGTATGCCATTTTGCATTGAAGGTAGAAAAAATTAGCTTAAAAAGTATTAATAATATCTTAAATCGCCATTCCCCATCATTGTACTTTCTACATACTATGGAATGCAATTCGTGAAGTAATTTGCAACAAATCGAATTTCTTTGTGAACTTTGGTGAAGCAGCAGAACGAAAATTTGATAACTTCACTTACAATCCCCCAGAGAGGACACACATGAAATAACTGATCAGCTGATCACCGCTGATGTATGATGTTGCTGTTGTTCATTGCTACTAACAAAGATAAGCTCCATTGGTGCAATATCATACAAAAATCCAAAAGGGAATTAGCATATTAATTGATCAGGCTAGTGGTAGGTGAGTTGCTCCCAAACACCCGGTTCCGGTACTGCTGTATGTCCAGTATAATTGTATATAGGTCTATGATTGCATGCAATAATCCCTTTAGACTGTGTACAGAAATAAAATAAGCAGCTGATTACAATGCTAAATATTGTATACGCATTCAAGTAAAAAAAATAACAATATCTATCTTACAGATTTGTCTGATCTCCTTTTGTAGTAGGAGTCTATCTCAATCACAACCTCAATAACCTGCAACAGCACCCTTACAGGATATGATGCATAAAGTTTTGTCATGTGTCATGAAAGGGAGATATCCACTTCTAAAAAGTTCAAAAATGTTCTTGCCTACATCATAGTTATGAGGGTATTAACAGGTAGCAAAGTACACCCTAGCTGGAGTGACACCGTTGAGTCTTGCAATAAGCAAATTCTCTATTAGTGTGGGTATTGTCAGTAGAAACCATTGTGAATGACTTTTTGATAAAATGGGGAATTGAGGAGTAATTGAAGGTCAGTACTAAACTCTGCCCATAAACTACCATGTCAGTGTAGTTCACCCACAAAATGACGGATGAATTAAGATGTTCCAAACAAACTACTTGATCCTCTCCCCAGCTCAGATATAAATTTGGTAACATGGCGCACAGGGACAGCCCTTGGCTGCTATTTGACATCAGGATGGGAAACCATTAGTTTAAATTGTGTATTGTTAACCTTCATTAATTGAAGGCCCTGGGGATTTATCATATATATATAAAAATGGCAGCACCTTAACAATGTCCAAAGTCAGGTGCAAGGCCTTTCAGGGACTAGCTAGTCCCAAATATAAATCAGAAAAATAAGGCAGCACTCCATATATAAAAATAATATCCTACTTTATTCACCCATGTGGGCAGTGCGACGTTTCGGCTCCAAACAACTGAGCCTTTCTCAAGCAATGTACAGGACCATGTTTAATGGATTTATAGGTAAATCAATTAAACCGTGATTACAAATCAATCAAATCAAAACAGTCAAAAATTTTACATAATCGAATAAAAATTCATGTGATGACAGTGAAATTAAATATACATGATTCAATAAGATGAATATATGTGCATAAAAATCTCATAATATATTAAAAAGTAACAATTCAGCTAATACATAATCAATGAAGATTATAAACACCCGTCAAAAAAGTGCTGCAGTGCATAGTGTAATCAATTACATACAGTGTATTCAGCTGGGGGAGGTGAAACATCATGGGATGTATTAGCAGCTTGTTACATTGGAGAAATGGCATCCGATTGAACCTGTGATCCTCTTTGCTCATGTCCGAAACATACGCAAACATCAGTAACAAGAGTAACATAATGCGCATGTCTAAGAAAGCTCCGTCCGCCATCTTACTTAAGGGCTTCCTGCCAGCTCTTTTGTGAAGCATAAACCGCATATCTCAATAATGACACGACATAAGAATCGTATCACTAGTAACCATTGTTCATAAGAGAAAGAGGAAAAGAATCGCCCAAGGATGTGTGATAGTGACTAAAACCGGCAATTGCTGTAATGGGTCCCGATATCCAGCACCATGCTCCAGGCGGAGCTAAAGTGCGGACCCGGAGGGACTAGGGTCACAAATGGTCACCATATTACTGAAGACCAGATGTCCAACCCCACTTTCAACCAAAAACCCACAGCTGAATGCCGCAGGAGGGATCTCCTCCAATACGCCATGTTAATCACAACACCCCCAATAGAGCAAATGGTTTTAACAACCAATGTTAAATAAAGAACTTATCCAGGACATAAAAGTTAATTCACAGGAGCTTCATTGTAACACAGACATCCTCCAGGCCACTTTATCATCTCCAAGCTTCCACCTCCCACTTCTAACACACCAAAATCTGTAAAAAAAAGTAATGATAATAATAAGTAAGAAGTAAGAATTAAAATCATTGTCCAGTTTAAACTACCATATAAACAATTGTCGGAAGAACACAGTAACCTAGAGAAGTTAAGGGAAAGCCATTTCTTATACCCTCACACCCAGATTATATTCTACATTCAAACCATGTAGTTTAAGGGATCCCAATGTATGGATCCACGCAAGTTCCCTCCTTTTCAACAATATTGATCTGTCCCCCCCTCTCCTGGGCATAGGAACATGATCAATTATACAGAATTTCAAATCTTTCTCTGAATGCTTGAGCTCAACAAAATGTCTAGAAACTGGTAAATCCGTTCTATTTTTTCTAATTGAAAAGCGATGGTTGTTGAATCGGGTTTTAAAATCGGTGGATGTTTCACCCACATATAACTTGTGGCAAGGACAGGTAAGGACATAAACAATATAATTGCTGTCACACGTTAGATGAAACTTTATAGGAAAATTCACACCCGTGCCCGGATGTACAAAGGATCTCCCCCTGATGATATATCGACAGTTCACACAATGGAGGCAGGGATAACATCCTGCTCCTGTACCCATTATTCTGGACTGTCTACTCACAGTGGTAAGTCCAACATCTGCCCTGACCAATCTGTCACGCAGACTCCTGGACCTATGGTAGGACATCAGTGGTGGCATTTTGAATTCAGGAATTGTACTGTGGCATCCTTGACATGGAACATTAGCAGATCTGGGTTTGTGGCGCTAATTCACCTACCACTCAGATGGATTAATTTTGTGCATTGATCCTGGGATAAATAATTAAGGGGATCTCCATCTGGAAGCAAAATGTATTCTAGCGGTCTAGGTTTAAATTCTAACAAGTATATAGGGACCGAGAGAGGGAGATCCCTACCAAATACTTCAAATGGACGGCTCTGAATGTTAGTCCAGAACTGTTGGACAATAGGAAGGTTCACCAAATGTGGAGAGTATTTCCTATCTCTTGGCAACCCCTAAAGCAGGGATGGCCAACCTACGGCTCTCCAGCTGTTGTAAAACTACAACTCCCACCTTGCCCTGCTGTAGGTTGATAGCTAGGGAGTCTGGGCATGCTGGGAGTTTTAGTTTTTCACCAGCTGGAGAGCCACAGTTTGGCCATCCCTGCTCTAAAGCATAGAGAGGAAACCACTGAATAAATAAGGTCTAATCTAGATGGTGCTATATAGAATCTATAGAGGTGAGTTTAGAATAGAATAAATTAAAGACAGAGATCCCTTATGTAAGGCTCTATTGGCAAAACCACTCAAACAACATGTATTCCACAGTCTTATCTTTCTGAACCAGTGAGGTTAACAACTATAAGACCAGGTTAACTCTGAAGGTTTTGATAATTGGGGGTGAAAAGGGGGAAATAAATGATGCTTTAGATATGTGTTTAGCGATAAGCAGGAAGTCACCAACCTACTGTAGTTTTTTACGCTTCCACCAGACAAACACGGTTGATGACAGCTCAGGTGGGAAAGGGGGTTTAAAAAAATAGGGAGCATAGATCAAACTTTGTAGCTTATATTTAAAGCAAACTTTCCTCTATAGCTGGAGCATGATGTAGGGAATTTTCTCAGAGGAGTCTATTTCCAATAAACCAATTACAACTAACTGATTCACTGGCGCTAACAAATCGAATTCTAGGTGTACCCACTGCGGAGGATTAGGGAGTCCATGGGTAGACACTAACTGGGATAGTTGTTCTGCTAGGTAGTATTTATACAGATGGGAAATACTAAATTGCTTTAATGCTAGTGTGAAACTAGCTTTAGCTGACATGAGTGATTAAATTTGTAGGCAAAATGCACTGCAAATTGGTGAGATGACTTCTTCCATGTTGCTAGTCTCTCTTCTATCTGAAGTACCTTTGTTTTGCAATTTTTTTTTAAGTTGTAGTGATAAAGGTAAAGTGTAATGAATTTACATAGGTAACCGCACCTACTTTCCCACCAACTTCTAAAAATTGGAGTGAGAGGTGTGAAATGCAAAATGTTACAAATTTGGCCACAAGTAAACCCAAAAAGTTGCAAAAACCTATATTTTCATTTTTGTGACTTCACAATTACTAGTATATTGAGGCATGTTGTGTGACTGTTTTATCAATCCTGGAACTTGTTAATTGTAACAATTTTCAAAGTTTTAATAATACCTTACATACATTAACACAGTGAAACATGCATTTGAACCACCTGCACCAGTTTCATGGCATCAAAAAGTCACACATTTTGGTGCAAATCCCACTTATGCACAAATTGGCAACTTTTTGGAGATTCTGCATTGCACTCTGCAGTTTTCAAAAAAGTGGGCAGCATAGAATGGGAGTGGCAGCACAAGGCTGGGTCTAAGAATTAACATAATTGATAAAATGCCATAAATGATACCTAAATCAATGGCAGGTTCTAAATGGCATAGATTTCAGGTCTGGTGCACAGTCTGAGGCATGCATCTCTTAAGAATTATGGTACTTCCTGACACTGCTATAACTGATCAGCATTTAGATACATCCTATATTTATTAGGGTGGATTCACATCAGCGTTATGGATTCCGTTATGGCTTTCCGTTATAACATGGTTATAACGCAAAATAACGGAATCCATAAGATGGAAGTCAAAACAGAAGCCTTTAAGAGGCATTCCGTTTTTGATCCATCATAATAGAAGTCTATGGGAATCATAACGGATCCTGGTCTGGTTCCCGTTATGCAAGACAGAAAACAAAGTCCTGTCGGACTTTTGTTTTCGTTCTGCATAACGGAAATGGGACGGATCCATTATGATCCCCGTATTATGACGGAAAGCAAATGGAATGCCTTTTAAAGGTTTCCATTTTGATTTCCGTTATTTTCCATTATAACCATGTTATAACGTAAAGCCATAACGGAATCCATAACGCTGACATGAATCCACCCTTATCCTAAAATGGAAGAAAAGTATTAAGATAATATACTTCTTTACTTCAATAACAGGCATCTAAAGGGAAACCATAAATTTATCATTACACCTCCAAAGAACTTGAATTTTACCAAATGTTTTACTGGATTTGCAAAATGTGTATGCTCCAGTTTTACAAATTGGTAAACAGCATATAAAGCTGAAAATTTAGATTGTTTTAACATTAAATATGAAAACACAATGTAAAAAAAAAGTCACATCAAAAAGGGGTCTATGGATATAGCATTTTTACTGACATGCATGAATTTTTGGTTAAAAAATATTTATGTGATTGGGTTATGTGATTGGATTTAGTTAGCATTTTCTAACCATTTGTTTTTAGCAGCCTGTGGCCCCTTTCACACGGGCGAGTTTTCCACGCTGGTGCAATGCGTGAGGAGGACGCATTGCTCCCGCACTGAATCCGGACCCATTCATTTCTATGGGGCTGTGCACATGAGCGGTGATTTTCACGCATCACTTCTGTGTTGCGTGAAAATCGCAGCATGCTCTATATTGTGCGTTTTTCACGCAACGCAGGCCCCATAGAATTGAATGGGGCTGCGGGAAAATCGCAAGCAAGTGCGGATGCGTTGCGATTTTCCCGCATGGTTGCATCACATGGTCCGATCACATGGTCCATCACCATCGTAAGATGGACCATGTGATTGGACCATGTGATGTGACGTCATCACAGGTCCTTTAGTTCTTAGCTGATGCTGGGAAAGAGAGGACAGATCGCAACTACGTGATCAAGTGGCTAAGGTAAGTTAACTTTTATTATTTTTAACCCCTTCCACTTCATTTTACTATGCATTCTTTATTAAGAATGCTATTATTTCCCCTTATAACCATGTTATAAGGGAAAATAATAAAGATCTGGTCCCATTGCTAAGCAACCATGCGGTAAAATCGCAACGCATCCGCACTTGCTTGCGAATAAATTCTCCAGAAGACCCGAAACCGGACTTCAGTGATGAAGTCCGGCTTCGGGTCTGGGTACCAAACATAGCGATTTTTCTCACGCGCGTGCAAAACACATTACAAACGTTTGCACCCACGCCGGAAAATCGCGCATATTCCCGCAACGCACCCGCCTCTTATCCAGGAGTCAAACAAAGAGGCCTATATGTACTCTCATACTTTGTAGGCTGCTCCGTCTCCTTCAATGTAAAATCACACAAGCTCTTTGACGGCTCTGTCTCCTGAACATTCATAAGGCTGTCCGCCCTTTTGATGTAAATGTATTTTATTTGCAAATATGTCAGGTTAGATTCATATTCAGGAGTCACAGTGAGAAGTTACAAACTGAGCCATCAGAAATCTGGTTTAATAGATTTCACTCTGAAAGGGACTTAGTAGTCTGCAACATAAACTTATACATAGAAGCTGCAGGAGAGAAACAGTTGAAAATGTTACATAAAATCCAATTACAAAGCATATATTAAACCAAAATACATGCATAAAAAAAAAAAACACTTGAAGGTATTTGTGCTGTAGTCTTCAATGCTGAATTCATACGCAGTGCTCTGTGCAAGAGGAATTCGAATGACATATCACACAAAAAAAATAAAAAAATTAAAGAGTCACATTTGTGGTAACACATTTGATGTGAGGATATATATCGAGTTTGTATTATGTGGTGGGCCTTGTAGCCTTACTTAGTTGCATTCATTTTATTAAATCTTTTTATGTGGTATAGCATAATGGTACAGCATTATAGATGTGGTTTATCATTAAAGGGGTTTTCCAGTCTCTCAATATTGATGATTATTCCTTGGGATAGATCACCAATATCTGATTGGTGGGGTCCAAAACCAGGCACCTCCATCAACCTAGTGTTTTTGGTATCTGACCACATAAGAAACACAAAAGTGGACAGAGCCAGAAGCATAAGGCTCTGCCCACTCCATTCTCTTGAATTGGAGCTGAGTTGCCAGCATGGCCACTACACTGTAAAAGTATCCTTCTGCTTCTGTCTCCACCCACTGCTTTGTTTCTGGCACTGGCAGCAGCTGATTGGTGGAGGTGCCGAGTTTTGGACCTCCACATCTATGATATTGATGAGCTATCCTTAGCATAGGCTCTCAAAATTGAGAGAATGGAAAACTCCTTTAACTTTTTCCATGAAATTTCATTACTGCCACATCTATATTAATTATCTATATTATATACTTCTTCTGCCTGTTATAGGTGGTGGGTATAGTATGGAATATTTGCTAGAACTGTTATGTGTAGCTGACCTCTTAAAGGATAACTGTCAAAAAAAATTTTTTACTATTGGATTTTGGTGATTAATATCACCTTGTTGGCCCTGTTTTAATTTCTGATTGTTTGATAAATAACCCCTAAAGGCCACCTAAAAGTCCTCAGTATTGACTATTGTTACCTGAGATAAAATCAGGTTGCTATGCTCCTTCCATCTACCAGATGAGGACGGAGCACACTGCGTGCACTGGGAACTGATAGTGAGTCAACATTGTAAGGGAATGTATAAAAAGCCAGGTTCTTCCTGACAGGAGATAACAGTGCTGGGCTGTGTGTGTGAACTTCTCCACATGCCTGTGCTTGGCAGACACTCCCTTAGCAGTGCTGGACAGTGTGGCTGCTCAGTGTATAAATGAAAGCCTTATCTGATAAGAGGAGAGCTTGTAGAAGGACTACAGGCTTCAGCCAGACCTGGGAACTTCACTGCAAGACCCCCTATGCAGAGCTGGTCTTCACTAACTTCACTGCAGGTGTCCTATGGATTAGCCTCAGGGCTGAGGGCGGCCATCTTAGCAGAATAGTGAAATTTCAGTTTTATGCAGGATGGTTGCTAAGGGCTGAATCTTATTAAATAAGGGGTAAGTAAGTCTAATAGTTATTAATTCAGGAATATTATCATATTAGTAACTACATATCTAAAAACTGAAATTAGGGTCTAAATGTGACAGTTATCCTTTAATAGAATTGCCTTCCAGAACAAATTACATAGCCATTCATTGTGCCATATGTGGTAGTAATTTAATTCAGTGAATACACCCACACTTACATAGGCATGGATGTACAATATTAAGTCACTATGTCTGATATTAAAGGGGCTATCCGGTAATTTATATTGATGACCTATAGGTCATCAATATCAGATCGGCGGAGGTCCGATACCCAAAGCTATTAGAAAAGGGCGGCGCTCCCAAATCCCCGCTGATGTGATAATTATGATCTATCTTGAGGATAGGTCATCATTGTCAATTCCTAGATAACCCCCTTAAATATTATGTTTTTAATATTTTGGACACAGCACGCCAATGAGGCAGAAAATTGCTTATTTTATTTATTAATTTCAACACCAGTGGTACATAGTCTATATTAGTGCAACGTTTCAGGCCTTGTTGTGAGTGCCCTTCTTCAGGCTTATGAAGATAAGAAGATAAGAAGACTAGACTCCATGATTCTTATAATCAAATACATAGTTATAAAAGAATACACAATTGTGTGAAAAAGTGCATAATTGTATGAAAAAATAATAACTTTACATGATTATGTGAAATCAATGACATGATTAATAACATAATGAAAGGATTTATTTAATGATTACAAAAGATGTTGACGGAGGGTATATGTGGAACAAACCATAACCTCGTGAAAATCCTATAGGAGACACTGTACCTTGAGTTTACTCTTTGATATAGTTTTTTGATATAATTTGCCATATATATGATAGAGAAGCAATATGGTATCCTCTGGACAATAGTGTAAATATCTATACGGTGGTTCCCTGTCCCCCTTGATCACAGTGGCAGTTTCATAGGTCGCTGTCATTGAAGCGGATGGGAAAACAACAATTTATGAGTTGATTTTAAACAAATTACTTTTTATTTTGTGTTAATATAAATTTGAGTGTAATAAATGATCAATTTTATACAGTTCCTGGTGAATGAGTGGTTGTTCATTTATTTGTTATATATTTAACACTTCTTATGGACTTTGAGGTAGTCTACTAACGGTGCACCTAAGTCCAGTGACCAAACAGGTTGAGCCACTATATATTTATATATAATTTTCTAAAACTACTTAATTGACGTTCTGTCTCCAGATAGCACCCCTTAAAGCTATCTGGACGAGTGCTGTGGCCACCATTTGCTTACCCTTTTAATATCATGCAGATACAAGATATATTAAATTAGCCATCCATGTAAAATCTATAATTCTGCTCACATAAAGCAGCTCCAAACAATAGCTGGAAGATAGCAAACTTTTAACCTGCAAAGTGAAAAGAAAGCATCAGCTGTGTCTAATCCCTGTGCAGCCATGACTCATGAAGCATTCCTGTTAAACTCATCATGTCCCCATGGAAACAATATCTATTCAGAAGGAGCAAAATGGCATATTAATGACATATAAAGCTGCAGTGTTGCTGGGATTTTTGATGATTTTTTGCTCAAAGAATTGTTCAGTTATAATGCAAAAAAGCATTAGAAAAACCATTGCCTTGGAGATAAGTAAAGCCAGTTCCGGATGCATAGATTGGTGAGAGTTGATGGTGTGGATAAGGAATGTAATCTAAGTGACTAATAAGTTCTCCAGGGAGGAATAAATATTGTCATTTCACGTAGAACAGCTGTCCGTTCTATCGTCCATTACGTTCTCCTGGATCTTAAGAGTTGTAAATTGACATTTTTTTTTTTTTTTTTTTACAATACCCTATAGACTACTCTATTCAAATGTAAAATATCAAAAACTATTCAATAAGTCTTATTTTCCATCTTACATCTACATCTTAGACTATCTAGAGTAGAATGCGTTTTTTCTCTTCCATATGTCAATTGAGCCTGAATTTATTAAAGTGTTATTAAAGGATAACGCATAAATGTCCAATGGATGCAGGTCCCACCTCCGGGACCACTCATATCTCAAGAAAAGCGCACAGATTTCTCCATTCACTGATATAAAAACAGCCAAGCTCACTCACTCAGCTATTTTTGGAAGTCCTATAGCAGTGAACAGAGAAAGTCACACACGTGACTGTAATGCAACACCCAACCTGTGGACAGGTGTGGTGCTGTTTCTGGAAGAGCAGCCATTGTTTTTGAGTCCTGTAGAACTCAATTAATTTTAATATTGACAGTATACCTATCATTGCAATCCCCCCAATTCCTGTACATTAGCAGTTCATTAGCACTGGAGAGATATGCACCTAATTTATTAAGAGGCGCCAGTGTAATATACAGTGGGTCCAGGAATGGTTATTGCAAAAGACAGGAGTGATGGAAGCAGTCATAAAGGTAGTTGTATTCAATGTGGTGATCCTCACACCGGCACTCCATGGGGCTCTGCGGTGAAGGGAAGGGAGCACATCCATTCAGGGCACCCCCGGTGTTGGGTTGCCTGCCTGGTGTTAAGTGGGGTGACCTGGGAGTAGGTGTGTGTTGAAGTGCACCACAATGGACCCAAGTAATGAGTGGCCATGAAATACAAGACAGTAGAGATGCAAGTAGTGATGCCAATAGTTCACTGTACTTTAGTGAGCCAATTGGATTGTTCACACAGGCACTTTTAAATATGGGACAGTCTTTACATGTGTTTTAGACAGTTTCCTCCAGGGCTGTATGTATGGGAAGACAGGCAGTTTTGTAGTCCTTTCTGAGTCTCCCTGACCTTAATCAGACTGTAAAATCTCTCTAGTCTGGCATAAAATGCCCTAGAAACGTATAGATAATCGCTAACGAGCGTTTATAGGAACGATTGTTAAGCGATTATCTGGTGGTGTAAATGTGCCCTGATTACACTCATTCATCAGGTAATCCAATAGTTTGTGAGGGCCCCCCCTCCCCAAAAAAAAAAAAAACAATCAATCAAGCCTCCCTCTCCCCCTTCGACATTTAAGACATGTAAACCACCTTTATTGATCTTTATTGACCACCGTTATGAAAAATTGATTTTTATAGATTTTATCCTTGAAAATTTTACTTTTATTATCCTATATTAACTTTTATCCTATACTATCTCTCTATATGACTCTCCATGTCCATACCATGGTTTACTTATTTATTCATTTATTTATTATTTTTTAACACACGTCCCATTTGATTTGAATTACTTTTTATCTATTATGTACACCACACTTGACATCTTCACAGGACCTAACATCTAAATTTCACCCATAGCACTATTCGTATTTAATTCCATTTTCTTATTTTTATTTTTATTCACATTTTTATTCTATATATATATTTTGTCACTATATATATTTTTTTTTCACTATATATTTTTTCACTCTATATATACTCTATATACATTTTCACTATATAATCCTGTTTTTCCATATCTGCAAACCCACACTCCTTACACACAGGTATTACTCTATTTATATGTTTAACCTTTTTTTTATAAGCAAATTATATATATCATAGGATCAACTATTTATTTATTTATTTATTGATCAACTATAAGGAGACGTTGATACATTGCAATTATCCAATTACAATTATCCAAATAAATAAGCTTCTTGAATCCAGATGCACCCAATCATATGGATATAAAAGTGACACAAGAACATTGGCGGGCAACCACTGAGGAAGGGGTAGGATTTAACTCTGAAACGCGTCTGGTGATTCATTTGCCCGTCAACTACCAATACCGTGGGGAAGCGCTTCCTTTGAAACACTTGCTGTGCTCCTATCCTAGCCAGCAATTTTCGGATTGGCATACGGACCAGCCGGTACCCTGACACCACGTGGGACGCCGAGCCTTCTTAGTAGCTGCGCCCCTAACATCACGTAGATTCCGGCATCCCCGCCCAGCAGAGACGCCGCGCGCGATACACGTGGACGCTGAAGCAGCCACTGCACCGAAACATCACTCTACCAACTAGAGAAAGGTAAACTGAGGCCGCGTTTTCCTCCTGTGGGACGCCACAGTTGAGGAACGCAAGCCCATTACTATTATAACTGTGCAGTACGCTCGGACATTGAAAGTAAATATACCGCATTGGAACATTACTTGAAGTATATTGGGATCCACACTCCCTATATTCCCTACCCATATTGATGTGCATCATTGCTCATTAGAGACATTCTCTACATCAAGAAACAGGACTAATTAATACCATCCCATTGTGATTTTCCAGTGGGCCTTTTTTGTATAATATATTTTTTTGTATGATTTATTTATATCTCTGTGTATGATTTCTATTTCCATGATCTGCTATTTTATCCCATATCCTATCCTCTGTACACACCTTTTGTACCAATTAGGACACCATTTGTACCAATAAGGGTACCCTTTTCATAATTTTATATTTTTATTTTTATATTGAAATAAATCTATATTTTCTATACCCTTTATATATTTATTTCTATTTGTGACCAGATATTGATTGCCGATCTATACATTACCATTTATCCTTTACCAGAAAAAAAAAGCTTGTGTGGACCCCCATTGTTTAAATGGGCCCCCCCAAAAAAACTCTCAAAAGAGGCCAGTCAGCCGCTCCAACAGTGTCTGGATATAATGTCATTGTATCATACTGTTGAGGGTGCCCTGACAATAAAATCTGTTAGTTCTCCTCTAGGGTGGGCCACTTCTGAGTTTAGGCCCCAAAGCAGCTGCTTCCCCTGCTTGCCCTATAGCTACGCCTTTGCCTCCACCAATGCGCAGCAGATTTTTAACACTTTTACACTTTTACACTTTCTCTGTCTTCAGATCTATATATCCACAGTACCCTCAGCAGGGTGTAGTCTCTTACAACAGTTGTCCAGTCTATACTTTTAATTTGTTAAGGGCCGAGAGGTTTTTCAACCCAACCACAATGCTCAGCACTCTTCCTTGTATGGATTCTAAACATTCTGTGGTCTCCAGCAGTTCTTCCCCTCAAGGGCTGGCACTATTTCTCTCAGTGTACCTACAACTTACTAACTTCCCAATGAAGGAAGAGGTGGAGCCAGCAGTCATGGGTGAACTGGGAACTTAAAGTGGCCATGGAAAGAAATGTCTTGAGGATGGTGATGCAGTTTAATTCAGGAAGGTACCTGCGGCTGCTGGTCAGCTGCATAAGTAGCCTATGCTCCAATATTAATTAATGCTTAAAGTCGTAGATTGTTATGTACTTGGCTGGATGCCACTAGGAGGGCTCGGGAGGCCCCCTGAGCATCAGCCAACCAGGTAATTTCCCTGTAGGGTCTATGGCCAGTCTGCCCCTGCCAATAGTTAACCTTGTACTTCCCACACACAGTTTAGAAGTGCACAGTGCATGATACCATTACATTAACCTCTTATGTAGTGGACAACCAGCATACTGCACAAACCTCTTAATATATCAGATGCATCTTTCTTCCTGCACCAGATAGTCATATACAATAGTTACAAGCTGGACTGGAGCAATAATTTACACCTGAAGCAATCATTTACGCCAGCGTCTGACCCAAAAAATCAGAAATTTTTGACACTTTTCTGGTGCACATGGTAACATAAAGTTAACAGTTTGAAAATAAATGTTAGTAAACAGATTTACTCATTCACACCGCCATATTCTCTGAGTTGTATTTCCAACCATTAAACATCTAACTTGCTTATTAGAAAAGCATTATCCAGATGTTTGCCTCCATTATTATGGAAATCACTGTCTGTCACAAGTAGCTCTGATATCTACATCTCATGTTGGTTGACCCAGGCCTCACATACAAGGATGTGGCTGTATCACATCCATCAGAAGCTATAGTTACTTTGAATATTACAAATTGGGATCAGGATGCCGGATAACCACAAATGCACATGTAAGGCCTCATGCACACGACTGTTGTTTGTTTCCGTGTCCGTTCCGTCCGCAAATTTTGCGTCCGCCCAAAAAAACAGATGACAGACTGTTATTTTTGGCGGATCCGTTTTTATGGCAGATCCATTGTAATAATGCCTATCCTTGTCCGCAAATGTGAAAAAAATAGGACATGCTCTATTTTTTTGACGGAATGTAAACACGGACCACGCATGCGGAACAAAAACGGTTGACCATCCGCATTTTTTGACGGACCCATTGAAATGAATAGGGAAGCATCCTATCCGTGAAAAAAAATGGAACAGACGCGAAAACAAACAACGGTCGCGGAGAAGCTGTGGATTTAGTCCTTCTTTACAGCACTTATGTCACAGTTGCAGCAACTACAAAGTGGTTCACAAATTGTGTTTTATATGGTATAATGCGTTTCATGCATGCCATATTTCCAACCATGAACCACTAGGCGGGGCCATGTCATTCTTCCCCATAGGGAGGAATTTGTAATAGACTAGTTAGTTCAACTAGTCTAGGAGCTGATACCGAGAGCTGACAGACAAGCAACCCCTGGGCATAGGTACCAGCCAGTCGAGAAAGAACAAGGGAAAACCTACAAAACAAGGCCAGAAGAGAGAAGTACATACTAGAAGTTTGGTAGAGGTGAATGTCCATACCAAAAACATATAGACTGTACCGCTCTGCCACATTGTTCAGTTGTGTAAAGGCAACCGGGCCTGGACAAGTTTACAAAAGGCAGAAATCTGAATTTGTCAACAATTCCACATCCCGCCGAGGACATTGTGGAAATAAAAGTGTGAGTAAGGCAATCTGTTCAAAAAAGATGCAGACTGAGCATAGTCTGATGTGAGGGTTCAACCTATGGTTGCATTGTACTAGAGAAAATGTGCACCCTCTTTCCTAGATACTTATGATCAAAAAGTGCAGTGTAAGGAAGATTGTGCTTAACAGAAACTTTGGCATATTAATTACCTGTTTAGCGGTGTAATCTGTGACATCTGTGAAATTACATTTTGCGAAAGAACTTCCAGTCTATTGGATGTTGAGAACTGTAACTGATGTACCTGAACGTAATTATTCAGTAAAGAACTACTCTACTGTTAACGTCACCTCATTATTTCCTGCACAGCTACAGCTACACTAAGGGACCCTGCCGTGCACCTCACCACAATCCCTAACATCAAGGAAAGGGCACCTATACCAACACCTGGCAATAGAATAATAAAAATAATCTTTATTTATATAGCGCCAACGTATTCCGGAACACTTTACAATCAGGGGGTTCATGTACAATCAAGGTTATAAAAAACATAGCAACAAACAGATAAAGAGCTTAGACAAGAGGAATGAGGGCCCTGCTCGCAAGAGCTTACAATTAGGGTTGAGCAAATCGAACCTGACAAAGGGGAATTTGAGTGAAAATTCAATTCGCCTCAAAGCCTAATTTCCTCGTGCTTCGTAGGAACGAATTGATTTTCCCTGAATGGCAGTCGACGCCATCTAGATTGAAGATCCTGCGTGAAATCCCATGCGCGGTGTCATATGATGTCACCACACTGGCCGACACGATGACGTCATCACAGGCCGCGCAAAATTTTGCTTTGGATCTACAATCAAAATTTGTGATCAAATGGATGGGGGTAAGTATGATTTTCATAATTTTATTTTCATTTTATACTGTAATATTGATCTCAGATGCCATGATCAGCTATGAACACGGCATCTGAGGGGCGATCACTGCTCCCTGTCATTGCACCAACTACTTACAAAGAAATGCGGTTCATCACAAAGCTAAATTTTGGGTAAAATTCGGCAAAGCTGCCAAATCGAATTTTACAATACTTCGTTCATCACTACGACACTCTATGAGGAGATAGGGATGACACAGAGGTAACAGGTACTTTATTTGTACAATTTAACAAAACAAGGGAGTAGATATAAGGCTGCATGAGATGTCACCAGCCCTTCTGATCACTACATGGCCCAAGAGAGCGACAGAGTGAATGAGTACTACAAGCGCCATTCCTAAAACTATTAGTTCTCACCTCCTCCTCTTCTTTTCTCTCCTGGGCTAGCTGCACAAGCAGTGTACAAACTTTAGCCTGCTGCAAGGAGGGACATGGATTATTGGATAGCAATAGCCTAAGGCTACACTGCAATCTTGTCCACAGCACCATAACACGACCATATAGCAGTCCAACCATTGAACTGATTGGGGTCACTAGGAATTTCCCACAACTGTGACATCACAATTGAAAAAATCCAACAGAGAGACTTCTTTGAATAAGAAGCTGGTAATTTTCCACAGCTGCCATAGAGTTTGAAGAAGACCATGGAAAAAACCTGATGTTTACCACACAACCCAGGCAGCCTGACCCTGTGAATGTCTGGTTTCGCTCTGTGGTTATGTTTGGAAACTTGATTTTGTCTAGAAAAACTACTTTGTCATTGCCATTGAGTATCATGATGCTGAGATGGGGACGCTGAGCACAAGGCCATGGGTCACTAGCCCTGTGACCAAGGAGCCACCCAGACTACTGGTCTACAGACTGTAGGCCCTTGACCATGATGTCAGACTTCTGAGAGAGAGAGGAATAGCTAGCTCTGGCCTTTCCTCAGGATCAAACCCTTCTTCTTCCAGGGAGGAGAATGGAGAAGCCAGCCCTATGCCTTGCCTGTATTGTTTTGCACTTGAATTCCTCCAATAAAGAAGTATCCTGGTTAACTGCAGACCCTAGCTCTCTGGACTTATTTCCCATTGGGGTGCACCATGCTTTACCATCCTTTACGGAAAGCAGCAACACATAGTGACACCGTATAGACCCGCGGCTAATGACCGCAACCGGCAATAAAGTTGATTGTGGTCATTAACCACCTCCCGTCACGCTAACGCCGAAAGGCCTGCGGGAGGTGGTTCTCTCAGGTCTCGATCACGCCTATCGGTGTCATCCCGCGAGACCTGAGATTTCATGTGAACGCGTGTTCACTGCAGCCTGACAGGTAAGAACGTAATCTACAGCCTGCCAGCGCTGATCATGCGCTGGCAGGCTGTAGATGTCAGTAAATCTCATCCAAATCGCATATCAGACGCTGTTTTGTAAACAGCGTCTGATATGCCTGCTGCCCACTGCTCTGGTGGTCCCTTTTGCTTCGGACCACCAGAGAACACGGGCAGCTATGTAAGTGCACCAATCACAACACACCAACCCCCAAGCCCTCCCACCCTTTCACTTATTAACCCCTTATTAACCCATGATGACCCCATATTAACTCCCTGATCACCTCCTGTCACCCCCATGTCATTAATCACCCCCCTGTAAGGCGCCATTCAGATGTCCATATGTGTTTTGCGGATCCGCGGATCCGCAAAACACGGACACTGGCAATGTTCTTTCCGCATTTTGCGGATCCGCACATTGCCAGAACTATATAGAAAATGCCTTTTCATGTCCACAATTGCGGACAAGAATAGGACATGTTCTATATTTTTGCGGAACTGGAAGTGCGGATCCGCAATTCCGGATCCGAGCGGGACAAAGTCTGTCCCCATAGAAATGAATGGGTCCGCAATTCCGTTCCCGCAAAATGTGGAACAGAATTGCGGATGCGTGAATGGGGCCTAAGGGTCCCTTATCACCGCCAGTTAGTTAGCTACTTGTTAGGTAGTTAGTGCCCAGCCCACCACACCGCAGTCACTGATTTTGGCAGAGATTTTTTCATCCACATTGATCGATGCGAATGAAGAAATCTGTGCCATTCATTTTTTTTTTAAGCCCTGAAGCTGAACGGAAAAAAAAAATCCCATTACCCGTATGCTCAATATAAGGAGAATAGCAGAAACTCCTAATGTTGGCCATACGTGTAATGATTGCGGAGACCCTCAAATGCCAGAGCAGTACAAACACCTCACATGTGACCCCATTTCGGAAAGTAGACACCCCAAGGTATTCGCTGAGGGGCATATTGAGTCCATGAAAGATTGAACTTTTTGTCAAAAGTTAGCGGAAAGGGAGACTTTGTGAGAAAAAACAAAAAAAATTAAGTTCCGCTAACTTGTGCCAAAAAAAAATCTATGAACTTGCCATGATTTGACCCTCACGGAATATCTTGGGGTGTCTTCTTTCCAAAATGGGGTCACTTGTGGGGTATTTATACTGCCCTGGCATTTTAGGGGTCCTAAAGCGTGAGAAGAAGTCTGGAATCCAAATGCCTAAAAATGCCCTCCTAAAAGGTACTCATTGGAATTCGGGCCCCTTTGCGCATCTTGGCGGCAAAAAAGTGTCACTCATGTGGTATCGCCGTACTCAGGAGAAGTAGGGCAATGTGTTTTGGGGTGTATTTTTTTATACAAAGTTGTCAATTTACAGAGATATTTCTCTCACCCAGCATGGGTATATGTAAAAATACACCACAAAACACATTGCCCTACTTCTCCTGAGTACGACAATACCACATGTGTGAAATTTTTTTGAAGTCTGGGTGCGTAAAGGGGCGTAAAGTCCAACGAGTACCTTTATGTTTTACAGGGATGCTCACAATTTAGCCCCACCCAAAATGCCAGAACAGTAAACACACCCCACAAATGACCCCATTTTGGAAAGTAGACACCCCAAGGTATTCACTGAGGGGAATAGTGAGTCTGTGGGAGATTTTTTTTTTTTTTGCCAGAAGTTAGCAGAAATGGAAACTTTATTATTATTATTTTTTCCTCAGAAAGTGTCATTTTCCGCTAACTTGTGAAAAAAAACTAAATGATACATGAACTCACCATGCCCCTCCGCAAATACTTTGGGGTGTCTTCTTTCTAAAATGGTGTCATTTGGGGGGTATTTATACTATCCTGGCATTCTAGCACCTGAAGAAACATGACAGGTGCTCTGAAAGTCAGCGCTGCTTCAAAATGCCGAAATTCACTTTTTTGTATCATAATTTGTAAACGCTATAACTTTTACCCAAACCAATAAATATACACTTAATGGATTTTTTGAAATGTATATTGAATTAATGTTTGAATTTTATGAAATACCACCAAATGAAAGCTCTATTAGTGAGAAGAAAAGGAGGTAAAATTCATTTGGGTGCCGAGTTGCATGACCGAGCAATAAACCGTTAGAGTTTTGAAGTGCCGATTTGTAAAAAAGGGCCTGGTCACTAGGGGGGTATAAACCTGTGGTCCTTAAGTGGTTAAAGCCTTTAAATACCTTAATCAAGTGTGATCACGACATCTAAAGCGTGAAAATGATGATGCCGGTAATATATTTCAATACTCTGGGTCTCTCTGAAGAAACCCAGGGTATTGAAGCTGCAATTCTAATTTGGCCAGCAGGTGGCAGGCCAACTTAATAAATTAGCAATTCTCCTCAAATCATCGGTCTAAAAGACCCATGAGGGTTCAGAATAAAAAAAATGTTTTTTATAGGCTCAAATACGAGTTTCAAAACCATCAAAAAGTAACAAATATATAAAAAATTAAAAAATATATACAGTTAAAAAATAAAAACATAAATAATAAAATATATAAACGTCATGGGCATAATTGTGTCTGAGAACAACCGTACTATTAAAATCTAAAAATATTTTTCCAATATGATGAATGGCATAATGGAAAAAAGGGTCAAAATTGCCAATTTGCTTTTTTCATTGCTTCTCTTTCACAAAAACGTGATAAAATGTGATCAAAATGTCACACATGAAATTGTATTAATAAAAACTACAGATCGTCACACTAAAAGTAAGTACCCACACAGCTCAGCAGACATAGCTATAAAAAAAATGGGGGGTGAGAATATGGTGATGTAAATTTTTTTTATTTTCTTTAAGTTAAAATTTATTTTTACACTATTTAGACATAAAATGCCTATTAATATGTGGTATCGTTGTAATCGTACTGACCCAGAGAATGAAGGGCACAGGTTAGTTTTGACACAAAAAGGGAATGCAGTGGGAACAAAACCCGTAAAACCGTGGAGGAATGGCGTTTTTCTCCAATTCCACTCCATTTAGATTTTTTTTCCTGCTTCCACTACATTGTATGCCATATTAAATGGTGGTATTAGAAAGTACAACTTGTCTTACAAAAAATAAGCCCTCATAGAGCTATGTGAATGGAGAGATAAAAAAGTTATGGCTCAAGGAAGATAGGGAAGAAAAATAAAAAGGCAAAAATGAAAAAACAAATTTTATTAATAAAATATTATAGTGTTAAAAACCGTGCTTCCAGTATCACTTATATATACATTACATTTCATCTAGACTCATATACAACATATTTCATCATAGGTTCCAATTTGCGATTGCTCGTACACTGGATGTAGTTTAATTGTATCCCATATGACAGTATTACTGGACACAGTCAAATTGTATCCATTATGGGAGTATTACATCAAATGTGGAGGTCTCGCAATATGGAGGTGTCGCGATCAGCTGATAACAATATAAAACCTTGGTTCATCAATAGGGTGATGTAAAACTATACACCATATATGTGATTCAGCGGGTTATTCCCCATATATATATCAATACCATAGATAATCCTCTGTGCCGGTCTCTAATTTGAAAGAGTCTTTCCGTTCCCGGTAAAGTTTTTGTTATTATCTCCTGTTGGTTTTCAGTTCACAGTTCTGTGTGTTTTCTTAGGGGGTACGTTGTATACTTATAGTGAGGTTATAGTTTTTACTCACGGTCCCGGTGGTTGTTTGTGTGCGGTGTCTCGCATCCACGCTGAGCCTGTTGCCGGCTCTCCTCGTGTAGCGTCTCACGTGACTGGATTCCGGTCACGTGGTTTCGACTCCCTTATCTCTTATCAGTCCGCGGTATCTAACAGGCAAAGGACCCGTGTGGACTAAAGAATTGCGATCCCTAACAAGGGCAACTCGAGAACTCAATATATATAACTCCCACCTATACAGTGGATAAGACCACTCTGCTAAGCAGCAATCACCGCGGCCGCGGACTGATAAGAGATAAGGGAGTCGAAACCACGTGACCGGAATCCAGTCACGTGAGACGCTACACGAGGAGAGCCGGCAACAGGCTCAGCGTGGATGCGAGACACCGCACACAAACAACCACCGGGACCGTGAGTAAAAACTATAACCTCACTATAAGTATACAACGTACCCCTAAGAAAACACACAGAACTGTGAACTGAAAACCAACAGGAGATAATAACAAAACTTTACCGGAACGGAAAGACTCTTTCAAATTAGAGACCGGCACAGAGGATTATCTATGGTATTGATATATATATGGGGAATAACCCGCTGAATCACATATATGGTGTATAGTTTTACATCACCCTATTGATGAACCAAGGTTTTATATTGTTATCAGCTGATCGCGACACCTCCATATTGCGAGACCTCCACATTTGATGTAATACTCCCATAATAGATACAATTTGACTGTGTCCAGTAATACTGTCATATGGGATACAATTAAACTACATCCAGTGTACGAGCAATCGCAAATTGGAACCTATGATGAAATATGTTGTATATGAGTCTAGATGAAATGTAATGTATATATAAGTGATACTGGAAGCACGGTTTTTAACACTATAATATTTTATTAATAAAATTTGTTTGATACATGAAACCATATTTCTGTGTGCCTACCCAAAATAACCAAATACTTGCAAATTTTACTATTTTCTGGTGGGGTGAACCAGTATATTGGGGTAAGAGCACCAGGTATCCATAGTAACCAGTTGGTGAGCCACCTTACAGATTAATATCTAATTATATTAAAAATGAAAAAACCTCCAGTCTCCTAAGGGTTAAGGTTCAATCCCTAAAATCAGCAGACTGCTGGAATTTGTAGACTATTGCTGCAGCTTTTAGGAGGTGAATATACGTTCTGAGAATAGGTTATTCAAACAATAACAATGATTTTTTCATTTTAGTGTTATCGTTTTTCACTCCCTGTCTTTCCAGATCCATAACTTTTTTATTTTTCTGTTCACATAACCATTGTTTTTTGGAGGCAAGTTCTACTTTCTAATGTCACTATTTAATGTTTCATATAAAGTGGAGAGCTGGAAAACAATACAAATGGGATGGAATTGGGAAAAATCCAATTTTTCCATTGTTTTACAGGTTTTGTTTTTTTACAGCGTTCCCTAAGTGGTAAAACTGTTCTGTTACCTTCATTCTTTGTGTCAGTATGATTATCAGAAAGTTTCCAGATTGATATAGTTTTTCTTGTGTTTTAATAATGAAAAAAAAAAAGTTTTCATTGCCATATTCTGACTGGTGTTGAGCGAACAGTTCGAGAATAGTTCGGGTTCGCACCGAATTTTGTGGTGTTCGGGACACGGACCCGGACCCAAACATTTTCAAAAAAGTTCGGGTTCGGGTTCGTTGTTCGCCGATTTCTTCCCGCTTTCTGAAGGGCTGCACAGCAGCCAATCAGCTAGCGTTTTACTTCTTGCCCTAAGAGCCCATCACAGCCATGCCTACTAATGGCATGGCTGTGATTGGCCAAGTGCAGCATGTGACCCAGCCTCTATTTAAGCTGGAGTCACGTAGCGCCGCACGTCACACTGCTCTGATTAGTGTAGGGAGAGGATGCAGCTGCTGTGAGATTAGGCAGGGAAAAGTCTGCAAAAGCACCTAATGAAGTGATCGATCTACAGCTGTGAATGATTGAACTTCTGCTAGATACTTGCTCACTGGTTTTTAGGCTGCACAGAGCTTTTTTCTGTCACTTATTTTCTGGGGTGATCGGCGGCCATTTTGTGACTTGTGGTGCACCAAAACAAGCTGCCACCAAGTCCATCAATCCATCAATACTAGTTTTTTTTTGCTATATCCTACATCAGGGGCTTGGTTGTGCTAATTGTCACCCCTAGAAACTCAGGATAGCAATTTCTATATTTTATTAAGGGGTTAAATACAATTGCCAAAATACCAATCCCCTAAATCTGGTGTTCCAGCTTTGGCTAGCCAAGTATAATACAGTCTGCTGTTTGGCAAAGGATAGATTATTTTTTGTGGTGAAATTCAATTGCCAAAATAGCAATCCCCCAGCACTGGCTAGCAAACTATAATAGTGTCCGACAAAACATATATTTTGTTCTGGGGTGAAAATCAATTGCCAAAATAGCAATACCATAAATCTGGTGTCACAGCTGTGGCTGGCAAACTATAATAGTGTCCACAAAAACATATATTTTGTTCTGGGGTGAAATTCAATTGCCAAAATAGCAATACCATAAATCGGTGGTTTCAGCTGTGGCTGGCCAAGTTTCATAGTGTCCTGCAAATTGTATATTTTGTTCTGGGGTGAAATTCAATTGCCAATATAGCAATACCCTGAATCTGGTGTTCCAGCTGTTGCAGGCCTAGTTTAAATCTGTCCATAAAAGGATACCTTTCATCCAGGGCCTAAATACTAGCCCTAAAAGAGATATTCCCCTAAATCAGTGGTTACTGCTGTGCCTGGATTAGTGTAATATGCTACATAAATAAATAGGCAGATAGTGTTAGGTGCCTGTAAAAAAAAGGCCTGAATTTGAAATCAATACATTGGGGCAAATTTTTTTTTTCTTATTGTGGTGCTTGGTGAACGGTAACAATGAGGAAAACATCTAGTAAGGGACGCGGTCGTGGTGGTGTTAGTGGTGCTGGGAGAGGACGTGGCCATTCTGCCACAGCCACACGTCCTAGTGAACCAACTACCTCAGGTTCCAGTACCCGCCAGAATTTACAGCGTTATTTGGTGGGGCCTAATGCCGTTCTAAGGATGGTAAGGCCTGAGCAGGTACAGGCGCTAGTCAATTGGGTGGCCGACAGTGGATCCAGCACGTTCACAACATTATCTCCCACCCAGTCTTCTGCAGAAAGCGCACAGGTGGCGCCTGAAAACCAAGCCCATCAGTCTGTCACATCACCCCCATGCATATCAGGGAAACTGTCTGAGCCTCAAGTTATGCAGCAGTCTCTTATGCTGTTGGAAGACTCTGCTGGCAGGGTTTCCCAAGAGAATCCACCTAGCCCTTCCCCAGTGGTGAAAGACATAGAATGCACAACCACTGATGTTTCCTGATGATGAGGACATGGGAATACCACCTTATCGGAGTCCGCACGTCTCTGATGATGACGAAACACAAGTGCCAACTGCTGCGTCTTTCTGCAGTGTGCAGACCGAACAGGAGGTCAAGGAGGAAGACTGTGTGGAAGACGATGCAGGGGACGATGAGGTCCTAGACAGCGTAGCAAAAGAGGGAGCAGGGGGCAAAAGCAGAACAGCCGCCTCCAAGAGAGTTCGCCTGCTACTGGCCACCGCCACCAGGGACCGAGCACCCCAAAGGCAGCTTCAAGGAGTTCCCTGGCATGGCACTTCTTTAAACAATGTGCTGACGACAAGACCCGAGTGGTTTGCACGCTGTGCCATCAGAGCCTGAAGCGAGGCATTAACGTTCTGAACCTTAGCACAACCTGCATGACCAGGCATCTACATGCAAAGCATGAACTGCAGTGGAGTAAACACCTTAAAAGCAAGGAACTCACTCTGGCTCCCCCTGCTCCCTTTTCTGCTGCTGCCTCGGCCTCTTCCTCCGCCTCAGGAGGAATGTTGGCACCTGCTGCCCACCAAACAGAGGATGTGCCACCGACAACACCACCTGCGTCACCAAGCATCTCCACCATGTCACACGCCAGTGTTCAGCTCTCCATCTCACAAACCTTTGAGAAAGCGTAAATTCCCACCTAGCCACCATCGAGCCCTGGGCCTGAATGCCAGCATTTCTAAACTACTGGCCTTTGAAATGCTGTCATTCAGGCTGGTGGACACAGACAGCTTCAAACAGCTGATGTCCATGGCTGTCCCACAGTATGTTCTACCCAGCCACCACTACTTCTCCAAGACAGCCGTGCCTTCCCTGCACAACCAAGTATCCGATAAAATCAAGTGTGCACTGCGCAACGCCATCTGTGGCAAGGTCCACCTAACCACAGATACGTGGACCAGTAAGCACGGCCAGGGACACTATATCTCCCTAACTGCACACTGGGTAAATGTAGTGGCGACTGGGCCCCAGGTGGAGAGTTCCTTGGCGCACGTCCTTCCGCCGCCAAGGATCGCAGGGCATCATTCTTTGCCTCCTGTAGCCTCCTCCTCCTACTCGGCTTCTTCCTCCTCTGATTCCACCAGCTCATCCAGTCAGCCACACACCTTCACCACCAACTTCAGCACAGCCCGGGGTAAACGTCAGCAGGCTATTCTGAAACTCATATGTTTGGGGGATAGGCCCCACACCGCGCAGGAGTTGTGGCGGGGTATTGAACAACAGACCGACGAGTGGTTTCTGCCGGTGGGCCTCAAGCCTCTGGTGGTGTGCGTTAATGGGCGAAATCTCGTTGCAGCTCTGGGACTAGCCGGTTTGACGCACATCCCTTGCCTGGCGCATGTGCTGAATTTGGTGGTGCAGAAGTTCATTCACAACTACCCTGACATGTCAGAGCTGCTGCATAAAGTGCGGGCCATCTGTGCGCGCTTCCGGCGTTCACATCCTGCCGCTGCTCACCTGTCTGCGCTACAGCGGAACTTCGGCCTTCCCGCTAACCGCCTCATATGCGACGTGCCCACCAGGTAGAACTCCACCTTGCACATGCTGGAGAGACTGTGCGAGCAGCAGCAGGCCATAGTGGAGTTTCAGCTGCAGCACGCACGCGCCATTCGCACTGCGGAACAGCACCACTTCACCACCAATGATTGGGCCTCTATGCGAGACCTGTGTGCCCTGTTGCGCTGTATCGAGTACTCCACCAACATGGCCAGTGGCGATGACACCGGTATCAGCGTTACAATACCACTTCTATGTCTCCTTGAGAAAACGCTTAGGGCGATGATGGAAGAGGAGGTTACCCAGGAGGAGGAGGAGGAGGAGGATGAGGGGTAATTTTTAGCACTTTCAGGCCAGTCTGTTAGAAGTGGCTCAGAGGGAGGTTTTTTGCAACAGCAGAGGCTAGGTACAAATGTCGCCAGCCAGGGCCCACTACTGGAGGAAGGATGAGGTGGAGGAGGATGAGGATGAAGCAGGTTCACAGCGGGGTGGCACCCGACACAGCTCAGGCCCATCACTGGTGCGTGGCTGGGGGGATACGGAAGACGATCACGATACGCCTCCCAAAGAGGACAGCTTGTCCTTACCTCTGGGGAGCCTGGCACACATGAGCGACTACATGCTGCAGTGCCTGCGCAACGACAGCAGAGTTGCCCACATTTTAACGTGTGCGGACTACTGGGTTGCCACCCTGCTGGATCTCCGGGTTAGCATGGCAGAAATGTGGAAAACTTTTGTCT
This sequence comes from Bufotes viridis, assembly GCA_033119425.1. Classification (NCBI taxonomy): domain Eukaryota; kingdom Metazoa; phylum Chordata; class Amphibia; order Anura; family Bufonidae; genus Bufotes; species Bufotes viridis. Next base: position 274,728,806 of record CM065591.1, read on the forward strand.
CCACGCCACAGCTAACTGCCCCACCACCTGATACGGAACGTGTTAGCAGGAGGCAGCATTTCACTAACATGTTTGAACAGTACAGAGGGAGGTTTTTTGCAACAGCAGAGGCTAGGTACAAATGTCGCCAGCCAGGGCCCACTACTGGAGGATGAGGAGGATGAGGTGGAGGAGGATGAGGATGAAGCAGGTTCACAGCGGGGTGGCACCCGACACAGCTCAGGCCCATCACTGGTGCGTGGCTGGGGGGATACGGAAGACGATCACGCTACGCCTCCCACAGAGGACAGCTTGTCCTTACCTCTGGGGAGCCTGGCACACATGAGCGACTACATGCTGCAGTGCCTGCGCAACGACAGCAGAGTTGCCCACATTTTAACGTGTGCGGACTACTGGGTTGCCACCCTGCTGGATCCCCGGTACAAAGACAATGTGCCCACCTTACTTCCGGCACTGGAGCGTGATAGGAAGATGCGCGAGTACTAGCGCACGCTGGTAGACGCGCTCCTGAGAGCATTCCCAAATGTCACAGGGGAACAGGTGGAAGCCCAAGGCGAAGGCAGAGGAGGAGCAAGAGGTCGCCAACGCAGCAGTGTCACGGCCAGCTCCTCTGAGGGCAGGGTTAGCATGGCAGAAATGTGGACAAGTTTTGTCTCCACGCCACAGCTAACTGCCCCACCACCTGATACGGAACGTGTTAGCAGGAGGCAGCATTTCACTAACATGGTTGAACAGTACGTCTGCACACCCCTCCATGTACTGACTGATGGTTCGGCCCCATTCAACCTCTGGGTCTCCAAATTGTCCATGTGACGAGAGTTAGCACTTTATGCCTTGGAGGTGCTGGCCTGTCCGGCGGCCAGCGTTTTGTCTGAACGTGTATTCAGCACGTTCCACAGCCAACGTGGACAAGCTGACGTTCATAAAAATGAAACAGGCATGGATCCCACAGGACCTGTGCCTCCCTTGTGCAGAATAGACATTTATAACTGCCTCCCCCTCAACCATGTATTCTTGTTCTCCGGGGCACTTCTTTATTGAATCCTCATTTTTTTAACTTTACCATGATCTTGCTGTGCAACCCAAAGTTGAATGAACCTCTCTTCTGTCTGGGTGCTGGGCCAAAATAACTGAAAGTGGCCTTCTCCGGTGGTGGGTGATATGACGCATGATTCCTTGCTGTGGGACCTCTCTCCTCTGTCTGGGTGCTGGGGCCGAAATAACTGAAAGTAGCCTTCTTTAGTGGTGGGTGAAATGACGCATGATTCCTTGCTGTGGGACCTCTCTCCTCTGTCTGGGTGCTGGGCCGAAATAACTGAAAGTGGCCTTCTCCAGTGGTGGGTGATATGACGCATGATTCCTTGCTGTGGGACCTCTCTCCTCTGTCTGGGTGCTGGGGCCGAAATAACTGAAAGTGGCCTTTTCCAGTGGTGGGTGATATGACGCATGATTCTCTGCTATGGGACCTCTCTCCAATTGATTTTGGTTAATTTTTATTTATTTTATTTTAATTAATTTCCCTATCCACATTTATTTGCAGGGCATTTACCTACATTTTGCTACCTTTTGCAGCCCTCTAGCCCTTTCCTGGACTATTTTACAGCCTTTTTAGTTCCCAAAAGTTCGGGTCCCCATTGACTTTAATGGGGTTCGTGATAAAGTTCGGGTCGAGTTTGGATCCCGAACCCGAACATTTTCGGGAAGTTCGGCCGAACTTCTCGAACCCGAACATCCAGGTGTTCGCTCATCTCTAATTCTGACTCCCAAGTATTGTTTTACTTACAAGCTATGTTAGGGCTCATTTTTTTGAAGGTGGGCTGTAGTTTTTATTGATGCCATTTTGGCATGTGTATGGCTTTTTAATCGCTTTTTATAACAATTTTAGGAGGACATGAAGTGATGAAAAAATTGTGAATTGGCCATTTTGATGTTTTCATCTGTTGCTCCATTCACCTTATGGAATAAATATTTTTATATTTTAATACATAGTACAAACATTTTTGGACATGTTAATGCCTATGATTTATTTACTGTTTTTTTATTTTGTGAAATTAGAATTTTTATATTTTTTTATATTTTTGAAAACTCTTAGATTTTTCTCTGTCACTGTATTTGAATATAAACAGCAGGCTCCAGACTATTATTTCAAGGGAACAGCTATGAGCTGTGCTCCTGCATTTTCACCACTCTGATACCATGGTCACGTTTGACCACGGCATCTGAGGAGTTAAAAATATCCAATTGGGATTATTGCCAATTGCAGACGTTAGCCACAGGACTCTGCTGTTTAAATAACAGAAACAAGGTGACTATAGGACCTACTGCGCTCGAAAGTGGGCTCTATATTTATCAGACGACTTTCATAGTATGTGTATGGCAGTGGTCGTCTAAGGGTTGAAACAAGTCTAATCAATGAGCACTCTAAATTCCAGCAAATTTGACAGAATCTGCTAAGAGGCTCCTAACAGAACATACAGAAGCTGATAGAGATGAGCAAACTTTTAAAAAAATTCGATTCGTCCGGTTCGCCAATTTTTTTGAAAAAACTCTGTTTAATCCGAATTTATTTGCGGCAAATCGCGTTAAAAATGGCCATATGCTGCAGAGAGCTTTTATAGTGGTGTAGAACACTGTGCCGTGCAGTAACACGCATAGGGCGTCTGCTGTGGTAGTGAAATAATACTGTGAGTCAGTATGACATGCAGATGACAGGCACTGCTCTTAGAATCACTGCACACTTCACTTATCTGGGCAGTCACGGGGCCTAAACTGACCAAATAACTCAAGTATGAACTCAGCCTTACAGGTCGATGTTAGCGCCAAGAAGAAGCGCACTCCTTTTATGCTGTCATCAGCTGATTCCACATAGATGTCTACAGAACCTGTTCTATTAAATACTTATGCAAGTAGAGCCCCCCAACAGAGTGGAGAGGGTGTCAGCAGTAAGTTTGTGTTGATGTCACTGATTATTTTGCCCTTCCTCTGATCCGTCAGAACAATAACTAGTGTTGAGCGCGAATATTCGAATAGCAAATTTTTTTAGCGAATATCGGCACTTCGCTGAATCGCGAATATTTCGAATATAGTGCAATAAATTCGCTATTTTCGAATATTCTTTTTTTTTTTTTTAGTTATATTTTTTTCTTTCCCACTTTCCCAAAAAGTAGTTTCTTTCCCCAAAGTAGTTCATACCTGTCCTGAGGATTCCTGGCTACCTGGCTGCTCCAGTCAGTGCCCGTTGCCGCTTCTGCCGACTCCCGTGTTTATAGAGCGTCCCCATCACCATGGGAATGTCTCCATACTAGAATGTACTGTCGGATTTGAGAATTACGTTGAAATCGCAATGCGATTAATATAACTTGAGTTAATCGCATTGCGATTTCAACTTAGACCTGGTTTACTATGGTTGGCTTGGTAGAATTAGCGAATATGACGAATGTATTAGTCATATTCCTCAAAACGAAGATATTGAAGTATTCTCCATCTTCGTTTTAGCTACCATAGTAATTAGGTCTGTTGAAATCGCAATGCAATTAATTCAAGTTATATTAATCGCATTGCGATTACAACTTAGCACTGCCATCTTACATATTAGGCTAGAATTAACATAACGAATATGGAATAGAGCAGTGCTAAGTTGAAATCGCAATGCGATTACTTCAAGTTATATTAATCGCATTGCGATTTCAACTTAGCACTGCTATATTCCATATTCGTTAACTTCGTTAATTCTAGCAAGCTGACCCATTAGAAACCCAGCTCTAAGTTGAAATCGCAATGCGATTAATATAACTTGAAGTCATCGCATTGCGATTTCTACTTAGACCTGGTTTACTATGGTTGGCTTGGTAGAATTAGCGAATATGACGAATGTATCCGTCATATTCCTCAAAACGAAGATAACAAAGTATTCTCCATCTTCGTTTTAGCTACGTATTCGTCAACTTTGCTAATTCTAGCAATCAAATAGGAAGGTTGACTATAGAGACAGCTGTGTTTAATTCGCTATGCGATTATATTACTTTGCTTTTTTTTTAAATAAATAGAATAATTATAATACTTGATAATTATTATAATTATTCTATTTATTAAAAATAATAATAATAATATAATTGCATAGTGGATTAAACACAGCTGTCTCAATAATGAACTTTCCTATTTGATTGCTAGAATTAGCGAAGTTGACGAATAGGTTGCTAAAACGAAGATGGAGAATACTTCGTTATCTTCGTTTTGAGGAATATGATGAATACATTCGTCATATTCATCATCTTCACTAATTCTAGATATCAAACCAATAGGAAAGTAGCCTTAAGTAAAAATCGCAATACGCGATTATTTAAATAGCATATTAATCACGATAACTAGAATAATGCTGAATATTCAATTTCGACAAATATGAAACGAATAATCTATCGAATGTCGTCGAAATCGAATATGGCACCTGCCGCTCATCACTAACAATAACCCCCAAAAAACGGATCCTGTCTGTTGAGCATCCGCCTTCACTAGGTATTTGGTCAGTAATCCATCAGTATTACTAATGCCCAAAAAAACAGGAGTGGATCCAAAACACAGACTTGAATGAGAAAACCACAGAGTCGACCACTGACAGAGTCTGGAGGTGGTGGCAGGATCAGGAGGAGGCCACAGAGTGGCACAATGACAGTGTGGAGGTGTCGGCAGCATCAGGAAGCCACAGAGCAGAACAATGACAGAGTATGGAGGTGGCGGAAGCATCATGAGGCCAAAGAGTGGCACAATGACAGAGTGTGGAAGTGGCAGCAGCATCATCAGAAGGGCCACAGAGTGGCAAGGTGACATAGTGTTGAGGTAGCAGCAGCATCAGGAGACCACAGAGTGGCAAGGTGATATAGTGTGGAGGTCGCAGTAGCATCAGGAGACCACAGAATGGCAAGGTGACATAGTGTAGAGGTGACTGCAGCATCAGGAGACCACAGAGTGGAAAGATGACATAGTGAGGAGGTGGCAGCAGCATCAGGAGACTACAGAGTGACCCAGTGAAAGAGTGGGGAAGTGGGTGGCAATACCAGTACCAGCTGCAGATGGTGGGTGAAAGAAGGAGCACTTGGCATCAGGCGGGTAGCAGCATCAGAATAGTAGCTGAGGCAGGTAACCAGAAGAAACCGGTCTCTTTTGTCAAAGTGTTGGTGTGGCTCCCATGGATGATCTAGTGTGATGCATCAGGCATTTGTGGGTGGAAATCCTGGCTGATCCACACCTGATTCATCTTGACAAAGGTAAGTCTCTCTACATTGTGGGTGGTCAGACAAGTTCTTCTTGGGGTAACTATGGCCCCCACTGCACTAAACACCCGCTCTGATGCCACACTACTGGCCGGGCAGGACAGATTTTCCAGGAAATGCTCTGCCAGTTCCAGCCACAAATCCAGTTTGGCTGCCCAGTAGTCCAGCGAATCTTAAATGTGTGTGTGTGGGGGGGGGGGGGGGGCAGGGTACTATCCAAGTATGCCACCATCTGCTGGTTGAGGTCCTGCTCCAGGTCTAGCTGCTGCTGCTGGTGAGTAGTTTTTTCATTATGCGGGAGAAGAAAGCTGCTTATCAGCAACTCTAGACTCAAGTTGCTGCTGATGGAGCTGGAGCTGCTCCTAAACCCCCACCCTGCAACAGCAGCCATGGCAGAGGAGCATGAGCGCAGAGGGCCCCCCAGGTCAGACCTGCCCAGGAAAACGAGGTGCAGAACAGCGTGACACCGCAGTGCCCTGCACATGTGGTATGCTATAGGGGCACTGTGAATTGTCCCTGCAGTGGAGGCTGAGGACATGATGGAGAATGAGAAGGCAGAGGCGGACATTGTCGCAGAACAAAAGGCATGAGAACGTGGAGGGGGAAGTTGCTTCACCTGGCCAAGTTGCTGTTGTGGCTGGGCAGAAACCACATTTACCAAGTGGGCCGTAAAGGATATATATTGTCATTGACCATAGTTATAGCCGCCAACCAATTTTCCCAAAAAAGGCTCTATCACAAACAAATGTCACCACTGAATGACTAATCGACATAATTCGGTTCATACAGAAGAAAGTCTACAATGACCCAGCAATTTTCCCCAAAAAGGCTGTTTCACAAATAAATTTCACCAATGAATGGCTAATCGACATAATTTGGTTCATACAGAAGAATATCTATAAGCACCCATCAACTTTACCTTATTCTTTTTCCTATTAATACACCCCAAAAAATAGATATAACAATCACAATTCACTGCAGAATAGCTAAAAGGACGTACGTATCTATCCAATTAATACACATTGTAAATGGCTGTAGTACAACATGGGAAGTAATAATGCAAGTCACCCGTACATATTAAATGGTAAAACACTGGGTAACACTGACATGGAAAAGAATCTAGGAATTTTAATAAACAGCAAACTAAACTGTAAAAACCAGTGTCAGGCAGCTGCTGCCAAGGCCAATAAGATAATGGGTTGCATCAAATGGGACATAGATGCACGTGATGAGAACATAGTCCTACCACTTTACAAATCACTAGTCAGACCACACATTTACTGTGTACAGTTCTGGGCTCTTGTGAACAAGGCAGACATAGCAGAGCTGGAGAGGGTTCAGAGGAGGGCAACTAAAGTAATAACTGGCATGGGGCAACTACAGTACCCTGAAAGGTTATCAAAATTAGGGTTATTCATTTTAGAAAAAAGACGACTGAGGGGAGATCTCATAACTATGTATAAATATATCAGGGGTCAGTAGAGAGATCTCTTCCCCAGGACAGTGACTGTGACTAGGGGACATCCTCTGCGTCTGGCGGAAAGACAGTTTGTACACAAAAATAGAAAAGGATTCTTCACGGTAAGAGCAGTGAGAATATAGAACTCTCTGCCTGAGGAGGTGTTGATGGTTAGTACAATAAAGGAATTCAAGAGGGGACTGGATGTATTTCTGGAGTGTAATAATATTACAGGCTATAGCTACTAGAGAGGGGTCGTTGATCCAGGGAGATATTCTGATTGCCTGATTGGAGTTGGGAAGCAATTTGTTTCCCCTTAAGTGGGGAAAATTGGCTTCTGCCTCACAGTTTTTTTTTTGCCTTGCTCTGGATCAACTTGTAGGAAACAGGCCGAACTGGATAGGACAAAATGTCTTTTTTCGGTCTCATATACCATGTTACTATGTTACAATGTAACGTCATTAATACACACCAAAAAGGGTTATCATTTTCACACTTCAACACACAACAGCTAATAAGTCGTTTTTCTTTTTCCCCACTAATATACGCCAAAAAGGGCTTAAGAACAACATAGATATCTGCTGAACGGCTAATATATTTTTATTTTGCCACTCTTACACCCCAAAAAGGGCTTTAGAACCTATAACTGAACCGCTGAATGGCAAATATATTTTTCTTTTTTCCACTTATACATGACACAAAAGCCTTTAGAATGTATAACTGCACCGCTGAACGGCAAATATATTTCTTTTTTCCACTTATACACACCATAATAAGCTTTAGAATATATAACTGCACCGCTAAACGGCAAATATAGTTTTCTTTTTTCCACTTATACATGACACAAAAGGCTTTAGAATAAATAACTGCACCGCTGAACGGCAAATATATTTTTCTTTTTCCCACTTATACATACCACAAAAGGCATTAGCACATATAGCTGCACCGCTGAACGGCAATTTTTTTTTTGCCATTAATACAGGAGAAAAGGGGTCTTAGAAAATATAACTGCACCACTGAATGGCAAATATATTTTTATTTTGCCACTATTACACGCCAAAAAGGGCTTTAGAAAATATAACGGCACCGCTGAACGGCAAATATATTTTACTTTTGACACTAATACACGAAAAAAAAGGGCTTTAGAATATATAACTGCACTGCTGAACGGCAAATATATATTTCTTTTTTCAACTTATATACGCCACAAAAGACTTTAGAACATATAAATGCACCGCTGAACAGCAAATATACTTTTCTGTTGCCACTACTACACGACAAAAAGGGCTTTGGAACATATATGCAACGCTGAATGGCAAAGATATTTTTATTTTGCCACTATTACACGAAAAACAGGGCTTTAGAATATATAACTGCACCGCTGAATGGAAAATATAATTTTTATTTTGCCACTACTACACGCCACAAAAGACTTTAGAACATATAACTGCACCGCTGAACAGCAAATAAACTTTTCTTTTGCCACTAATACATGCCAAAAAGGGCTTTAGAACATATAACTGCACCGCTGAATGGCAAATATATTTTCCTTTTGCCACTAATACACGACAAAAAGGGCTTTAGAATATATAACTGCACCGCTGAATGGCAAATATATTTTTCTTTTTTCCACTTATATATGCTACAAAAGGCTTTAGAACATATAACTGCACCGCTGAACAGTAAATATACTTTTCTTTTGCCACTAATACACGACAAAAAGGGCTTTAGAACATATAACTGCAACACTGAACGGCAAATATATTTTTATTTTGCCACTATTGCATGCCAAAAAGGGATCTAGAACATATAACTGCACCACTGAATGGCAAATATATTTTTCTTTTGCCACTAGTACACAACAAAAAGGTCTTTAGAACATATAACTGCACCGCTTATTGGAAAATATATTTTTCTTTTTTCCACTTATACATGACAGAAAAGGCTTTAGAATAAATAAGTGCACCGCTGTACGGCAAATACATTTTTCTTTTTTCCACTTATACATGACACAAAAGGCTTTAGAATGTATAACTGCACCGCTAAACGGCAAATATATTTCTTTTTTCCACTTATACATGCCATAATAAGCTTTAGAATATATAACTGCACTGTTGAACGGCAAATATATTTTTCTTTTTTCCACTTATACATGACACAAAAGGCTTTAGAATAAATAACTGCACCACTGAACGGCAAATATATATATATTTTTTCTACTTATACATGACACAAAAGGCTTTAGAATGTATAACTGCACCGCTGAACTGCAAATATATTTCTTTTTTCCACTTATACATGCCATAATAAGCTTTAGAATATATAACTGCACCGCTGAACGGCAAATATATTTTTATTTTTTCCACTTATACATGACACAAAAGGCTTTAGAATAAATAACTGCACCGCTTAACGGCAAATATATTTTTCTTTTTCCCACTTATACATGCCACAAAAGGCTTTAGAATATATAACTGCACCGCTGAACGGAAAATACATTTTTCTTTTTTCCACTTAAGTATGACACAAAAGGCTTTAGAATATATAACTGCACCGCTGAACGGCAAATACATTTTTCTTTTTTCCACTTATACATGACACAAAAGGCTTTAGAATATATAACTGCACCGCTGAACGGAAAATATATTACTTTTTTCCACTTATACACTCCAAAATAAGCTTTAGAATATATAACTGCATCGCTGAACGGCAAATATATTTTTCTTTTGCCATTATTGCACGCCAAAAAGAGCTTTAGAACATATTAATGCTGAACAGCAAATATATTTAACTTTTGCCACTAATACACGACCAAAACGTATTTAGGATATATAACTGCACCACTGAACGGCAAATATATTTGTCTTTTTTCCACTTTTACATACCAAAAAAGGCTTTAGAATATATAACTGCACTGCTGAACTGCAAATATATATTTATTTTTTCAACTTACACACGCCACAAAAGGTTTTAGAACATATAACTGCACCTCTGAACGGCAAATATATTTTACTTTTGACACTAATACATGAAAAAAAGGTCTTTAGAATATATAACTGCACCGCTGAACGGCAAATTTATATTGCTTTTTTCCACTTATACATACCACAAAAGGCTTTAGAATATATAACTGCACCGCTGAACTGTAAATAAACTTTTCTTTTGCCACTAATACACGTCAAAAAGGGCTTTAGAACATATAACTGCAACACTGAACGGCAAATATATTTTTATTTTGCCACTATTGCATGCCAAAAAGGGATCTAGAACATATAACTGTACCGCTGAATGGCAAATATATTTTTATTTTTTCCACTTATATATGACACAAAAGGCTTTAGAATGTATAACTGCACCGCTTATTGGAAAATATATTTTTCTTTTTCCACTTATACATAACACAAAAGGCTTTAGAATATATAACTGCACCGCTGAACGGCAAATATATTTTTCTTCTTTCCACTTATACATGACACAAAAGGCTTTAGAACGTATAACTGCACCGCTGAACGGCAAATATATTTCTTTTTCTCACTTATACATGCCATAATAAGCTTTAGAATACATAACTGCACCGCTGAACGGCAAATATATTTTTCTTTTTTCAACTTATACATGACAAAATGGGCTTTAGAACATATAACTGCACCGTTGAACGGCAAATATATTTTTCTTTTGCCACTATTACACGCCAAAAAGGGCTTTAGAACATATGAATGCACCGCTGAACGGCAAATATATTTTACTTTTGCCACTAATACACGACCAAAACTGATTTAGGATATATAACTGCACCACTGAACGGCAAATATATTTGTCTTTTTTCCACTTATACATACCACAAAAGGCTTTAGAATATAAAACTGCACCGCTGAACTGCAAATATATATTTATTTTTTCAACTTATACACGCCACAAAAGGTTTTAGAACATATAACTGCACCTCTGAAAGGCAAATATATTTTACTTTTGACACTAATACATGAAAAAAAGGTCTTTAGAAACATATAACTGCACTGATTAACCGCAAATATACCTTTCTTTTGCCACTAATACATGACAAAAAGGGCTTTAGAACATATAACTGCACCACTGAACGGTAAATATACTTTTCTTTAACAACTAATACACACAAAAAAGGTCTTTAGAACATATAACAGAACAGCTGAACAGCAAACATATATTTCTTTTTTCCACTTATACACGCCAAAAAGGCATTAGAATATATAACTGCACCGCTGAACAGCCAGTATATTTTCATTTTGCCACTATTACACGCCAAAAAGGGATTTAGAACATATAACTGCACCGCTGAACGGCAAATATATTTTTCTTTTGCAATTAATACATGACAAAAAAGGCTTTAGAACATATAACTGCACCACTGAACGGCAAATATATTTTTATTTTGCCACTATAACACGCCAAAAAGGGCTTTAGAACATATAACTGCACCGCTGAACTGCAGAAATATTTTACTTTTGACACTAATACACGAAAAAAAGGGCTTTAGAATATATAACTGCACCGCTGAACGGCAAACATATATTTCTTTTTTCAACTTATACACGCCACAAAAGACTTTAGAACATATAACTGCACCGCTGAACAGCAAATATACTTTTCTGTTGCCACTACTACACGACAAAAAGGGCTTTGGAACATATAACTGCACCGCTGAATGGCAAAGATATTTTTATTTTGCCACTACTACACGCCAAAAAGAGCTTTAGAATATATAACTGCACCGCTGAACGGTAAATGTACTTTTCTTTTGCCACTAATGCACGACAAAAGGGGCTTTAGAACATATAACTGCACCGCTGAACGGCAAATATATTTTTCTTTTTTTCACTTATACACGCCATAATAAGCTTTAGAATATATAACTGCACCGCTGAAAAGCAAATATACTTTTCTTTTGCCACTACTACACGACAAAAATGGCTTTGGAACATATAACTGCACTGCTGAATGGCAAAGATATTTTTATTTTGCCACTATTACACGCCAAAAAGGGCTTTAGAATATATAACTACACCGTTGAATGGCAAATATATTTTTCTTTCTTCCACTTATATATGCTGCAAAAGGCTTTAGAACATATAACTGCACCGGTAAACAGTAAATATACTTTTCTTTTGGCACTAATACACGACAAAAAGGGCTTTAGAATATATAACTACACCGTTGAATGGCAAATATATTTTTCTTTTTTCCACTTATACATGCCACAAAAGGCTTTAGAACATATAACTGTACAGCTACACGGTAACCATACTTTTCTTTTGCCACTAATACACGACAAAAAGGGCTTTAGAACATATAACTGCACCACTGAACGGCAAATATATTTTTATTTTGCCACTATTACACACCAAAAAGGGCTGTAGAAAATATAACTGCACCGCTGAATGGCAAATATATTTTACTTTTGACACTAATACACGAATAAAAGGTCTTTAGAATATATAGCTGCACCGCTAAACGACAAATAAATATTTCTTTTTTCAACTTATACATGCCACAAAAGGCTTTAGAACATATAACTGCAACGGTGAACAGCAAATATACTTTTCTTTTACCACTAATACACGACAAAAAGGGCATTCAAAAATATAACTGCACTCCTGAACGGCAAATATTATTTTCTTTTGCCAAAAAGGGCTGTAATTTTCGCACTTCACTACACACCGGCTAATAAGCCCTAATTTTTCCCACTAATGCAAGCCAAAAAATGCTTTAGAACATATAACTGCACCGCACTAGGGCAAATAAGACATAGAAATATTTCCTTGTAATAAACCTTATTAATGGCTGTATCAAACAACATTTGCACCCCAATAACAAGAACGGTTTGCTGGAATTACAGAGCTGTATAATGGCAATTTGGGTGCTCAGTCAGTGCAGCAAGGTGTAATAGGATTGTTCCTATTACCCAGGCTGTAACCTCCCCTACTGAACCCTGTTCAACATAAATGCTGTGGAATGATTCCTCCCTATTCTTTCCCTATATTTTGAATAATCTTTCCCTGCACTTGTAAATCGTTTTTTTTAGCACAATGAAATTTTTTTCTAGCACTGTCCCTAGCGTCTGCTGACATTTCTCCCTGCACTAAGTACACTGGAAAATGGCAGAATCCAAGATGGCCGAGGCTATTTATAGGGCTGTGACATCACAGGGCTGGGTGGCTGCTGATTGGCTGCATGCATGGCATTATGGGTGATCCCACCTTCCCAGAGTTCTTCGCTCCATGTCCTCACATGTGCAGCAGCCATTTTAGGAAAAATTGCGATTTGTTCCCTCGAAGCGTGAGAAATTCGGATTCGGTGCTTATCGAATAATTCCTGAAATTTGGATTGAATTTCACTGTCAGCTTCGATTCGCTTATCTCTAGAAGCTGATGTAAACCTAGTAACACACCACGCAGCCCTTGAACTAGAGTAGCACTTTTTCTGGGAAAAAAAGATCTTTTCCACCTTTTATTGAGTGATGGTACTTAATGGGAGTAGCGATGCAATGTCAAGCTCAGTCTACTACAAAGTGGACAGAGATGTCTACTATTGCAAAAAAGCTGTTCTGTGTGGTTTGGGTGTCGATCAGCTACATATGGCCTACCCTAAGGATAGGCCTTCATCTAATAAAAGGCTACATACAGATTCTTGTTTCATGACTTTCGTGTGACTTGTATGTAAACTTTATAATGATATATATGACAAAAATATGAAAGTTGCATATACATGGAGGGCAACTGTCCTCAACAAATGCAGAATCTTCTAAACTAATTTATTTAGAAAACCAACATAAAATGTAAGAAATGTTAAATAATAATCTATATGAATCATTAAATGTGCATCATTGTATATTTGATGTATCCTAGTCTACAAATCTGCCTTCCCTGAATGCATGTACCTACAGTACCTTTCAAGAATTACTTGATAATTTGTAGTGGTATAATGCGGGTCTATAATTAAATTCTAATGAGGCTTTTCTGCAGTGATAGTAAAGAAGTACAGGAAAAAAACAATGATACAATTCAACTAAAGTGATGTTTCTATTACAGGTAATAAAAATGATGTGTTTACCCACTAGATTCTGTTTCTTTTTGCTTCCCAAAACTAAAGAGAAAATACAAATACAAATTAGTTTCTTTTGAATAAATCCAGCCCTTTAGGGAGGAAGCAAATTCCCCAGAACAGAAAAAAATATCCAGAATAATGAATAGCTTGGGCTGACCATATCCTAAGGAGTAGAAGATTAATGTGCAAAGTCCTCTCAATAATGTGAAATAAATCTCAGTGCAATGCTATAATGAACGAATCAATAGGATTATGAGGTTAAACCAAAGTAAACCTGAGTGACAGATGCAGAATAAATTATATTTTCTGGACATGCTGAGGTTAAATGAAACATAATAAATAAGAGCAGCTAACAGCACAAAGCACACGGATGTCAGCACAGACAAATCTGTATTATCTTTTCTGCTCAAATATCTTTCTATATTTAGGAAATTTGTAAGATACTTGTTATCTGACTTTTTTTTGGAAGAAAATGTAGGAAGTTTCAGATTAATGACTTGCTTTAAGTGGATATAAATGTGTCCTGGTCCTGTGATGGACACACAAGTGTATGGCTCATTATAAGACTTGTACTGTAGCTGTAATCTGCTTGTACCAAGTCCATCATGTGACCAGGACAGATATGTGTCCTGGTCCTGTGATGGACACACAAGTGTATGGCTCATTATAAGACTTGTACTGTCGCTGTAATCTGCTTGTACCCAGTCTTTCATATGACCAGGACAGATATGTAACCCCTAGTGTGGTGATGTAGGTAGCAAAATAATTAGTAGATATTAGAGAGGAGAAATCTCCCCTGACATTTTTGTGGCTGGCCATAAAATTATTGATGCCTTATTCCCAAACCCAGATCACCGTGGCTGTATAAATAAAAACACGAGAGCAGAACAACTTCACTCAGAAAATATATTACCCCATTATAAACATTACCATAGCATTTGAGACGTTCTCAGATTCCTAGTCCTAGTGGAGCCATTCAAAAGTTCAGGTAGAGGATACCATCACCTGCAGGAGGGGTCATGTATCAAAAACCATATAGATGAAGATTCATCTAATAAATACTGGACCTAATTTATAACTGGGCCATGTGCTGCTCAGGATTGGAACTAAGCCATCACCTGTGTGAACATCACCTCATTTAGGGCTCTGCAAGAGCAGGTAGTTAAAGAATACACCCCATACTTTCTCTAACCCCTACATTCGTGTGCGAAACATTTTGATGGGTTGGATGCCCACAGGAGAAGTTATCTTAATGGAAAGATTCTGAGCCAAAAACTGAACTCATAAACTTGGTTGTAAAAGTCTATTAGCATATACACTAGCCTCAATCATTATAGCACAGGAAAGTTGGTTAGTGGGAGCAGCTGCAGACCTTCTTGAGGTGTATGTGTCACTGTAGCAAGTTGTACTTTCTTTGGGGGACAACTTGTTTGTTGAACTGGCTGATCTTCCTGTTACCCCAAGGCAATCGGACTTCTACCGTCTCATAACATATTAAGTTCAGTTTCTTTTATCCCTTTTATTTTCAAACTGTTATTTTTGCATTGTATTTTTATGTCCTTGTATTTTTACCTTGTGATAACTGTGATATTTTTTGTACGCACTTAGATATTAAAACTTCACTTTAATAAGAACCTTCTTGTGTTCCAAACAATTTCACGATCTCAGAGGAAGTATTATATATATTAGTTTAGTAACCCTGTGAATACTAGTAGCGGGTTGAAGTGGGTAATTGCGAATTACCTAGTTTAAGGCGTCTTGTCCGCTTAATATTAGAGATGAGCAAATTGAAGTTGATGAAGTGGAATTTGATCCGAATATCAGAAAAAATTCAATTCGCACCGAAGCTGAATTTCCTCCTGCTTCATGGTAACGAATGGCATTTTTTCCTAAAATGGCTGCCGCACGTGTGAGGACATGGAAAAAGGAACTCTGGGAACGCGGGATCACCCAGACTGACTTGCATGCAGCCAATCAGCAGCCAGCCCTGTGATGTCACAGCCCTATAAATAGCTGCAGCCATCTTAGATTCTGCCATTTACCAGAGTACTTAGTGCAGGGAGATATGTGTCTGCAGGCGCTAAGGACAGTGATAGGAAAGACTGGATTGTGGTTAAAAAACGATTTATGAGTGCAGGGAAAGGATAGGGAGAAATCGTTCCATAGCATTTATGTAGAACAGGGTTCAGTAGGGGAGGTTGCAAACTGGGTAATAGGAACAATCCTATTACACCTTGGTGTACTGACTGGGGTCCAAATTCCCATTATACAGCTTTGTCATTCTAGCAAACTGTTCTTGTTATTGGGGTGCAAGTGCTTCTTTGATACAGCCTTTAACAGGGTTTATTACAAGGAAATATTTCTACAGTATGTCTTATTTGCCCTTGTGCGGTGCAGATGATATATGTTGTAAAGCCCTTTTTGCATGTAATAGTGGAAAAAGAAAAATATATTTGCCCTTGTGCAGTGCAGTGATATATTCTAAAGCCCAGTTTGTATTAGTGTCGAAATAAAAATATATTCGCTGTTCTAATAACTAAGGGGCACACTCATTTTAGAACACCCAAAAAAACTGTTTATTCAGTATCCCTTAAAAAATGTAAGTAAAATATCAAATTTCATAAAAATTCAAATACATATATAGAACCACCATAGATATCAAATATTGGCCAGTGTGTAAAACTCTTCGCGTTTGATGGCAACAATTATATATATAAAATAGCTCAATTGCTAAAAATCAGCTGAATGTTCCTGTGTACTGGGTCAAGTGGATCCCAGTTTTAGATATACCAGTTTATATGCCAACGAGCTCATTTTTGCATAAAGATAAAGTGGGGGGACCGTGTTTTTGAAGACTTTTGATATAATGGGTCCAGCAAGCAATATAAGATATAAGTAGGTCTAATTGATTGAGGATTTACAATGGATAGGCACAATCGCAGTCTGTTTGGTGCTAAATAGGAAAAACTGCATCAAAACCGCATGTATGGTGATGCGCTTTTTATATTTTTATATTTTTTTATATATTCTTAATAATTTTTTCTAATTGGTACCATATTGAAACAAATACAATTATGTGTTTTATTGTTTTTAGTATTTTTGTAAGCTATTTTTGTAAGCTATAAATAACATACACCTATGCTGAATAACATATATGATCCACACCAGATCTTGCAAGTTACCTAAAAGATAGAGGATTATGGGTCACATAAATCCATATATAAGGGATGCAAATGCTCACTCTAATCACCACTGAGGAAGGGGTACAGCACCCTGAAACGCGTCTGGCGGAAATAGAGTGAGAGATTTATTGTTGCAACAAAATTACGACATCAAAGAGGACTTATCACTGTTCCAGTTAAGCTCTGAACTGACCTGGGAGTTTAGGACCCAGCAAAAGAAAGTTATACCAACGGCACCTCTGCTTTCTCTGATTACCTAGCACCTGGGTCACGTGGGACGCCCCTCCGGAGCGTAGGATAACACGTGGGACGCCGCGTAAGTGAGGCAGCCAGACAGTCGAGCCCCGATGAGAGCGTTGAAGAGGGGTAAGCGCCTACCAGGCGGCAACTTCATTGTATAAGAACAGATATGAACATTATGGTCAATTGGGCGCATTACTATTAGGCGCAGCTCGTTGGGATATAAACTGGTATATCTAAAACTGGGATCCACTTGGCCCAGTACACAGTAACATTCAGCTGATTTTTAGCGCCTTTGAAAAGCTGGTGGGCTGGGCGCTCCTATGAATTGAGTCACTGACATTTTCAATATAATTGATGAATTGAGCTATTTTATATATATAATTGTTTGCCATCAAACGCAAAGAGGTTTACACTGGCCAATATTTGATATCTATGGTGGTTCTATATATGTATTTTAATTTTTATAAGATTTGATATTTTACTTTAATTTTTTAAGGGATACTGAATAAACAGTTTTTTTGGGTGTTCTAAAATGAGTGTGCTTCTTAGTAATTAGATATTTTCTTGCATTTTTCACAGGCCGTGGGGTGGACCTATAAGGTGAGTAGCTTTCCATATTACGGCTAGAAGGTAGAGCCGCTGATATATACAGTGTTCTCATATTCGCCATTCTGCATTGCACTTTTCTGTTGAAAAGCCTTTTGTGTTGTGGAAAAGTGGAAAAAAATTTGGGCCTAATTGCCGTTCTGCGCTGCAGTTATATATTCAAAAGGCTAGTTTGCCGTGTATTAGTGGCGAAATAAAAATATATTCGCCGTTTATTGTTGCACTTATCTGTTGAAAAGCCTTTTGTTTTGTGAAAAAGTGGAAAACAATAGGGCCTAGTTGCCATCCTGTGGTGCAGTATTATATTCTAAAGCCAGTATGCCGTGTATTAGTGGCGAAATAAAAATATATTCGCCGTTCATCGGTGCCCTTATCTGTTGAAAAGCCTTTTGTTTTGTGAAAAAGTGGAAAAAAATTAGGGCCTATTTGTCAATCTGCGGTGCAGTGATATATTCCCAGTGTCATCTAGCGGTCATGTCTTGACCAGCAACCCAGCGGTTCTTGAATGCTTGACTCGGTCATCCACTTTGTCCTGAGTGAAATGAGACACCCCTAGCCAAGAGTGGGAGGGTTCCTCTGACACGACGCTTAGTTAGCAACTTGGCATGGCCTGGGAGCAGGCCCTGTGCCCTCACCTGTCCTGAACCTTGTCATTTTCAGTTCCCTCAGCGTGAGAAGGATTATATTCCCTTGGCTCAGTTCCACTTTTCAGCAAGGACGAGCTACTAAAGGACAGTCAGCAGCTACGACCCAGCCAAGATCTGGAGGAGACACCTGCCGCTTTCTCCACTAGGCAGGCAAGTAGTGATGAGAGGGGCATGGAAGATGGTGTTGCGAGCGGTCAGCCTCCTTATTCAGAGAAGGTTGAGGAGGACACCAGTGATGTGCAGACAGTACTCAATGATGATGTAGCTGATCGCACTTGGGAGCCGGGTGATGAAGGGGCTTCATCATCATTGGGAGAAGAGGGTGGAAGCTTGCCCATGAGGCAGCGGCGGAGCCAGCAAATCGCTAGCATGGCCAGGAGTCAGCAGGGTGGCAGCAGTGGGAAGTCGAGAGCCAAACATGCCCAGGGTAGACCACCCACTTCGCAGCGCAGGAGCCTACCTGCCCAGGGAGTAGCGGTAGTAGTCAGTCGGTGCGTAGTGTTGGGGGTAAAATCACCTACTCGACAGTGTGTCTGTTTTTTGTTAAGCCGTCGGAGGAGGTGAACATGGCCATATGTAGAATATGTGGGCATAAGGTGAATTGTGGCCAGGGTACCAATGTTGGCACCACAGCCCTGCGTCAACATATGCAACATCAACATAAAGTGGCCTTGGACAACCGTGGCTCCGATCTGGTGGTCCAGCCTGCCGCAGCAACCGCTACATCACCCAGAGGCATACACCCGGTTTCAGACAGTCAAGGCTCCACCACCTCAGCTGAAGAAAACTGTCTGTCCTTCCCATCATCTGCTGGTCCTGATGGTCCTGCTCCTCACCCTCCTACTCCTTGTCAGTCATTCTGTCAGCAATCGATCACCGAAGCGATTGCCAAGAAACAACAGTATAGTTGCACTCATGCAACGGTGCAGAAGCTGAACGTGCTCCTGTCCAAGTTGCTGGTGCTGCAGTCCCTCCCTTTCCAAGTGGTGGACTCTGCACCTTTCAGAGAACTGATGGCTTGTGCCGAGCCAAGGTAGAGAGTCCCAAGCCGTCATTTCTTTGCCAAAAAGGCAGTACCAGACCTGCACACACATGTAGAACAGAAGGTGGGCCAGTCCTTGAGCCTGTTGGTGCCCGCCAAAGCCAACGTGTGGAGCTGTAACTACGGTGAGGGACAATACATGTCCTTTATGGCCCACTGGGTGAATGTGGTTCCTGCACAGCCACACAAGCAACTTGGCCAGGTGACGCCGCTTCCGCCTCCATGTCGTCACGCCATTGGTCCCGCGACAATGTCCGCCTCTGCCTCCTCCACCGTGTCCTCAGCCTCCACTGCAGGGACAATTCACAGGGGCCATTCAGCATACCACATGTGCAGGGCACGGTGGTGTCATGCTGTTTTGCACCTTGTTTGTATGCAGTATGCAGTGGAGATGGAGGCATTGATATCCTCCGAGTCACTTGCACAAATGGCCCGATGCATGCTCACTTGCTAATGTAGTGACAGCCGAATTGTCACCATTCGGCAGAGGGATGACTTATGGCTTGTTGGACCCTTGCTACTGGTCCAAAATGGGGGGCTTTTTTTACACCCACTGAGAGGGAGGACAAACTGAACTACTGTAGAGACATCCTATGTAGTCAGTTGGCCGCTGCCTATCTGCACCATTGTCCATCCTCTCATAGGTCTGACTGGGGGGGGCTTCTGCGCTTACGTTCGTCTGCCATGGCTGCTGTGGCAGGGTGGGGGGTAGGAGCAGTTCCAGCTCTATCAGCAGCAACTTGAGTCTAGAGTCGCTGATGAGCAGCTTTCTTCACCCGGCTAGCAAAGAAACTACTCACCAGCAGCAGCAAGTAGACCTGGAGCCGGACCTGAACCAGCAGGTGGTGAAATACTTGAACAGCACCCTGCCATCCCACATTGAAGATCCGCTGGACTACTGGGCAGCCGAACTGGATTTGTGGCCGCAACTGGCCGTGTTTTCCCCGGAAAAGCTGTCCTGCCCATCCAGTAGTGTGGCATCAGAGCGGGTGTTTAGTGTGGCGGGGACCATAGTTAACCCAAGAAGAACTCGCCTGTCCACTCAAAATTTGGACAGACTGACCTTTGTCAAGAATAAGATGAATCAGGCGAGGATAAGCCAGTATTTCCACCCACCAATGCCTGATGCATCAGATTAGATCATCCATGCTGCCTCACCCAAACCTTGACAAAAGACACCGGTTTCTTCTGGCTACCTGCCTCAGCTACTTTTCTAATGCTGCCACCCGCCTGATGCCACACATCTGATGCCAAGTGCTCCTTCTTACACCCACCATCGTCAGTGAGTACCGTTATTGCCTTCCACCTCCCCAGTCTGTCACCGGGTCACTCTGTGGTTTCCTGATGCTGATGCCACCTCCATGCTATGAAACCCTGCCACTCTGTGGCCTCCTGATGCTGCTGCCCCCTGCACACTCTGTCACCAGGTCACTCTGTGGTCTCCTCATGCTGCTGCCACCTCCACACTATACCTTGCCACTCTGTGGTCTCCTCATGCTGCTGCCACCTTCACACTATGTCATCTTGCCACTCTGTGGTCTCCTGATGCTCTTGCCACCTCCACACTGTCATTGTGCCACTCTGTGGCCTCCTAGTGCTGCTGCTGCAACTTCTACACCGTCAATGTGCCACTCTGTGGCCTCCTCATGCTGTTTTCACCTCATCACTATGTCATAGGGCCACTCTGTGGACTTCTCATGCTGTTCCCACCCTCCCCACTTCATGAGGGTTATTGTTCTGCCGGATCAGAGGAAGGGCAAAATAATCAGTGATGTCAACACAAACTTACTGCTGACACCTTTTCCACTCTGTCGGGAGGCTCTACTTGTATAAGCATTTAATAGAACAGGTTCTGTAGACATCTATATGGAATCAGCTGATGACGGTATAAAAGGAGTGCACTTCTTCTTGGCGCTAACATTGACCTGTAAGGCTGAGTTCATACTTGAGTTATTTGGTCAGTTTTGGCCCTGTGACTGCCCAAATAAGTGAAGTGTGCAGGGATTCTAAGAGCAACGCCTGTCATCTGCATGTCATAAGCACTCACAGTATTATTTCACTACCAAAGCAGACTCCCTATGCGTGTTACTGCAAGGCACAGTGTTCTACACCACTATAAAGACTCTCTGCAGCCAGGAAATAGGCGTTTTTAACGAACTTCGGCGCGAATAAATTCGCATCAGACATGACAAATTGGAAAACATTTGTGTGATGCTAAAGCTGTAAGGGCAGGTAAAACCACTCCAGGCCTTCCCCGTATTATTATGGCTCCGAAACAGTCCTCAGTTCATACAAACCTCACGTCATAGCATCTATACAAACTATACAATATCTATACAAACCCAAAATAAGAAGTCACTTTTCCCCATTCCTGCTCTCCTCTTCACTCTTGGGTACTGCTGTTGACAACATCTTAGCATACTTTTTTGAGGAGTCTCCTGGGCATTCTGTAGGAGTGGCAAAGTATGGTCTTCTTTATCACCAATGGTAATCCAGCCTTAGGTGCAACATGCATAAAACAACTGCACTACTGCATTAAGGCATGAGCACTTTGCTTACATAGATATTCAAGGCTATATAAAGTTCATTAATGTGCCACATAGAAATTGTTTTCACAACATTTAGAGGGATGGATTTGGAAAATCCATGGTCTATTAATGCATCGAAGAGAACATCCTATTCAAGATATATCACCTTTCATTTTTGATAGCTCCTTTCGAAAATTAAAGGTTTAATCTGATTGGGTGCTAAGGGCAACAAAACCAGTTCTACTTTATACCAGTTTGACAAATGACCAAATGGTGAAATATATACTTTTACCCATGAAACACCTTAAATGCTGCCAGCATTAGCGCATTATATTTTGCCCATCTGTAACCAATCCCATCTTGATCTGCTCTTATTAATGGACTTTGGGAAGATCTTAGTACACTGATTTTCACTAATCAGTTCTTATGTTATGTTTCTCAATCTTCATGAGTGGCCAGCACATGTTTCTTCTTAGTATTTCTGCACATTTAATTCTTAGAAGTATAAAACTATACCCTAGCACCACAACCAGCAAAGAACAGAGAAGTATTGACAAATAATGGATGTATTACATTTCAGGAGGAAACTGAACAATACATGTGATCTATCTGCAATAAAGAATAGATTACTTACATGACAGATTACACACTGTTGATCCGGTTCTTCCAGCAGGACTCTGTTTACCTGGCTGCAGCAGTGACATCACATTGACAACATGTGACCGTTGCAGTCAACCACTGGCCTCAGCAGTGCACCGAATAGGCAAGTGATTGGATGTAATGGTCAAATGTTGTTGATGTAATGTCACTCCTGCAGCCAGGTAAACAGAGTCCTTCCCGAAGAACCAGAGCTATGGTGTAGGATCGATTGGGTAAGTAGCCCAACATTCTTTATTGCAAGTATGTGCCAGTATGTGCCACAAAACACAGAGTGGGACATTTATAAACCCTGTAAGTTTGTCACACACTATGATTATGCAAAATTTGGGAACTTTTTGGAAGTAAGTGGTGCAGAACAGGGCGTGGACCATGTGGGGTCGGCCATAGCAAGCCCCACACATTTATTTTAATCTAAGTCAGGAGTTTATACTGGAAATGTACACCAGCTTTCTTGCTGGCATAGATTTCCAATTTGGCACAAGGGACTGCACACATGTACCACAATTAATAAGAGACAGGTGCCTCTTAATAATTTTGGCACGTCTGACAACAGCAAGGGATAGAATGTCCCCCATAAAACCCCAAATCCAATGGTACCACCACTGAGAGAAACAAGACAGATCCAACATGCTGTAATGCTCGAGCTGCAGTTAAACTACAACTCCCAGCATCCACATTTGTTATGGCTGCTCTTGGAACTCCAATAGAAGGGAATGGAACATGCTGGGAGTTGTAGTTTTACTGGAGTGCCAGAGGTTGCTGACTCCTGCTCCCGTCATTCCTACAGTAGATACTCTCTATTAAACTCAGCCCTTCCTCTGAAAGCACTAGTATAGGTGGGAGTATGAACTTAGAGGATTGTCGCTTAATAAAGGTAGAAACACAGCTATCTGGACTGGCAGGATATTCAGAGAAAATGGATATATAATGACCCACTCTGCTATGAACACGGTCCTCAGCAGTATGTTCTTTAATTACAGTATGTTTATATTAAACTTTCACCGAACGTCTAATTCTTAGAAGTATTAATAGGGACACAAATAAAACTTGCAATGAACACAATGTAATAGAGGAAAAAAGAAAATATTGTCTCCAAAAATGACTCCCATTATTTGCACACACGTTCCTAATAATTCTGCCCTTTATTAGCAAAATAACACATGAACATTGTTCATTTTTACGACTTTTACCCAATCCTGCTAATCACCATTTTTCTCATGAACTTTGCAATGTAATAAAAAGTCAGATTTAAGGAATTGTCTTGGTGTTCTGTTGGCTTTAAATATCTCTTACTTGTATTTTTCAAAATATCTATATCTCTTTAATTAATACATTGAAACAGGTTCTACATGAAAATTAAAACTGGCTAAAATGCTGGGTGGCCATCTGCAAATATTTACCGCTCATTGATAGATGTCTTGAGTTTCTATTTTGACTTTCTGGAGAACCCACACTAATGCAGAATCCTTTATTCTGTATTCTGTTCCCCTAACACATGTTCTTACAGAAGAATTTATTCCATAAACACGTTCTTTCCGGGAACATAGTCTACCTTGGCCTTCAGAAATATGAAATTCACCAAGTGACAATGACTTTGGAAAGACACATTGTCTCAAAAAAAGCTTTTGATCATTGGCCATTATGACAGAATCCAAAATTATATTTGCTTAGTCTGAACTCTGTCTTATAGAATCCAGAATCCTTACAGATCCAGAATCCATACAGATCCAAATCCAGAATAAACATATATTTTGGACAATTTCTACATACATTATTTTATATGTGTACTGCTAAAATTTGCATGATTTCGCTTTGGGACTTTTCCTATCCCTAGGAGCCATTTGCAATGTTGTTTATCATAGTATACAGAGTATACGGACAAGATCTACATAATAGTTTATTCTATCAACCAATGACGCAACGTAGGGTACTATTACATTTCATTTACTGGTCTCATTTGCTTTATACATGAGGGACATGTGGATTTCACAGTTAATAGAATACTCATACTGTGAGCAGTCACTCACCATCAGCTGCTGGTATAGTAACTACCAGCTAATGTTCTCTCAGCTCCTAGGAGAAGAACTTATCTTCATAGGAGTGGTTTGCCAACACATAGAATGTAAAAAGTTCACAAGGTGGCTTGTAATATCAAAGTTTAACAGTTATAAAGATAATGTTTGGAAAAGACCACCTTGCATTGCTAGACTGACATAGGGATAGAGATACAAGGCTTGAGGAAGAGATGCACTGTAATTATTAATTAATGGTTATTGATTCATAAAGGACATTGATATGTGTAAGCAGGCATTCACAGAGCAACTTCATTGCACAGAAATAGCAGCAGGGATTTTCGTTGTAGACAACAGGAGAATTTATAAAATCCCGAATGCCAGTTTCCTGCCATAAAAAAGTAAAAAATTTTGGTGCATGCCATTTTTGCCTTAAAATTTGTAATTTTTGTAATTTTACTCTGGGTATGAAAGTGAGCAGGGTTAGCTAGATGCCAAATTTATCAAATGCGAATTTTTTAACCACTTCCCGACCGCCCATTGACTATAAACGTCCTTGGGCGGTCAGCGGAACATCCATTTAGAAATCGAGGCTGCACGCTAACCGTGACAGCAGGGCACCCCAGAGAGAAGGCAGGGAGCGCTGTGTATACAGATCAGGAAGTGCTGCTCCGCTTCCTGTCCCGGCCTGGTGGTCATGTGACTGCCGGGGTCGGAAGAGTGCAGGAGCTGCCGGATCTTCCATAGACCTCAGTCAGCCCTGCACTGAGGCTGTACAGTGCTGTGTTATGCTGTACAGCGTCTCTGAGGGTTGTATTTCCACTGTAACTGGGGCTACTATGGCAGCCCGTTACAGGAGAGATCAATAATGAAAAAAAAAATGAAGTTAAATGTTATGGGGGACACAAATTGTAAGATAAAAAAATAAAAAAGATAAGAAGTTTTGAAAAAAAAAGTTTCACATAAAAAAAAATTCCTCCCAAAATCCGTTAAAAAAATAAAATATACATATTTGGTATCACCGCGTCCGCAACGAACGGCTCTGTAATAATATCATATGATCTACTCCATCAGGTGAATGCCATAAAAAACATAAATAAATAAACATATATATATATATATATATATATATATATATATTACAAAGTGAAAAAAGATGGCAGCACCGCATGAACATCAATGTACAAATGTGGGTGCAATGTCCAAGGATCAAGCCAAAAATCCACATATAAAAAAAGAAAAAGGACAGCACTCCACTAATAAAAGAGAGTTATTTATTTACCCATATGGTGCAAAAAACCGCGACGTTTCGGCTCGACAATAGAGCCTTTCTCAAGCATAAAACACTGGTGAATACTGACAATATATATATAGGTAAGTTCAACCAATCACAGCACAGCAATTAGTCACAGGTGAAAATTAATTAATGTGTAAACAAAGCTTCATACTCATATAAATAAAGTGCATCGTGCATAATCATATAAAAACAACAATGAATCAATAGGTAAATATCTGATACATCAGAATGTGAGTACTGACGTACATGATCGTGAAAAAATAAAGTTCATATCATAGTCATCATGTGCAAAGTGCTACCTTGTGAATAAAGTTCCTTATCATTATAATTAAAAACATCTGTGGGGACGGGTCATGGAGAAAGATTATACACATACCCCCTGTAGTCCGACATGAGAGCACGAGCAAACCAATGACATCATCAGTATAGGCCGCGGTCAGCAGCTGATGACACAAAACCAAGACATGCGCAGTGGCATAGTGTATCCAGGCGCAACCATCTTGGATGCTGGAAATGTAACCGGGTCGTTAGCGCATGCGTACACAACCTTCTGCGTGTCAAGTGGCCATCAGAAGTGTGGGCAGCCGTGAATAAAAGCAATACACATGAGGGCAAGGTGCCAGAAGCGGAATAGGGGGACATGAACCGTCAGGCACATGAAACCCCCAGCGACCACATATATACATAACAGCAAAAAACATATCAATGTCAATTGCTGTCCATGTATGTGGTCAAAATCCACAGGCACTGCAATTACCCTTAATAAGGGATCTCCTAAATGAATACTTCCAGCCACAGACACTATTCACCCTAACTTGTAATGCATGCAACGAACACCGGAAAAAAAACTTCCTAATATGAGCAAATTCAATTCTATTGTCAAGGTTGCTGATATTCGTGTTGTTCATCACATTGGGGTATGCGTAGTATCTTCTCCAGGTCCCGTACATTCATCCCACAGTAACTGCAATAGAGAATAAAGGGCAAAATTAAATCAATATAACAAAAGACCATATTTTTATATAACCAATCAATTGTTTTATACAAAACAGGGGATACTGAGCGGCTGACCGTACCAACAATCGGGACATCTTCAAGAGTACCAGCCAGGATTGTATTCTACATTTAGTCCAAAAGGTCTAACACTGTTCAGGGTGTAAATCCAATATTGTTCCCTCTTTTTTAATAAAAGGGACCTATTACCTCCTCTACGTGGGTTAGGAATGTGATCAATGATCCAGCATTTAAGATCCCTCTCCTTGTGGTCCACTCTAGAAAAGTGTTTTGGAACCGGTAAATCCTGTCGTTCCTGCCTAATTGAGAATCGATGATTATTAAGCCTAGTTTTTAGATCAGTAGATGTCTCACCCACATACAAAAGATTGCATGGGCATACTAGTACATAAATTACAAAATTAGAGTTACAGGTCAAATGAAACTTAATAGGAAATGATGTACCAGTCTGTGGATGTATGAAGGATCTACCTTTGCCTATGTATTTGCAATTGGTGCATCCCAAGCATGGGAAGGATCCAACACTCCTTTGACCAAAAAAAGTTTGCTTATTCTTGGAGCCTGATCCCATATCTGCATGCACCAACTGATCACGTAAAGATCGCGATCTGCGATATGCGAACATAGGTGGAGCACAGAAGGTCTCGGTTTTGAGTACCGAGGAGAGAATATTCCAGTGCCGTCGAATGATAGATTTAATTTTTCCACTATACTCATTATAAGTGGAAACAAATGGAATGTTTTTTGTTTGTTTGTTTGTTTTTTAGTACCCGCTACCTTATCAACCAGTAGTTGCTTTCTCTCAAGTCCAATAACCTCATTTTTTTGGTTTGACAGCAATTGTCTGGGAAAGCCCCTATCAAGGAACTTCCCAACCATGTTGTCTAGAGTTGCTTCTAGTTCGTCAGGATTGGTTGTAATGCGTTTAGCTCGTAAAAATTGTGAGTACGGTAGATGTTTTACCATATGCTGTGGATGACTACTCTCAAATCTTAATAAAGTGTTACGGTCTGTGGGTTTCACATGAAGTGAAGTGCCTATTTTACCTTCATGAAATCTCACAGTAGTATCCAAAAACTGAATGCTTTCAAAAGAGTATACCAGGGAGAATTGCAAATCCTTATTTACAGCATTTAAGGACTTTTGGAAGTCAATCAGTTCAGGGACAGTACCTGTCCAGATGAGGAAGATGTCGTCTATGTAACGCCACCACCGCAGAACTTGTCGGAAGTGGTGGGAAACATAGACGACATCCTCCTCAAAGGCTCTCATAAATATATTAGCGTAAGTGGGCGCGGCATTCGAGCCCATCGCCACACCACGAACTTGTTTATAAAAGGTGTCCCGGAAAAGAAAATAATTCTCTTTCAAGATGATTTCCAATAAAGAAATAACAAACAGACAGGCAGGTGTAGACAATGAAGATAATTCAAGCATTTGTCCAACCGCCCTGATGCCTAAATCATGATTGATCGAAGTGTACAAAGAAACAACGTCAAAAGACGCTAGTATCATCTGATGTTCACCATACACATTAATGCTGTCAAGTTTATTTAAAAAATCAGTAGTGTCACGTATATAGGAAGAGGCACCTACAGCAAAAGAACGTAATATCTTATCCAGAAAAATAGCTATCCTACAAAAAATTGAGTCTGAGCCCGCAACAATCGGACGTCCGGGAGGGTCCGTTAAGGACTTGTGCACCTTCGGCAGCACATAGATGACCGGAGTCACCGGATGTGCGACCGTGAGGTACTGACACAGATCCTCATCGATCACTCCCGCCGTTTTGCCTCCATTAAACATTGTTGAATAATACGGGCTATCTGAAACTTAGGGTCAGAATTCAAAACTGCATACACTTCATTGTCAGCAAGCTGTCTCATTATTTCTGTGACATATTTATGGGTGTCAAGAATCACCACCGCTCCCCCTTTATCGGCAGGTTTAACCGTTATGGAGGAATTCTCCCGTAGTTGTTTCAGTGCTGCAATCTCCTCTGTAGTACAGTTAGGGTGTTTAAAGTTATGTTCAGCTGTTTCCTTATATTTAAGTATATCAGACTTGACTGCAGCAATGAAAGTCTCCACAGCAGGTTCATTAATAACAGGTGAAAAAAGACTAGGATTAGACAGACCAAGAGAGCGCAGTGTGATTTCACTGTCCTGCGGCCCCTTGGTCTGTGTTTTTCCCTGAAACAATACTTTCAACTTAATAGACCGAAAAAAGGCAGCTAAATCACAATCAAGCTGAAACCAGTCCATATGTGCAGTAGGGCAAAAAGATAAACCCTTAGAGAGTACACTCACTTGTGCAGTTGTTAACGTGGTGGAAGATAAGTTGATCACAGTCATTTTTTCTTTAATGGTTGTATTTTGTTCTGTGACCGGGTCTTGTTGGTGCGTGGACGGCCTGTTCCTTCTGTATCGCCTACCACCCCGTCTGGTTCGATGTCGTTTTTTAATGGAGTCGGTCTCTGCCCTAAAAAAGGTGAGGAAACAGAGGATGGTTGTGGTGTTCTTTTCCTTCTTCTCCCATCATTTTGGGGGACGCTGAAATGATCAGATTGCCAGACATAGATACGGCCCTTTTTATAGTCATCCATGTCTCTGTTCCACTTTGAACGTTTAACCTCCTCAGATTCACCTTTAAACTTAGAGAGATAACTAGTATGGTTCTCCTTGAATGTCCCAAATTCATCCACAGGCAAAATATTCTGTAAAGACTGTTCAGTGTCAATCAAGTCCTGATTCAATGAAGCAAGTTCTTGTTGGAGAAACTCAATATTGAGCAAAATAAAGTCCAAAGAGTAACGATTGGATAATGTCTCAAATTTCTTACAAAAAATTGAATCATTAGCAAATAGATTAGGGCGGAGATGGGATCTCATACCACGTGGAATGCGTTGTGCCTTGAAGTATTCTCCCAAGGTAATCATATGCAGTTGTAAAGCAGTGACTTTTCTGGACAAAAATTCATATTTCTTTTTAGTTCCTTACTGGATGGAGTACTCAAGAAAGTGATGTCCCCCTCGATGGATCGGAGAATCCGCTCAGCATCGTCCTGGGAATAAGTTGAACCACATGGGAACGCCATGTTGCCAAAAAAAAGGGAAAAAAAAGAAAAAAAGAGAAAAAGAAGGGCGTGCTATGCCAACAAGCCTATAGCATACAAAGTGAAAAAAGATGGCAGCACCGCATGAACATCAATGTACAAATGTGGGTGCAATGTCCAAGGATCAAGCCAAAAATCCACATATAAAAAAAGAAAAAGGACAGCACTCCACTAATAAAAGTGAGTTATTTATTTACCCATATGGTGCAAAAAAAACGCGACGTTTCGGCTCGACAATAGAGCCTTTCTCAAGCATAAAACACTGGTGAATACTGACAATATATATATATAGGTAAGTTCAACCAATCACAGCACAGCAATTAGTCACAGGTGAAAATTAATTAATGTGTAAACAAAGCTTCATACTCATATAAATAAAGTGCATCGTGCATAATCATATAAAAAACAACAATGAATCAATAGGTAAATATCTGATACATCAGAATGTGAGTACTGACGTACATGATCGTGAAAAAATAAAGTTCATATCATAGTCATCATGTGCAAAGTGCTACCTTGTGAATAAAGTTCCTTATCATTATAATTAAAAACATCTGTGGGGACGGGTCATGGAGAAAGATTATACACATACCCCCTGTAGTCCGACATGAGAGCACGAGCAAACCAATGACATCATCAGTATAGGCCGCGGTCAGCAGCTGATGACACAAAACCAAGACATGCGCAGTGGCATAGTGTATCCAGGCGCAACCATCTTGGATGCTGGAAATGTAACCGGGTCGTTAGCGCATGCGTACACAACCTTCTGCGTGTCAAGTGGCCATCGGAAGTGTGGGCAGCCGTGAATGTGGGATGAATGTACCGGACCTGGAGAAGATACTACGCATACCCCAATGTGATGAACAACACGAATATCAGCAACCTTGACAATAGAATTGAATTTGCTCATATTAGGAAGTTTTTTTTCCGGTGTTCGTTGCATGCATTACAAGTTAGGGTGAATAGTGTCTGTGGCTGGAAGTATTCATTTAGGAGATCCCTTATTAAGGGTAATTGCAGTGCCTGTGGATTTTGACCACATACATGGACAGCAATTGACATTGATATGTTTTTTGCTGTTATGTATATATGTGGTCGCTTGGGGGTTTCATGTGCCTGACGGTTCATGTCCCCCTATTCTGCTTCTGGCACCTTGCCCTCATGTGTATTGCTTTTATTCACGGCTGCCCACACTTCCGATGGCCACTTGACACGCAGAAGGTTGTGTACGCATGCGCTAACGACCCGGTTACATTTCCAGCATCCAAGATGGTTGCGCCTGGATACACTATGCCACTGCGCATGTCTTGGTTTTGTGTCATCAGCTGCTGACCGCGGCCTATACTGATGATGTCATTGGTTTGCTCGTGCTCTCATGTCGGACTACAGGGGTATGTGTATAATCTTTCTCCATGACCCGTCCCCACAGATGTTTGTAATTATAATGATAAGGAACTTTATTCACAAGGTAGCACTTTGCACATGATGACTATGATATGAACTTTATTTTTCACGATCATGTACGTCAGTACTCACATTCTGATGTATCAGATATTTACCTATTGATTCATTGTTGTTTTTTATATGATTATGCACGATGCACTTTATTTATATGAGTATGAAGCTTTGTTTACACATTAATTAATTTTCACCTGTGACTAATTGCTGTGCTGTGATTGGTTGAACTTACCTATATATATATTGTCAGTATTCACCAGTGTTTTATGCTTGAGAAAGGCTCTATTGTCGAGCCGAAACGTCGCGTTTTTTTTGCACCATATGGGTAAATAAATAACTCACTTTTATTAGTGGAGTGCTGTCCTTTTTCTTTCTTTTTATATATATATATATATATATATATATATATATATACAGATTTTTTTAGTGAGCTCACCTCCAAAAAAACATAATGTTAATCAATCAAAAAGTTGTATGTACCCCAAAATGGTAGCAATAAAAACGTCATCTCATCCCGCAAAAAATGACAAGACCATAGCCAGAAATATAAAAAAAATTGCTCCATGAAAATTGCAACACAAAAACATGATTATTTTTTTCTAAAAATGCTCTTATTATGTAAATGTAAAAAAAAAAATATAGACATATTTGGTATCGCCGCATCTGTAAAAATTGGCTCTGCAAAAATACCACATGATCTACCCCATCAAGTGAATGGTGTAAAAAAAAAAATTATCCCAAACTGTTTTTTTTTAGTCACCTCACCTCACAAAAACACAATATCAATCAATCAAAAAGTCACATGTACACAAAATGGTAACAATAAAAACTACCGCTTGTCTCGCACAAAATAAGCCCTCACGCAGCGTATTCAACTAAAAATAAAAAAAGTTATTACTCTTAAAAACCATAACAGAAAATTCCATGTTAGAAAATGCAGATGCCGCTTCTTCCCATCTGAGCCCTGGCGTTTGCCCAAATAACAGTTTAAAACCACAATTTGGGTGTTACTTTATTCAGGAAAGTGGGTAGCAAATTGGGGGGTGGGGATATTCTCCTGTTATCTTTTATGAAAAAGAAAGTTTGGGCCTAAAGCACCATTTTCTTGTAAAAAAGAAAATGTAATTTTTCATTTTCACACCCAAATATAAGAAATTCTATGAAACAGCTGTTGAGTGAAGTGCTCGCTACACCCCTTAAAAATTCCTTGGGTGGTGTAGTTTACAAAATGTGGCCAGTTATTGGGGGTTTTCACTGTGGGTTTACCTCAGGGCCTCTTCAAATGCAACATGGTGCCCAAAGACTATTCCAGCAAAATCTGCCCTCCAAAAACCATATGGCGCTTCTTGCCTTCTGTGCCCTGTCGTGTGCCTTCACTTTCGGGAAGATCGAGGCTTTTCTGTGGGTCCGGTGTCAGACCTGGTCGGCATTGTAATGCGGTGTCTTGCTAAGTACCGATGTCGGCATACATTCTTGTCTAACCCGGAGGCGACTCTGCTCTGTCCGCTTCATAGTTCAGCGTCATGCGATTACCTGTTCGGTCTGAGCCCTGGTGCGCTGCTCGTAGCTCCGTACCTTTCCTCTGCCTGGTGAACTAGTGTTTACAGCTGTTGTTAGGTAGGCGCTCAGGGTATTGCAGTTGGAAAATGTACTATTCATTAGGTTCTGGCAAGAGTAATGCAAGCGAGGAGGGGGGGGTGAACTTTAGGGGCCATTATATGAAAATAGTAAATAAGAGGGATACTCAGCGGGGCATTAAATAAAAAAGTGGATATTGCTGGGGGGGGAAGGGGGGTTAATATATATATATATATGTAACAACAAGAGTGGTACACTTGTGTATTAGATAGCGTTGTTGCGCATAGTCTGTGCCGTGCTATTTACCTATTCCATGGCTACAGCATTCAGTCTGTTTATTACAGGGTAGTCTCACAAGGTGATCACGTAGCGGTACAGTATACTGTATACATTGAACATCAGCGTATTCGCACTCCAGTAGGGCAAAAACTTGGGATCTTCATATAGGTGTGTGGTACCACGATAGCATCACACGTGTTTTGCTCCTTGCTGGCAAGTTAATAGTGATTCTTTGCTTAGGGAGCACCTCTGTATATTACAGAAGCCCGCCTACGTTAGGATACGAGAGCATGTATAGTTGTTTCTTGGTTAGTTATTGGCTTTTCACCAGCTGGGGCTCACCACGTCACGCGGCGTTGGTTCTACTGGGTGAAGAGCAGTATCGACTTCATCAGTTACCAGTGCCCTACCATCCTGTCACGACTTACAGGATCGACATTCGATACACGTATTCATATTAACTACGTTTGATTTAGGGTAATTGTACATTAGAGTAGATTGAATTGACTCATAGCATATCCTGAGGCATTACCATGTCTGTCATGTCTACAGACTCAAATTTAAATCTTGTCACGACTACAGGTTGCATATTAATGACTGTCACGTCTACAGTCCCATATAAGTCCTGTCACATCTACAGGCCAAGTTTGGCACATCTGCCACGA
Organism: Bufotes viridis; assembly: GCA_033119425.1. Classification (NCBI taxonomy): domain Eukaryota; kingdom Metazoa; phylum Chordata; class Amphibia; order Anura; family Bufonidae; genus Bufotes; species Bufotes viridis. The sequence continues at coordinate 274,762,937 of CM065591.1, forward strand.
CCACAGATTTGTTTAAGTCCTGTCACGTCTACAGGCATGGGTGCTCCAATTTGTCACGATTACAGATACGATTTAAGTCTTGTCACAACATCAGGCTCTTACGAACTAGTCCGTCAGACCAAATTTAGCAATGGAAGCAAGGGGGTTATCTCCAATGTCAGGCCACGGTAGTATTTCACCACCGCATATCATGTGCAACAAGTGTGCTGGGGCAGTAGTTGGTTCATCACAGACCATCAGTTGGATTGCAGTAACATGGGTGCTATTCTGGTGTTGGGCAGCATGTAACCATGGTCTGCACCCAAATATTAAAAATTGTAATTCTCTTAGTAGGTATGTCTCTGGAGTACGCCGAGGACACATCCTCATCCCGCGGGAGTATGGTTTTGCAATACGACAGAGGCTCAATCACGTCACTGAGATCATGGACTGTTCCCAAATTGACGGCCGAGTTGTTGCGAAGAGGGATTCCGTGTCCAGCATCAGCTAGTAAAGCGGAACTTTTCCTCTCCTCTGCGAAAATACAGCTGCTTCAAATCAGGAACCCGTCGGATTGGATACGATACAGACATCACTCACCCAGTTACATGCGGCCATTAATACATGACATCCTCTATGGCAGATTTCCAGGCTAGGCTGGAGACAGTTGAAACCAGCTCAGCAGTATCTGGCTTGGCATCCCAGAGACCAGCCGCATCTACCAGTACACAGTCCAACGTTTCTGGTGTGTCGGGTTCTACTCCCTCTATTGCACCTTTTCATTTTATCCCAGCAAATATTCTTCAGGATATCCTCGAAGGCAAAGACGTAAATCTAGCCCCAGATAACAAAACAATTACATGTGGGGAGGTATCAGTGGTCAAAAGATGTAAGACTTAATAGGAAACTCAGCATAGCAAAATTCGTACTGGCCTTTAGCCTTTATCGCGATGTTATTTGCACTTTGAGCCCGCATAGAAGGTAAGAATTGTACCTATACTTGTATAAAGTGGTAGAGTTAGGTCATAAGTATGGAGGAACAGCTTTCTATGACTACCACCGTTCATTTTCAGCCAAAGCTGCAGCCGCGCTTGCACAATTTCAACATACGATTGACTGGTCGAACCTTGATACTGAACTGTTCTGTCGACATTTTGCGGGTCTCAAAGCTCTGTCATGTTCATTGTGTAATTCATATTCTCATATGGCAGAATTGTGCTCCAATATTAATAACCCCACAGAAACAACCTTACCCAGGAGTTCCCCCACCCTTTCAACTAGCAGAACCGCGTTGGGGTTAGACAAGTTGGGTCGGCCCAACAAATACTTAAGAAAATCATAAATTTGCAATAATTTCAATTATGCTGCATGTCATTATAGCCAATGCAGATTGTAACATTTATGTGCAATCTGTTTCAGGGCCCATCCTCGTATCACATGCCCACAAAAAGGTAACAACCCCGCATGACTAAGCATAGTTAACATAGATCTCTTGAGCATATTATTGGATGGCCACCCGGAGCCTTCCCGTGTCCAATATGTACTCAACAGTCTAGCTGAAGGTTTTCACGCAGGTTTGCTGGCCCTGGATGGCCACCCGGAGCCTGCCCGTGTCCAATATGTCTAGCTATAAGTTTTCACACAGGGTTGCTGGCCCTTCCACAGTCAAATTATGAGTGCAAAAATGTATTATCAGCAGTCAAAGATCCCGAGGCAATAACAGCTGATACAGTCAGAATTAGATCGAGGCTACCTGATCGAACCATTCTCGCAACCTCCATATGACAATTGGAGAGTGAACCCTGTAGGAGTTGTAACCAGCAAATTCAATAATAAAAAGAGATTAATGTACGAATTGTCAGTCCCCCATTTTCGTTGCAAATCCAAAGTTTAAACTCACTTATTCCATCTGCAGAATTTTATATGAAATATACATCTATTTATGAAGCCATACAGGTGATACTTAGTCTTGGGCAAGGCACTTGGTTGTCGAAAGTGGACATAACAGACGCTTTAAAACTACTCCCAATTCAAACTCAATTGTGGCAGTGGCATGGCATTAGGTGGCTGAGGTATTATTATTTTACAAACAAACTCACATTTGGGTTAAAGTCCAGCCTTTGGATCTTCGACCAATTCGCCAGCATCCTTCATTGGGTTCTGGAAAATACCTTTAGTTTCACCCATGTAATTCACTACCTAGATGACTTCCTACTGATAGAACTCCGACAGTTGCACCCCAGGATTTATAAGTATTATAGACAGTTTTTCAGGATCTGATAGGTGTGATAGGATGATAATAAAAGATGACTAGATGCATCAGCTTGGATTAAATCTTTTCTGGCGCCAGGAGAGTGAATGACCATATCAGACACGACACATATGATGATCAAAATCACTCTGTTTATTAATAATAAGGTTCCAGTTTATATAGGACATTATATGCCCTTTTATTATTCAATCATCTTTTTCTAAGCAATATAGCTTCCAATCATAATGAGACACATACTGTTATACAACATACTTTCCCCAGTTACATCCTGGCCTTCATGCTCCACGTACTAGCTGACACGGACAAGATAAGGAATTCCGGTTAGATACTCGGCTCCCCAAAACATTCTGGTTATGACAGAATGTTCTTACACAAAGTTCAAGACAGCATATTCCTTCAATCCCCTCTTAGAACCTTTTATTCATATTATATGGTTCTCCTTGCCCCTCTTTTGCCTATAAGTTCCTAGGTATTCCATATAAGCCTCTGGGGTATATTCTTCAGGTCTTGGTGGGTTATTGTTCATCTCACCTTTGAGCACTGGAGTGTAATAAGACGTCGAGCGCATCCTCTTTTCAGTGAAACTTTGACATGTGGAAAGAAGCGAGGGTACACATTGTACACAGCAACATAAGCATATCATTATAGCAATGATAGCAAATACCACTCCTAATACATATCGGAGTTGACCAAAGTCAGGTATCCAGCTAAAAAGCCAATCCCACAATCCTTGATTAGCATCTTGTTTTATGTGTTTTATCATTTCTTGTAATTGGCCTATATTATCCTTTATCCCTTGGGAATGATCTGACAAATTAAAACAGCATATACCTGAAAAAGCAGAGCACCCTATACCATGTTGTAATAGCAGATAATCAATGGTTGCCCAATTCTGTAGAATTGCCTTCTTATATGACTGCATATCTAGCAATATGTCCTGCAAGATTGCACTAGTGAGATTTATTTATTTTACCATAAAGCAAGCAAGCCTAGAGATTGTCTTGTGGTTATATGCAGCTAACCCTGGTACTCCTACCATTGATATTGCCAGGCTTAACTACTCTGTTTCTGAGAGAAGGTTCACATTATAATTACAATCTTCCGGTAACTGCACAGAAGCTTCTCGTGTATAACATGTTCTTGTTGCAGGAAGTAATGGTATCATTGCTAATGTTAACCTGGCTATCGTGTAGGGACCATCTGTAATGTTTGCTGGTATGTACGTGTAACTAAAGTTTCCGCATGCTAACACCCATCCTGTTGGAAGGGGGACATGTTTGTCTAAGGATGGCACTATCTTTGTGATATTACATTGCATATTTCTTCGTGATATCATCTTTTTGCAACTACAGTCATGGTCAAAAGTTTTGAGAATTACATAAATATTGGAAATTGGAAAAGTTGCTGCTTAAGTTTTTATACTAGCAATTTGCATATACTCCAGAATGTTATGAAGAGTGATCAGATGAATTGCATAGTCCTTCTTTGCCATGAAAATTAACTTAATCCCAAAAAAAAAACCTTTCCACTGCATTTCATTGCTGTCATTAAAGGACCTGCTGAGATCATTTCAGTAATCGCCTTGTTAACTCAGGTGAGAATGTTGACGAGCACAAGGCTGGAGATCATTATGTCAGGCTGATTGTGTTAAAATGGCAGACTTGACATGTTAAAAGGAGGGTGATGCTTGAAATCATTTTTCTTCCATTGTTAACCACGGTGACCTGCAAAGAAACGTGTGCAGCCATCATTGCATTGCATAAAAATTGCTTCACAGGCTAGGATATTGTGGCTACTAAGATTGCACCTCAACCAACAATTTATAGGATCATCAAGAACTTCAAGGAAAGAGGTTCAATTCTTGTTAAGAAGGCTTCAGGGCGTCCAAGAAAGTCCAGCAAGTGCCAGGATCGTCTCCTAAAGAGGATTCAGCTGCGGGATCGGAGGGCCACCAGTGCAGAGCTTGCTCAGAAATGGCAGCAGGCAGGTGTGAGCGCATCTGCACGCACAGTGAGGCGAAGACTTTTGGAAGATGGTCTAGTGTCAAGAAGGGCAGCAAAGAAGCCACTTCTCTACAAAAAAAACATTAGGGACAGATTGATCTTCTGCAGAAAGTATGGTGAATGGACTGCTGAGGACTGGGGCAAAGTCATATTCTCCGATGAAGCCTCTTTCCGATTGTTTGGGGCATCAGGAAAAAGGCTTGTCCGGAGAAGAAAGGGTGAGCGCTACCATCAGTCCTGTGTCATGCCAACAGTAAAGCATCCTGAGACCATTCATGTGTGGGGTTGCTTCTTATCCAAGGGAGTGGGCTCACTCACAATTTTGCCCAAAAACACAGCCATGAATAAAGAATGGTACCAAAACACCCTCCAACAGCAACTTCTTTCAACAATCCAACAACAGTTTGGTGAAGAACAATGCATTTTCCAGAACGATGGAGCACCATGCAATAAGGCAAAAGTGATAACTAAGTGGCTCGGGGACCAAAACGTTGACATTTTGGGTCCATGGCCTGGAAACTCCCCAGATCTTAATCCCATTGAGAACTTGTGGTCAATCCTCAAGAGGCGGGTAGACAAACAAAAACCCACTAATTCTGATAAACTCCAAGAAGTGATTATGAATAGTGTTGAGCGAACAGTTCGAGAATCGACATTTTCAAAAAACTTCGGGTTCGGGTCCGGTGTTCGTCGATTACTTCCCGCTTTCTGAAGGGCTGCACAGCAGCCAATCAGCTAGCGTTTTACTTCTTACCCTAAGAGCCCATCACAGCCATGCCTACTAATGGCATGGCTGTGAATGGCCAAGTGCAGCATGTGACCCAGCCTCTATTTAAGCTGGAGTCACATAGCGCCGCACGTCACACTGCTCTGATTAGTGTAGGGAGAGGACGCAGCTTCTGTGAGGGCGAGATAGGCAGGGATAAAGAAGTGAATGATCTACCTTTCTACACCTGTGCATCAGAACAACTCAGCTGAGCTGTTCACTGAAAGTCACTATTTTGTTGAGACTGGCCAGAGCGATTTTTACTGGCACATGTAACTGGGCTGACCGGCGGTGGCCATTTTGGGACTTGTGGTGCGCCAGCACAAGCTGCCACAGAGTCTAAACCAAAGCTCCAAGAAGTGAAAAATCTACACCTGTGAATCAGAACAACAGCGATTCAGCTGCTCAGTCAAAGTCAAAATTTTTTTCTGGCTGGGCAGACCGTTTTCTGGCACATGTTACTGGGCTGATAGGCGGCAGCCATTTTGGGACTTGTGGTGCTACAGCAAAAGCTGCCACAACGTCCATTAATCTCATGTAATAGTCGATTTTTCATAGATATACTACATCAGGGGTTTGGCTGTGCTTGTGTCACCCTACTAGCTGCAAAGATATTTAATATATCAGTGGTGAAACTGAAAGTAACCCACTTGGATAGCAAATCCCATGAATGTGCTGTTCCAGCTAGGCTAGCCAGTGCCACTACAGCCAAGTCCAATACTGTCAGCCAGAAATATTATTTTTTTATGTGCCAGAAATATAAATTAAAAAAGCTTTCACCGTAATAATAAAATTATTCTGGTGTTAGACCAGAAAGAAGCACTCCTGTTGTAATTAATACTGTAAAAAGGCTTAGGCAATATTTCTCCCAGTGTGGGAAATGTATCTAGCAAAACTAGCATTTTAAAAATTCCGGTGTTCTGAAATACCAGCAGTCCTCTTGTAATTAATACCGCAAAAAGGCATTATATCGTCCAGTGTTGTAATTTTGGTGAAAAAAAGGCCAATTTAATCAATCTGGTGTTAGTTACACCAGAAACAGTAGGCCTCACGTTTTACTCCTGTAAAAGGAATTATATCTCCCCGTGTGGGAATCTATGTACCAAAACTAGCATTTTAAAAATTCTGGTGTCCAATTTGCAGCAGTTTTCTTGTAATTAATACCTGAAAAGGGCATTACATTGTCCAGTGTTGTAATTTTGGTGAAAAAAAGGCCAATTTAATCAATCTGGTGTTAGTTACACCAGAAACAGTAGGCAGCACGTTTTTACTCCTGTAAAAAGGAATTAATACCGGAAAAAGGCATTACATTGTCCAGTGTTGTAATTTTGGTGAAAAAAAGGCCAATTTAATCAATCTGGTGTTAGTAACACCAGAAACAGTAGGCCTCACGTTTTTACTCCTGTAAAAAGGAATTATATCTCCCTGTGTGGGAACCTATGTACCAAAACTAGCATTTTAAAAATTCTGGTGTCCAATTTGCAGCAGTTTTCTTGTAATTAATACCGGAAAAAGGAATTATATCTTCCAGTGTGGGAATTTATGTACACAAACTAGCATTTTAAAAATTCTGGTGTCCAATTAGCAGCAGTCTTCTTGTAATTAATACCTGAAAAAGGCATTACATTGTCCAGTGTTGTAATTTTGGTGAAAAAAGGCCAATTTAATCAATCTGGTGTTAGGTACACCAGAAACAGTAGGCCTCACGTTTTTACTCCTGTAAAAAGGAATTAATACCGGAAAAAGGCATTACATTGTCCAGTGTTGTAATTTTGGTGAAAAAAAGGCCAATTTAATCAATCTGGTGTTAGTTACACCAGAAACAGTAGGCCTCACGTTTTTACTCCTGTAAAAAGGAATTCATACCGGAAAAAGGCATTACATTGTCCAGTGTTGTAATTTTGGTGAAAAAAAGGCCAATTTAATCAATCTGGTGTTAGTTACACCAGAAACAGTAGGCAGCATGTTTTTACTCCTGTAAAAAGGAATTCATACCGGAAAAAGGCATTACATTGTCCAGTGTTGTAATTTTGGTGAAAAAAAGGCCAATTTAATCAATCTGGTGTTAGTAACACCAGAAACAGTAGACCTCACGTTTTTACTCCTGTAAAAAGGAATTATATCTCCCTGTGTGGGAATCTATGTACCAAAACTAGCATTTTAAAAATTCTGGTGTCCAATTAGCAGCAGTCTTCTTGTAATTAATACCTGAAAAAGGCATTACATTGTCCAGTGTTGTAATTTTGGTGAAAAAAAGGCCAATTTAATCAATCTGGTGTTAGGTACACCAGAAACAGTAGGCCTCACGTTTTTACTCCTGTAAAAAGGAATTAATACCGGAAAAAGGCATTACATTGTCCAGTGTTGTAATTTTGGTGAAAAAAAGGCCAATTTAATCAATCTGGTGTTAGTTACACCAGAAACAGTAGGCAGCACGTTTTACTCCTGTAAAAGGAATTAATATCGGAAAAAGGCATTACATTGTCCAGTGTTGTAATTTTGGTGAAAAAAGGCCAATTTAATCAATCTGGTGTTAGTTACACCAGAAACAGTAGGCCTCACGTTTTTACTCCTGTAAAAGGAATTAATACCGGAAAAAGGCATTACATTGTCCAGTGTTGTAATTTTGGTGAAAAAAGGCCAATTTAATCAATCTGGTGTTAGTAACACCAGAAACAGTAGGCCTCACGTTTTACTCCTGTAAAAGGAATTAATACCGGAAAAGGCATTACATTGTCCAGTGTTGTAATTTTGGTGAAAAAAAGGCCAATTTAATCAATCTGGTGTTAGGTACACCAGAAACAGTAGGCCTCACGTTTTACTCCTGTAAAAGGAATTAATACCGGAAAAAGGCATTACATTGTCCAGTGTTGTAATTTTGGTGAAAAAAAGGCCAATTTAATCAATCTGGTGTTAGTTACACCAGAAACAGTAGGCAGCATGTTTTACTCCTGTAAAGGAATTAATACCGGAAAAAGGCATTACATTGTCCAGTGTTGTAATTTTGGTGAAAAAAAGGCCAATTTAATCAATCTGGTGTTAGTTACACCAGAAACAGTAGGCCGCACGTTTTACTCCTGTAAAAGGAATTATATCTCCCGTGTGGGAATCTATGTACCAAAACTAGCATTTTAAAAATTCTGGTGTCCAATTTGCAGCAGTTTTCTTGTAATTAATACCGGAAAAAGGAATTATATCTTCCAGTGTGGGAATTTTGGGGCTAAAAAATAATATATTTTATTGTGAGTGCGAGTTGAATCGCAACAATGAGGAAACATTCTATTAAGGGACGAGGACGCGGTCGTGGTGGTGTCCGTGGAGCCTCTGTTGCTGGCAGAGGGCGTGGCCGTTCGGCCTCAGGCGCACAAAGTAGTGAACCAACTCCCTCAAGTAGCCGGCAGAATTTACAGCGATATTTGGTGGGGCCCAATGCCGTTATGAGGATGGTAAGGCCTGAGCAGGTACAGGCATTAGTCGATTGGGTGGCCGACAGTGCTTCCAGCACGTTCACCACATTGTCTTCCGCCCAGTCTTCTGCGGAAGCGCACAGGTGGCACCTGAAAACCAAGCCCATCAGTCTGTCACATCACCCCCATGCATATCAGGAAACTGGCTGAGCCTCAAGTTATGCAGCAGTCTCTTATTCTGTTTGAAGACTCTGCTCCCACGGTTTCCAGGGGCGTCCACCTAGCCCTTCCCCAGCGGTGGAAGACATTCCATGCACTGACGCACAACCACTTATGTATCCAGATGATGAGGACATGGGAATACCACCACAGCAGAGTGACCGAGTCTCTGATGATGACGAAACACTGGTGCCCACTGCCGCGTCTTATTGCAGTGTGCAGACTGAACAGGAGGAGGTCAGGGAGGAAGACTGGGTGGAAGACGATGCAGAGGACGATGAGGTCTTAGACCCCACATGGACTGAAGGTCGTGCCGCTGACTTAAATAGTTCAGAGGAAGAGGCAGTGGTGAGACCGAGACAACAGCGAAGCCAAAGAGGGAGCAGGGGCAAAAGCAGAACAGCCGCCGTCCAGAGAGTTCGCCTGCTATTGGCCAGCGCCAACAGGGACCCAGCACCCCAAAGGCATCTTCAAGGAGTTCCCTGGCATGGCACTTCTTCAAACAATGTGCTGAGGACAAGACCAGAGTGGTTTGCACGCTGTGCCATCAGACCCTGAGGCGAGGCATTAACGTTCTTAACCTGAGCACCACCTGCATGATCAGGCATCTACATGCAAAGCATGAACTGCAGTGGAGTACACACCTTAAAAACAAGGAACCCGCTCAGGCTCCCCCTGCTCCCTCTACCGCTGCTGCCTCGGCTTCCGCCTCGAGAGGAATGTTGCCACCTGCCGAGCAGCAAACAGAGGATGTGCCACCGACCACCACCACCAGCCACCGTCACCTAGCGTCTCCACTATTTCACACAGCAGCGTTCAGCTCTCCATCTCTCAAACCTTTGAGAGGAAGCGCAAATTCCCACCTAGTCACCCTCGAGGCCCTTGGCCTGAATGCCAGCATTTCTAAACTACTGGCCTTTGAAATGCTGTCATTCCGGCTGGTGGACACAGACAGCTTCAAACAGCTGATGGCCATGGCTGTCCCCCAGTATGTGGTTCCCAGCCGCCACTACTTCTCCAAGACAGCCGTGCCTTCCCTGCACATGCAAGTGTCCGATAAAATCAAGTGTGCACTGCGCAACGCCATTTGTGGCAAGGTCCACCTAACCACAGATACGTGGACCAGTAAGCACGGCCAGGGACGCTATATCTCCCTAACTGCACACTGGGTAAATGTAGTGGCGGCTGGGCCCCAGGCGGAGAGTTCCTTGGCGCACGTCCTTCCGCCGCCAAGGATCACAGGGCATCATTCTTTGCCTCCTGTAGCCTCCTCCTCCTACTCGGCTCCTCCTCCTCCTCCTCTGCTTCCACCAGCTCATCCAGTCAGCCACACACCTTCACCACCAACTTCAGCACAGCCCGGGGTAAGCGTCAGCAGGCCATTCTGAAACTCATATGTTTGGGGGACAGGCCCCACACCGCGCAGGAGTTGTGGCGGGGTATTGAACAACAGACCGACCAGTGGTTGCTGCCGGTGGGCCTCAAGCCCGGCCTGGTGGTGTGCGATAATGGGCGAAATCTCGTGGCAGCTCTGGGACTAGCCGGTTTGGCGCACATCCCTTGCCTGGCGCATGTGCTGAATTTGGTGGTGCAAAAGTTCATTCACAACTACCCAGACATGTCAGAGCTGCTGCATAAAGTGCGGGCCGTCTGTGCGCGCTTCCGGCGTTCACATCCTGCCGCTGCTCGCCTGTCAGCGCTACAGCGGAACTCGGCCTTCCCGCTCACCGCCTAATATGCGACGTGCCCACCCGGTGGAACTCCACCTTGCACATGCTGGAGAGACTGTGCGAGCAGCAGCAGGCCATAGTGGAGTTTCAGCTGCAGCACGCACGGGTCAGTCGCACTGCGGAACAGCACCACTTCACCACCAATGATTGGGCCTCCATGCGAGACCTGTGTGCCCTGTTGCGCTGTTTAGAGTACGCCACCAACATGGCCAGTGGCGATGCCACTGTTATCAGCGTGACAATACCAATTCTATGTCTCCTAGAGAAAACGCTTAGGGCGATGATGGAAGAGGAGGTGGGCCAGGGCCAGGAGGAGGAGGAGGAGGATGACGGGTCGTTTTTAGCACTTTCAGGCCAGTCTGTTAGAAGTGGCTCAGAGGGAGGTTTTTGCAACAGCAGAGGGCAGGTACAAATGTGGCCAGCCAGGGACCACTACTGGAGGGCGAGGAGGATGAGGAGGAGGTGGAGGAGGATGAGGATGAAGCAGGTTCACAGCGGGGTGGCACCCAGCACAGCGCAGGCACATCCCTGGTGCGTGGCTGGGGGATACAGAGGATGATGACGATCGCCTCCCACAGAGGACAGCTTGTCCTTACCTCTGGGGAGCCTGGCACACATGAGCGATTACATGCTGCAGTGCCTGCGCAGCGACAGCAGAGTTGCCCACATTTTAACGTGTGCTGACTACTGGGTGGCCACCCTGCTGGATCCACGGTACAAAGACAATGTGCCCACTTTACTTCCTGCACTGGAGCGTGATAGGAAGATGCGTGAGTACAAGCGCACGCTGGTAGGCGCGCTCCTGAGAGCATTCCCAACTGTCACAGGGAACAGGTGGAAGGCCAAGGCCAAGGCAGAGGAGGAGCTAGAGGTCGCCCACGCAGCAGTGTCACGGCCAGCTCCTCTGAGGGCAGGGTTAGCATGGCAGAAATGTGGAAAAGTTTTGTCTCCACGCCACAGCTAACTGCCCCACCACCTGATACGGAACGTGTTAGCAGGAGGCAACATTTCACTAACATGGTTGAACAGTGCGTCTGCACACAACTCCACGTACTGACGGATGGTTCGGCCCCATTCAACTTCTGGGTTTCCAAATTGTCCACGTGGCCAGAATTAGCATGTTATGCCTTGGAGGTGCTGTCCTGCCCGGCGGCCAGCGTTTTATCTGAGCGTGTATTCAGCACGGCAGGGGCGTCGTTACTGACAAACGCGGCCGCCTGTCCGCAGCCAACGTGGACAAGCTGGCGTTTATAAAAATGAACCAGGCATGGATCCCACAAGACCTGACCCTCCCTTGTGCAGAGTAGTCCTTAATAACTGCCTTAAACCATGTTGTCTTGTACTCCTGGCCACTTCTTCATTGAAAAATCAATTTTGAAATTAAGTAGGATCTTGGGGTGCAACCCAGAGTTGAATGAACCTTCCCTCTGTCTGGGTGCCGGGGCCAAAGTACATGAAAGTGTCCTTCTCCTGTGCTGGGTGATATGAATGTTATACTTGTGCTGTCTGACATGTCTCCTTTGTGTGGGTGCAGGGGGCCAAAGTCACTGAAGCGGCCTTCTCCTGTGGTGGGTGATCTAAATGCCTGATTCTCTGCTGTGGGACCTCTCTCCTCTTTCTGGGTGCAGGGGTCAAAGAAACAAAAGGTGGCCTACTCCTGTGGTGGTTGACATGATGCCTGATTCTCTGCTGTGGGACCTCTCTCCTCCGTGTGGCTGCAGGGGTCAAGGTCTCTAAAAGTGCCCTTCTCCTGTGGTGGTTGATGTAAAACTGATGCTTGTGCTATCTGACCTGTCTCCTCTGTGTGTCGGTGCTAAGGCCTAAGTCACTGAAAGCGGCCTTCTCCTGTGCTGGCTGATATAAATGCCTGAATCTCTGCTGTGGGACCTCTCTCCTCCGTGTGGCTGCAGGGTCAAAGTCTCTAAAAGTGCCCTTCTCCTGTGGTGGTTGATGTAAAACTGATGCTTGTGCTATCTGACCTGTCTCCTCTGTGTCGGTGCTAAGGCCTAAGTCACTGAAAGCGGCCTTCTCCTGTGCTGGCTGATATAAATGCCTGAATCTCTGCTGTGGGACCTCTCTCCTCCGTGTGGCTGCAGGGGTCAAAGTCTCTAAAAGTGCCCTTCTCCTGTGGTGGTTGATGTAAAACTGATGCTTGTGCTATCTGACCTGTCTCCTCTGTGTCGGTGCTAAGGCCTAAGTAACTAAATGGTGGCCTTCTCCTGAGGTGGTTGATATGATGCCTGATTATGTGCTGTGGGACCTCTCTCCTCTTTCTGGGTGCAGGGGTCAAATTAACTAAAGGTGGCCTACTCCTGTGGTGGGTGATCTGTAAAACTGATGCTTGCGCTATCTGACCTGTCTCCTCTGTCTCGTTGCTAAGGCCTAACTCACTGAAAGTGGCCTTGTCATGTGCTGGGTGATATAAATGTTATACTTGTGCCATCTGACATGGTTGCCGGGGTCCCATTAAATGGTGGCCTACTCCTGTGGTGGGTGATCTAAATGCCTGATTCTCTGCTGTGAAACCTCTCTCCTCCGTCTGGGTGCAGGGGTCAAAGTCTCTCAAAGTGGCCTTCTCTTGTGCTGGGTGATGTAAAACTGATGCTTGTACCATCTGACATGGTTGCCGGGGTCCCATTAAATGATGGCCTACTCCTGTGGTGGGTGATCTAAATGCCTGATTCTCTGCTGTGAAACCTCTCTCCTCCGTCTGGGTGCAGGGGTCAAAGTCTCTAAAAGTGGCCTTCTCTTGTGCTGGGTGATGTAAAACTGATGCTTGTACCATCTGACATGGTTGCCGGGGTCCCATTAAATGGTGGCCTACTCCTGTAGTGGGTGATCTAAATGCCTGATTCTCTGCTGTGAAACCTCTCTCCTCCGTCTGGGTGCAGGGGTCAAAGTCTCTCAAAGTGGCCTTCTCTTGTGCTGGGTGATGTAAAACTGATGCTTGTACCATCTGACATGGTTGCGGGGTCCCATTAAATGGTGGCCTACTCCTGTGGTGGGTGATCTAAATGCCTGATTCTCTGCTGTGAAAACCTCTCTCCTCCGTCTGGGTGCAGGGTCAAAGTCTCTCAAAGTCGCCTTCTCCTGTGCTGGGTGATATAAACTGTTATACTTGTGCCATCTGACATGGTTGCCGGGGTCCCATTAAATGATGGCCTACTCCTGTGGTGGGTGATCTAAATGCCTGATTCTCTGCTGTGAAAACCTCTCTCCTCCATCTGGGTGCAGGGGTCAAAGTCTCTCAAAGTGGCCTTCTCTTGTGCTGGGTGATGTAAAACTGATGCTTGTACCATCTGACATGGTTGCCGGGGTCCCATTAAATGGTGGCCTACTCCTGTGGTGGGTGATCTAAATGCCTGATTCTCTGCTGTGAAAACCTCTCTCCTCCGTCTGGGTGCAGGGGTCAAAGTCTCTCAAAGTCGCCTTCTCTTGTGCTGGGTGATGTAAAACTGATGCTTGTGCCATCTGACATGGTTGCCGGGGTCCCATTAAATGGTGGCCTACTCCTGTGGTGGGTGATCTAAATGCCTGATTCTCTGCTGTGAAACCTCTCTCCTCCGTCTGGGTGCAGGGTCAAAGTCTCTCAAAGTGGCCTTCTCTTGTGCTGGGTGATGTAAAACTGATGCTTGTACCATCTGACATGGTTGCCGGGGTCCCATTAAATGGTGGCCTACTCCTGTGAGTGGGTGATCTAAATGCCTGATTCTCTGCTGTGAAAACCTCTCTCCTCCGTCTGGGTGCAGGGGTCAAAAGTCTCTCAAAGTCGCCTTCTCCTGTGCTGGGTGATGTAAATACTGATGCTTGTGCCATCTGACATGGTTGCCGGGGTCCCATTAAATGGTGGCCTACTCCTGTGAGTGGGTGATCTAAATGCCTGATTCTCTGCTGTGAAACCTCTCTCCTCCGTCTGGGTGCAGGGGTCAAAGTCTCTCAAAGTGGCCTTCTCTTGTGCTGGGTGATGTAAAACTGATGCTTGTGCCATCTGACATGGTTGCCGGGGTCCCATCTAAATGGTGGCCTACTCCTGTGAGTGGGTGATCTAAATGCCTGATTCTCTGCTGTGAAAACCTCTCTCCTCCGTCTGGGTGCAGGGGTCAAAGTCTCTAAAAGTCGCCTTCTCCTGTGCTGGGTGATGTAAAACTGATGCTTGTGCCATCTGACATGGTTGCCGGGGTCCCATTAAATGGTGGCCTACTCCTGTGGTGGGTGATCTAAATGCCTGATTCTCTGCTGTGAAACCTCTCTCCTCCGTCTGGGTGCAGGGGTCAAAGTCTCTCAAAGTGGCCTTCTCCTGTGCTGGGTGATGTAAAACTGATGCTTGTGCCATCTGACATGGTTGCCGGGGTCCCATTAAATGGTGGCCTACTCCTGTGGTGGGTGATCTAAATGCCTGATTCTCTGCTGTGAAAACCTCTCTCCTCCGTCTGGGTGCAGGGGTCAAAGTCTCTAAAAGTGGCCTTCTCTTGTGCTGGGTGATGTAAAACTGATGCTTGTGCCATCTGACATGGTTGCCGGGGTCCCATTACTAATGGTGGCCTACTCCTGTGGTGGGTGATCTAAATGCCTGATTATCTGCTGTGAAAACCTCTCTCCTCCGTCTGGGTGCAGGGTCAAAGTCTCTAAAGTGGCCTTCTCTTGTGCTGGGTGATGTAAAACTGATGCTTGTACCATCTGACATGGTTGCCGGGGTCCCATTAAATGGTGGCCTACTCCTGTGGTGGGTGATCTAAATGCCTGATTCTCTGCTGTGAAACCTCTCTCCTCCGTCTGGGTGCAGGGGTCAAAGTCTCTCAAAGTGGCCTTCTCTTGTGCTGGGTGATGTAAAACTGATGCTTGTACCATCTGACATGGTTGCCGGGTCCCATTAAATGGTGGCCTACTCCTGTGGTGGGTGATCTAAATGCCTGATTCTCTGCTGTGAAACCTCTCTCCTCCGTCTGGGTGCAGGGGTCAAAGTCTCTCAAAGTGGCCTTCTCTTGTGCTGGGTGATGTAAAACTGATGCTTGTACCATCTGACATGGTTGCCGGGGTCCCATTAAATGGTGGCCTACTCCTGTGGTGGGTGATCTAAATGCCTGATTCTCTGCTGTGAAACCTCTCTCCTCCGTCTGGGTGCAGGGGTCAAAGTCTCTCAAAGTGGCCTTCTCTTGTGCTGGGTGATGTAAAACTGATGCTTGTACCATCTGACATGGGTGCAGGGGTCACATTAACTAAATGGTGGCCTACTCCTGTGGTGGGTGATCTGAGTGCCTGATATATCTGCTGTGAAAACCTCTCTCCTCCGTCTGGGTGCAGGGGTCAAAGTCTCTCAAAGTGGCCTTCTCTTGTGCTGGGTGATGTAAAACTGATGCTTGTACCATCTGACATGGTTGCCGGGGTCCCATTAAATGGTGGCCTACTCCTGTGGTGGGTGATCTAAATGCCTGATTCTCTGCTGTGAAACCTCTCTCCTCCATCTGGGTGCAGGGGTCAAAGTCTCTAAAAGTGGCCTTCTCTTGTGCTGGGTGATGTAAAACTGATGCTTGTACCATCTGACATGGGTGCAGGGGTCACATTAACTAAATGGTGGCCTACTCCTGTGGTGGGTGATATGAGATGCCTGAATATGTGCTGTGAAAACCTCTCTCCTCCGTCTGGGTGCAGGGGTCAAAGTCTCTCAAAGTGGCCTTCTCTTGTGCTGGGTGATGTAAAACTGATGCTTGTACCATCTGACATGGTTGCCGGGGTCCCATTAAATGGTGGCCTACTCCTGTGGTGGGTGATCTAAATGCCTGATTCTCTGCTGTGAAACCTCTCTCCTCCGTCTGGGTGCAGGGGTCAAAGTCTCTAAAAGTGGCCTTCTCTTGTGCTGGGTGATGTAAAACTGATGCTTGTACCATTTGACATGGGTGCAGGGGTCAAATTAACTAAATGGTGGCCTACTCCTGTGGTGGGTGATATGAGGCCTTAATATGTGCTGTGAAAACCTCTCTCCTCCGTCTGGGTGCAGGGTCAAAGTCTCTAAAAGTGGCCTTCTCTGTGCTGGGTGATGTAAAACTGATGCTTGTGCCATCTGACATGGTTGCCGGGGTCCCATTAAATGGTGGCCTACTCCTGTGGTGGGTGAT
Source organism: Bufotes viridis (assembly GCA_033119425.1). Taxonomy (NCBI): domain Eukaryota; kingdom Metazoa; phylum Chordata; class Amphibia; order Anura; family Bufonidae; genus Bufotes; species Bufotes viridis. The sequence goes on from CM065591.1 coordinate 274,779,426, forward strand.
CTAAATGCCTGATTCTCTGCTGTGAAACCTATCTCCTCCGTCTGGGTGCAGGGGTCAAAGTCTCTAAAAGTGGCCTTCTCATGTGCTGGGTGAGGTAAAACTGTTGCTTGTACCATCTGACATGGGTACAGGGGTCAAATTAACTAAATGGTGGCCTACTCCTGTGGTGGGTGATATGAGGCCTTAATATGTGCTGTGAAAACCTCTCTCCTCCGTCTGGGTGCGGGGTCAAAGTCTCTAAAAGTGGCCTTCTCTTGTGCTGGGTGATGTAAAACTGATGCTTGTGCCATCTGACATGGTTGCCGGGGTCCCATTAAATGATGGCCTACTCCTGTGGTGGGTGATCTAAATGCCTGATTCTATGCTGTGAAACCTCTCTCCTCCGTCTGGGTGCAGGGGTCAAAGTCTCTCAAAGTCGCCTTCTCCTGTGCTGGGTGATGTAAAACTGATGCTTGTGCCATCTGACATGGTTGCCGGGGTCCCATTAAATGATGGCCTACTCCTGTGGTGGGTGATCTAAATGCCTGATTCTCTGCTGTGAAAACCTCTCTCCTCCGTCTGGGTGCAGGGGTCAAAGTCTCTCAAAGTCGCCTTCTCCTGTGCTGGGTGATCTAAATGCCTGATTCTCTGCTGTGGGACCATCTCCTCTTTCTGGGTGCAGGGTCAAAGAAACAAATGGTGGCCTACTCCTGTGGTGGTTGACATGATGCCTGATTCTCTGCTGTGGGACCTCTCTCCTCCGTGTGGCTGCAGGGGTCAAAGTCTCTAAAAGTGCCCTTCTCCTGTGGTGGTTGATGTAAAACTGATGCTTGTGCTATCTGACCTGTCATCGGTGCTGCCTAGTCTGTGTCGGTGCTAAGGCCTAAGTCACTGAAGCGGCCTTCTCCTGTGCTGGCTGATATAAATGCCTGAATCTCTGCTGTGGAACCTCTCTCCTCCGTCTGGCTGCAGGGGTCAAAGTCTCTAAAAGTGCCCTTCTCCTGTGGTGGTTGATGTAAAACTGATGCTTGTGCTATCTGACCTGTCTCCTCTGTGTCGGTGCTAAGGCCTAAGTCACTGAAAGCGCCTTCTCCTGTGCTGGCTGATATAAATGCCTGAATCTCTGCTGTGGGACCTCTCTCCTCCGTGTGGCTGCAGGGGTCAAAGTCTCTAAAAGTGCCCTTCTCCTGTGGTGGTTGATGTAAAACTGATGCTTGTGCTATCTGACCTGTCTCCTCTGTGTCGGTGCTAAGGCCTAAGTAACTAAATGGTGGCCTTCTCCTGAGGTGGTTGATATGATGCCTGATTATGTGCTGTGGGACCTCTCTCCTCTTTCTGGGTGCAGGGGTCAAATTAACTAAAGGTGGCCTACTCCTGTGGTGGGTGATCTGTAAAACTGATGCTTGCGCTATCTGACCTGTCTCCTCTGTCTCGTTGCTAAGGCCTAACTCACTGAAAGTGGCCTTGTCATGTGCTGGGTGATATAAATGTTATACTTGTGCCATCTGACATGGTTGCCGGGGTCCCATTAAATGGTGGCCTACTCCTGTGGTGGGTGATCTAAATGCCTGATTCTCTGCTGTGAAACCTCTCTCCTCCGTCTGGGTGCAGGGGTCAAAGTCTCTCAAAGTGGCCTTCTCTTGTGCTGGGTGATGTAAAACTGATGCTTGTACCATCTGACATGGTTGCCGGGGTCCCATTAAATGGTGGCCTACTCCTGTGGTGGGTGATCTAAATGCCTGATTCTCTGCTGTGAAACCTCTCTCCTCCGTCTGGGTGCAGGGGTCAAAGTCTCTAAAAGTGGCCTTCTCTTGTGCTGGGTGATGTAAAACTGATGCTTGTACCATCTGACATGGTTGCCGGGGTCCCATTAAATGGTGGCCTACTCCTGTGGTGGGTGATCTAAATGCCTGATTCTCTGCTGTGAAACCTCTCTCCTCCGTCTGGGTGCAGGGGTCAAAGTCTCTCAAAGTGGCCTTCTCTTGTGCTGGGTGATGTAAAACTGATGCTTGTACCATCTGACATGGTTGCCGGGGTCCCATTAAATGATGGCCTACTCCTGTGGTGGGTGATCTAAATGCCTGATTCTCTGCTGTGAAACCTCTCTCCTCCGTCTGGGTGCAGGGGTCAAAGTCTCTCAAAGTCGCCTTCTCTTGTGCTGGGTGATGTAAAACTGATGCTTGTACCATCTGACATGGTTGCCGGGGTCCCATTAACAAATGATGGCCTACTCCTGTGGTGGGTGATATGAGTGCCTGATTCTCTGCTGTGAAAACCTCTCTCCTCCGTCTGGGTGCAGGGGTCAAAGTCTCTCAAAGTCGCCTTCTCTTGTGCTGGGTGATGTAAAACTGATGCTTGTGACCATCTGACTTACTGGTTGCCGGGGTCCCAGTTAAATGGTGGCCTACTCCTGTGGTGGGTGATCTAAATGCCTGATTCTCTGCTGTGAAACCTCTCTCCTCCGTCTGGGTGCAGGGGTCAAAGTCTCTAAAAGTGGCCTTCTCCTGTGCTGGGTGATGTAAAACTGATGCTTGTGCCATCTGACTATGTGTCGGTGCTAGGGGTCACCGATTAACCTAAATGATGGCCTACTCCTGTGGTGGGTGATATAAATGCCTGAATCTCTGCTGTGAAAACCTCTCTCCTCCGTCTGGGTGCAGGGGTCAAAGTCTCTAAAAGTGCCCTTCTCCTGTGCTGGGTGATGTAAAACTGATGCTTGTGCCATCTGACATGTCTGCTCTGTGTCGGTGCTAAGGCCTAAGTCACTGAAAGCGGCCTTCTCCTGTGCTGGCTGATATAAATGCCTGAATCTCTGCTGTGGGACCTCTCTCCTCCGTGTGGCTGCAGGGGTCAAAGTCTCTAAAAGTGCCCTTCTCCTGTGGTGGTTGATGTAAAACTGATGCTTGTGCTATCTCACCTGTCTCCTCTGTGTCGGTGCTAAGGCCTAAGTAACTAAATGGTGGCCTTCTCCTGAGGTGGTTGATATGATGCCTGATTATGTGCTGCGGGACCTCTCTCCTCTTTTTGGGTGCAGGGGTCAAATTAACTAAAGGTGGCCTACTCCTGTGGTGGGTGATCTGTAAAACTGATGCTTGCGCTATCTGACCTGTCTCCTCTGTCTCGTTGCTAAGGCCTAACTCACTGAAAGTGGCCTTGTCATGTGCTGGGTGATATAAATGTTATACTTGTGCCATCTGACATGGTTGCCGGGGTCCCATTAAATGGTGGCCTACTCCTGTGGTGGGTGATCTAAATGCCTGATTCTCTGCTGTGAAACCTCTCTCCTCCGTCTGGGTGCAGGGGTCAAAGTCTCTCAAAGTGGCCTTCTCTTGTGCTGGGTGATGTAAAACTGATGCTTGTACCATCTGACATGGTTGCCGGGGTCCCATTAAATGATGGCCTACTCCTGTGGTGGGTGATCTAAATGCCTGATTCTCTGCTGTGAAACCTCTCTCCTCTGTCTGGGTGCAGGGGTCAAAGTCTCTAAAAGTGGCCTTCTCTTGTGCTGGGTGATGTAAAACTGATGCTTGTACCATCTGACATGGTTGCCGGGGTCCCATTAAATGGTGGCCTACTCCTGTGGTGGGTGATCTAAATGCCTGATTCTCTGCTGTGAAACCTCTCTCCTCCGTCTGGGTGCAGGGGTCAAAGTCTCTCAAAGTGGCCTTCTCTTGTGCTGGGTGATGTAAAACTGATGCTTGTACCATCTGACATGGTTGCCGGGGTCCCATTAAATGGTGGCCTACTCCTGTGGTGGGTGATCTAAATGCCTGATTCTCTGCTGTGAAACCTCTCTCCTCCGTCTGGGTGCAGGGGTCAAAGTCTCTAAAAGTGGCCTTCTCTTGTGCTGGGTGATGTAAAACTGATGCTTGTACCATCTGACATGGGTGCAGGGGTCCAATTAACTAAATGATGGCCTACTCCTGTGGTGGGTGATATGAGTGCCTTAATATGTGCTGTGAAACCTCTCTCCTCCGTCTGGGTGCAGGGGTCAAAGTCTCTCAAAGTGGCCTTCTCTTGTGCTGGGTGATGTAAAACTGATGCTTGTACCATCTGACATGGTTGCCGGGGTCCCATTAAATGGTGGCCTACTCCTGTGGTGGGTGATCTAAATGCCTGATTCTCTGCTGTGAAACCTCTCTCCTCCGTCTGGGTGCAGGGGTCAAAGTCTCTAAAAGTGGCCTTCTCTTGTGCTGGGTGATGTAAAACTGATGCTTGTACCATCTGACATGGGTGCAGGGGTCAAATTAACTAAATGATGGCCTACTCCTGTGGTGGGTGATATGAGGCCTTAATATGTGCTGTGAAAACCTCTCTCCTCCGTCTGGGTGCAGGGGTCAAAGTCTCTCAAAGTGGCCTTCTCTTGTGCTGGGTGATGTAAAACTGATGCTTGTACCATCTGACATGGTTGCCGGGGTCCCATTAAATGGTGGCCTACTCCTGTGGTGGGTGATCTAAATGCCTGATTCTCTGCTGTGAAACCTCTCTCCTCCATCTGGGTGCAGGGGTCAAAGTCTCTAAAAGTGGCCTTCTCTTGTGCTGGGTGATATAAAACTGATGCTTGTACCATTTGACATGGGTGCAGGGGTCAAATTAACTAAATGGTGGCCTACTCCTGTGGTGGGTGATATGAGACCTTAATATGTGCTGTGAAAACCTCTCTCCTCCGTCTGGGTGCAGGGGTCAAAGTCTCTCAAAGTGGCCTTCTCTTGTGCTGGGTGATGTAAAACTGATGCTTGTACCATCTGACATGGTTGCCGGGGTCCCATTAAATGGTGGCCTACTCCTGTGGTGGGTGATCTAAATGCCTGATTCTCTGCTGTGAAACCTCTCTCCTCCGTCTGGGTGCAGGGGTCAAAGTCTCTAAAAGTGGCCTTCTCTTGTGCTGGGTGATGTAAAACTGATGCTTGTACCATTTGACATGGGTGCAGGGGTCAAATTAACTAAATGGTGGCCTACTCCTGTGGTGGGTGATATGAGGCCTTAATATGTGCTGTGAAAACCTCTCTCCTCCGTCTGGGTGCAGGGGTCAAAGTCTCTAAAAGTGGCCTTCTCTTGTGCTGGGTGATGTAAAACTGATGCTTGTGCCATCTGACATGGTTGCCGGGGTCCCATTAAATGGTGGCCTACTCCTGTGGTGGGTGATCTAAATGCCTGATTCTCTGCTGTGAAACCTCTCTCCTCCGTCTGGGTGCAGGGGTCAAAGTCTCTAAAAGTGGCCTTCTCTTGTGCTGGGTGAGGTAAAACTGTTGCTTGTACCATCTGACATGGGTACAGGGGTCAAATTAACTAAATGGTGGCCTACTCCTGTGGTGGGTGATATGAGGCCTTAATATGTGCTGTGAAAACCTCTCTCCTCCGTCTGGGTGCGGGGTCAAAGTCTCTAAAAGTGGCCTTCTCTTGTGCTGGGTGATGTAAAACTGATGCTTGTGCCATCTGACATGGTTGCCGGGGTCCCATTAAATGATGGCCTACTCCTGTGGTGGGTGATCTAAATGCCTGATTCTATGCTGTGAAACCTCTCTCCTCTGTCTGGGTGCAGGGGTCAAAGTCTCTCAAAGTCGCCTTCTCCTGTGCTGGGTGATGTAAAACTGATGCTTGTGCCATCTGACATGGTTGCCGGGGTCCCATTAAATGATGGCCTACTCCTGTGGTGGGTGATCTAAATGCCTGATTCTCTGCTGTGAAAACCTCTCTCCTCCATCTGGGTGCAGGGGTCAAAGTCTCTCAAAGTCGCCTTCTCCTGTGCTGGGTGATATAAATGTTATACTTGTGCCATCTGACATGGTTGCCGGGGTCCCATTAAATGATGGCCTACTCCTGTGGTGGGTGATCTAAATGCCTGATTCTCTGCTGTGAAACCTCTCTCCTCCGTCTGGGTGCAGGGGTCAAAGTCTCTCAAAGTCGCCTTCTCCTGTGCTGGGTGATATAAATGTTATACTTGTGCCATCTGACATGGTTGCCGGGGTCCCATTAAATGATGGCCTACTCCTGTGGTGGGTGATCTAAATGCCTGATTCTCTGCTGTGAAAACCTCTCTCCTCCGTCTGGGTGCAGGGGTCAAAGTCTCTAAAAGTGGCCTTCTCTTGTGCTGGGTGATGTAAAACTGATGCTTGTACCATCTGACATGAGTGCAGGGGTCAAATTAACTAAATGGTGGCCTACTCCTGTGGTGGGTGATATGAGGCCTTAATATGTGCTGTGAAAACCTCTCTCCTCCATCTGGGTGCAGGGGTCAATGTCTCTAAAAGTGGCCTTCTCCTGTGCTGGATGGTATAAATGTAATGCTTGTGCTATCTGACATGTCTCCTCTGTCTGGGTGCTAAGGCCTAAGTCACTGAAAGTGGCCTTCTCCTGTGGTGGTTGATATGATGCCAGATTCTCTGCTGTGGGACCTCTCTCCTTTGTCTGGATGCTGGGGTCGAAATAATAGTAAGCGACCTTCTCCATTGGTGGGTGATTTGAAGCCTGATTCTGTGCTATGGGACCTAACGCCAATTAATATTGGTTAATTTTTATTTATTTTATGTTAAGTCATCATTTCCCTATCTACATTTGTTTGCAGGGGATTTACCTACATTTTGCTGCCTTTTGCAGCCCTCTAGCCCATTTTCCGGAAGTTCGGCCGAACCTCTCGAACCCGAACATCCAGGTGTTCGCTCATCTCTAATTATGAAAGAATGGGTTGCTATCAGTCAGGAATTGGCCCAGAAGTTGATTGAGAGCATGCCCAGTGAAATTGCAGAGGTCCTGACTCTTGACTCTTTGCATAAATGTCATGTAATTGTCGATAAAAGCTTTTGAAACATATGAAGTGCGTGTTTCACTACATCACAACTGAAACAAAGATCTAAAAGCAGTTTAGCAGCAAACTTTGTGAAAACTAATATTTGTGTCATTCTCAAAACTTTTAGCCACGACTGTACTTACGCCCTGTTGGCAAATATCTGGTTTGGTCTTATTTTGTTGCTTTGCTTGTATGGAAGGAGGTAGTAATTTTTCATCACAAGTGAAATTATAGCATACTTCTGCAGCTGTGACTAGACCTGTAATTATTCTGATCATATTACCTTGTAGATATCTATGTGTAGAGCAATTATAGCAGACATAATAAAGATTCACATGTCCATATCTAACATCATGCTCTTCTAAATTAGTGTCATTCCACTGGGAACGCAGGAGCCCTGTCCTGCTACCAGGCAGGTTTCTAGAATACTGGATGCAGACAAGGTGGTTCGAAGACAGAAATCAGTTCAGTGTCTTGGCCAGGTACAGCCACAGATTCTCCTTTGTCTTCCACAGATTGTCCTCCCCTCTGCATATTGTTGTTAGGTACGTCTGTGTCCCATGATCGCAGAACAGTTATTAGGAGGCATAAGGCTGCAATTGTCAGAACTGCACGTCTCAGCCATTTTAAGTAATTCTCCGACTGTGTCATCTCGTTGGGGGTCAAGGCTGTCTGCCTCCGTTAGTACCCCTTCTTGTCGTTCCTTCTCGGTTGCCTTGTTCCTCTCTACCAATTTTATTCGCGTAGCGTGGATCCAGGGGGGCAATTGCTCTGTCAGCACTGCTGTCCTGGTTACTGCCACAACGGTGGTGGAGGCAAATTCACCCGGTCTTTTCCCCTTTTTCAGTATCTTCATCAGCACAATATCACCGGACCTGAAAGGGTGCATGGGTTCCTGTGGAAGAGAGGGAGATTTACAAGCAACTTTTTCCTCAGTTTTGCCAAGGATTCGGATAAGATTAGTAACGTATTCCTCCCAAATCTGGTCAATCCCTCCTTTCTGTGAATTACCAAGGGGCAACCCCACCTAGGGATAATTTGTTGGGTGAGTATTTTTGCTGTTGTTTTTGCATCCTCTGCTCTGGTGGGGAATACTTCTGGCCATCTTGAGAACATGTCTACTATTACTAATGCATATTCTTGTTTACCCTTTGTTTTAGGGATATGTGTGTAGTCTACATGCAGATGGGTAAAAGGTGTAGTAGGGTAGTCCAGGCACTGATGTGGGATTTTAAGAGGGTTGTTTGGATTGTTTCTCGAACATGTAAGACATCTCCCTACATAATCAGCTACCAGTCTATTCATGTTGGTGATGTAAAAGTTTTTACCAAGGAGTAAACCTGTAGTTTGTATGCTGTTGTTTCCTACACCATGAAAATGAGCAATGAAGAGGGCTGCACTATGTTGCGGTATACAGGGTTTCCCCTCTTTGCAGATCAATCCAGTTTGTGGATTTTTCTGCAACACAGGGTACACCCAGTCTTTTTCTTCTTCCTGTGATGCATTTCATTGCAGGTCAGTGATCATGTGGACCGTGTCCAAAGAGGGTGGTTTGAGGCATGCCATTTCCCATGAATCTTTGTGAATCCTAGTGGGGTTTTCTTTCGCAACTTGTTTCGCTATCTTGTCAGCTAAAGCATTGCCCTGGGACACTCTATCCTTGCCCTGTGTGTGTGCCTTGCAATGTACTATGGCCAGGCTAGAGGGTAGTTTAAGGGCAGCTAAAAGATCATCAAAGAGGAGTGAATGAGAGATCTTCTTCCCATCTGCAGCAGTGAACCCCTGCCTTTGCCACAGTACTCCATGATCCCACACTACCCCATGTGCATATCTACTGTCTGTGTAGATTGTGACTGGTTTGTCTGTATGTAGGATACATGCTCTGGTGAGTGCAATTAGTTCGGCAGCCTGGGCTGATTGGACATGTATTGGTCTTGCTTCTAACACTATGTCGGGTAACATGACTATGGCATAGGCTGCGCAGAAGACAGTATCGAGTTGGCGTGAGCATGAGCCATCAACAAATACTTCAGGTGCCCCTGTCACAGGTGTCGCTGACAAATCCATTCTGGGGGAAGTCTCATACTCTAACACTTTGAGGCAGTCATGTGCGTCGGGCAGGGTGTCTTCTTCTCCTTTTAGCCCTATAAGTGCATTCAATATCGGTGCTGGCCCTGCCGAATGTGGGGCATATTTGATTTGTAAGGAAGGGTCACTTAACAAGAGTATCTCATATCCAGACAGTCACTGGGCTGACATTTGTTGGGTGTGTATGCCTCGTAGTAACCCCACTACATCATGAGTTGTGTGTAGGATGGTGGGGTACCCCAGTGTAAGGGGGGGTCGCGTGCTCCACCATCATAGCACAAGCCACAAGAGTACGCAGACATGCCGGTATGCCTTGTATGGATACCGGCATTATCTTTGAGAAAAAAGCACAAGGAAGCAACTTGCCTCCATGTTCTTGTGTTAGCACCCCCACCATGGTTTTACAATTTTGGCGCGCAAACATGTGGAACAGCAGTTTATAGTCAGGGAGGCCCAATCCTGGGCTACACATCAGAGAACATTTTAACATATCAAAAGCATTCAACATTTCCTCAGACCATCTAATGAGCTCTGGTTTGTCTTCCAGAGTGGCTTGCCTCAGGATATCTTCATAGTAGGAACAGTCAGGGATCCATTGTCTGCAATAATTTATCATACCAAGGAAGGACAACATTTCCTTCTTGGTGTGCGGGGTGACCAGTCCCGCTACAGACTGGACTCGCTCTGGACTGATCCGCCTTTCGCCTTCTGTGAGGACAAAGCCCAAGTACTTTACTTTCTTTTTACACCATTGCATTTTCTTGCGTGACACCTTGTGTCCACATTCTGATAACCATTTTAACAAAGATACACCATCAGTCACATTGGCCTCCTCTGACATACTGCACAGTAACAAATCGTCCACATATTGTATCAGCACCGAACCTGGGGGGGGGGGGGGGTGCCATGGTTTCAAACTGGCTTGGAGGACAATGCTGTACACTACAGGTGAATCAGCATATCCCTGTGGCATCCGGCCCCAGGTTAGCTGCCGTCCCTCAAAGAAAAAAAAAGTAGTCTGGTACTCTTATTAACTGGGATTGAGAAGAAGGCATTCTTCAAATCAATAACACTAAACCAGGCGGCTTCTGTGGGGATGGAGGATAAGAGGGCGGTGATGTCTGGAACTACGGGTGCAATGGGTACAATGAGATTGTTGATTGCCCTCAAATCCTGTAGAGGGGTCCGACTCTCTCAAAGGTCCCTTGTACAAATCTTTGTTTAACACACTAGAGGTGGCACCGCTGTCTACCATAAACCCTGGTTTTCTTCCTGCTACTTTAAGTAAGATGATAGGCGTGTCTTTCCAGTGTGATGTGACCTGTGTGAAAGTTGGGGTGACTCCCTCCGGGCCCCGTCAGTAGGCTTGCTGATTGTTCCAGTCAATAGGGAGTCTGGGCTGGTTCTGTGTGTTCTGTTTTGGCTGTTGTTGGTTATGTGCTACCTGCACTGATGTGTTTCTACGTGGTGCCTTGCACTGCCTTGCCCAGTGTCCTTCCTGCCCACAATTATAACAGCTGGTGTTTGAATATGGGTTTACGATCTGTTCTCTGTCTCCCTGCCTGTAGAAACTACCTCTCCCCCTGCGTCTGCCTCTACCCCTCCCCCTTGTGCCTGCATACAAGTGTGTAGCTGGGAGTTTCCTCACATCAAAACATCCCGCCGCTTCCTTTTCATAAAGATGTTTCTCAAAGTCCTTCGTGTTATCGGATGTCCATGATAAAACATTTTGTTTAATAGTGAGGATCAGTTTATCAGACAGGTTGTTAATGAATGTGGAAATGATTAAGCTGTCATTCTGGTGCACGGGTAAACCGGCCTCCAGCTTCCAGCAATCCATGAATCGTTTCCAGAATTCAGTGACTGTCTCAGCAGGTTTTTGTTTACAGTACATGCCACTGCTACAGGAAGTGATGACTTCTGTTTGAACACTTCACTCATGTGTTCCTGTACCTGTGTCCATATCTCTTTTATGCCATTGGGTGTGTTACAGATGTAATTATCTGCCTCTGAGCTTGGTTGGATTTCTGAGATGGTTTTCACCTTTTTCCAATTCCATTCTGTGTGTGTACCTATAATTCCATCAGCAGCCTCCATTGTCTCAGTCCACCCTGCTAAGTTGCCTACCCATGGGTTTACTAAATAGTAGTTGGTAGGACTAACTCTTGACACATAACTTTTACATGTTTCACCTGGTTCAGGTTTGGTGTAATCAGTCTTGGATCCCTGTCCTCCCATTGTTGTATTCAGAGAATATTTGGAACAATATCTTCCCAGGGCTGGCTGTGCTGAATATGAGGAATATTCCTCTGAATCCCTAATGACTAGCGCTGTTTTGAATCGCCACTTGCGTTCGGAATTTCTGGGTTATAACGGATTTCTCCTCGCCAGAGTACCGGGGCATCTAACGATTCTCACAACGCATACAAGTTTACTCAACACAATTTCACAGAGTATTAATAACAATGAAGAGCGACTGTGCACTTACCAACCAGTCTGCAGTTCATACAAACAGATAATCTTATACTTCTACAAGATCTTATAGCATCTATGCATATTTGACATGTAAGAGTTAATCCAAGCTTTGACTTCCCTGTTCCCTGAACAGCGCTATTTTGTAGTGCACTCCCCTCTTTGTCTTTGTATCTATGCAAAACTCCCTGAGTTGTGTTATGTGTGTCCCTGACACAGCTTCTGTAGCTCTCTAGTCTAAAATAGGGTTCATCCATACTTACTATTGTAGCTCGAGACGTGGCCGGTGCCCTCGGATCGGGCAGGGGACAAAAATCGATGTCACTTCTCACCAGACCCAAGGACGACCTCTCGATCCCGGATTCGAGCCCCCAAATTGATAGGATGATAATAAAAGATGACTAGATGCATCAGCTTGGATTAAGTCTTTTCTGGCGCCAGGAGTGTGAATGACCATATCAGACACGACACATATGATCTGTTTATTGATAATAAGGTTCCAGCTTATATAGGACATTATACGCCCTTTTATTATTCAATCATCTTTTTCTAAGCAATATAGCTTCCAATCATAATGAGACACATACTGAGACACATACTGTTATACAACATACTTTCCCCAGACTTACATCCTGGCCTTCATGCTCCACGTACTAGCTGACACGGACAAGATAATGAATTGCGGTTAGATACTCAGCTCCCCAAAACATTCTGATTATGACAGAATGTTCTTACACAAAGTTCAAGAAAGCATATTCCTTCACGGTGTGCCTGTAGCTCCACATAAGTTGGAGGGTCCTAGTACCTCGATCACCTCTCTTAGGATTCGTCTCGACAGTGTTAATATGCAAGCCAGTCTTCCACTGGATAAACTAAACAGGAGACCTATTGTAATAATTATGGCCCCCTCTGTAGAATTATTGCAATAATTATTGCCCCCCCCCCTTTGTAGTATTATTGTAATAATTATGGCCCCCCTCTGTAGAATTATTGTAATAATTATGGCCCCCATTATTTCTATCAAACAAAACAGGGTGGGACAGCACCATCAAGGATCGTTTAGAGCAATAGTCCATTTAGTGGCGGTGCAAAGTGATGTCAGGTCCCAGCCTCCGGACCCCCAACATATATCGATGAAGTGAAGAAGATCACAGCACTCCAATGTCTTTCAAAAAAATTCCTTTATTCCACCTCAAAGACGCGACGTTTCGACTCGCTTGGAGTCTTTATTAATTATTTCTATATATAATTGCCTCCTTTGCATAATGCCCCCCGCCCCCATTGTGCCCTCAGTATGGCCTGCCTATTAAAAAAATAAATAAATATTCATTTCTCTTCCGCACTCCGTCACCACTTGTTGCCTGTCTTTAAGCGTCCCGGCACAGACGGTCAGAAACACATCACCGTGCCCTCCTGCGCCACGTCATCATGTCATCTCGTGAGACCTGGCGCAGGAGGTCACGGTGAGGTAATTGCGATCTCCTGTGCCGCCCTACTGCTTCATAGGCTCCAGGTCACTAGCCTGAAGCCTATGAGGCTGAACGGAGGGGATGGGAGCCATAGACTCCCGTGGCCCACATTTAAATTCCTGCTGCTCAGCGCCCCCTGCAATTTTGCAGCCCGGGCAACAAACTTGGTATTTATTTCTGCATCTTTAAAAAACATTTAAAATTAGGAACCGGAAGTCCAATTAGGAGGCAAGTTCAGATTCCTAATTTTAAAGGTTTTTAAAGATGCCGAAATTAATACCAAATTAATTCAATGATGTCTTGCACAACTTCGGGTGAAACAAAGTTTGCCTACATGTAGCTAATACATTTTAATGCTGTACGGAGACAGGTCTCAGACAGCATTAAAACCGAAGTGTTTGAACAAATCAACTTCGGATCTCTGATCTTCACTGAAGCCTACTAGTCTTGTCTAGTGATGCCACCATAGTTTATCAAACAAAAACTTCCTTGTGATGTCACAGCAGATTACCTGACTGAACTGACTTGTAATATCGCAGTAGCTTATCACAAAAAACCACAGCGGTGATGTCCAGGGTCAGGCTTGACATTATCTGTACTCAGTCTTATCACAGTACTATTCTGTAGTGTTACAGTACATAGGACGTTAGTTAACATCTACTACACTATCTGTACTCAGACTTATCACAGTACTATCTGTGGTGTTACATAGGACTGAAGTTAACATCTACTACATTATCTGTACACAGAGTTATCACTGTGTTATCTGTGGTGTTAGGCTATATTCACACGACTTGGCCATTATAAACGGAAACATTGTCAGTTTTTGATGGCCATTTTGCATCAGTGTTTGCATCTATTTTGTTACCATTTATTTATTTTGAATGCCCATTTTGCAACTATTTTGTGTTTAGCATTTAGCATACCTGATACCCAATTATGATGTAGCTTACCTGACTGAAACCTACTTGTGATGTCGCAAAAGTGTACCTGACTAAAACCTGCTTGTTATGTCACAGTAGTCTACCAGACTGAAGCCCACTTGTAATGCCACAGCTTCTTACTTGACTGAAACCCACTTTTGATGTCACAGTAGCTTACCTGGGTAAAACCTACTTTTGATGTCACAGCCACTCATTTGATGACAATAGTGGGATATCTCTACAGAACACCTTTTCTATCCCTCTCCAGAAAATTCTTCACTGCTGTAATATAGGAAAAATAGTAGCCCCTTATGTGTGAGCTAATAGACAGTAGAAACCAAATTATTTTTAAGGCCTCAATGGACCTCCTTGCCTGCAAGATCCAGCTGCACAGGTTACATATACTGTATAGTATGACCACTCCTGTTGCAGGGGAGAAGCTGACCATCTTGGTTGCTCCTTCCCGGTGCTGCATGCCTCCCAACTGTCCCGGATCCAGCAGGACACTCCTGGATTTCAGTGGCTGTCCTGCATCCCAGAACGGATTAGGTATGTCCCACTCTCAGGCAGCTTTCTCTGCATCCATAGGACGCAGAGACAGTTGCCTGTAATGATGAAGCAGTGAGCTCTGTGCTTCACCATCGCCCCCCCCCCCCACCCCCCACTCCACACTGCAGTTCTGTGCAGGAGGTGAAGGGCAGGGCAGGCCGGGAATCAGCTGTGCTCCTTCTGGTCTTACACAGCTCAGAGCAGTGCGATGTGTATCCTGCTGCTGCTGGGGAGCGTAGATCATCATAGAGACTAGGAGAGCATATACAATCTTTTTTTTTTTGCTTCCTGTGAAGGAGCACATACCTGGCCATAACTACTATAAGGAGGGCACATATCAGGGCAAAAATACAGTGAATATATTTGGGTATAAGTGTGAAGGGAGCACATCTCGGTCTAGGTACAAGAAAGAGGCACGTGTGGGTATAACTACTGTGAAGGGGGCACATATCTCGACCTCACTACTATGAAGGGGGCACATGTTGACATGACTATGATGAAGTGATCACAATGTTGGCAAAAGTACTGTGAGAAGACACATATCTGGGCATAACCTCTGAAGGGGGCACAATGTTGGCATAACTACTGTGTTGTGGCATAAAGGGGGAATAATTACTATGTGGGGGCATTTATAGTGTATAATTAGGTTTTGGGGGGAGTTAGAGGCGTGGGCTAGTATGAAATAAATTTGCCATGGTGCACTTAGCGTGCCACACATAGTGTCCCTTTACCTTCGTTTCAAAAGTTGTAAGGTATTTTTGAGGTACTTTTTGAATAAAAAGTGATCAAACGTTCATACAAACCAGGAAAAGCTACAGATCGTCCTGCAAAAAAAATGAGCCCCCACACATATCCATAGACATAATTATAAAAAAGTCATGGGGTTCAGAATACGGCATTTTCAAGAAAAAAAATATTTTTTTTAAAAGTTTTTATTTTTTTCAGTATTAAAACTGAAGAAAAACTTCACATGTGTGGTATCACTGTAAACATACTGACCCTGAGAATAAAGAACACAAGTCAGTTTTACCGCATAGTGAATGCTGTAACAATAAAACCCGTAAAACTGTGGTAAAATTGCGTTCATTTTTTTAAATCAAATTCCAATTCCCTATTTGGAATTGTTTCCCGCTTCCCACTACACTGTATGCAATATTAAATGGTGGTATTAGAAAGTACAACTTGTCCCAAAAAAAAACAAGCCCCCATAGGGCTATGCGAACGGAAAAGAAGATATGGCTCCGGGAAGGCAGGGAACCAAAAACTAAAATGCAAAAACTGGTATCCTGCATGTAATGTATACACCCACTTGGCATGTAGTGTACAATTTGATCAAAGGGACTTTTGCTTAGTAGCAAAGATGCAAAAATGGTATGCCTTTTTGAAAAAAAATAGATTTATATATGTTTTGATTTGGTTGGGTGTGCTCTGAGCACTGCATATGCCCCTGAATGTACTTTTATTTATTTGAAACAGTGACTACAATAATGAGCAGAGCTTAGCCTGATATGGGATAGAGCTTTATGTGACAAGAGGTTGAGTTTAGCTTCTATGCACCTGACAATCCCTCATACAGAAAAACAGCAATGGAAGAAAATATAGAGAAGTAGTGAGAGTACTGTAGATGTGAATCCAGTAGCTGTGAGGAAGGAAGACACTATTAGCTGCAGTAGCATATCTGTGTATGTTTCTGATTTTCTCTCATTTGGCTCCTCCCAGCTTCCCTCTAGACTTCTATGGGCAGCATGTAATCTGATCCCCTAGTGGGCTGAAAGTGCCTCTTGTCTCTCAAGACAGATTTAGTAGAGAATTCAGGGAGCATGAACAGCTTAGGAAGGGAGGAGGTAGAAGAAAGAAGCCTTATAGTTGAGGAAAGAAGCATTTTTCTCTGATGATATATATTACAAGGTTTCATATATTCATCTGTAATATTAATTTATACAGTTTGTAGGTGACCATTCAAACCTTTAAAGGCATTCTGTTTTGATCCTTCATAATAGAAGTCTATGGCCAAGCAGAACAGATCTGTCTGGTTTCCGTTCTGCAGGACAGAAAAGAAAGTCCTATCGACAGGACTGTTTTCTCAACTGTACTAAAAAAAAAAAACTTTGAGTCCTATGGACAACAATACCACATTTTTCTGAGATGCTTTTGAACCTCTCCTAGCCATTTAGAACGAGATGCATTTCTTGACACACACTTTAAAAAAAAAAGTTCTGTTAAGAAATGTTGGAAAATAGCATTTTCAATAAATTGGTCCTGATTCTTCGCCATCATATTTTGCTTGGGCACAGTGTTCTTATTTGCTGTACCCACTGAAGGAATACATAACCATTAATAATTCTTTAGTTCTTCAGTATGTCTAGGATGTCTGCTAATTCACTTAAATACATCTGGAGCAGCGATAATTCCAAATAAAGTCCTACAAAAACAAAACATACCTAATGGAGCTGTAAAAGCTGTAACATTGGCATTATTGAGGTGTGCAAGTCTATGCCAAAGCTTTTAGTAGGATTTGACAAGGCAGATGTTGCAAATAGTGACTTGTGCCAGCATTGATCAACTATCCTGCAGGGTAACAAGTACACTGTGTAGTTGGACTTCTTGCCCTTAACGGTCAACCATGTGACAATGTGCTTGGCTACCGAGAGTCATTCAATAATGACTCAATACGATCCTGCAAATGACTCTAAAAGTTTCCATTCCTACTTGATGAATTAATTGTAAGAAAAGTAACAATGCATTCCAGTGTAAGCCATCAACGGAGAAAACATTGTCTATGAACGAAATACTTTTATTGAGTAATGAACAGCAATTTAATCTGGAAACTTACATCATTAGCATGGCAGTACATTTCTAGGGTAATAGTCTGCCATGAACGTTCCTGATGTTTCCAGGCATATACTGTATAGCAATGTAAATCTAAAGCATTGACCTTTACTACTAGAACTACTCATTTTGTTATGAGAATTAATAACTTATAAGATATTAGCCAGCCTTCGAGCACATTGCAATTTGAATAGTCATGAAGTAACAGTACAATTAATGAATACCAATGTAAGAATAAGTGCATAAAATATGAGTGTTGATAATGACCCTGTCAACGCAGAGTACAATACTGACAACCCCCTTTCTGCCCCTTATTCTTAGAGTAACCTGAATAATTAATGGAAAGATGGTTAACAAGATGGTTTATTTGCATAATAAAGGCAATGTATTGTGTCTTAATGCCCTTCCCGCCAATTCATGTTATGTCATTGTACTCTAAGGACAGAAAATATTGTTAATTCCAGCTCTCACACTACCAGTTTTAATACAGATTTCTAAGGATTATTAAAACTTTACTCAATATAATATATTAGACCATGAATACCCACCCACTGTCTGTATATAACCTTTAAAAAGTACAGTAGGATACACTTTACTAAATAAAGCATACTGCCTGACAGAGTTGATCCTGCTGATTAAAATGATACATGAGTTGTGAAAATTGGTTGTGGCATCCCAAGAAAGAATTTTATTATTTATGCAAATAGGGGCTTCGGTGCACAGGGGGCCTGGCCAGCACTGCAATGCTAAAGAGCTGAGATGCACCAAAAGGCTAGGCTCCACCTCCTAGCGCACTGAACCCCTCATTTGCATAAAGTATTTTTCTTAGAAATGCCACAACTGATCTTCACAAGACAGGTATCATTTTAATCAGCAGAATCAATGGATTGATACTGTTGACAAGTGCTTTTTAAAGATGCCCTTAGGCACAAAAACAGATGTGTGGATGTAGAGGGAAGTGCCCAGGAAAATACTGTATATATAGATACGGTATCTATCTATCTATATCTCTCTCTCTTTCTCTCTCTACAAATCAGCTGAGCGCTCCTGTGAAACTCGTCCCCTGGAAAATGAGCACAAGTGAGACGACCAATAATCCCTAGAAAATTAGCAGACCCCTGGAGACTCTAGAGACTCTTGGAACTGGCTAAGTACAATGACTATAATATCATTAACCTTTTCCCTTCCCCCTGGGCAATGGGTATAATATCATTAACCCTTTCTTTACACCCCCTGCATTTAGTTGTGAGTCCAGCCTGCCCCTGAATCCACTAACCCTTTCCTGCCACATCCCCTGACAATGTAGGATTAACTCTTTCACTGCTTTACTAAGGGTAATCCATTAACCCCTTTCCTTGCATTAACTCTTTCTTTACACCCCCACATTATGTTAACTTTCTCTACATTATAAATGCCACTTGCTGAAGTGGGACAACCTCTGTAAGGTAGGAGGTGGAGTCAGAAGAAGCCTCTCATTTCTATATTAATTATTAACCACTTCAGCCCCCCTAGCTTAAACACCCTTAATGACCAGGCCACTTTTTACAATTCCGCACTACACTACTTTCACCGTTTATTGCTCCGTCATACAACTTACCACCCAAATGAATTTTACCTCCTTTTCTTCTCACTAATAGAGCTTTCATTTGGTGGTATTTCATTGCTGCTGACATTTTTACTTTTTTTGCTATTAATCAAAAATTACCGAAATTTTTGCAAAAAAATGACATTTTTCACTTTCTGTTGTAAAATTTTTCAAAAAAAACTACATTTCTATATAAATTTTTCTCTAAATTTATTGTTCTACATGTCTTTGATAAAAAAATCCAATAAGTGTATATTTATTGGTTTGGGTAAAAGTTATAGCGTTTACAAACTATGGTGCAAAAAGTGAATTTCGGCATTTTGAAGCAGCTCTGACTTTCTGAGCACCTGTCATGTTTCTTCAGGTGCTAGAATGCCAGGATAGTATAAATATCCCCCAAATTACACCATTTTAGAAAGAAGACACCCCAAAGTATTCGCGGAGGGGCTTGGTGAGTTCATGTATCATTTCATTTTTTTTCACAAGTTAGCGGAAATTGACACTTTCTGAGAAAAAAAAAAAAAAAAAGTTTCAATTTCTGATAACTTCTGGCAAAAAAAAAAGAAAATCTCAGACGGACTCACTATGCCGCCCAGTGAATACCTTGGGGTGTCTACTTTCCGAAATGGAGTCATTTGTGGGGTGTGTTTACTGTTCTGGCATTTTGGGCGGGGCTAAATTGTGAGCCGCCATGTAAAACCTAAAGGTACTCATTGGAATTTGGGCCCCTTTGCGCACCCAGGCTGCAAAGCGGCACTTATGTGGTATCGCCGTACTCAGGAGAAGTAGGGCAATGTGTTTTGGGGTGTATTTTTACATATACCCATGTTGGGTGAGAGAAATATCTCTGTAAATTGTCAACTTTGTATAAAAATTTTTAAAAGTTGTCGTTTACAGAGATATTTTTCACACAAAGTATGGGTATATATAAAAATACACCCCAAAACACATTGCCCTACTTCTCCTGAGTACGGCGATACCACATGTGTGCCACTTTTTGCAGCCTGGGTGCGCAAAGGGGCCCTAAAACCAAAGAGTACCTTTAGGATTTCACAGGGCATTTTTACGCATTTGGATTCCAGACTTCTTCTCACCCTTTAGGGGCCCCTAAAATGCCAGGACAGTATAAATACCCCACATGTGACCCCATTTTGGAAAGGAGACACCCCAAGGTATTCTGTGAGGGGTATGGTGAGTTCATGTAAAATTTTATTTTTTGTCACAAGTTAGTGGAATATGAGTCTTTGTAAAAAACAAAATTAAAAAAAAATAAAAAATTTCCGCTGACTTGTGCCAAAAATAAAAATTCTGTGGACTCACCATGCCCCTCACGGAATACCTTGGGTCTCTTCTTTCCAAAATGGGGTCACATGTGGGGTATTTATAATCACCTGGCATTTTAGGGGCCCCTAAAGTGTGAGAATCCAAATGCATAAAATGGCCTGCAGAAATCCTAAAGGTACTCATTGGTTTAGGCCCTTTGCGCATCTTGGCTGCAAAAGTGTCACTCATGTAGTCGCCAGTACTCAGGAGAGTAGGGCAATGTGTTTTGGGTGTATTTTTACATATACCCATGCTAGCGTGTGAGAAATATCGCTGTAAACGACAACTTTTACATTTTTTATTCAAAGTTGTCAATATACAGAGATATTTCTCTCACCCAGCATGGGTATATGTAAAAATACACCCTAAAACACATCGCCCTACTTCTCCTGAGTACGGCGATACCACATGTGTGACACTTTTTGCAGGCAAGATGCGCAAAGGGCCCAAATTCCAATGAGTACCTTTTAGGAGGGCATTTTACGCATTTTTCTTCTCACGCTTTAGGGCCCCTAAAATGCCAGGGCAGTAGAAATACCCCACGTGTGACCCCATTTTTGAAAGAAGACACCCTAAGGTATTCCATGAGGGGCATGGCGAGTTCATAGAATATTTTTTTTGGCACAAGTTAGTGGAAATTGATTTTTATTGTTTTTCTCACAAAGTCTCCCTTTCCGCTAACTTTTGACAAAAAGTTTAATTTTCATTAACTCATTATGCCCCTCAGCGAATACCTTGGGGTGTCTTCTTCCAAAATGGGGTCACATGTGGGGTATTTATACTGCCCTGGCATTTAGGGCCCTAAAGCGTGAGAAGAAAATGCGTAAAATGCCCTCCTAAAGGTACTCATTGAATTTGGGCCCTTTGCGCATCTTGCCTGCAAAAGTGTCACACATGTGGTATCGCCGTACTCAGGAGAAGTAGGCGATGTGTTTTGGGGTGTATTTTACATATACCCATGCTGGTGAGAGAAATATCTCTGTATATTGACAACTTTGAATAAAAAATGTAAAAAGTTGTCGTTTACAGCGATATTTCTCACACCCAGTATGGGTATATGTAAAATACACCCCAAAACACATTGCCCTACTTCTCCTGAGTACGGCGATACCACATGAGTGACACTTTTTGCAGCCAAGATGCGCAAAGGGGCCCTAAAACCAATGAGTACCTTTAGGATTTCACAGGCCATTTTTACGCATTTGGATTCTCACGCTTTAGGACCCCTAAAATGCCAGGGCAGTATAAATACCCCACATGTGACCCCATTGTGGAAAGAAGACACCCCAAGGTATTCTGTGAGGGGCATGGCGAGTTCACAGAAAAAAATTTGGCACAAGTTAGCGGAAATTGTTTTTTTTTTTTTTTTTACAGTCTCATATTCCACTAACTTGTGACAAAAATAAAATTTTCCATGAACTCGCCATACCCCTCACAGAATACCTTGGGGTGTCTTCTTTCTAAAATGGGGTCACATGTGGGGTTTTTGTACTGCCCTGGCATTTGAGGGTCTCCGCAGTCATTACACGTATGGCCAGCATTAGGAGTTTCTGCGATTCTCCGTATATTGAGCATACGGGTAATGAGATTTTTTTTCCGTTCAGCCTCTGCGCTGAAAAAAAAAATGAACGGCACAGATTTTTTCATTCGCATCGATCAATGTGGATGAAAAATCTCTGCCAAAATCAGTGACTGCGGGCGGTGGGCTGGGCGCTAGCTACCTAACAAGTAGCTAACTAACTGGCGGTGATAAGGGACCCTTATGCCCCATTCACACGTCCGAAATTCTGTTTGCGGAACGGAATTGCGGACCCATTCATTTCTATGGGGACAGACTTTGTCCCGCTCGGATCCGGAATTACGGATCCGCGTCCGGGTCTGCACTTCCGTCTCGCAAAAATATAGAACATGTCTCTATTCTTGTCCGCAATTGCGGACAAGAAAAAGCATTTTCTATATAGTTCTGGCAATGTGCGGATCTGCAAAATGCGGAAAGCACATTGCCGGTGTCCGTGTTTTGAGGATCCGCGGATCGGATCCGCGGATCCATGATTCCACGGATCCGCAAAACACATATGGACGTCTGAATGGAGCCTTACAAGGGGTGTGATCAATGACAGGGGGTGATCAGGGGTCTAGATGGGGTGATCAAGGGGTTAATAGGTGAGGGGGTGGGGGGTTAGTGTAGTGTTTGGTGCAACTTTTACTGTGTTACCTGGTCCTCTGGTGGTCGATCCCAGAAAATGGGACCACCAGAGGACCAGGTAGCAGCTATATCAGACGCTGTTCATAAAACAGCGTCTGATATAGCTGTTTGATGCGATTATATCGCATCTACAGCCTGCCAGCGATTGATCATCGCTGGCAGGCTGTAGTCCAACTCTCGAGCTGCGCTTCACTGTGAACGCGCGCGCACTGGCGCTTCACAGGAACTCTCGCGTCTCGCGAGATGACGCCCTGGCGCGTCCAAACAGAAGATCCCGGCCGCCCGCAGGACGCAATCCTGCGTACGGCGGTCGGGGACTGGTTAATATTCGGTACTGATATTAATAATATTTACTTTAAAATTCCTAAAAATTGGAGCAATGAGATAGAATAAAACTTCACTTTTATTGAGTCCAGCTAAAAAACATGCATCAAGGCCCCAACTACAAACCAACCTGGACACACCTAATGCATGGAAAAAGAAAAAATATATTTGCCGATCAGCAGTCCAGTTATATGTTCTAAAGCTGTTTGTGGCGTGTATTAGTGGAAAAAGAAAAAATATATTTGCCGATCAGTGGTGCAGTTATATCTTCTAAAGCTGTTTGTGGTGTGTATTAGTGGAATGGCGGCGGCTGTTCTGCTTTTGCCCCCTGCTCCCTCTTTTGCTACGCTGTTGGCTCGGTCTCACCACTGCCTCTTCCTCTGAACTATGAAAGTCAGTGGCATGACCTTTATTCCATGTGGGGTCTAGGACCTCATCGTCCCCTGCATCGTCTTCCACACAGTCTTCCTCCCTGACCTCCTGTTCGGTCTGCACACTGCAGAAAGACGCAGCAGTTGGCACTTGTGTTTCGTCATCATCAGAGACGTACGGACTCCGATGAGGTGGTATTCCCATGTCCTCATCATCAGGAAACATCAGTGGTTGTGCATCAGTGCATTCTATGTCTTTCACCACTGGTGAAGGGCTTGGTGGATTCCCTTGGGAAACCCTGCCATCAGAGTCTTCAAACAGCATAAGAGACTGCTGCATAACTTGAGGCTCTGACAGTTTCCCTGATATGCATGGGGGTGATGTGACAGACTGATGGGCTTGGTTTTCAGGTGCCACCTGTGCGCTTTCTGCAGAAGACTGGGTGGGAGATAATGTGAACATGCTGGATCCACTGTCGGCCACCCAATTGACTAGCGCCTGTACCTGTTCAGGCCTTACCATCCTTAGAACGGCATTGGGCCCCACCAAATATCGCTGTAAATTCTGGCAGGTACTGGAACCTGAGGTAGTTGGTTCACTAGGACGTGTGGCTGTGGCAGAATGGCCACGTCCTCTCCCAGCACCAGAGGGTACACTAACACCACCACGACCGCGTCCCTTACTAGATGTTTTCCTCATTGTTACCGTTCACCAAGCACCACAATAAGCAAAAAAATATTTGGCCCAATGTATTGATTTCAAATTCAGGCTTTTTTTACAGGCACCTAACACTATCTGCCTATTTGTTTATGTAGCATATTAAACTAATCCAGGCACAGCAGTAACCACTGATTTAGGGGAATATCTCTTTTAGGGCTAGTATTTAGGCCCTGGATGAAAGGTATCCTTTTATGGACAGATTTACACTTGGCCTGCAACAGCTGGGACACCAGATTCAGGGTATTGCTATTTTGGCAAATTAATTTCACCCCAGAACAAAATATATGTTTTGGCGGACACTATGAAACCTGGCCTGCAACAGCTGGGACACCAGATTCAGGGTATTGCTATTTTGGCAGATTAATTTCACCCCAGAACAAAATATATGTTTTGGCGGACACTATGAAACCTGGCCTGCAACAGCTGGGACACCAGATTCAGGGTATTGCTATTTTGGCAAATTAATTTCACCCCAGAACAAAATATATGTTTTGGCGGACACTATGAAACCTGGCCTGCAACAGCTGGGACACCAGATTCAGGGTATTGCTATTTTGGCAAATTAATTTTACCCCAGAACAAAATATATGTTTTGGCGGACACTATGAAACCTGGCCTGCAACAGCTGGGACACCAGATTCAGGGTATTGCTATTTTGGCAGATTAATTTCACCCCAGAACAAAATATATGTTTTGGCGGACACTATGAAACCTGGCCTGCAACAGCTGGGACACCAGATTCAGGATATTGCTATTTTGGCAAATTAATTTCACCCCAGAACAAAATATATGTTTTGGCGGACACTATGAAACCTGGCCTGCAACAGCTGGGACACCAGATTCAGGGTATTGCTATTTTGGCAGATTAATTTCACCCCAGAACAAAATATATGTTTTGGCGGACACTATGAAACCTGGCCTGCAACAGCTGGGACACCAGATTCAGGGTATTGCTATTTTAGCAGATTAATTTCACCCCAGAACAAAATATATGTTTTGGCTGACACTATGAAACCTGGCCTGCAACAGCTGGGACACCAGATTCAGGGTATTGCTATTTTGGCAAATGAATTTCACCCCAGAACAAAATATATGTTTTGGCGGACACTATGAAACCTGGCCTGCAACAGCTGGGACACCAGATTCAGGGTATTGCTATTTTGGCAGATTAATTTCACCCCAGAACAAAATATATGTTTTGGCGGACACTATGAAACCTGGCCTGCAACAGCTGGGACACCAGATTCAGGGTATTGCTATTTTGGCAAATTAATTTTACCCCAGAACAAAATATATGTTTTGGCGGACACTATGAAACCTGGCCTGCAACAGCTGGGACACCAGATTCAGGGTATTGCTATTTTGGCAGATTAATTTCACCCCAGAACAAAATATATGTTTTGGCGGACACTACGAAACCTGGCCTGCAACAGCTGGGACACCAGATTCAGGATATTGCTATTTTGGCAAATTAATTTCACCCCAGAACAAAATATATGTTTTGGCGGAGACTATGAAACCTGGCCTGCAACAGCTGGGAAACCAGATTCAGGGTATTGCTATTTTGGCAGATTAATTTCACCCCAGAACAAAATATATGTTTTGGCGGACACTATAAAACCTGGCCTGCAACAGCTGGGACACCAGATTTAGGGTATTGCTATTTTAGCAGATTAATTTCACCCCAGAACAAAATATATGTTTTGGCTGATACTATGAAACCTGGCCTGCAACAGCTGGGACACCAGATTCAGGGTATTGCTATTTTGGCAAATGAATTACACCCCAGAACAAAATATATGTTTTGGAGGACACTATGAAACCTGGCCTGCAACAGCTGGGACACCAGATTCAGGGTATTGCTATTTTGGCAGATTAATTTCACCCCAGAACAAAATATATGTTTTGGCGGACACTATGAAACCTGGCCTGCAACAGCTGGGACACCAGATTTAGGGTATTGCTATTTTGGCAAGTGAATTACACCCCAGAACAAAATATATGTTTTGGCGGACACTATGAAACCTGGCCTGCAACAGCTGGGACACCAGATTCAGGGTATTGCTATTTTGGCAATTGAATTTCACCACAGAAAATAATATATCCTTTGCCAGACAGCAGACAGTATTATACTTGGCTAGCCAAAGCTGGAACACCAGATTTAGGGGATTGGTATTTGGGCAATTGTATTTAACCCCTTAATAAAATATAGAAATTGATATCCTGAGTTTCTAGGGGTGACAATTAGCACAGCCAAGCCCCTGATGTAGGATATAGCAACAAAAAAACTAGTATTGATGGATTGATGGACTTGGTGGCAGCTTGTTCTGGTGCACCAGAAGTCACAAAATGGCTGCCGATCAACCCAGAAAATAAGTGACAGAAAAACGCTCTGTGCAGCCAGTGAAAAAACCAGTGAGCAAGTAACTAGCAGAAGTTCAATCATTCACAGTTGTAGATCGATCTGTTCATTAGGTGCTGTTGCTGACTTTACCCTGCCTAATCTCGCCCTGACAGAAGCTGGGTCCTCTCCCTACACTAATCAGAGCAGTGTGACGTGCGGCGCTACGTGACTCCAGCTTAAATAGAGGCTGGGTCACATGCTGCACTTGGCCAATAACAGCCATGCCATTAGTAGGCATGGCTGTGATGGGCTCTTAGGGCAAGAAGTAAAACGCTAGCTGATTGGCTGCTGTGCAGCCCTTCAGAAAGCGGGAAGTAATCGGCGAACAACGAACCCGAACTTTTTTGAAAATGTCCGGGTTCGGGTCCGTGTCCCGGACACCCCAAAATTTGTTACGAGCCCGAACGCTGCTCGAACTGTTCGCTCAACACTAGTCATCTGCATGTCATACTGACTCACAGTATTATTTCACTACCAAAGCAGACTCCTTATGCGTGTTACTGCAAGGCATAGTGTTCTATACATGCTCTCTGCAGCCAGTAAATTTTAACTAAATTTGCCTCAAATAAATTTGGATCAAACCGAATTGTTTCCCAAAAATCCTGCGAACCGGCGAATCTAATTTCTAAAAAATAAAATCTCTAGTGATGGCATTTTTGACAGAGAAACAAAGTAATTCAGCTCACCTGCCAGGTGCACGAGCGATCAGTCTCATTTGGTAAGCACCATCCCAGAAATTAAAATCCTTCATTTTATTAAATATTCTTGCATAAAAAGAAGGTCCCAACAGTATAATCCACATATCGGTATTTTAGCAGATTAGCATGATAGTCTGGTTGACGCATTTTGAAATGCAACTTGTTCCTTACTCATAATGGCCCATGTCCATGCTCTTATCTGCTAAGGACTATGAGAACTGCAGAACCATGCAAGCATTGCCACTACTCCATAGACTTCACTGTGAAAAGTGAGTGGATTGAATGAGTTAATAGTGATCACCGAACCTCTGTTTTCACAATGGTGGGACCTGCACCCAGGCATTTATACAATATCCTGTGGATTTTTACATTTCTCATTTGGGTCTATGGGCAATAGGTAAAAGGCAGAGGAATAACATTAGATTTGGGTAGTGGTAAGCAGATGCTAGAGATTAAGAAACTAGTGACTATTTCCATTATCAGTGACAGTTTGTATGTTAATACATTATCTACACAACAGACATCATTTGTCTAATAATACAATTAGCCATAAAATGCATAATTTAAATCTTGTATGGTAAGCAATAGCGATGAGCATCAGGGGCAAAATTCAAATTTGCGATATTTCGTGAATATTTAGCCGAATATTCGTCATTAATTTGCAAATTCGAGATTGCAAAACTCAGCAATGTAATATGCGCTCATTGCGCGTGCAATGCAGGTTTGTGTCACTTTTGCTACATTTTTCAAGCTGCTAGAAGTTTCCTGAGACTGGAGAAAATGGTTGGCACAGCAGAACATTACAATAGCTTTATATGCAAATAGAGTGCTCCACTATATTCGCGATTGCGCAAATCGGCAATTAATTATGTGCATATTTTGGCACAATACGTGCAACTTCACAGTTTAGCAGATCTAACTACATATTACTGATTGGTGCACTAAGTATTGTTGTGAACTTGTGACATCACAGCACTATGTCTGTAGCATGTATGTATGGTCAGCTACACTATATCACGATCTAACCTACACTGACTATCACCCACTAACTATCTGTATTATATATATATAAGCTAAATAACTATTCAATGTAATGACACAGCAAAGCACAGAGCACAGCAATGAAACTGCTGTCTCTCTCAGAACTGCAAAAAACTGCAGAAAATGGCTGCTTGGGGGGTTCTTATATAGTATGGGGTAGGCAACTCTCCTATTGGTTGCTAGGGATGTTGCTAAGCTCAGACAAATATATTGCAGCCTTCTCATTGGCCCACAAGCAAGAAGCAGTGAGGGGTCATTGGTTCAGATGAAAAAAAATCTAGAATATTCGCAAATACGGTCATATGGCAATATATTCTAAATCTTCGCGAATTCTCAAAGTGGCGAGATTCACAATTAAAATTCGCAATTCGAATATTCGCGCCCAACACTAGTAAGCAACATGGATCTTTAGGGTGCCGAGTGTTATATGGATGGAATGTCTGGCCAATGGCCACTGTGCTCTGCTCTGAAAGAGTGTAATGCTGATACAGAGCATTCCAAGTAAAATAAATATTACCCTCATCTACGGCCATTACCTCACTGGGAAATACCATAGTGTGAGATATGAAGGTTGATAGGTTTTACTAGTAGTGCCTGAGTTATTTCAGAGAATAGTAAAGCATACTCCAGCAATTTGATTTTACTATTTCCTGCCTTAAGTTACAGCATAGTAAATTCAGCGTAAAGTATGTAGTATGGAAAAAAATGTTAGCCATTCCTACCCCAGAATGTAAGGTGACAATATAAAAAGGTTAACTTATATATTAAAGGATTATGACATCTAAAGAAATATGACATACACGATATTGATACATAGAATACGTTACATCAAGATACATCAGACATCCCACTGTAGCTGAATGAGCAGCACATGAGAGCACATTGCAGCTTTGTAATGTCCTTCTTTCTTTTAACAATACTGACATATGCTCATCTGGGCGTTGCAGTTAATGTAAACTATAGATGCTATGACTCAGGGGCTCAGATCAATTGATTTGAAAAGTTACAGGCCTGGTGCACATTTAAACACACCCAAATGTTCATGGTAAATGGCTATAAGCAGCCAAGTGTGCTGAAATATTTATGGTCCCCTAAAGATTATGGAACAAGTGTCATATGCGCACTAGATTGGCTTCATTTCATGAATGCTGTAATTCAGAGACATAACATGCCTATGATGGCTCCATTATGGATATGTGTACATTTTTCAGTCCTCAGTTACAGTTTTTAAAATTAGTAGTTAAAATTACACTACTCACAAAAAGTTAGGGATAGTTGGCTTTCGGGTGAAATTTATGGAAAACGTAAAAAGTTCACACTACAGTGATATTATATCATGAAAGTTGGGTATTTAAAAGCTATCTACACCTTTGGGGACACATTTTTTTATTATTGCATTGTACTCATTTTGAGTTATAAATAATTTTTTACATTGGTTTTAAAAATATGGCATCCTTTTTTCTGAACAGAGCTGACATGCTGTAGCGGCAGTCTGTGAATTTATCTGTCTTTTCCATCAGCTGGGGAGCAGACTGACTTCTTATCTCTGCTCTCTGCCCTTATAAACACTCATTGTAGCTCAGTTCTTATCTTACTGACAAGAATGTGGCTTAAATAAGTGGGTATGACCTCTCAGTAGTTTAGAGATGATGGTTATAGGATGACTGACACAAAGTGAAAGTGAAAGTACCAGTCACACAGCTAGAAAAACAGTTAACCCTTTGTGACAGAACAGCTCAATATTCTGAATAAAGGTCAATTGAAAAAAATGATTTTTAGCCAACAATGAGTAACATGTTATCATAAAAAAATTGCCTCTGAAGGTGTACATAGCCTTTAAGTAGAAGCATGTAATGATGATTTCCTCATCTCAAACTATTTATTTAAATAAAAGCCGACAACAGTGGAGGGTATACTCCCCCCAAAATGCCTCAATAACTTGTCATATGGCCTTAAGCATCAATTACAGCTTGACAATGACGCATCATGCTGTTCACAAGTCGACTTATTGTCTGCTGAGGCATGGGATCCCATTCTTCTTGAAAGGTGGCCCCTCACGTCATTGAGGTTCTGAGGTAAAGATTTACGAGCCTCTACACAGCGACTTCTATAGATTTCCTATGATCCCTTAGGTTTTCAATGGGATTCAGGTGTGGAGAAAGTGCTAGCCACTCCATTTGAGGTACCCCAGTCTCCAGCAGCCGTTCCCTAATGATTCAACCCTGATGAGCCGGTGCACTGTCGTCCATGAAGTAGTATGGGCTTGTCACAGTACCATTCCCAAAATTTAGGTCAGTTCTGTATTGACTAGACACACCTTCCCACACTGTAACACCACCACCACCAAAGGCTTGTCTGATGACAACAGTGGCCAATGCATAGCACTCTCCTTGATGTTGGCGGCCATAATTTCTGCTCAGCGTGAATCGACTTTCATCAGTGAACAACACCGAGGCCCACTGGTACCTCGTCCAGCGTAGATGCTCCCTGTTCCATGCAAGACGATGACGCCTGTGGTCAGGTACCCTTGCAGGTTTTCTAGCATGCAGACCACACTGATGTAAATGGTTTTGAATGGTTTGACATGACACTTGGGTGCCTCTTTACCTACCTTAAATGTGCTTGGAGTTGTGCGGCATTCATCATCCGGTTCCGCAGGGCATTTTTCACCATGAAGTGATCAGCAGTGTGGGATGTGGGCAAAAGACGTCCACTTCTATGCCTTTCTGTGACTCTTCCAGTCTCTGTATCTCTGTTGCAACCTGCTGATGACACTCTGTGACTCTCTAAGCTCAGTGGCCACTTCTGTCTGAGAACTTGCTGCTTGAAGCCTCACAAGGTACTGTTGATCAATTGTTAGGTGTCATATTGGTTTCATGATATCAAAATGTAAACAGCATGATGAGGAGGACTGTTTAAATACCGATTTTAATTAAACTAGGAAATCTAGTGGACGATTCATGCATCAAACAGCTGTTGTGAATTTTGCCTTTAAGCTCCCTGTTAGAGAACAGCAAGTTGTGCAAAAAGTACTGAAACATTGAACAGTTGGACATAGAGCATTGTTCACAATCAAGCGATCATCAGTGTGGGATGTGGCCAAAGGACATCCACTTCTATACTTTTCTGTGACTCTTCCAGACTCTCTATATCTCTGTCGCAAACTGCTGATGACACTCTGTGACACTCACTTCTGCAGCGAGCAGAAGTCAGACTCCCGCCAATCTGATATCGATGACCTATCGTGAGGATAGGTCATCAATAGTAAAAGAGGACAACCCCTTTAGTTTCTTTTATATTCATGAAAATTTGCTACTTTGGAACAAAGGGGTTCATTTATTAATCTGAAATACGCCTAAATTAGGCATATTTCAGGTACAGTGATACCTGCAACGGTAAGTTAAGCCGCTCTCTGCAACCTTTACCAGCTCACACCAAGTTTAAAATTTTGGGTGGGGAAGGGGACAGGCCGGAAGGCCTAATTCATTTATCTTTTTCTGTGCCTGTTTTAGGCATAGAAAATGGCCGAAATGATAAGACAGCTAGGAAGCTATCTTATATTTAGAACTGGTGCTAGATGCGCCAAAGTTATGGAGAGGCCTGCGCCTCTTAATAACTTCAGGGGATCCACCGCCAGCTATAGGGCTTTATTAAGACTGGTGTCTAAAACACCAGTTTTAATATATGTGCCCCAAAGTGTATGACACTAACCCATTGACATTGCATGTAAAGTAGATCAATTCACTTTTCAATGTCAATGGAAAGTGAATTTATTGTTCAATATTCTTAGAATTAATTTATTTTCTGTTTAATATTCTTTAGTTGATTTACTGTTTAACACCCTTTCCATATCATTAGATTAGTACAAAATGTAATGCATTCTTCACCTGATCATATTTGCACAGAACTAAAATGGGAATGGCTTTTGTGCATGCATTTCCTCTAAATGAAAGAATGATGAATGTAAAGTTAAAAATCAATATATTGAGAAAATGCTTATCACTATTACATTTACACCAGCTGTGCAGAAAGCTATTAGCAAAAAGACTTTTTAAATAACAACAGAATCTGTCCTATCCCATCTGGTCAAAATATATATTTTGATACTCAACCATACATTGAAAAATGCTTTATGCTATTAAAAATTTTTAATTTATAGCTGGAATAACTAAACTAATTGTCAGCTATATTTCATAACTTATCTCAGCTGTAACCAGATTTTCCAAAATTGGCATTTCTAACTCTTTTCAGTGTTATTTTAGAAATAAGAGCATGCAAAAACTTGTTCTCAAATCAAATGGGAATTGGGGCAGATTTATCAATGTAGTTATGGCAAGTGTTCAGCAAAAAGGCATAGAAAAACATGTTTTTTTTTTGTTTAACGTCATATTTATGAATACTCTTTTTCCAAAATGTAGGAATAAGTTGGAATAAGTGGGTATGGCTTCACAGTCAGTGGGTAGAGCTTCAACCATTAATATTTTCTGTATTGACTAGACACACCTTCCCACACTGTAACACCACCACCACCAAAGGCTTGTCTGATGACAACAGTGGCCAATGCATAGCACTCTCCTTGATGTTGGCGGCCATAATTTCTGCTCAGCGTGAATCGACTTTCATCAGTGAACAACACCGAGGCCCACTGGTACCTCGTCCAGCGTAGATGCTCCCTGTTCCATGCAAGACGATGACGCCTGTGGTCAGGTACCCTTGCAGGTTTTCTAGCATGCAGACCACACTGATGTAAATGGTTTTGAATGGTTTGACATGACACTTGGGTGCCTCTTTACCTACCTTAAATGTGCTTGGAGTTGTGCGGCATTCATCATCCGGTTCCGCAGGGCATTTTTCACCATGAAGTGATCAGCAGTGTGGGATGTGGGCAAAAGACGTCCACTTCTATGCCTTTCTGTGACTCTTCCAGTCTCTGTATCTCTGTTGCAACCTGCTGATGACACTCTGTGACTCTCTAAGCTCAGTGGCCACTTCTGTCTGAGAACTTGCTGCTTGAAGCCTCTCAAGGTACTGTTGATCAATTGTTAGGTGTCATATTGGTTTCATGATATCAAAATGTAAACAGCATGATGAGGAGGACTGTTTAAATACCGATTTTAATTAAACTAGGAAATCTAGTGGACGATTCATGCATCAAACAGCTGTTGTGAATTTTGCCTTTAAGCTCCCTGTTAGAGAACAGCAAGTTGTGCAAAAAGTACTGAAACATTGAACAGTTGGACATAGAGCATTGTTCACAATCAAGCGATCATCAGTGTGGGATGTGGCCAAAGGACATCCACTTCTATACTTTTCTGTGACTCTTCCAGACTCTCTATATCTCTGTCGCAAACTGCTGATGACACTCTGTGACACTCACTTCTGCAGCGAGCAGAAGTCAGACTTCCGCCAATCTGATATCGATGACCTATCGTGAGGATAGGTCATCAATAGTAAAAAGAGGACAACCCCTTTAGTTTCTTTTATATTCATGAAAATTTGCTACTTTGGAACAAAGGGGTTCATTTATTAATCTGAAATACGCCTAAATTAGGCATATTTCAGGTACAGTGAACCGCAACGGTAAGTTAAGCCGCTCTCTGCAACCTTTACCAGCTCACACCAAGTTTAAAATTTTGGGTGGGGAAGGGGACAGGCCGGAAGGCCCAATTCATTTATCTTTTTCTGTGCCTGTTTTAGGCATAGAAAATGGCCGAAATGTAAGACAGCTAGGAAGCTATCTTATATTTAGAACTGGTGCTAGATGCGCCAAAGTTATGGAGAGGCCTGCGCCTCTTAATAACTTCAGGGGATCCACCGCCAGCTATAGGGCTTTATTAAGACTGGTGTCTAAAACACCAGTTTTAATATATGTGCCCCAAAGTGTATGACACTAACCCATTGACATTGCATGTAAAGTAGATCAATTCACTTTTCAATGTCAATGGAAAGTGAATTTATTGTTCAATATTCTTAGAATTCATTTATTTTCTGTTTAATATTCTTTAGTTGATTTACTGTTTAACACCCTTTCCATATCATTAGATTAGTACAAAATGTAATGCATTCTTCACCTGATCATATTTGCACAGAACTAAAATGGGAATGGCTTTTGTGCATGCATTTCCTCTAAATGAAAGAATGATGAATGTAAAGTTAAAAATCAATATATTGAGAAAATGCTTATCACTATTACATTTACACCAGCTGTGCAGAAAGCTATTAGCAAAAAGACTTTTTAAATAACAACAGAATCTCTCCTATCCCATCTGGTCAAAATATATATTTTGATACTCAACCATACATTGAAAAATGCTTTATGCTATTAATATATTTTCAATTTACAGCTGGAATAACTAAACTAATTGTCAGCTATATTTCATAACTTATCTCAGCTGTAACCAGATTTTCCAAAATTGGCATTTCTAACTCTTTTCAGTGTTATTTTAGAAATAAGAGCATGCAAAAACTTGTTCTCAAATCAAATGGGAATTGGGGCAGATTTATCAATGTAGTTATGGCAAGTGTTCAGCAAAAAGGCATAGAAAAACATGTTTTTTTTTTGTTTAACGTCATATTTATGAATACTCTTTTTCCAAAATGTAGGAATAAGTTGGAATAAGTGGGTATGGCTTCACAGTCAGTGGGTAGAGCTTCAACCATTAATATTTTCTAACATTACTTCCCCTGTGAATGCCCAATTGCAGCAGAGAGCGTCACAGCCAGGGAAAAGGAGACGGCCTTTGAGAAAGATGGCTGTCTCCTCCTCCCTGTACCAATGGTATAAATTTACATACCAGGTTAAAAACCAGAACTGGGGGCACAGCGGAGGAACGGAGTGGCACATGGGGAAAATAGTAAGCGATATAACATGCCTTTAGTATGCCTTTTCCTGTCAGCTATTTACATAATAATGTCAGGATTGGTGAAAGGTCCTCTTTAAATAGCTTTAGACAGTGGAAATAATCTTTCTCTGGAATGGTCTGTGTCCTTTTTACTTTTATGATTTTTGTGATGTTTTACTGTAGGCGATCTTCTTTCTCTGCTTTCTATTTTTGCAAGCATTGTTGTGTTTTCCGATATGTCTTACCATAATGTGGACATGAATGAAGGCTGACATTTTACACTATTGCTATTCTGCATAATAGTAACTTGTGTTGTGGTGATGGTCCGTGGCAGCCGTCATCCTGCCATCTGCGGCGAGCACGAGCGTGCATCCCTCAGCAGGGTCCCACTGGTCTGCTGCTGCTATCCAGCATTTGGTCTGGCCTCCAAAGTTCAGATGATGCATGGTTGCTAGGCTTCTCCCCTGCTGCCACAGGGCACATGCACGCAGCCTACTTATCCTTGAAGGGCCAGCGCATGCGCACACCACTCTTCATCAGCTAATGGCTAGCCACTTAAGGATACTTAAAGCACCTTTTTCTAGAGAGATAGATGCCTGAGCAATATGTTCTCTATCTTACCAGTTCCTGTGAAAGTGCGCTGTTCTGTTTGTCTGCCTGTGCACTAACCTCTGCCTGTTTACTGACCCTCCACTGGTTCATCTGTGACTGATTACCATATTGATCCTTTGCTACCTGCCCTGGCCTTGGACTTGTTTCACGGATTTGCATATACTCTGCTTGCCCTGATTCTGGGCTGTCCCTGACTACAGTTTTGCCTGATCCCCAGATGCTCCACACCAATGTCTATGAGCCCTGTAGGTCAGCTATCAACCAGGCAGGGACTTCTCCAAGAGGTAGTGGCCAGGAGGCGCCCCTGCATTTAAAGGTCCAGATCCCTATATATGAGCTTAGGATTAGCCCAAAGTCAAATCCCTTGGTTGATGCAGTGGTTCCACAGCCACTATCTGCAACAACTTGTAAATCATGTAGGAGAACAGCCTTGATTTGGTCAAAGATCTGCTTCATCATTGGTTTTTCTTTTATCTTTCTATGTATGTCAGTTTAAAAAAAAATGTTTCAAGACCTATGATTCCCTGCACCTACTTCACTGGATGACTACAATGTTTGCATTGTTTTACCAGTTCCACAATATTGATATGTAGCCATGGCTTGTCAAGATCTACTGAAAAAAATGACCTCATATTTAGCATCATAAAAACATGCAATGGACCATATTTCATTGTCTCAGAACCCAAGGACAGCTATTCTGTCTTTGCATTTGACTGTCTCCTCATACTTATAGGATATTTCTAATATCACTTTCCTGGACTAAAGCCTAGTTTTACTGCCCACCAAATGACTGCATTATTTGGAATCTTCCACTGAAAGAAACTTTCATATATTTGCCATATTGTCCAGATGAAATGTTATGAATTTATCACCTTGTTTAAATGGCAGATGCTTCATGTTCCATTTTGAGCAACTTTTGCACCCTTCAAAAGCTCAAATATTTCATTCATTGTGGCTTTTCTCTGCATACTGGACAGTTTGGCCTCATTAAAGTCTTGTAGCTATTTTACAATGGTACTTAATGATGGAATGATCAAAAGGAGACATTGAATGATTAAATCAACATGTGGAGACTTTTTATGTTAAAACTTCAGTCTCAGCTCTTTTGCAGCAGAGGGTTTAGCTAGAAATTCATGTAAGAATCTTGTGCACTGGACATGAAACTGTATTGAAAAGAAAATACCTATTAATGCAAAAATTTAATTTTACTCTTCAAAGCAATGCACAAATACATTACAGACTAGAAAAGCTAAAGAGAATCTACAATTTAGGGATTTATTTTCTCGGGATTAGGTTTCGGGAGTAAACACTTAAAGGGAGGTCTCCATCACTTCAATAAAATATTTATAGGATAAATACACAATGTTTAAAATCATTACTATCATTTTATTATGCGCAGGACAATGAAATAATAACTGCAGAAACTTGGCATTCAGGTCTACAGAACTTTTCCTGGATAATTGGTTTTTTAACTAGGTTTCTAGCATTCAGAAGGAAACTGATAAAGACAGTCAAGAATCTTGCTTTCTTGCCACAGATTTTTCTAAGCACTCAGGGAACTTAAAGTGGCCCTGGAAAAACAGAAAAGTGGCCCAAATTTTGTATGTGGGTCGAACTTGACAGAAGGTGGGGCAATACAAGTAGATGGGGCCAATACAAGTTGGCAGGGTCAGTAATACCATAGTGCAGCACAGAATACCTTCTGTGACGACCATCAATAGCTACCATGTTCTGTATTCCTCCTCTTCCAATTGTTTCTAATATGGATATGGAGTAGTGGGCTTAGGAAGTGAGATGTGGGCCACAACACCAAGCCAACCCTACATTCAGCATGCTGCCTGGACCAATAATGACCTATAGGTCTGCTGTTACCAGTTTTACTCTTGTGCTTTGTGCAATATGAGTTTAGAGAATTGGGGCTGGAATTGATCCATCTTTCTAATGTTAAACTTTGCTGGCTCTCATTGTGATAAATAGCTGTCAGAATCATATATTATGTAAAAACGAAAAGGGGGGGTGCTATATCACTAATGTCCTCTTACAGCTCCCATCTTGGGCAGATCTCTAGTTGCTGAGTGCTGTTATATTTTTGTGTTTGTATGTATAATTGCCATAACCTACGTGCACCTGCATACAGGGAGTGCTGACTGAAACCCCCCCTTTTCGTTTTTACTTAATATATGTTGGAGGTGTGGCGACCTCCTTCTCAGTCGTGCACACCTGACTAGTGTTTCTGCCCTAGATGTTGGTTTTCAATCAGAGTGAGTATAAAGCTGAATGTGTACTCACATTGCCTGCTAGTAGCCATCTGGCTCCAGGAGGAGTGCACAGTGGGCTCGGCATGCATGTTGGTACCTGCATCCCTGGATCTAATGGAGGCTGTTGCAGCACCAGAAGGGGTTAATAAGTAAGGTCTATCCCAGCGTGCATGCTGGGCTCACACTCCTGGATTTTATGTGGCTGTCGTGGCCCATAATAGGTAAGACTTAGCGTTAGGAGGATTTTATGTGGCTGTCATGGCCTATAGTAGGTCAGATTTAGCGTTAGTACCCACTCTAGGAGACAACCGTGTCGGGGTGAGTGGGCTTACTACCTTTTGATCAAAATGTAAACCAATGTCTCCACTGTTTGCATGCTATATCACTAATGTCCTCTTACAGCTCCCATCTTGGGCAGATCTCTAGTTGCTGAGTGCTGTTATATTTTTGTGTTTGTATGTATAATTGCCATAACCTACGTGCACCTGCATACAGGGAGTGCTGACTGAAACCCCCTTTTCGTTTTTACTTAATATATGTTGGAGGTGTGGCGACCTCCTTCTCAGTCGTGCACACCTGACTAGTGTTTCTGCCCTAGATGCTGGTTTTCAATCAGAGTGAGTATAAAGCTGAATGTGTACTCACATTGCCTGCTAGTAGCCATCTGGCTCCAGGAGGAGTGCACAGTGGGCTCGGCATGCATGTTGGTACCTGCATCCCTGGATCTAATGGAGGCTGTTGCAGCACCAGAAGGGGTTAATAAGTAAGGTCTATCCCAGCGTGCATGCTGGGCTCACACTCCCTGGATTTTTATGTGGCTGTCGTGGCCCATAATAGGTAAGACTTAGCGTTAGGAGGATTTTATGTGGCTGTCATGGCCTATAGTAGGTCAGATTTAGCGTTAGTACCCACTCTAGGAGACAACCGTGTCGGGGTGAGTGGGCTTACTACCTTTTGATCAAAATGTAAACCAATGTCTCCACTGTTTGCATGCTATATCACTAATGTCCTCTTACAGCTCCCATCTTGGGCAGATCTCTAGTTGCTGAGTGCTGTTATATTTTTGTGTTTGTAAGAATCATATATTATGTTACAGTGCGCTACATACTAACCTTCCTTGTGTAGAACTGGCCATACAGATATTTGGTATAAAGTTTTTATTTGGGAGCCCTGTTAAAGGCTACATTGGAGAATTACATAAACAGCAACTCCCCTATTTTTTAACTAGGAAATCTTTAGCTTTAGAGGTCATTCAATAACAGTCTGCAAACATTCAAGAATTCTTATTATTTTAGCATCTTTTTGCTTGCGAGACTTGAGCTTTCAAATAATTCGTGTCCGAGACCATTTTCAGGTAATGAGTAGAGACATCACTTGTCTGAGCTTTAAATCCCCTCATTTTAAAAGTTTGGGGATATTAGCACCTGGACCCCAACCAATGAAAATTTCTGAGATGTCAAAAGTTTTGTTAAAATGCAGTTACTCTTTCCAGGCCCCTGGTTCTGATAACCGATCCTCAGTGAACCCACAAAATTATGCAAACATTCACCACCGTCGGCTGGTGAGGCTGTGGTTGCTGTATAACAGCCTCCCTGTGGAGACCCTGCCAAAAGTAACAGCAGTAGTTATTCCATTTGTATGTATATGTCAATCTTAGTTGCATGAGCAGGCATTTATTCAAATCCTTTCTATGTGGCAACTTTATAGGAAAAAGGTAAAGAAAAAAAATGGACATGTAAGCATTTATTTTAAAAGTATTTAGCTCATCAATACACAAATATAAAATAATTATTAGAAGTAGTTGCAAACTGAAGTGTAGTAATGCACTGAGCCGTCCAAAATTGATCTAAACCTGTATACAACAGATGTTCAAACCTACATCCTCCTTTTCTATTATTCTTGTCTTAGTTATGCCAGGCAGTTCTAAATGATGAAAGCGATAATAATTACAGGGAGTTTACATGACTTAACATACCAAACCAGAAGGTAATGAGAGCTTACTCGGACCAGTTTACAATCTTAGAGGTACAGTGAACAAAGCATAAGCAAGGTCCATATTGGCGCCTGCAAGCAATAACATATATTTTTTGCCTGTATTGGATTATGGAGCTCTGTGGGGTTCATATGCTAGCATCAGTTACACAGGAGAATAGCATGATATCATATATTCACTGCATCTCATATTTATCTTTCTTAATGTTTATAAGAACAAATATAATATATACATAATAGTAAATAACGAAGACCACAATGGGGGCTATAGGTTTCAAACACGGGCATTCTGAGAGCCTAATAATGACCTGCACCTGGCTCGTTAAGCTTGTAACCTTTTGTCAATCATTGCTTGAGTCCAATATAAGATAGTTTAAGGCGCAACACACTCTTAGCCTGCTTCCATATTATGAGATCCTCACTTTGATGGTGAAAAACAGCCTTAGGTAAAGAGGTTGGGAGCCTCCAAAATTGTTTCTTTGGCACATTATTTAAATTCATCTAATAAAATCCAATGCAAGTTACTTTTCCTGCCAGGCGAAGAGGTAGCATTCCTGCCTGTATAGTTTTGCTAGGATTGGTTCTGCTTTAAAATAACAGTGAGAAATAATGCTGAATTAATATGAAGTAGAGGATTGATTTTTATTTTTGTTAACTGCATATGTTTTAGGCAAAAAATCATTTTTATTAAACATTTTTGACCAGCCTACATATATTCTAACACATACCAGGGTGCAAAATTCCATCCACTATCAAATCCATAGATAGTTTTGATACATGACATTTTAACTGAGATCTAGTTGAATACTAATTTAGGACACAAACTCTATAAGGTAACATCGAAACACAGTAGGGTTAAAGAAGAATTAGATCTAAATAGTCTAACCGCCGGTAGTGTTACTCCAGAGGAACAACTTCTACCAGGCAAATTAAATTTTTCCTCATTTTTGGAAAAAAAATCTTTGCCCACTCAATATATGAATAAATCCTAGGGTCCGCAATCCACGTCCTGTAATCTGCTACATACGACGTAACTAATAGTATTACTGTTAAAAGGACCTGTTACTAAGGACCTCTTCTTGACATGTCTGAAATAACAATTCTGGAACATCTTTACATAAATCTCCTGTTTTGCCAATCCTTAGTTAGGTTGACACTACAGATCTCTCATAAACCTATGCTTATACGGAGCAATACATTATTTTTATTTTTTTTAGATGCTCAAGGATAACATTTAACCTTCAAATGTTTTTCAACAGTTTTTTTTATTAATCAGCTCACTTTTTAACCCCTTATATTAACAATTAAATATTGACAATGTATTTGCTATTGTCATGCCATTATAGAATCATAAGAAGGAGTTTGTCACCTCCAAAATATGCTTTAAAAGAAGCATGCCACTGTGGAGGGTAGCTGCCCAAAAACATAACCTTGCCTTTCTGGTAGAGAGGAATTTTAAAAATTTCATTTGGCAGCTTTGCCAAAGTTCCACAAGAAATTCAATTTATCAGGTATACTCAGGCCACTCTGCCTTAGGGTATGACCGCATGGAGCGGCCGTGCCTCAGGCTGGCTGCGTCCATGCTACAGTGAAGAACCGCACTGCCAATTAGCCTGCAGCGGCCTTTCATTTAATAATGAAGACCACATAGTCTTCATTGTTAATTGAAACATGGCACCTTTAATACACCTTTAAACAGGGGCTGTACTCACCCCTATAGGTGGGAGATCTACCTATGAGTCTTAACATGAATTTGAGCTTCAAGCCTCAATCGTCTGTTTCTGTGAATTCCGATTGCACGCCGTTGCAATTTTATTTTTTTGGGGGGATTAAATTTGATTAATCAGCATATATACATAATTACTGCAGCAAAACATATGGCATGGCAACAATCTACCTGAGTGTTAATGTGAAATTGAATGTCTAGCCTCAATTGTCCGTTTCCATAAATTCCATTTGCACATGGTTGGAATAAAAAAAAAAATTCAATTTAATTAACCAGTATATAAACATGATAACTATAGCAAAACACATGGTATTATATCAGCAATGTACCTGTGAAATTGAGCGTCAAGCCTCAATCATCTGTTTATGTTTATTCAGTCTCCACATGGTTGAAATAAAAAAAAATATACATATTTTTATGGGCGGGGGGTTTCAATTTAATTAACCAGCAGATATACAAGATTATTGCAACAATACACTTGGTACAGTAGCAATCTCTCAGTGAGTGTCAACATGAAATTGAGCGTCAAGCCTCAATAGTCTGTTTTAATGAATTCCATTTTCACACCATTAAATTTAATCAGCACATATACATACTTACTGTAGCAAAACATATGGTATATCTGCAATATACCTGTGAGTGTTAACATGAAATTAATCATCTAGCCTCAATCGTCCGCTTATGTTTTTTCAGTTTCCACATGGTTGACATTTTTTTAAATCTTTTTTTTTGGGGGGGGGGGGTTCAATTGAATTAAAAAGCAAATATACATGATTACTGCAGTAATACACAAAGTAAAGTAGCAATCTACCTATGAATGTTAACAGGAAATTGAGCATCAAACCTCAATCGTCCGATTATGTTTATTCAGTTTCCACACGGTTGAAATATAAAAATTTTTTGAGGGGAGTTTCAATTTAATTAAACATCCGATATACATGATTACTGCAGCAATAAACATGGTACAGTAGCAATCTACCTGTGAGTGTTAACATGAAATTGAGCATCAAGCCTCAATTGTCTGTTTCTGTAAATTCCATTTGCACACCATTGCAATTTAATTTTTTGGAGGTGTTTAATTTAATTAATCAGCATATATACATAATTACTGCAACAAAAAAATTGGAATAGCAACAATTTACCTGTAAGTGTTGACATGAAATTGAGTGTCTAGCCTCAAATTTCCTTTTTGTTAAATTCCATTACAATTCTTGTAATCAAAATAGTAGGGCACTACATAC
This sequence comes from Bufotes viridis, assembly GCA_033119425.1. Classification (NCBI taxonomy): domain Eukaryota; kingdom Metazoa; phylum Chordata; class Amphibia; order Anura; family Bufonidae; genus Bufotes; species Bufotes viridis. The sequence continues at coordinate 274,821,866 of CM065591.1, forward strand.
CATGTTCCAAAAACATTTTTAAAACACCATAGTGGTTAGTATAAGGTAACTAGAGTGTCTCTGCCCTACTAAGGTACAACATAGACAACAGGCCCCAAATGCAATATGTTGTACCTTAGTAGGGCAGATGCACTCTAGTTACCTTATACTAACCACTATGGTGTTTTGATAATGTTTTTGGAACATGGTATGTAGTGCCCTACTATTTTAATTACAAGCATTGTAATGGAATTTAAAAAAAAGGAAATTTGAGACTAGACACTCAATTTCATGTCAACACTCACAGGTAGATTGTTGCTATACCAATTTTTTTGTTGCAGTCTGTTACGTACCAAATGCAATAATACCTGATATATCTGTTCCCGCTTGCGCCTCCCGTGTCCCGATGCGCGTTTCGCAAGGGATAGTAGTCGGGACACGGGAGGTGCAAGCGAGAAGTGGGAACAGATATATCAGGTATTATTGCATTTGGGGCCTGTTGTCTATGTTGTACCTTAGTAGGGAATATGCACTCTAGTTACCTTATACTAACCACTATGGTGTTTTGATAATGTTTTTGGAACATGGTATGTAGTGCCCTAATATTTTGATTACAAGCATCAATAGGGTTGCTGGGGTTGTACATGCCTCAGTGATCATACATCAAATATTATTGAGTTTTAATATACTTATGTTATGCTGCATGTAGTGCCCCATTAATGCTATTATATATTAGATAATTCTGATAGTATATGAGCTGCGGTTACACTTTCTCCCATTAAGGTTTAGATCCCTTTGTGTTTTTTGTACCACCAACCATATTTATGTGATTTGATATGATGGATTTGATTATTTTAATCATGATAATAAAGATATTGATTGAATAAAACCCAGAGGTGTTATGCTTGTGTATATAGATGGCGTGTATCCGGGTGTTTGGGCGGCAGTCCCACACTAAGGTTTGTTGTATAATCAGTTTTCACATGGTTGCATTTTTTCTTTTTTGGGTGGGAGGGGATTCAATTTAAATAACAAGTATATATATATATATATATATATATATATATATATATATTTATAATTACTGCAGCAAAACACAGTATTGTAAATTAGTAATAGTTACTGTTAATAGTAACAGTAACAGTAGAGCAGAAATCTACCTGTGAGTGTCAACGTGAAAGTGAGTATCAAGCCTTAAGCGTCCGATTATTTTTTTCAATTTCAACATGGTTGAAATTTTATTTCATCGAACTTGTTCAATTTAATTAAACCAGCATATAGATGATCAGCACAACAACAGTACAGAGCTAGGGTAAAAATGTACCTGGGAGTGTTAACATGATATTAAGGGTCAGGCCTCGTCTAAACGTATATTTAGTTTCCAGATGGTTGGAAAAGAATAATATATTTTATTGGACATGTTCATTTTAACTAACTAGCATACCTTTTATATATTTTTTTTTTGGGGGGGTCAATTTAATTAACATGCAGATACATGTGATTGCTGAAGCAAAACATATGGTATAGTATCAATCTACTGGCGACTGTTAACGTGAAATTGAGCATCACGTCTCAATTATCCATTTCCATCAGTTCCATTTGCACAATGTTGCAATTAATTTTTTTTGGGGGGTGTTAACCTCTTAAGGACACAGGGCGTACAGGTACGCCCTAATGTTCCGAGTCCTTAAGGAAACAGGGCGTACCTGTACGCCCTGTGTTTAAACTGCTACTGCGCCCGATGTGGGCGCCGTAGCAACATGGTTCCTGCTGATGTAGATCAGCAGGGACCATGTTCTAATGCCGAGGGGGGTCATGTGACCCCCCCGTATCGGCGATCGCTGCAAACCGCAGGTCAATTCAGACCTGCGGTTTGCAGCGGTTTAAGATCTCTGATCCCCGCGGTCTGTGACCGCGGGGATCAGAGAGTTAACTGCCCAAAGATAAACATATTAACCCCCTGCATCCCCGATCTTGTTATGGCGGCGGGGGTGCAGGGGGTGGTTGCAGCGGCGGTAGGCGGTGCGGGAGGCGGGCGGTGCGGCAGGCGGGATCGCAATAGCGATCCCCGCCCGCCTCCCTTGTAATAATTCCCTGGTGTCTAGTGGTTCTATCAGAGTGCCAGCACATTGCTGGCACTCTGATAGAAAACGGCTGGCATCTGTGCTGCAGATGCCAGCCGTTTAACCTCTCCTTACCGCGGTCCGGACGGACCGCAGTATGGAAGGTGTTAACAGGGAGGAGCTCCTCCCTCTCCCATCGGGGGCTGCTGTGCCTATGCAGCCCCCAGGATGGGATCGCAGAGGAGGGAGCTCCCTCCCTCTATCCATCACCAACTGCTCTCTAATGGCAGTGGGTGATGGTTACCATGGCAGCAGGACGCTTTCAGAAGCGTCCTGCTTGCCATGGTATAGTAACTCTGGTCAGACTTCTGCTAAAGGCAGAAGTCTGACCAGACTGTGAAAAGTAAAAATACAGTGCAGTACACTATATAGTGTACTGTACTGTATTATATAGACACCAGATCCACTGGATCTACAAGAACCAAGTGGGTCTGGGTCAAAAAAATGTAAAAAGTGAAAAAAAGTAAAAATAAAAAAACACAAATCACTGAATAAAAAGTAAAAAAAAAATACACTACACATATTAGGTATCGCGCGTCCGTAAAAACAGCTCTATAAAAATATCACATGACTGAACCCCTCAGGTGAACGCCATAAAAAGACCCCCAAAAATGGTGTAAATAAGTCATTTTTGGGCACCTTACATCACTAAAAGTGTAATACAAAGCGATCAAAAGGCGTATGCCTCCCAAAATAGTACCAATCTAACCGCCATCTCATCCCGCAAAAATGAGCCCCTTCATAAAACAATTGCCCAAAAATAAAAAAACTATGCCTCTCAGACTAAAACATGATTTTTTTGTTTCAAAAATGCTTTTATTGTTAAATGTAAAAAATTTAAAAAAGTAGACATATTGGGTATCTCCACGTCCGTAAGAATCTGCTCTATAAAAATATCACATGACCTAACCCCTCAAGTAAACACTGTAAAAAAAAAAAAAAAACTTTGTCAAAAGCCATTTTTTGTCACCTTACATCACAAAAAGTGTAATAGCAAGCGATCAAAAAGTCATATGACCACCCAAATAGTGCCAATCTAACCGCCACCTCATCCCACAAAAATTATACCCAACCTGAGACGATCGCCTAAAAACTGAAAAAATATGGCTCTCAGACTATGGAGACACTAAAACATGTTTTTTTGTTTCAAAAAGGATATTATTGTGTAACACCAAAATAAATTAAAAAAGTATACATATTGGGTATCGTCGCGTTCGTAACGACCTGCTCTATAAAAATATCACATGACCTAACCCCTCAGGTGAACGCCGTAAACATAAAAAATAAAAACGTTGTAAAAAGTCATTTTTTGTCACCTTACATCACAAAAAGTGTAATAGCAAGTGATCAAAAAGTCATATGCACCCCAAGATAGTACCATTCAAACCGCCATCTCATCCCGCAAAAAATGAGCCCCTACATAGGACAATCGCAAAAAAAAAAAAAAACTATGGCTTTCAGAATGTGGAGACACTAAAAATCATTTTTTCAAAAATGCTTTATTATGTAAAACTGAAACAAAAAACCCCAAAAGTAGTCATATTTGGTATTGTCGCGTCAGTAACAACCTGCTCTATAGAAATAGCACACAATCTAACCTGTCAGTTCAACGATGTAAATAACAAAAAATACAAAACTGTCCCAAAACAGCTATTTTTTTGCAAATTATCCATTTTAATCCATTTTTCCAGTAACAAAGCAAGGGTTAACAGCCAAACAAAACTCAATATTTATTGCCCCGATTCTGTAGTTTGCAGAAACACCCCATATGTGGTTGTAAACTGCTGTATAGCCAAACGGCAGGGCACAGAAGGAAGGGAACGCCATATGGTTTTTGGAAGGCGGATTTTGCTGGACTGTTTTTTTGAGACTATGTCCCATTTGAAGCCCCCGATGCACCCCTACAGTAGAAACTCCAAAAAGTGACCCCATTTTTGAAACTACGGGATAAGGTGTCAGTTTTGTTGGTACTATTTTAGGGTAAATATGATTTTTGGTTGCTCTATATTACACTTTTTTGAGGCAAGGTAACAAAAATTGAAATTCTGAAATTTCATCTCCATTTGCCAATAACTCTTGTGGAACACCTAAAGGGTTAACAAAGTTTGTAAAACTAGTTTTGAATACATTGAGGAGTGTAGTTTCTTAGATGGAGTCACTTTTATGGAGTTTCTATTCTAGGGGTGCATCGGGGGGCTTCAAATGGGACATGGTGTCAAAAATCCAGTCCAGCAAAATCCGCCTTCCAAAAACCATATGGCGTTCCCTTACTTCTGTGCCCTGCCGTTTGGCCATACAGCAGTTTACGACCACATATGGGGTGTTCATGCAAACTACAGAATCGGGGCAATAAATATTGACTTTTGTTTGGCTGTTAACCCTTGCTTTGTTACTGGAAAAAATTGATTAAAATCAAAAATGTTCCCAAAAATCGAAATTCAGAAATTTTATCTTTATTTGCCATTAACTCTTGTGGAATACCTAAAGGGTAAATGACGTTTGTAAAATCAGTTTTGAGTACCTTCAGGGGTCTAGTTTCTAGAATGGGGTCATTTTTGGGTGGTTTCTATTATGTAAGCCTCGCAAAGTGACTTCAGACCTGAACTGGTCCCTAAAAAGTGGGTTTTTGAAAATTTCTGAAAAATGTCAAGATTTGCTTCTAAACTTCTAAGCCTTGTAATGTCCCCAAAAAATGAAATGGCATTCCCAAAATAATCGATACATGGAGTAGACATATGGGGAATGTAAATCAATAACTTTTTTTGGCAGTATTACTATGTATTCTAGAAGTAGAGAAATTGAAACTTGGAAAATTGTAAATTTTTCAAAATTTTTGGTAAATTTGGTATTTTTTTATAAATAAAAATGAAATTTTTCGACTTTATTTTACCACTGTCATGAAATACAATATGTGACGAAAAAACAATCTCAGAATGGCCTGGATAAGTAAAAGCGTTTTAAAGTTATCACCACATAAAGTGACACTGGTCAGATTTCCAAAAAATGGCCTGGTCCTTAAGGTGAAATAGGGCCGTGTCCTTAAGGGGTTAAATTTAATCAACCAGCAGATATATATGCTAATTGCAGCAAAACATATGGTATAGCAGCAATCTATCTATGAGTGTTAATATGAAATTAAACATCAAGCCTTAATCGTCAGTTTGTTTATTCAGTTTCCACATGGTTTCAATAAAAATATTTTTTTGAGGGATTCAATTTAATTAAACAGCAGATGTACAAGATAATTGTAGCAAAACACAAATGTATAGCAACAATCTACCTGTAAGTGTTAATGTGAAATTAAGCATTAAGCCTCAATCATCCGTTTCCTTGAATTCCTAATTCCACACGGTTTATTTTTGGGGGGGATTATTGAATTTAACCCCTTCTCGACCTTTTGTCAGAGGTCTGGACTTTAAAGATGGCGCTTGCTCCTGAGCACAGAGGGCGCCATAGCTGTTTTGCAGTTTCATATAGCAGGCACCCATGGCTAATGTTAATGCCGATCGCGGACATTTAACACTTCAGATGCCGTGGTCAATTTTGAATGCTGAAAACCCAGAAGGCATCTGAATGCTGAAAACCCGGAAGCACGCACTTCTGGGTGTGCTCCAGATACCCCAGGCGGGGATCAGAGTAGCTGGAGTGGGTTAGCAGCAGCCCCTGTTGTTCTGTTTGACATGAGGCGGCTGCATAGTAATTTCTATGGAGCTCCATGGGCTCCATAGAAATACACTAAAATCCACTTAGAGTTCAATGCTAATTCATTGGAGTCTATGAGAAAGCAATCCAATGATTGCTTGTTATAGTTCCCTACAGGAACTATACAAAAAAGTGTAAAAAAAAAAATTATAAATAAAAAAAATGCAAAAATATACAAAAATTCAAATCGGCCCTTTGCCCAAAACGGAAAAAAAAAAACATAAAAATAAAAAAACAATAAAAAAAACTGAAAATTGCCCTCAGCATTTGTACTGCCCTGAGGAGGAGGTGGAAGAGGAGGCTGTTGGAGGTGGTATTGGCATTGGGGGCAGCAGCAGTGAGAGCAGAGAAGGGCGGCTAAAGAACTCACCATGATATCCCACAGTCTGTTAGAAGCGAAAGGGAGGGTGAGGACTCCAATTACGATTGTGTGCTGGACAGGACCTAGGAGCCGGATTGGGGTGCTCAGGAGGAGGCAATATCAGAGGAGGAGGGTGGGTGATGGCGGCAGCAATAAAGAGCAGAGGCCATATACTTCCGAAAAAACAGCCAGGGCCACGTTTGCTTCTGAATCTAGAGATGTCGCTGATGCTGTGGGTGAGTTAGGCCCAAAACCCCTGCTTGGCTGCCTCTACCATTGCTGCACAACTATCTCCCATCTGGCATTTTTTTCTTCATGCTGCAGAAAGACAAAAGCATTGCCTTGTGCAAGCTGAGCAAAAGCAAAATAAGAGATGGGCAGGCAAGCACAAACATAGGCACCACAGCCCTATTTGACAAACAGAGATGGCTGACAGCCACCATGGCATTGGTTCCCTCCTTTTCTCATCATCAATCAATAACAGAATGCGTGCTCAGGAAAAAACTCTACGCGCCCAACAATCCGAGAGTGCGCAAGCTTAATTCTCACCTGGTCAAGTTGCAGGTGGTGCAGTTGCTTCCCAAAAAGCCATCCCTTACAATGGGCGCAACATCCTGGACACCCTGAACCTGGACGAAATAGCACATGCTCCCTGCATGGCACACGTGCACGTCATCAATCTAGTGGTGCAGTGCTTTCTAAATAAGTACACTGGCTTGCGCAAGGTGCTGGAAAAGTCCCAGAGACTGTTGAAGCACTTCAGCCACTCTTACGTAGCATGGAATGCTCTCCTGGACCTGCAGCAACAGAACGATTTGCTGCTACACCTCTTAATCTGGACCGTGCCAACTCACTGGAATTAGATATTGCACATGCTCGGGCGTGTGTGCGAGCAGTGGAAAGCTGTGAACAATTTTGTCAAGCACCAGGCAGCCTGAGCAGCAGGTAGCATGTGTTGCTTCAAGGTCAGGCAGTGACAGCTCATCCGAGATGCCTGTTGGATACTGAAGCCCTTCGAAGAGGCCACAAAGTTTGCCAGCAGGAACAACCGGGCATGAGCAATATCATCCCTCTCATATTTATCTTAGAATAGATGCTGACGCTCATGCAGCAGAAGCTCACAGTAGAAGAGCAGCTGATGCATCTAGCTGTCTGCCCTATAGGTTTTGGAGTCACACAAAGGGAATCTGCCATGGAGGAGTATGACACAGATGAGGAAGATAAGGATGAGGAGCTGCTACTGCAAGAGAAGGAGTCAGAGGCGGAGGAGCAAGAGAACGATGATGAGGATGGCACCAGTTAACACACCCATTCATCTCAGTGGGGGGGGGGGGTCAGAGATGGAAAAAACTGGCCCTTCAGGTAGGCTGGACAGAATGGCGACCTTTATGCTCACTTTCTCAGTAACAGGTGTATCGTTGACATCAAGAAGTCTGATTATTACTGGATAGTCATGCTTTTAGACCCTCACTACCAGGGCAAAATGGGGGAATGTTTTCCTCTCACAGAAAGGAAACACTGTGTACGTAGCATGCCACAGCTTACGGCGAGCAGATGCCTGCCACCAGCATGTCTGAAAAGGAGGACCCCACTTCCCCCCCCCCCACAGAGTCACCCCCCTCACACCACCTTGAGCAGCAGAAGCCACAGCAACAATAGAATCAGCAGCAGACATTTCAGTCTCCTCAACATGATGGAGCAGTTTTTCCACATTTCCCGCCAGGCTGAGACCAGTAAGCAAACCGACAGCTCCCTCCTCAATCCCAAGGTTCAGGCCTACCTAAACAATAGCAGGTCTCTGTCACATACCCTGCTCCCTGACCCCATGAATTTCTGGGTTTGCAGACTGGAACAGTGGCCCAAACTGGCACAGCACACTATCTTTCTTCTTTCTTACCCAGCCTCCAGTGTCATCTCAGAGAGGGTTTTCAGTGCAGCAGGGGATGTGGTGACGCCCAAATGGACCAACGTGAAGAATGAAGACCGGCACTCGCTGTAGATTTGCAGGATAGGGTTTATTCCAGTCACTTATTAAATCATAGTGACGCGTTTCAGCACCAAAATGTGCTTTCTTCAGTCTGGCCACTCTCAATATTCCATTACTGAATACAAATTGCAATCTAATGATTGCATGTTACTAGGCCCTGTTAAAAAGTCAACAAAAAGTTAACAAAAGTGTTTAAAAATATAAACAATATAAAAAAATATAAAATTCAAACTTCCCTCCCCAAAATAAAAATAAACAATAAAAAATAAACATCATAGCATTACCATGTCTAAAAACAGCTGTACTATTAAAATATAAAAATATTTAGCTCAAACGGTCAATGGCATAACAGAAAAAGAATTGAAATGGCCAATTTGCAATTGAATAAAAAGTGGTTAAAAAGTCATACGCACTCAAAAATGGTATTGATAAAAACTACAGATCGTCTCACAAAAAATGAGCCCTTACACAGCTATGTAGACATAACTATAAAAAAAAGTTTTTCTTTTTGCAAAGCAGAAAAAACCCACTCCCAAAAGAGTTAGATACAAGAGGTGTTCTTTTTTTTTTTAAAGGCAGTGTTAGCCACTGATCTCCCCGGCATCCTACAAATTATTAACTATCAAGAATGACAGTTTTCCTACTGCAGTAAAAATACTTTTCACACTGTTCTCTAAATCCAGTTGACGGTTTAAAAAAAGTTACAAAAAAAATGTTAAAAAAGTGCAAATAACATTTTCCAACTATATTAAGAAAAAATAAATGCATAAATTGAATAAGAAAAATTGGCAGATAAATTAAAAAATAACAAATGAAAGAAATAAACAAGCCTTAACTCAATAAATCCTAGGCTGTTCAGCAGCTGAACAGTCTCCCTTGTACTGAAGAGGAAGTTTCAATTTTTCAAATGGCATGTATTATTTTTTCGCTTTAGCATTATGGTGGTGCTTGATGTACAAGAATCACTCCTTTAATTGTTACTTCCACAAGAAAGTCCTTGAAAATCAATTGCACAGAAAAAATCTCATTATTATGGAGTGCACAGGCCTTCCATTATGGTGGCTGCATAGACCATGTTTTACAATAGAAGCTGGACAAACATCGCTATTATTTTCCTTATGGTCCAAAGTTTGCGGTGCAGGGCTCAGGTGTCTATCAATACCATTATCAATTTGTGTGGGTTAGAAGTGAAGAACATTTCCTTGAAGGATAATGGAAGCCCTTCTGAAAAGACCATTCAGAGAACCACTGGAAGAATTAAAGAAGCAATAAAATGAGTGCACTGGTGCCATGGAGTCTGTATAAGCTTCATCTGAGCAACATCCAGCTGCTGAAGAAGTGCTGATAAATATAGCACCCTTATCTCTAAATGTGTCCTCTGCTACACAATGAGGTAATCCAAACTATATTGAAGATGCATGAAGATGCTTCACTCCTCAATTGAATACACTGGTGAAGATTGTGACGTCCATTATCAGCATACTGTGGCCACATTCCATTTCCCACACACAAGTATATTAGACAAAGCATGTGGAAGGCTGTGTAAATTAAGACAGCAATTGAAGAAAGAGGGATCCTGCACACAAAGATATTTGTAATATGCTATTTAAATACATAAAAGAATATTTTTGTTCTTCAAGTGACCTGTGCCCTATTTTACAGGAGTGGATCAATGATTGGATGGTGGTGGAGGAACATAATTCAAGTTCTTCAATGTTGTATGGCACTCCCTCACAATCAGGGACATGCTTGCATTTGTTCTTTAAACCAGGTGCTAATTTACAGTACTGTAAATTCTGTGGAATGGGTGCGGACCCATTCACTTTCTATGGGGCCGGACGAGGTGCGGAGAGCACACTAGGTGCTCTCCGCTTCCGCATTTGCGGAGCGCGGCCCCGAACTTCCGGTCCGCGGCTCCGCAAAAGATAGAACATGTCCTATTCTTGTCCGCAGCCTGCGGACAAGAATAGGCATTTCTATGGGGGGTGCGGCTGGGTGTATTGCGGATCCGCAATTTGCGGATCCGTAATACACTACGGTCGTGTGAATGTTACTGTGAAAGTACAACTATATGTATTACTTCCACATAGTGACCATATAGTGGTCATTTCAACAAAGGTGCTCTGAAGAAAATCATCAACAGAATACAGTACTGATCAGATGCAATCACAAGCAGAATAGACAACAATTAAGTTCAGGGACTCTAAGGTGATTTTCTGTTTGATTTAGCTTTGTCTGTCTTACATCTATAGCCCATCCCCACTCTTTGTAGCAGTGTTCTCCATTTTATAGATATCCAGTTGTTGCAAGGCTACAACTCCCAGCAGGCTCGGACTGGCCTACCAGGGAGCTGGTAAAATCCTCGGTGGGCCCCCGAATGATCAAGTGAGCTTCCTTGTTTGTAAGCTCTACTCCCTGTGCTCTCATACATAGCAGTGGGTCCCATCTCCTGAACTTCAGAAGGACTCAGCAATAAAGTGCTGCTCAGGGGCCCTGCTGCCCCTTCCAGCTGCTACAGACAATTCCTGAAAACAAGTGCTGATTTTAGTCCAATCCGCAGTTCAAGTCAGTGACACTGTATCCACAAGGTCTGATTTTCACAAAATCTTGTTAAAAAAAAATTATATTTGTCCAGATTTTCTGGAAAATAAGACCATGTGGACATAGCCATACTGACCAGGAGTGTTGCTTTGACTAAAACCTGTCAGTCAAAAGCACGATTAGCCTTTCCTCCAATGAACCAGCACTGTTATACAGGAAGGAAGGACTGCTGCCTGTGTGGAACTGGAGTCCAAGGCCTGCTGCTGCGAGGAGGAGGAGGAGCCTGGTTGAGGACAACTAGAAGCTGCAGCCACAATAACTAGCAATACAGAGGGCCAGGAGGTGAGAAAGGAATCTATTTGTAGTCCAATGTTGTGTAAATGAGTACCTGCATGTATGACAGTGTGTATATGTAAGAGTGTCTGCACGTGTACAAGTGTGTGCATGTAACAGTGCCAGCATGTATGACAGTGTGTGTAAACTGTCTGCATGTATGCCTTGACAGCCACAGCCTGTCAGGGCATGAAGAGAGATATAGCTTCAACAGCTGGAGAGCTATGGTTGGGGACCACTGCTCACTAGCAACACAAACCTGTATCCTGCTGCTATAGCATACATACATAGGGCCATTTATCAAACTGGTGTAAAGGAAAACTGGCTTAGTTGTCCATAGCAACCAATCAGATTCCAACTTTCATTTTCCAAAAGAGCTCTGTAAAATGTAAGGTTGAATCTAATTGGCTGTTATGGGCAACTTAGCCAGTTTTCATTTACACCAGTTTTGATAAATCCCCCATACAGTGTTGCTCATTGCACCTAAATTCTATACTGCCAAAATGATGTTGCCTGAGAGTGCTGCACAGCACAGTGCACATAGTGCACAGTGCTATGTTTGACACAATAGCACACCTGGCAAATGTTAAAATCCCTTTTATCAAAAATTTCCTACCAGGGCTGAGCTCAGCAACTTGGTCACGCGATGCCCTCCCTGAACTTTCTCCTTGCTCCAAGAACATGTGCTGTTAATTGTGCACGTGATCCTGGAGCTTCAGTACCACCTACCATGAGCATGTCAATCAAGCACTGATGACACGTTCATGGACTGCCCCCTGCTTTCCAACCACAGTGCGCCAGGGAATGCAAGCGTACTGCAGCAGTGTATATTGTCACACCCCCTTCCCCAAGCCAGGGGCATTTAGCTTGTGAATGGCCAAGCCATCAGACCCATTGAATCTAAATAAAAACAATGCCAAAACAGCCATTTTCTGGTTACCTTGCCTCACAAAAAGTGTAATACCAAGCGATCAAAAACTCCTATGTACCCCAAAATGGTACCAATTAAACCATCATCTCATCCCGCAAAAAATTTGACTCTACCTAAGACAATCGCCCAAAAAATAAAAAAAATATAGCTCTCAGAAAATGGCAACACAAAAACAAGATTTTATTCTGTTCAAAAATGCTTTCATTGTGTATACATACAGCAGATCATCGAAAATGATCAATTGTATGTATAATGATCAATTGTCACTTTCATGAATTATCAGAAACCACAGAGCTCCAATTTAGTGAAGACATTTGCTCTGCAGATCTTGTCAAAGAGATATGTGTTTTGATGGTGATCTTGTTTAAACCACGGTAGTCTATACAGGGCCGAAGAGAACCATCCTTTTTCTAGACAATGAAGAAGTCGGCTCCAGCAGGGGAGGAAGATCAGTCTTCTAAGGGGACAGTGGATACATGACCATGTGCCAGGTAATAGGTTGAAAGGACAGTAATATGACCTTTGTGACAACAAAGTTTCATCCTCCTTCTTGTCAAAAATATACACATAAATGGCGTATGAAGAAGGTAGTCCCTGGAGGTTTTAAGGTAAGTAAGACCTCAGGACTGGCTGAACTGTAGCCAGACAGTGGGAGTGGCATTGAGACCCCCAACATAGTTCTTGCCCAGTATCCCAATGGATAAGTGGAGCACGGAGCCATAGCCAAGGTAACCCAAGCAATAATGGACTGATGAATTCAGGGAGTACATTTTCTCACTATGCAGAACTTCCATGTGGAGATCCACAGGCATAGTAGAGTACAGAATAGGTTCAGAAAAGAATGTACTTCATTGACTGAACCCACAGCCAAAGAATTCTGCAGGTGTCCAGTGGGTATGTGGTATTAGGTAACTATGGCTTAATGCAGGAAGTTGCCAGCAGTCCAGAAAGACCTGTTCAGAGAACCAGATTTAACTGCAGGACAGAACCACAGGTATAGTCATTTTGGAGAAAAGTCATCTTCACCTAGGAGCATCTCTGCGCCCAACCCAAACTTACGGGACATTCCCTCATATAATAAGCCCTACCACCACAGTAAAGGCACATATTGTTGTTCAATCCAAGCTGAAACTTCTCTGAAAGCTTCACTCATTCTAACTGCATGGGTTCCTCCTGTGAGGCAAATGAGGAGGATTCTAATGCCTCATTCACACGGCAGTGTTCTGTCAGTGATTTCCATCAGTGATTTGTGAGCCAAAACCAGGATTGGAGCCGACACAGACATAAGATATTAGGAAAGATCTGCACCTGTTCTGTGTTTAGAGCCGCACCTGGTTTTGGATCAAAAATCACTGATGGAAATCACTGACAGAACACTGCCGTGTGAATGAGGCATAAGAGCTTCTGGAATGCAGGTGCGAGGCGTGGAGTTCTTCTATCCAGAGTATACTCTCTGAAACATACAGTGCTGTGCAAGAGTTTTAAAAAGGTGTGGAAATAAAGCTCCAAAGTAAGAATGCTTTAAAAATAGAAGTATTATTAATTCATTTTTATGAATTTACAAAATGAAAAGTGAATAAACAAAAGAGAAATCTAAATCAAAACAATATTTGGTGTGACCACCCTATGCCTTCATAACCACATCTTCTAGGTACACTTGCATAAAATCAGGTATTTTTTAGGATTATAGTCAGGTGTATGATTAGCTAATTTTAACAAACAGGTGATAATGATCTTCATTTTCATATTTAGATTGAAACACAGTTATTAAAACAGAAACAGCTGGGTATGAAAGTTAAAACTGGGTGAGGAACAGCCTAACTCTGCTACAAATGTGAGTTTGTGGGAAACAGTTTTGTGTCACAGGTCATACACCCAAAAAGACACAAGGTAGTTATACTGCAACAGCAAGTTCTCCCCAGGCAAAGATTTCAAACCAGACTGGGGTTTCACAATGTGCTGTTTAAGCTCTTTTGAAGAAGCACAAAGAAACAGGGAACGTTGAGGACCATAGACATAGTGGTCAGCCAAAGAAACTTGTTTCAGCAGATGAAAGAAACATCATGCTTACTTCCCTTTGAAATTGGAAGATGTCCAGCAGTGCAATTGCAGCGACCATACCGCAGGGGCGTGTGTGTAAGTGGCCAGATGGCTGTAGCAGTAGTTCTACTGATAGTTCTGAAGCTTTGAGGGCCAGTGTGCATTAATAGAAATACCTTTTCTTCCCTTTGGGGCGTACTCCGGTTCTGGAGTCCTCCTACCTGATGATGGTCAAGGTGCCCTTGGTGTTACAGGTTTTGAGGCGCAAGGCAGGGTCCCAGTTGTCATGACGCCAACATTTTACAGTGTAGAAGTAGTGCAGGAAACAATAATGAGGCAGTTATGTAACACAACAGTTCTTCAGTTCTTCACTAATTAATTCAACAGTTCTTCACTAATTAATTAAAATGCATACGGTTCTGGACTATTCTTATCTTGCAATGGACCAGCAGCTGATGTACGTTCACAAATGTTGCAGGTTTCACAGCTTCACGGTAGATAATAGGTACAAAATGTCTTTTAAAGTAGTTCTCCTGACTCTGCACTTCACAAGCTGACTTTAGCATAAGCATCAAGGCATGAGGTGTACTAATTCTCTTATCGAGAAATACAACACAAAAGCAGGGCAGTCCCAACAATGGCAGGCAAACTCTTCTTCACCTTTTTTGAACAGGTTGTGGATCCACATGTCCGCAGTGGGGTGTAAGCAAAGTAGTCATACAGATGGCCAATCTGTAGCAGAAGTGTCCAGGGCCAAAAGAAGTCATGCAACTGGACACAAGAGCTGTAGAGTCCATAAGCTTCCAACAATGCAACTCACCTCTCTGTTCTTTCCATTCATTCATTTGGCCTACTTCAATGGATGTTTCTGGACCTTCCCCTGGCCAGTACCTTGATCCACGATTGGTTATTCTGTCAGCAACACACATGTCCTCCTTATCCTAGCCGTAGCTAGGTTAGACTACTCACTGACTAGAATGTTCTAAACATACTGTACTCCCTTATGAGGAGTGGAAACAGCCCGGTGTCAAGTGGTGCATACTATGGCCTATTAAATAATGTGCACACTGCATACAATAAACTAATTTTACAAAGTAATACATTCTTTTGCACTTTGTAGTGTACTGCGACTGTGAAGCAGGACGATGCACCATCAGCTCAGAACTGGCAAAAAAAAACATGGTAGCCAGGTACACCCATCTACAGTATGGAGAAGTGGTCTTCATGGAAGAATTGCAGTCAAAAAGCCACACCTTCTACATGGAAACAAGGCCAACACAAAAACATAGAAACTGTGGTGCAGAAAAGACAGCAGGTGAACTGGACTGATAAGTCAAAATTCGAAGTGTTAGCTGTAACAGAAGATAGTTTTTTTTTCACTGAAATTCTGGAGAGCAGTACAACGTTTGTCTGCAGACAACAGTGACATATAGTGGCGGTTTCTTGCAAGTTTGGGGGCTGCTTTTTAGCAAATGGAGTTGTGGATTTGGTCAGGATTAATGGTGTCCTCAATGTGAGAAGTACAGGCAGATACTGCACTTATCCATCATGCAATACCATCAGGGAGCCGTCTGATTAGCTTAACATTTATTCTGCAGCAAGACAACGACTTCAAACAGTCTGCAAATGTAATCACAAACTATTTTCTGCATAAAGAGGAACAAAGAGCCCTGGAAGTGATAATATGGCCTCACAGAGCTCTGATCTCAACATTATCGAGTATTCTGAATAGATAACTGGTCGGCACTGCTTTAATGGTGCAGCAGTGCACATATCTACAGGCTGGCATCCCAGGAAGTAATACTGTAGAAAAGACCGGCACTCGCACGTAGTAGCTTTATGATGTTTGATTTATTGGTCACATATTAACAGAATAGTGACGCGTTTCAGCACTGGTGTCCTTTCATCAGACTATACACATGTATCCACACATTATTCCTTAATCGACAACTCAAATACAGAGGACCTGACGTCATGGTCATAACTCCTCCCACAAAATGAAACAATAAAAAGTCACAAAACAAAGAAAGGTGTATATATATAAAAAACTGAGAACTTAGGTATGATATACCATATCCATCAATACAAAAGCATGATATATTTCAGTTCCGTTGAAAATAGAAGAAAAAATAGACACTAAAAAGACACATCAAAGGGGCATATCACAGGAAGCCACATACATTCGATTCAGGCTTCTTGGTGAACTCACATTTCTAAATTCGATTTTGATAGAGTTACAGTTTACTGTACATCAAAATGTTCGGAGGATCTCTTTCCTTGATACTTGGGTCATAAAAGGGGAGGATGGCAAAGTATGTACTGATTTGTTTACAAAAAGCACTGATCGCAATAGTTTACTTACCTTCACCAGTAGTCATCCAGCAGCTACAAATAAATCCATCCCCTTTTCCCAATATCAGAGGGTTAAACGGATCCTGAGTAATCCGGAAACCTGTAAAAAAAGATTGGATGAAATGACCACTAAATTCAGGGAATTGAAAATAACTCCAGCAATGTGCATCAAGACACCTTCTTCATTCAGCGCGTGGATACACGCTACCTCCTTCACCGCGCAGCATCCATTGGCGTTTTCCTTACAGCGGCATTTGTTTGATAAAGGCCGTTTTGGCCGAAACATTACGTTGTTACGATGCCGCATTTCAAATAAACAAGCCTTGACGCACATTGCTGGAGTTATTTTCAATTTGCTGTATATGGGGTGGGAACCCAACTTCAAGCAACATCTTCCAGAGTGCCAGGAGGTTTATATCTCCACTAAATTCAGGGAGAGAAGTTATCCAGCTCACCTACTACAGGAACAGAGGAATAGAACAGAAAGTGACTACACAGGTAACTGGATCCGAAAAAGGACCACGTATCCCACTTGTTGTGAAATACGACCCTTAGATTTAAAGATTGAAGGGCATTGTCAACAAGCATTGGCAGATTATCTCATACCCCCAGATAGGTCAAGGAACATTCCCATGTCTAAATTATGTAAACTGTTCGAGTGTAATTAAGGGCACACATTTTAATCATCCACATTCTGGTGAAAATATCCCAGTACAGGGTGTGTTCACATGTGATAGTAGATTTGTGATTTACATCCTAAATGCCCATGCGGTTTACTATACGTGGGGGAAACCTCAATGAGAATGAAGAATAGACTGAGTAAGCACAAATCTACTATCAGAAAGGGTAATCTATTGCTTCCTCTACCATACCACTTTCATCAGCAGAAAGATACTATAGCTCAGCTGCGCTATCAAATGATTGAGATTGTCCCATTACCTCGCCGTGGGGGTGACAGGAATAAATTGCTTCTTAAAAGGGAGGCTTACTGGTTCCATCAGTTACAAACGATGGAGCCAGGAGGCCTGAATCATGAATACAATGTATGTGGCTTCCTGTGATATGCCCCTTTGATGCGTCTTTTTAATGTCTCTTTTTTTCTTCTTTTTTCAGCAGAACTGAAATATATCATGCTATTGATGGATATGGTATATCATACCTTAGTTCTTTGTCTTTTATATATATATACTTTTCTTTGTTTTGTGACTTTGTGTATAGTCTTATGAAAGCACACCAGTGCTAAAACGCTTCATTATGCTGTTAATATGTAACCAATAAATCAAACATCATAAAGCTACTACGTGCGAGTGCCGGTCTTTTCTACAGTGTAACATTATCGAGTATGTCTGGGATTCCATGAAGAGACAGAAGGAGTTGAGCAAACCTACATCCACAACATAACTGTGGTTAGTTCTCCAAGATAGCAAACTCTCTGCCGAGTTCCTTCAAAAACTGTATGCAAGTCTACCTAGAATGATTGATGCTGTTTTGAAGCCAAATGGTGGTCACGCCAAGCATTGATTTGATTTAGATTTCTCTTTTGTTCATTCTCTTTGCATTTTGTTAATTTGTAAAAAAAAAAAAAAAAAATATGTAGGCCAAATCTTTGATTAGACTTGCCAGATCCTTCAAGAAAGCAGCTATCTCATTGTTCCAGGACAACTTCACAAGGTGTAGAATTGGATTGCATACTGGCCCACAGTCAAGTTGCCTTGGCAGAGTCATAGAAAGGATGATACAACTGAAGCAATCTGACTAGGATCTTCAAGGACCCTACAAAAAGTAGTCAAGAATTCCTATATTTTCAGAGAGGTGTGGCCCAAGCTAATACTTCACTGGATAGAAGGGACACGGGATGAAGGTCACTTTTTGTAGGGAATTGGTGGGCCTGAAGGTTGAAGTCTATGGTGCATTGTTTCAGGAAGCCCCAGCAAGTCTTGGGAATCTCCTTCATAATGCAGCAGAAGTGGCATGTGCAATTTGGTACTGCCAGAATTAGAAATAGACTGTAGCTGAGGTGCAGGGGTCTTCGGCATGAGGAAACGGAAATGGAACAGAGACAGTCCTGGAGTCCAGATGTGTAGAGATATTGTGCATGTTCTCTAAGTAGTCAGATCTTTGAATAGGTCCTGTAACCCCAACTTAAAGGCACCAATGGCAGGTAGCACAGGGTCAAAAAAAGGGATCCTATAGCTCAGACACCTTATGTAACCAGGAAACACTGCCACTGAATGGGCAAAGATTAACCAGTGTGCACCAGTGGGCCTTTTATGAGCCAGGGAAATCACTTGTGCCCTAATGGAGCAAGCAGCAGGAACCAGGCAAGGCCTGCCTGCAACAGAAGACAGGATGGAGCAGTGGGAAGGGTATACATACAAACACAGAAATGCAACAGCACTCTGCAACCAGCACTCTGCCCTGCCTCTATGCTAGAAGTTAACAGAGGCATCAGTGTACATTTTGATCAAAAAGTAATAAGCCACTCGCCTCTATGAGTGGTCGACGAGTATATTTTGCCATGGCTACGTGCACCTGCATACAGGGACGTGCTGAGTGACCCTCTTTTTTAGTGGGAAGGGTATGTACTCCAGAGGCCATGCCCACCGGGAGATAGGTGATACTGCTGGGCATGAACAACTGGCATCACAGCAAATGTATTTAAAAAAAATTCAAATCAATTTGTTTTACAAGTTTACAAGCACCTATATTATTTTTTCCACTGCAAATCTCCTGCAATGTGTACAGTGCTCTGCCACCTGGATCAATGTATAGCCTGGTAGGGTTGATTACGCTGATTAAAACTATACCTGTCTTAGGTCTGTTGGTGGTATTGTGGCGGAGAAAAATTAACTTTTTAAATTATGCAAATGAACTATTCAAGCACCAGGAGGTAGGTTTATGAGGTTCGAGCACCACTTCAACAGAACCCCTGGTGCACCATAATGATGCCCCTTTGCTTTGCATCACACCCCCATGCCTTTAGATTGACAGCGCTTGGCTGCACTTGTGTCCAGTGATGAAAAGCAGAGGAGCGCCATTATGGAGCACCAGGGGTTCCGTTAAAGCATTGCTCAAACCATATAAGTCCACGATGTCATTCTCCCTCTCCCCTTCTTTGTCATTTCTCCCCTCTCCCTTCTTTTGTCATTCTCCCCCTCTCCTTCTTTGTCATTCTCCCCCTCTCCCTTCTTGGTCATTCTCCCCCTCTCCCCTTCTTTGTCATTCTCCCCCTCTCCCCTTCTTTGTCATTTCTCCCCCTCTCCCCTTCTTTGTCATTCTCCCCCTCTCCCCTTCTTTGTCATTCTCCCCCTCTCCCCTTCTTGGTCATTTCTCCCCCTCTCCCCTTCTTTGTCATTCCCCCCCTCTCCTTCTTTGTCATTCTCCCCCTCTCCTTCTTTGTCATTCTCCCCTCTCCCCTTCTTTGTCATTCTCCCCCCTCCCCTTCTTGGTCATTCTCCCCCTCTCCCCTTCTTGGTCATTTCTCCCCTCTCCCCTTCTTTGTCATCCCCCTTACCTCTAGTGTAGCGGCCGGGTTATGCTGCGGGTGCAGGAGCTTTAGTTTCCTGTACCCGGGGGACTGACATGAAGTGCACATAGTGCGCACTTCATGTCAGTCCGGCCCAGTCACAGGAGACAGATGCTCCTGTACCCGCGGACCTTAAACAGCTCGGCCACGCTGCAATGAGGAACTGACAGGAGGGGGCGCTGAGCGCTTCCCTCCTGTCAGCTCCTCTCTTCATGCTGCGCCCGGGCGGTGCGCCCTCATGGACGCACCAGCCCGGGCAGTGCTGCAGCCGCCAGAGGCTCTATACAGAGCGCTCGGGCGGCTGCAGCATGAGGCAGGGCCTTCCCAAGGGGCGCTCTACGCGGCTGCCTATTCCGCGTATAGGACGCGCCGGCCCTGCGTCCTAGGGCTCAAATTGTTAATTTGCATAATTTTAAAAGTTTATTTTTCTCTGCAACTATTCCATTGAAATACATAAGACAGGTATCGCTTTAATCAGGGTAGGGTTGATATGGGTGATAGAGTCACTTTAAAGGGAATCTATCACATCATTTTCACCGATATAACAGCATTGTCCCACAGAAAGTTGCAAAGACATTGCAAACATACCTGTATGTACTCCCAAGTGCCCAGCTGGGCAGGCTTTGCTTTGCTTTGGGCACTTGGAACAGCAAAGTTCACCCAGATGGGGACTTGGGAGCTGTTTTTCAGAAGAATGTGATTTTCCTGGACAAGGAATAAAAACATAAAGGGGGTCATTTACTATCAGATATATACCAGCTTTTGGCGTATATCTGTCCACAATTGTGACTTTTCCCCGCTCATGCCAGGTCTAAAAAAGGGATTGTGGCGTGGGCGGGTAAGGGAACAGACTGGCAGGCCCACCTCATTTTCTACACCTCTTTTAGGTATAGAAAATGGTCTACATTTAAGCCAGCAAGGCGGTGGTTGCGCTGAAATTATGTAGAGGCCAACAGCGCAGAGGTTATTAAGACTGGTGTCTAAAATGCCGGTCTTAATAAATGACTCCCAAAGTACACACAGGTAAGTTTTGGAATGCGTTTGCAATTTTTTGTGGGGCAATGCTGTTAGTTATAATGTTGGAAATGACTTGACAGTACTGCCTTTAATTTCCAGTAATTACAGTACCAATCTTAGAAACAGGATTAAAAAAAGTAAGTATGCATTAAGAATAATTAAATTAACATGCACTCTACTATTCGGAGCTGTACTAAAAGCTATTATTTTTATTAAATGCTAAATTAAAACAAATAAGATCTAGAATAAAAATAAAATATTAAATAATAATATAAGTAGCAAGTTAATTCATCAACTCCAATACATATAGTTCATCATTTCATATATATTAATAAAAACCTAAAAAAAAGTTTAAAAAAATATATAAAAATATTAAAAATCTGGTCCAGAACAGTTCAATTTCCAAATCAGTTATTAATGTTCCTTTTGTTACTCCATGATTTTATCTGAATCAAAAGATATTTTCAAGATAGAGGTAAAAAGTTCATATTTTATGTGATAGATCAAGGATTATATTTGTCAACCCCAGTGATTGTAGAAAACGTGATATTTATGGTAAAAATTCTAAAAATTATAATAATGAATAAATAACAATCAATCAAAGTTTCAATTCATGCCTGGAAAGGAAAACAATTCAAGCCTGGAAAGGAAAACATTGTGACTACAGCACTTGGTACATGTGAAGCAGTTCTCGTGGAAGCTACTCCCGCTGAAGGCATAAAAGCGGTAGTGTAGCTGCCTAGCAGCAATCACCTTCTAAGTGTGGTTCACTTTGTGCTCTGAATGAATACTATGTTTCGATAAGGGGCATTATAAAACCAAATAAAAGATCGAGGGGACATTGTTACTTATTGGTATTCATTTTCATAACAAGAGAGATCGTACACAAACAGTTCAAACTAAAGGACACTAAATGAAACGGAGGAAAATATGCTTTTAAACAATGATTTGCACAAATCATGAATCATCACAATGAATTAAAACTTTGATTGAAATTTATTTATTATTATCATTTTTACCATAAATAACACATTTTTCTACAATCACTGTGGTTGACAAATAAAATCCTTGATCTATCACATGAACTATGAACTTTTTACCTCTATAATGAAAATATCTTTTGATTCCGATAAAATCATGGAGTAAAAATGGTAACATTAATAACTGATTGGGAACTGAACTGTTCTGGACCGTATTTTTTTAATTTTTAAATACTTTTTTCTTTTTTAAGTTTTTTTATATATATATGAAATGATGAACTATATGTATTGGAGTTGATGAATTATCTTGCTACTTATATTATTATTTAATATTTTATTTTTATTCTAGTCCTTATTTGTTTTAATTTTGCATTTAATAAAAATAATAGTGTTAGTACAGCTCCGAATGGTAGAGTGCGTGTTAATTTAACTATTCTTAATGCATACTCTCTGTTAGAGGCTTTTGGGGTAAGCCTTTGTAACAAAGCACCTCAGTCCAGAAATCATGACAGGTGAGCCACCAGATATATTTTATTTTATTATTAGGATAAAAAAGAATTTCCACTATTATGGCATAGCTAGGTAGCTTTGCCATTCAAATATGGGATGTCTGAGTCTCATAATACCAGGGATAACAGCACTCAGCTCACCCAGAAATAGCTACTGTATAACAACTGGAGATAATTTTTTTACTCTGGTTAATGTTTTCCATGGTTAACTTATCTGGCATGGTTTACATGATCTTAATACATTTTGCATGCAGTTACTATGAAACATACAGTATATTATATTGCCATCTGTACTGTACAATACACCATCAGTTAGGTTTATTTTCCTCTCATTTCCCACAAATGAAGTCTTTCAATCCACAAACTAAATGCTGAATCCAGAACATTAGGCTAGTGATTAGCCATATATTTAGTTAAGGCAATGTGAGCAAATTTATACAGGAACCCATTCATGAATATGTAAATCGTGTGATCCAGCAGTAATAAACTGAAATGTTATAGGGCAATTAAATCATTCATTCTACAGCAGATCACTTGTAAAACAACATAATACATAGCATTCCATGAGATGACAGCTATGCAGTTGTTGTTTTATCTATGCAGAATGTTATCTTTTGACATACACTTTATTAAAATGAAAACATTTGAACAGCATTTAATTGTGAAAGCAAGACATGTCACTGAAATCTATATTTCCCATTTACATGTCATAAATGGAATTTCTGGAATTAATTACTATAACATAAATTTTCTTTGTACCAACACAATATACCATTGATATCAGTATAGTATGACAAAATTCTAGACAGTGAACATAATAGGGAGTAATGTAATTCAATTTATAAAATAATATTTAATATGGTAAAAGACTATCATGACAGTATTATATACATCGTCACAAAAGGTCTAGAATATAAATGTCCTGTTATGTCATTATAAAGTACAGTAAATTGCATAAAATGCAAATCTCCATATTCATATTTCCTACAACTGGTCAACACAAGTCATTGAAGGAACACATTGGTCAGAAGGAGATATTTTTTTAAACTCAGTATTCATAGGAAAGAAGTTCTTTAGAATTTTTGGGTGTTTTTCTTTTAATTTTAGCAGTATTATACCACTGAAAATGAAACACAAAATATAAAATTAAATACAAAATGTTGTCCTTCTGTAGAATAGAATTAGGATAACAGTGTAATAACTCTATTGCTTTCTTGATAGGCCTAGATAAATATGTCCACAGAAGAGAATTGCACTTATCAATATAATGTGTGATGCTTTAATTGAGTCACTCAACCTTCTTCCCTCTCAGACCACAGTAAATAGTCAGACTGAGAAAGTCAAGTAAGGCTGTTTGCAGTGCTAAAAGTCCAAACAAAAGAGTGCCAGGACGGAAGTAAAAAAAACAGATTTACACAAAAAAGTATAGAATTGTTTTGGGTCTTTGAATGTAGCAATCCAAAAGTGAATTATTTTTAAAAATATATTTTTTATTATGCAAAAACAAACATAGAAAGCTATATAAATATATTACTGTGATGGTAATGGCCCTCAGCATAACATTATCATGTCAGTCAAAGAATAACTTGACCTTTGTGCAAAATTTTAATAAGATGTCCCTAATGCCCTAATAAAACTTTTTCTAATATACTTTATTAATTAATTTTGTATTTTTAATATACTTTTTAGCTCCCTAAAGCACACCATCCCTTATGCGCTGAGCAGAGTACAGACTGTGAAGTTTATGAATTGGGCCGCATAAGCAGGTAGTACAGGCAGGAGTGCATATTGCTGCTCCTGTCCCTGCCCCCCGGAGGTTTACTAACTCCTGGCATAGCACATGGGTAAAAAAAAGTCCAAATGGATCCAGCGAGTAAAATCAATGATTCTTTATTTCTTTATTTAAAAAAATGTATAAACAAGATTACTTATTTGTACTTTATACTATGAATCCATGAAGAAGACTTGTCTTGTTTATACATTTTAAGAAATAAAGAATCATTGATTTTACTCGCTGGATCCATTTGGATTTTTTTGTTGCATCTATGTTGGGTGCAGTGGCGGACTGACATGGGTGGTCCAACGGCTCTGGACCCCCCTCCCCCCCCCCCAGAACCATTCATATATTATTATTTCTTTATCCCTCAGGTGGCGCGGCCCTGGTTCTAATTGCGGGTAGCAATGGGGGGGCAGTAGGAGATGAGCACTTCCATTGTGGAAGAGCTCATCTCCATATTCATCTGTATCGTCGTCCTCAGGACAGCGATAAAGATGGCTGTGCTGTGGCGGAGCAGGGGAGGGAGAGGTGTCTCCCTTTCCCGTTCTTCTGAAAGGCTGAAGGAACCTATCAGAGGCTGGCTCAGGCAGCGCGATGACATCATTATTATCGTGCTGCCTGAGCTGAGCAGCACACAGCGGGGGGACACAGGCCAGAAGAGGCCTGCATCACATCGCTTCCAGCGTCATGAAGGTAAGTATTAGTGTTTTGTTCTCTTTTTTTTCAGTTTTTTTATAGATGGCACATTAAAGGGGGCAACTGGTGACACTAGGCATTTCTTACTGCCCCATTTTGGGGGGGCACTATGGGGCATCTGGGGGCATTTATTTCTGGCCCATTTGGGGGGGGCACTATTGGGGCATTTCTTACTGCCCCATTGGGGGGGGCACTAAGGGGCATCTGGGGGTACTGCACAAAATAATAACCAATAAAATTAAAACGGAGGCAGTAACATTCTAAAACATAACTTATAATAGCGCTAGATAATAAAAAAAATGGCCCCTACAAATCTACAAACATAGATACAAAAATATGAATCTTAGCTCTATACTGATCTGGAGCCAAGAGTGAGGTAAAAGCCAGATTCGTCTGAACCCCAGTATACAACGGCTAATAACGGAATGATCTTACAGGTATAGTAGTAGATCATCCCATTAGTGCCACGCAGATACCCACTCAGGGAGGGGATTACTCTGAGGTATCCATCAGATCATATGTCTTGATGTGAAGCCAAATGTAAGGAATAAATGACTATCCCTGTATCACCCTACTTGACCTAATATGCCATAATAGCCTAACATGGAGTTCTAACCCCAAAAAGGGGCGGCTCCGTCCGGAACCTTACCCTGGTCTGAAAGCCCTGTATTGCCCTTACTTCGTTGCAACGGGCCACGACAAGGTATTCCCTGATGCACCTCGAGATAACTACATGTAACTTATATCTCAGCAAGTCCACAGGGATAAAACACACTATGTCCCTACACGTTTTATCAATTCATCAATAAAGATCAGCCCCACGAATCATCCGGGGACACGGAGCTGAGGCTATCAGATGGACATATAGAAGAGCGTATGGCGGTACTCAACAGTTTCCTAGCAAAAAAACACAAGATGCAGGGAAAACTATTAGGTTCCTGCCCACAAAAACTTAAACAAAAATGCCTACAATAATGGAAAATAGAAACTTACCGCAAAACTCCCGAGGGCAATGTATGGCTGGACTCCTAAGAGCAGGGACGCTGTAGGCAATCAGTGTCCCTGTGCAGCTTTGGCAGGTCTGGCAGCACCAGAATTGCCCGCCGGACGTGTCTAAATACAGAGAGGGCCGATCCGAAGGCATGTGCCTTCCAACTCGAAGGAGGCACAAGAGAGTGACGGCATCCAATGCGGCTCCAGTGACGTCAACATACAGTAACACCCAATAGAGCACGCGTAGGCGGACGTGAGCTCCTAAGGAGTGGTGAATTCCCGGCTAGGTGTCGCTGCAGTGGTGTGCAAAGATACTGCCTACCAAAGTGCACACGTGGGGAAGTAAACATGCTGAGATAAAAAGGCATGAATCGGGGGTGGACGGAGTTACCGTAGCGGAATATGCCAGCAGATCTATGCCTATCACCCTTTATAAATAAACCTGTAAAACAGGTAGGAACAAATAGCTGAACAAATAGATACAGTAGGTGCCACTTAACCATTTGGCAAAATGAGAATATTTTGGCAGGAATTATAATACCCAGGCCAGTGACAAAGATATCAACAATAAAAGGTATAAATGATTAAATGAAGAGAAAAATCAATCAATTTATGGCGATCGCAACAAAAATGATCTCCATAGCAAAATACAAGAAACAACCAAATTGTAGTTGCTCATTGAGTCCGTGGGGGCTTGGGGTATTAAGTTTAAAAATCCACCAGCATTCTCGCTGGAGAATGTGTTTGTCCCAGTCACCCCCACGTTGCGACCTCTTGACATGTTCAATTCCTTTAAACTAAATTGAAGAGGCCCAACCATCATGCGTGGTCTGGACATGCCTCGCGATTGGAGTGTCCCTCAGAGGTTCCCCATATGTTTACAGAATTCTCTACAGGTCTTCCCCACATAACGCATGTCACATTCACAGGTCAAAAGGTATATTACGCCTGTAGTGCAGCAGTTAATAAAGTCGCGTATGTGGACATACCCTGTGGAGTCGTCCGTAAAGGATTTACCAGGGGGCAGAAAATTGCAGAAACTACAGTGACCACATCTAAAACAGCCCTTAATAGGGCTTTCTAGCCAAGTACGTGTTCTATCAGAAGGGTTGTAGTGGCTGTGTACAAGATGAGCTCTTAAATTTGCCCCCCTTTTAAATGTTATCAATGGTTGAGGGTACAGTACCTCCGCCAAGTCTGGATCCATCAAAAGAGTCTCCCAGTGTCGACCCAAGATGTTTCTCACCTCAGAGGCAGCTGAGTCAAAAGTCAAAATAACCTGCATACGTTTTGAGCTGTTCTCATCCTGATGAGTTGTAGGATGGAGAAGCGAGATACTTATTTGTCCCTGTACTCTCTGATAGGCTGAACTTTATGCTTTATCAGGGTAACCGCGTTCACAGAATCTCTTTCTGAGATGTTTCGACTGACGTTTAAATTCACTCAGTTCTGAGCAATTTCGTCTTAGTCTCAGATATTGCCCTGTTGGTATCCCATGTTTTAAAGGGGTTGGGTGACAGCTGTCCCACCTGAGGAGGGAGTTGGTAGCAGTGGATTTACGGTAAATTTTGCTCTGAGGATTATTTGGGGGCACTATGGGGGCATCTGGGGGCTCTAAAGGGGCCTGTTTTATTGGCACATTATGGGAGGCACTATAGCGGAGAGTGGACTATGTAGCAACTGATGGCACTATAGGGGCATTATTAGGGGGCACTATGGGGCAGTGGAGCACTATGGGGGCATCTGGCTCTAAAGGGGCATTTTTTTGTACTGACCCATTATAGGGGGCACATTGGCATCTGGCACTAAGGTAACATTTTTTACTTGCACATGGGAGGCACTATAGGGGAGAGCAGCACTGTGGGGCATCTGGTGGCACTAAAAGGGGCATTTTTAAATGGCACATTATGGGGGCACTATGGGGAGAGGAGCACTATGGGAGCATCTGGTGGCACTAAGAAGAGGCATTTTTAACTGGCACATTATGGGGACACTATGGGGGAGAGAGAACTATGGGGGCATCTGGTGGCACTAACAAGGGGGATTTTTAAAGGCATATTATGGGGCATCTGGTGGCACTAAGAAGGGTGATTTTTTACTAGTTTTTAATAACCCGAAAGGTAGTGATTAACCAGACAAAGACCCCCTCTATAAGGGTTGAAAATCACCCTGGGATGATCAATAATGAGTTACAAATAATTAATGTTTCACAGAGACCCCTAAGTATAGCAGAGATGCAATTATTGAATTATTGAGTTGTAGGATGGAGAAGCGAGATACTTATTTGTCCCTGTACTCTCTGATAGGCTGAACTTTATGCTTTATCAGGGTAACCGCGTTCACAGAATCTCTTTCTGAGATGTTTCGACTGACGTTTAAATTCACTCAGTTCTGAGCAATTTCGTCTTAGTCTCAGATATTGCCCTGTTGGTATCCCATGTTTTAAAGGGGTTGGGTGACAGCTGTCCCACCTGAGGAGGGAGTTGGTAGCAGTGGATTTACGGTAAATTTTGCTCTGAGGATTATTTGGGGGCACTATGGGGGCATCTGGGGGCTCTAAAGGGCCTGTTTTATTGGCACATTATGGGAGGCACTATAGCGGAGAGTGGACTATGTAGCAACTGATGGCACTATAGGGGCATTATTAGGGGCACTATGGGGCAGTGGAGCACTATGGGGGCATCTGGCTCTAAAGGGGCATTTTTTTGTACTGACCCATTATAGGGGGCACATTGGCATCTGGCACTAAGGTAACATTTTTTACTTGCACATGGGAGGCACTATAGGGGAGAGCAGCACTGTGGGGCATCTGGTGGCACTAAAAGGGGCATTTTTAAATGGCACATTATGGGGGCACTATGGGGAGAGGAGCACTATGGGAGCATCTGGTGGCACTAAGAAGAGGCATTTTTAACTGGCACATTATGGGGACACTATGGGGGAGAGAGAACTATGGGGGCATCTGGTGGCACTAACAAGGGGGATTTTTAAAGGCATATTATGGGGCATCTGGTGGCACTAAGAAGGGTGATTTTTTACTAGTTTTTAATAACCCGAAAGGTAGTGATTAACCAGACAAAGACCCCCTCTATAAGGGTTGAAAATCACCCTGGGATGATCAATAATGAGTTACAAATAATTAATTAATGTTTCACAGAGACCCCTAAGTATAGCAGAGATGCAATTATTGAAACGAGGCTTGTCATTTGTTCCATCCTTTTCATTTAATGTATTCAGTTGGGTAAAGGACCTCTCCTTCTTTATCAGGAAATTGAAGTGGAAGAAATTTTTCTCCACATATGACAAACAACAATGTTTGGCACTAGGGATTGACATGGAGGAATTACCCGATGTGCATTTATTGGCAACACTGATTGAGGAGGGAGGAAGAGGTCCAGGAGAGGGTCCATTTACAGATCATAGACTTCCTTCCACTAAGAATCCTCCAATTAATGACCACACCGCAATGGATATTTTCCTCAAAGTGGTTACAGACCAACTGAGGGGCATGGAGAACGAGGAAAAAAGCAGAGGAGGCAATCTAACTAGAGGAGAAACAGAGGCCTTGGTTACTTTAGAGAGATATGTGTCTAGGTATATTGAAGGACAAACAGTGCTACCGCATTCTAGATTATAACCCATTGTGGGGACTACATACAAAATTAAAACATATCTTGGAAGCAGCATTGAATAATAAATTGATTAGCAAAATGGAATATACTTTTCAACTTCCCAAACACCCGCAAATGCCCTGTTTCTACAGCTTACCAAAGGTGCATAAAGGTTATCCTCCTCTGAAAAGGAGACCCATTGTGTCAGGGATTGACAGCCTGACACATGGGATCAGCACCTATGTGGATACTATACTGCATCCCTTCGTTACAGCCCTCCCATCATATACACGTGACTCTATGGAGGTAATTCAGAAATTGGAAGGCATCCAGGCTGAACAACATACCTAGTTGGCAAGTCTGGATGTGGAGGCCCTCTACAGCTCCATACCCCATGACAGAGGGTGTGGGGCTGTAGCGGATTTCCTCAAACAGCGGGGTACACACCTTTGGCCCCATAATGAGTTCATCATGGAACTTCTTCGTTTTATCCTTGAGAATAACATTTTCCTCTTTGACCATCGCGTATACCACCAGCTCAGGGGTGTGGCGATGGGGAGCCTCTGTGCCCCCACGTTCGCCAACCTGTACCTGGGCTGGTGGGAACAGGGGGTGGTATTCTCAGAGGAACTTAATGAATGGACACGTCACATCTCTCTATGGCTACGCTTTATAGATGACGTGCTCATCTTATGGACAGGCACAAAGCTAGAATTTGAAATGTTTGTGGAAGTATTGAATATTAACAACTTGGGGTTATTCTTCACCTCGGAAATTCATGAGGACAGAATAGACTTCCTGGACCTTACGATCTTTAAAGATCAGGAGGGTTATCTGGGGACTTGCCTCTTTCGTAAAAAAAAACAGCCACCAATAGCGTTTTCGAGTGGAACAGCTGTCACCCGATACCACTAAAGAAAGGCATTCCAAAGGGGCAATATCTGCGGCTCTGGCGGAATTGCTCCAAGCTCTCAGACTATTTGGTGTCAGCTAAGGATCTTCAACAGAGATTTCAGAGAAGAGGGTACCCCAGACAGGTTCTTACCAGGGCACACCAACACTCACTAACTGTGGATAGGAGTTCCCTTCTGGTCCCACGTATGAAAGACAAGGAGGACAAGGAGTTACGCATAATTGCGATGTTTGATGATGCGCAGGGTAGGGTTCGTGACCTTCTAACCCAGTTTTGGGGTATTCTGCAGTCTGATCCAGATGTGGGCCACTTAGTGGGTGATGTACCAAAAATCACATACCGTAGAGGCCGCAACCTGAAGGATAGATTGGTGCATGGCCTCTTTGAAACCCCGCGCCCCTCTATGTGGGTAAATACCAAACCATTGGGAACATTCAGATGCAGCGGATGTGTAGCGTGTGGTGCAATCAAAACAGGCAACACCTTTAGGAGCACTGTGACAGGTATAAACTACAATATTAGATCTTTTGTCAACTGTAAAACCAGCAGTGTAGTATACCTAGCAACGTGCAAATGCGGTATTCAATATGTGGGGAAAACCATCCGCGAATTCCGCAGACGGAGAGGGGAACATCTTAATGATATTACCAATAGGGTGGATACCCCACTCGCACGGCACGTTGCGATCTGCCACAAAGATGAGAAGGACTGTTTTGGCTTCCAGGATAGAACTCGTGCGTAGGTCTGTGAGAGGGGGAGACTTTGATAAAAAAGTATTACAGAAGGAAGCACAATGGACATTTAGGCTCAAAATGGTGCATCCTGATGGCTTAAATGAGCACATTTCCTATGTATGCTTTATCTGATGCAGCAGACAGTTCTGTGGAGTCTGACATCAATGAATCTGACCCTCTCACTATGTTCATATGGGAGAGCTGGTGTATGGTCTCATGACCCCCTACTGGCGAATGGGGCCAAGGCCGATGCAAGGATTTTTGCCGCCCTAGGTAAAAGAAAAGTTTGCCGCCCCCCCCCCATGTGACATCACAATGCCCCACCCATATGATCTGCCATATTAAAGGGGTTCTGCAGTTTATTTAAACTGATCGGCAGGGGTCTGACACCCGGGACCCCCGCCAATCAGCTGTTTGAGAAGGCAGCGGCGCTGGCAGTAGCGCCTCAGCCTTCTCGCAGTGACGTCACGACTAGTATCATTGGCCTGGGTGGGGCTAAGCTTCATTCAAGTGAACAGAGCTTAACCCCGCCAAGACCAGTGATACCAGTCGTGACGTCACTGCACCTGCGGTAAACAGCAAGAAGGCCGAGGCGCTACTGCCAGCGCTGCTGCCTTCTCAAACAGCTGATTGGCGGGGGTCCCGAGTGTCGGACCCCTGCCGATCAGTTTAAATAAACTGCAGAACCCCTTTAACTAACGCCAGTTCTCTCTCTCCCCTCCCTTGTCATTCTCCCCCCCCCTTGTCATTCTTCACCCCCCCTTGTCATTCTTCTCTCCCCCCTCTTGTCATTCTTCACCCCCCCCTTGTCATTCTTCACTCTCCCTCTTGTCATTCTCTCCCCCTCTTGTCATTCTCTCCCCCCTCTTGTCATTCTTCACTCCCCCTCTTGTCATTCTTCCTTCCCCCCCTTGTCATTCTCTCCCCCCTCTTGTCATTCTTTACTCCCCCCCCTCTTGTCATTCTTCCTTCCCCCCCCTTGTCATTCATCACCCCCCCCCTCCTTGTCATTCTTAACTCCCTCTAGTGTAGCGTGGCCGAGCTCTTTATGGTCCACGGGTACAGGAGCCTTTGTACCCGCGGCCATAAAGAGCTCGGCCACGCTAAAATGGAGTAACAGGAGGAAGCGCTGAGCGCTTCCCTCCTGTCAGCTCCTCTCTTCTTGGTGCGCCCGGGCGGTGCGCCCTCATGGACGCGCCAGCCCGGGCAGTGCTGCAGCCGCCAGAGGCTCAATTCAGAGTGGTCGGGCGGCTGCAGCATGAGGGGGGGCGGCGCTCCTAGCGGCGCCCCTTCCCAAGGGGTGCTCTAGGCGGCGGCCTATTTCGCGTATAGGACGCGCCGGCCCTGAATGGGGCTCATTTGATTACCTTATGTAATACCTGCTCACCCATATGCACACGATCGCAACCTACACCTCTACAAATAAGGATGTACCCCCACAAAGTACTTGCCAACACTGGGATTGGGTTAGAAGATTTCCCATCACCCATTGTTTGGGACGTTATTCGACCATGACATATTCGATTTGAGTCAGAAAGCTATATGACACACTTGGCGGACGCATACTACTATATGCACTGCTATCACTGCCATGTTTATACTGACAATTTATTCCTGCTATTACAAACTGTGTTTTGACACAGCTGAGACACACCTCCTTTGTGGGCGGCATCAGGACACGGAGGTACATTGCAATGTCCGCGCCTCCTGTGCCCTGATTGGCCGGCTGGGGGTTTGGTCTCCACCTTATGGGAGTGGTTTAGTAGTTTTATACCTCTGAGTACAGTGCCCGCGTCATGGCCTTCCTAGCGCCGACGCTGCTGCTGTTGAATCACACAGCAGTCAGCGCTTCTGTGTTTGTCCGCATGTTTCCATCGATTTAGCCTTTAGCTCCTGATGAATGTTTACACAGGAAACGCGTCGAGCTATAAGGGCCTCTGACTATGTGAGCGTGGCAGACGGAGCAGCTAGGTTAGAGCTTAGTGCCGTCCTGTACGCTGTGTTTGTGCATACATGGAGGGAACGGGTCACAGAGAAGCAGAAGGGGTCAGCACACATTAGAGAGGCACAGGAGAGGTACAATTCAGTCCACTCTGGCCCGATGTTCAGTGATCAATCCCCTTGAGCTTAGACTCCAGGATCCCTCAACACAGCGTCTTATTGGCCTGTAAGCAAGGACCTCCTAATTTTAGGAAGGGCTTGACAGGTTTGTTTGTATGTATGACTGAGAAATTGAGGAGCATGGGTAGCGGATTCAGGTTGTAACTTGCCCGTGTCGTGTACCAGACAGACCTGTTCCTGCAAATTTGTATACCCAGCTCACCAATATCACTGAGGGTGGCGATATTTGTGGCTTGCAGTTACACTAAGAGTGGTGGAGGAGCTAACAGTGGGTTAATATGACCGCGCAGCCTAGTAGCTCCATTGACCATCGCATTACCCACAGGACAGATCCCATCCATTAGAGGTCTGTACGTGACCACCGGAGTGAGGGCTCTCACACTGCCATTGGTGGTGCTCACTGGATGGTATACATCTCCTAGTCCACCAATACAGTGATACCTAGTAGCATACTCAGCATACAGTATAGTTTTTAATTACCTTCTACTCCTCATTTTTCTTAATTTTGTTAATAAAGGCTATGTTTTACTAAGCACATTAACACTCAATGTCCATCTACCCTTTCTGAGGGATTTTTTACTAGCACATTATGAGGGCATCTGGTAGCACTAAGAAGGGGGATTTTTTACTGGCACGTTATGGGGAGAGGAGCACTATAAGGGCATCTGTTGGGGGCACTGAGAAGGGGCATGTTTTTACTGGCATATTATGGGGGGCACTATGGGGATGGGGATGGGGATGAGGAGCACAATGGAGGCATGTGCTGAGGGCACTAAGATGGGGCATTTTATACTCGCACATTGTGGAGGCACTATGGGGAAGGGGGAGAGGAGCACTATGGGGCATTTACTGGGGTACTATATAGGGGTATTTTATACTGGCATACATTTTGGGGATATTAGCTCAACTGTGTGCACTAAGCAGGGGTATTTCTTGTACTGTAATATTATAAGGAAAATTATTACTACTAGGGAGCATTATGGTGAGCTTTACTACTACTGGGGGGCTATGGGGAACATGATTACTGGTATGGGCACTATGGGGGCATTAGTACTACTAAGTGTGCTCTGGCAGATAATTATTTCTATTGGTGAGATTTTGAGGAGCACTGTTACATTGGTAGGCACCCTGGCACAGTATCAGCTTAGCACAATTATTTTTGGGTACATTATTTTTATACTATTAGTGTCCGGGATACTATTTACTGGACGCAGTTATTTTATTTAGAGCACTGTGTGGCAATAATTGTTGAAGGTGGCACTATCTTTGTGATACTAATATTTTTCAGGGGACAGTTTCTGCGGTATAGTATTGGGGAGCGCAGCGGGCACAGTATTGGGGGTGGCAGGATGAGGTTTTCAGAAGATGTGAAGATGATGGGAAAGTGGGAAACTAATGTCTGTTTGTCAGTCTCTGCAAAGATGGGAGATGGCTAAAAAATCATCATGGGGGTCTGGTCTGAATGGAGAAGATGAGGAAAGAGAACATCTACATCAAAGGCGACATCACTGGATGTAAGAGGTATGTGGCTCTATGTAGGAGAGGAGATGCTCTGTCTCCTCCCCCTGCCATTTGCAGAAGGAGGATTCAGAGCTTGGTGAAGACAGCCAAGGGGGGCAGCAGGCCACGGGCGGGTGGCGGATGGTGGAGGGAACCACAGGCCTTGAGCAGGATCTGGGGAGGGAGGAGAGCAGAGGAGCTTCCTGGCTGTAGCCTGCTGTTGTCTATGGTATAATGTGAAGCAAGCAGTGCAGCCGGGACAGGCCCTCCCCTCTCTGTATGATGTGTAGAGCTGGGCTCCTCCACCCAGACCTACACACCTTCAATATCGTGCAGCTCCTCCTCCACTTCTCTTTTGGCGCCATCAGGACTAGGAGGGAGAAATTGAAACTGCACCAGCTCCTGCCACGGAGCTACGTGGAGGGCAGTGTGAGTGTGAGTACAGGAGCTGAATATGGAGTACAGTGTGTCTATGTCGGATGAGGGTGAGACTCTTACCTTCATCCTCAACAATATAATTTCAGCTGTACAGTGTTTATTGGGAGTGGCCTATTATATGTAGGAGGGGCTTATAACAAGTGCGCTACATTTTTATTTTTAGGATGGGTTTAGAAAAATGGGTAGGACCAAGAATTTGGCGCTCCGCTTTTTTTGTTTTTGGACCACCCCTAGACAAAACTTCTGGGTGCTCCCCTGGTTGGGTGTGAACACAGCCCAGATCCGTGCAGAGCAGGTCAGAGCACCTTTACCACACCTTTTGAGAGCTAGACTTTGATCTATCTATATAGCACATGGGTACCCTGTACTCATGTACTATGCCGGGATCAGCTGAGCGGAGCGGGCCCTGCTTCTACCTGCTCTGGTAAGCTAAGAGAACTTGTTGCAGACCAGGCAGAAGCAGGAGAAATTATTTCCTCAAGTTTCGGAGAAGACAAATACATAATTTTTCCACATTATCTCTGCAGTCACTGATGTGCAGGTATGAGCATATTACCTCAATTTATTAGTGACTACGGTGCGAGAAACAATGGCTTCTCCACTTTTGAATTGCATGAAAGAAGAGAAGCATGCAGTGATTTGGTTTTTTTATGACCTTAGGTTGTGTCTGGTGCAGATATTGATCAAAGACTTTGTACACAATATGGGTAACATGTTTTGTTTCTCGAAGTGTGTATGAATGGATAGAGAAGTTCAAGGAAGGTTAAACAAGTGTCAGCCATGAAGAAGGAGGTGCCCATCCATGTTTATGACTAATGAAAACATTGGATAGACAAGTGATAGATTATGTGGCAAATCATTTGCAAATCAGCCATGGCTCTACATAAGCAACAATCCACACCAGGCAGAAAGCGGTGCATTAGTGGCTCGCAGCTCAGCCTAAATAATTTTTAATGAGGGTATGCAAAAGCTTGTTGATGGATGGACAACGTGTATTGAAAACATGGAGATTATGTCAAAAAGTATGTATTTGTCTTTTCTGAAAGTCAATTAAAATAAATTCTACAGCCAGAGTGCGGATAATTTTTGACTCACCTTAGTAGTATGCGCCAGAACGAGGACAAAGGTTTATTTTTATTAAACAGAAGTGCGCCTAAATAAGGCGTATTTTTGGCTGAGAATGCAGAGCAATCTTCTGTATCTTCTTCCTGCTCATGCCAGGTCTAAAAACTGGGCATGGCATGGGCAGTAAGGAGACTGGCAATAGGCTGTTTTAGACATAGAAAATGGTCTAAATGTAAGAAAACTGGGAAGCTGTCTTGTATTTAGAAGTAAAAAGTCCAAATCAGACAGCTCACGACCTCATATTAACGTTGCACTGGAAAGGGGCAACCCCCATACAAATATATACAAGATAATCCCAGCAAACGTACTTGCTCTTTATAATATGCTTTATTCTTCAAAATTCATCAGGACGCGTTTCGCCGTGAGGCTCTACATTGCTCTAGCGGATCCACCACCAGGTATAAGCTTTATTAAAACGCCGGTCTTAATAAATGTGCCCCAAAGTGTCTAGGGTCAAGTTCATATATTCAGGATTCAGTCAGGATTTAAGAACAGATTCTGCACCTAAATCCTGATAGAATTCTCGTAAAGTTCATGCCTGGGTCTGCCACAAATTGAAGGTGAGAACAGCAAAAAAAAATGTAAGGAGGCACAATACCAGTAGCATGTAGCACTGTGCAGCAAGTTGCTTTCATCACACCTAATTTACTTAGTGCCACCTCACAATAGTGCTGTTCCTTAGTGCCCCCCCCAGAACAGTAATGATGTCATTTAGTGCCCCACAGACAGTATGATACCACTTTAGTGCCCCCCATAGAGTATGATTTCCCCCATGCAGTATGATGCTCCTAAGTGGCCCCCTCACAGTATGAGCCCTTAAATGTCCCTTAAATGGGGTAGGCCAGAATTAAACAAATACAGCTACTTTCTTCCATAAACAGGACTACACCTGTCCCCAGGTTGCATGCAATGCTGCAACTCTGTTTCATTGACTGCAATAGAGTCGAGCAGCAGCATAAAACACAACCCATGCACAGGGATGGTACTTTTTAAAAGCAGATATGTTTTTATAAGCATGGACAACCCAAGTGCCCCCTCACAGCAGGATGATCCCTTAAGTGCTCTAACACAGAATGAGACTTACCTGGCCCCCACACAAAGTAATACCATCTAAGTGGCCATAACACAGGATTATGTCCCCATAAGTGACTTCCCAGAGTGATGCCCCCTCACAGAGCGATGCCCCCTTAAGTGGCTTCCACACAGTATGATGCCCTTTTAAGTGCCCCACACAGTGATGGCCTCTTACGTGTGAGCTCATGGTGATGTCCCCTTAAGTGGCACCCCAAACAGAATGATTTCCTCTTAAGTTCACCCTCACAGAGATGCCCTCTTAAGTGCCCCCACACAGTATGCTGTCCTCTCAAGTGGTGCCCTCACAGTGATGCCCTCTCAAATCTCAAGTGCTCCTTGACTTTAATGCATCTGGCCCCACACACACAATATCATGTCCTCTTAAACGCCCCCTGATTACAGAGTGATGCCCCCTTATGACCCTCAGAGGGTGATGCCCGACATTGCCTCCACTTTAAATACTCATCTACTCCACATTCCTCCTCTGTCAGAATTCTGCTTCTCCATCAGTGATTCAGCACTGGCAGGAGCACTGTGATGATGTCATCGTACCTGCGGCGCTGAGCCACACACAACTCAGTGCGCAGAAGACCTTCACTCTGTGCTGTGCTGTGACATCATCATATATACATAAAAAAAGAAATTAAAGAGGGAGACAGATATAATGAGGGTATTGAGGAATCATCACCCATAAATGTTCATCTGTTATCCCATGCAACTATATCAGCGCCACTCCATCTTTTGTCTATATAAGTGAAATACCCAGTGACATTAAAAAAGTGTGTATATATAGATATATATATATATATATTATCAAAAAAGTAGAGCAGCACACCAAAATTTTGAAACAACACTGGAGAATGTCGCGCTCGTCCACAGGAAACCAGGAGCACGGTCCTCGCCCTGAACCTTGGCGCACAACAAGTCCCACATCATGACTAAGGATCCGCACCTATAGTGATCCGAAACCGGTCGATTTCTTGCATTGCTGTACGTTGGTTTGCATCTGCACGGGATTCAATAAAGCCTCAAGTTTTCCAGTGAAGCACACCAAAATAGTGCAAAAAAAGTGTGGGTCTTTATTCACACATCAGTGCAGGCGACGTTTCTGCTCTGAACATGAGCCTTTCTCAAGCAAATCCAAAGAGACAATGTGAAATATTTAAAGGATAAGTGCAATGAAACATCATGTCATGTGACCTTGTAATCAGACTGACAATTAACTCATACATTGCCAGAATAGATAGTGAATACATATAAGATACAAATATAATGTCAAAAAGTGATCAAATACATACATCCATGATAGTGCATGTGTATAATTGATGTGATTTAATAAAAATAACAATTGATATAACAATAAAGATATGGCATATCATTCAGTGTAGATGACAGTTCATACTAAGGGTTAAAAACTCTTGTTACCAGTGGAGTGTGAGTAGGCGGAAACCGAGGGAAGGGGGAGGCACTAGGCACCAGTGTACTGACCGCATGTGTGATAGTTCGTTCATTCCACGGCGTCCCGGTCAACCGACCACGCATGCGCCGGAATGTGACAGAACTGACGTCACATAATCATGTGACTATCATGTGACCATTCTTTCTCCTGCCGCGTCATCCTGGAGGAAGGAGGTGTCCAGAGCACACACTGTGCTTACGTCAGACGTGCTGCGGATCACCCCTCCCACAGAAAACGCGGAGCATACACACACATACAAATCGCTGCCAGATGGGGGTCAAGGGTCATATGCTGCGGACCTTGTTATCAGCTCGCAACATTAACCCATTCAAGTGACAACCGTGCGTTGCCCCAGGTTACTAGGACCGCACTACCGTGTCATTCAAATTCCCATAATTTGCAGCAGAGGGATCTCCACCACCAAACATCCTGCACACAAATCAGGAGAATAATGATGCTTGTATACTCATGATACGATGACTTCAATATATTATTGATACTGCAGAGTGCACTGGATGCCTATTGAAAAGACCTCGATCCACCTCATCACCTTCACCATCTTAAAAATATCTTCATAATCTAGAAAAAATAGAAAAAACAATAATTACTTTCAAAAATACATTATTTTCATGTATATTCTCAGTAAACAGCCTAGTACACAGGATGATATGCAGTTCCAGATGCTGGGTACACAAGGCAACCTACTTTCACAATAAATCACTTGCCCAAATTAAATTCTACATTGAGACCATACGGTCTCAGAGTGTTCAGTGTATGGATCCATTTCAATTCCTTATTTTTAAGGGTCCTAAGCCTGTCACCTCCCCTTCTAAGGATGGGGACATGGTCTATTATCCAACACCTCAGATCATTTTCTCTATGTCGAAACTCAGAGAAATGCTTGGAGACAGGTAGGTCCAACCTTTGTTTTCTGATGCTAAATCTGTGATTATTGAGGCGTGTTTGTAAATCCGTGGATGTTTCACCCACGTACAATAGCTTGCAGGGACAGGATAAAACATAGATAACAAAGTCTGAATTGCAAGTCAAATGGAAGCCAATGCGGTACAAAGTCCCTGTGTCTGGATGTATAAAGGCATTGCCCTTGCAAATATACCGACAATTTACACAACTCAGGCATGGGAAACACCCCAGTCCTGGTCGTGTTAATGTGGATTGTATAGCTTTTTTACTAGGGCCCACATCGGCGCGTACTAGTTGATCTCTTAGACTTTTTGACCTTCTATATGAGAAAAGAGGGGGTATGTTTAATTCAGGTATGTCCCTAATGGACTTAGATAACACAGCCAGTGTCGTCTAATAATCCCACTGATGGCATAACTTGCCTCAGTGTATGTAGACACAAAAGAAATTCTGTTAGAAGACTCACGTTTTTTGGGGTCAGAAGATTTCTCCTATCTAGTCCTGAAACTCGTCTCTTGTGACTTTCAAGCATTTTTCTGGGATATCCCCATTGTACAAATCTCTCAATCATCATATTCAAGGTACTTTCCAACTCTGCTTCCTCGGAGACTATGCGTTTTGCCCTGATCATTTGCGAATAAGGGAGGTGCTGTACCATGAAAGTCACAAGAGACGAGTTTCAGGACTAGATAGGAGAAATCTTTTGACCCCAAAAAACGTGAGTCTTCTAACAGAATTTCCTTTGTGTCTACATACACTGAGGCAAGTAATGCCATCAGTGGGATTATTAGACGACACTGGCTGTGTTATCTAAGTCCATTAGGGACATACCTGAATTAAACATACCCCCTCTTTTCTCATATAGAAGGTCAAAAAGTCTAAGAGATCAACTAGTACGTGCCGATGTGGGCCCTAGTAAAAAAGCTATACAATCCACATTAACACGACCAGGACTGGGGTGTTTCCCATGCCTGAGTTGTGTAAATTGTCGGTATATTTGCAAGGGCAATGCCTTTATACATCCAGACACAGGGACTTTGTACCGCATTGGCTTCCATTTGACTTGCAATTCAGACTTTGTTATCTATGTATTATCCTGTCCCTGCAAGCTATTGTACGTGGGTGAAACATCCACGGATTAAAAAACACGACTCAATAATCACAGATTTAGCATCAGAAAACAAAGGTTGGACCTACCTGTCTCCAAGCATTTCTCTGAGTTTCGACATAGAGAAAATGATCTGAGGTGTTGGATAATAGACCATCTCCCCATCCTTGGAAGGGGAGGTGACAGGCTTAGGACCCTTAAAAATAAGGAATTGAAATGGATCCATACACTGAACACTCTGAGACCGTATGGTCTCAATGTAGAATTTAATTTGGGCAAATGATTTATTGTGAAAGTAGGTTGCCTTGTGTACCCAGCATCTGGAACTGCATATCATCCTGTGTACTAGGCTGTTTACTGAGAATATACATAAAAATAATGTATTTT
The DNA here is from genome assembly GCA_033119425.1 of Bufotes viridis. Lineage (NCBI taxonomy): Eukaryota > Metazoa > Chordata > Amphibia > Anura > Bufonidae > Bufotes > Bufotes viridis. The sequence goes on from CM065591.1 coordinate 274,863,107, forward strand.
TGAAAGTAATTATTGTTTTTTCTATTTTTTCTAGATTATGAAGATATTTTTAAGATGGTGAAGGTGATGAGGTGGATCGAGGTCTTTTCAATAGGCATCCAGTGCACTCTGCAGTATCAATAATATATTGAAGTCATCGTATCATGAGTATACAAGCATCATTATTCTCCTGATTTGTGTGCAGGATGTTTGGTGGAGGAGATCCCTCTGCTGCAAATTATGGGAATTTGAATGACACGGTAGTGCGGCCCTAGTTACCTGGGGCAACGCACGGTTGTCACTTGAATGGGTTAATGTTGCGAGCTGATAACAAGGTCCGCAGCATATGACCCTTGACCCCCATCTGGCAGCGATTTGTATGTGTGTGTATGCTCCGCGTTTTCTGTGGGAGGGGTGATCCGCAGCACGTCTGACGTAAGCACAGTGTGTGCTCTGGACACCTCCTTCCTCCAGAATGACGCAGCAGGAGAAAGAATGGTCACATGATAGTCACATGATTATGTGACGTCAGTTCTGTCACATTCCGGCGCATGCGTGGTCGGTTGACCGGGACGCCGTGGAATGAACGAACTATCACACATGCGGTCAGTACACTGGTGCCTAGTGCCTCCCCCTTCCCTCGGTTTCCGCCTACTCACACTCCACTGGTAACAAGAGTTTTTAACCCTTAGTATGAACTGTCATCTACACTGAATGATATGCCATATCTTAAATGTTATATCAATTGTTATTTTTATTAAATCACATCAATTATACACATGCACTATCATGGATGTATGTATTTGATCACTTTTTGACATTATATTTGTATCTTATATGTATTCACTATCTATTCTGGCAATGTATGAGTTAATTGTCAGCCTGATTACAAGGTCACATGACATGATGTTTCATTGCACTTATCCTTTAAATATTTCACATTGTCTCTTTGGATTTGCTTGAGAAAGGCTCATGTTCAGAGCAGAAACGTCGCCTGCACTGATGTGTGAATAAAGACCCACACTTTTTTTGCACTATTTTGGGGTGCTGCTCTACTTTTTTGATAATATTTAAGATTGGGTCGCTTATCCCTCTACTTGAGCCTGCACCCGGACTGTTTGTCTGTGCTGCCACACCTTTATATATATAATGACAAGATTTCAGTAAATATACATATACATAGGTCGCTGGGGGTTGCTGGACCCGATGGCAATTATCAGAGTAAGTGAGATTGGTCTCATCAATATATCAATGAGGTACAAAGAATATAAAAGAGTACAAAATCATTAGGGTTATCAAATAGAACAAAAGATGCTAACTCACGTCACTGGGGAAGTGGTGTGTAGGATAAACTCAAGACACCTACAGGACTTTGCCCCCCCAGCCAGAATTGCATATCAGATGGTCAGGAATTGATGGCAGCCCAGACCTGTGAGCTTCTTTTCAATCCTTTATTCCAAATTCGGCTCAACGCATTTCGGGGGTATAGTAATCCCCCTTCCTCAGGAACACTACATAGAAAACATATGCATTTACATATTTACTGACATCCTGTCATCACATATATATATATTTACTGTTTTTATGTCACCGGGTATTTCACTTTTTTAGATAAAAGAGGGAGTTGCGCTGATATAGGTGCATGGGATAACAGATGAATATTTATGGATGGTGATTCCTCAATACCCCCATAATATCTGTCTCCTTCTTTAATTTCTTTTTTTGTTTTTTCATGTGTATACTATACGTAGAAGAGCACTCTACGATAGCACTGATATAGCGGCCTTCCCCCATTGATTCTCTTCATAACTAGGGATTAGAGATGTCTCGAACTATTCGCCGGCTAATAGTTCCTGGTGAACATAGCTTGTTCGTGTCCGTCGTGGCGGGCGAACATATGCGATGTTCGCGTTCGCCCCTATACTTTATCATTGAGCAAACTTTGACCCTGTACCTCACAGTCAGCAGACACATTCCAGCCAATCAGCATACCCTCCCTCCCAGACCCACCCACCTCCTATCTAAACGCAAGGACGGCATCCATCTTAGATTCGTTCTGAAGCTGCAGTGTTAGTAATTGTAAATCGCAATGCGATTAATATAACCTGTATTATTCGCATTGCGATTACAACTTAGAGCTGAGTTCCTAATGGTTATATTGCTAGAATATAACGAAGATAATGAATATAGCACTATATTCTCAATCTTCGTTTTATTCTAGCAATACAACCATTAGGAACTCAGCTCTAAGTTATAATCGCAATGCTAATAATACAGGTTATATTAATCGCATTGCAAATCCATCTTCTATAATGCACTATTCATAGATATAGCACTGTATTCATTACTGCCTACTATCCCACCATTAGCAAACTCGCTAAAGTTGTAATCTCAAAGCGATAATACTTACAACTATTAATCGCTTTGCGAATCCATTTGATGCCTCTATTTGATTGTATATGACGGTTCACTACCACCAACGTTCTGCTGCCTCCGAGGCAAGATATCTGAACCCACAGGGGCCATTTGGGCGTTTTTGATAGAAAGCACATCAAAAACGCATCTGCGTTTTTATACTTTTTTTATTTTTAATGTAATGATCTAGACTACCATATTTGCCTATACCAAATGTAAATATGCAACCAAATGTGGCAATATACACAAAAAAATAAAATAAAAAATAAAAAAAATTATAAAAACGCAGATGCGTTTTTGATGCGTTTTCTATCAAAAATGCCCAAATGGCCCCTGGGGGGTTCAGATATCTTGCCTCGGAGGCAGTAGAAAGTTGGTGGTAGTCAACCGTCATATACAATCAAATAGAGGCATCAAATGGATTCGCAAAGCGATTAATAATTGTAAGTATTATCGCTTTGAGAAATTGAGATTACAACTTTGGCGAGTTTGCTAATGGTGGGATAGTAGGAAGTAACACAGTGAATACAGTGCTATATCTATGAATAGTGCATTATAGAAGTTGGATTCGCAATGTAACCTGTATTATTTGCATTGCGATTACAACTTAGAGCTGAGTTCCTAATGGTTGTATTGCTAGAATATAACGAAGATTGAGAATTGCAGGTTATATTAATCGCATTGCGAATTCACCTTGCCACACTTTGCGTCAACTACGTAATTTTCCATGGGAGTTTTGCCATGGATCCCCCTCCGGCATGCCACAGTCCAGGTGTTAGTCCCCTTGAAACAACTTTTCCATAACTATTGTGGCCAGAAGGAGTCCCTGTGGGTTTTAAAATTCGCCTATCTATTGAAGTCTATGGCGGTTCGCCCTGTTCGCACGTTCGCGAACATTTGCGGAAATTCGCGTTCGCTGTTCGCCACATCTCAACTAGGGATGAGAGAATTTCATAATTTCAAATTCGTTTTCAGTTCGGGTTGTGGTATAATGTGAATTGTGTTATGGATTCCGTTACCATGGACCATAGAGCAATTCCATGACGGAATGCATAACGTATAACGGAAACCGGATGGATCCGTTATGCAGGCCATAGACTTCTATTATGACGGAATGAATAACGGAATGCCTCTAAAGGCATTCTGTTATGCATTCCATCATGGAATTGTTATGGTCCATGGTAACAGAATCCATAACGCAATTCACATTATACTACCACCCGAACCGAAAACGAATTTCTAAATATGAAATTCTCTCATCCCTATTCATAACCAATTTTTACAATATTCACTAGCTCTTACTGTAATATTTTAATCGATACTCCTTTCCCTGTTGGCGCCCATAGTTTTTAATATATCTTGTGTAAACTATTCCCAAGATATTGTGAATTACCCTCTCTTTTTTGTTTTTTTCCCATATAAATCATCACATTGCGCCAACCAGTGTTGAATAACTGGCTGACAGCACCCTGAGCCACCACTGTATTTAACTGTATCTGCACCTGAGGTCAGAGTTGAGAGGAGAGATCCAGAAAGCTGGTACCACATCTGATATGGCAGGTAACAGACGTGCGGCGCAGAGGGAGAGAAGGGGAGAACCCTTTCACTAGGGAGTGTGGAGTGGTGACCCCTAACTCACCTAGCACTGGCACCTGGCTGCCCTGATGTCCCTAGACGGGCTGCTAACCCGTATGCCGATCACGTGCCTTGTTCCTGGCTTACCCTGAAATAATCCCTAGGTAGTGAGTAGGGCGGTGGGAGCACTAGTCCTCCTCACCACTGACACCTAGGGTAACAACAGGGAAAGGACAAACAACACAAACACCACAAACAATCCCATAAGTGAGACAACAAACAGGAGAGAATCGGAGATCTGACAGCACCAGTTCCAACAGCTCCACAGCAACTCCAACTCCACCAGAGGTCAGAATAAAAGATCTGGAAGGAAGGTCTATATCTGGCACCAAGGGAAGCAGAAAGGGAGAATATATAGTAGCTAGGAGTGGCTGACAGAGAACAGCTTAAAGGTAAAGCTACAGATTTCTAAATGGGACAAAAAGGATCACAAACCTAAGCAGGAAAACCTGGACCGGAATCCATTCCCACCACTAGGTCATGGAGCAACCTCTTGAAACAGAGCGAGTAGCCACCCGCTGTGACCTTCTTACCCCAGGCACAACAGGCATGCCCGGCGCTAGCACCCGGCAAGGTCGGGCAGCTGCCGGGGCCCACTGCTTCTGGGGGGGCCCACTGAGCTGCTATGAGTACTTCCATCAATACAGATGGAAGAACTCATTGCTGGAGCTGCTGTCATTTCACTTACGCAGTACCCCTTCTGGAGGGCCCTCTGATAGTCAAATGAGGCTGCTGCAGAGACTCAGACACGCCCCCTCTACAAGTGCTGCCTGAGGACAGTGAGGAGAGAAGATCGCAGATCTGGAGAAGAAGCATGAACACAATCACTGAGTAGTGAGTATGCACTGTTTTTTTGACACATATTGTACTTCATGACACTGGTAACATTTTGTCAAAAAAGTCTATTTTTCTGTATAAAAAAATACTAAATTTACCAAAAATTTTGAAAAATTTTAAAATTTTCAAGTTTCAATTTCTCCACTTCTATAATACATAGTAATACTTCCAAAAATAGCTATTACTTTACTTTCCCCAAATGTCTACTTCATGTTTGGATCATTTTGGGAATGCCATTTTATTTTTTGGGACGTTACAAGGCTTTGAAGTTTAGAAGCAAATCTTGAAACTTTTCAGAAAGTTTCAAAAACCCAATTTTTAAGGACTAGTTCAGGTCTAAATTCTCTTTGTGAGGCTTACATAAAAGAAACCACCTAAAAATGATGCCATTCTAAAAACTATACCCCCCAAGGTATTCAAAACTGATTTTACAAACGTTGTTAACCCTTTAGGTGTTCCACAAGAGTTTATGGCAAATGGACATAAAATTTCAGAATTTCGATTTTTTGGCAAATTTTCCATTTGAATCCATTTTTCCCAGGAACAAATATTTATTGCCCTGATTCTGTAGTTTGCAGAAACACCCCATATGTGGTTGTAAACTCCTGTATCGCCAAACGGCAGGGCATAGAATGAAGGGAACGTCATATGGTTTTTGGAAGGCAAATTTTGATGGACTGGTTTATTTACACCATGGCCCATTTGAAGCCCCCCTAATGCACCCCTAGAGTAGAAACTCCCAAAAAGTGACCCCATTTTGGAAACTACGGGATAAGGCGGCAGTTTTGGTGGTATTATTTTTACGGTAAATATGATTTTTGGTTGCTCTTTTTACAGTATTTTTTTTTGCGGTGTCCACCTGAGGGGTTAGTTCATGTGTTATTTTTATAGTTCAGGTTCTTACGGACCTGGCGATACATAATATGTCTACTTTTTATTTATTTATTTAGGTTTTACACAATCATATAATTTTTTAAACAAAAAAAAATCATGTTTTAGTGTCTGCATAGCCTGAGAGCCATATTTTTTTTATTTTTTAGGTGATTTTCTTAGGTAGGGTATCATTTTTTGCGGGATGAGGTGATGGTTTGATTAGTACCATTTGAGTGTAGATACAAGTTTTTTGATCACTTTTATTAACTTTTTTGGGAAGTGAGGTGGGCAAAATTTCAATTTTATCATATTTTCTTTTGTTTGTTTTTTATGACGTTCACCGTACGGGGAAAGTAACAAACCCTTTTATAGATCAGGTCGTTACGGACGCTGTGATATATAACATGTGTAGGGTATTTTATTTATTTTTATTTTTTTAGTGATAAATGTGTTTTTTTGTTTTGACTTTTTTTCACTTTTTTTACATTTTTTTTTTACCCAGACCCACTTAGTTCTTGAAGATCCAGTGGATCTGGTGTCTGTATAATACAGTACAGTACATTATATAATATTTAGCAAAAATCTGATCAGAGTTCTGTTACCATGGCAAGCAGGACGCCTTTGAAGGCGTCCTGTTGCCATGGTTACAGTCCTCCTCTGCTATAACAGAGCAGCAGAGGACGGGGAGGAGGGAAGCTGGGGACTGGAGCTAGGGGGGCTGCACCAGGCACAGCAGCCCCCCACAGCAGCTCCCTCCCTCTTAACCACTTCCATACAGCGGTCCCTACGGACCGCGGCATGGAAGGGGTTAGAAGGCTGACATCCGTGCCTGCACGGATGTCAGCCATTACAAGCAGAGTGTCAGCAATGTGCTGACACTCTGCTTGCCAAGTTCGGCCATCCTGAAAATGAGCAGAGGGGCGGGCAGAGGATCGCCCGCACCGCCCACCGCATCGCCCGCACCGCCCATCACAATGAGGGCACAGGGGGGAGGTAATAGGAATTAAAAAAACCATTTGGCAGCATTTTAAAGTATCTGATCCCCGCGGTCATAGACCGCGGGGATAAGATACATTGCAAAGCGCTGCAAACCGCAGGTCTGAATTGACCTGCGGTTTGCAGCAATCACCGAGACGGGGGGTCACAGGACCCCCCTCGGCATATGAACATGGTTCCTGCTGCACGATCGCAGCAGGAATCATGTTTCTATCGCAATTTTTTTTTTTTTTTTCAGCAGTTTTAATTTAGGGCGTATGGGTAAGCCCTGTGTCCTTAAGGACTCGGACATTAGGTCATACCCATACGCCCTATGTCCTTAAGAGGTTAAGCAGTTTGCCTCCATGACACCCCCCCCCACCCCACCCCATATCCTGTCCTATCTCAGGAGCCCCTGCTGTCTCCTTTCCTCCCTCATGTATCCAGAGCTCCTGTCTCCTATTGCTGCCCTGCACAGACCTCCTGCCACTACTTCTTATATGAATCCCCCTCAAAGCCCCTTCCACCTACTTGCTGTGTTCACCCTTCCTGTCCATCCATGGCCCCCGGCCCTTATGTCACTCCTCTGTGGCTCATTATGGTGGTGTCCAAACCGCATGCACCATAAGGACCTTCTAACGTCACAGGGTCATGTGACTGTGCCCCCCACCCTGTACCGAGCCCCTCACCCCATATTGATCCCCCTTATACCCTGCTCCAGCAATAATAGGTATGTGAGGGGGCCACTGGGGGGTCACTACATTGTGAGGGTCCCTTACACAGTATAATGACCCCCAGTGAATCCATTTAGTATAATGATCCCCATTGACCCTCCATTCAGTATAATAAGCCCCAGAGCCCCCATTCAATATAATGACCCCCAGTGCCCCCTCCATACAGCATAACCCCTAGTGTGGGGGTAGCTGTGGGTCATTATTCTAAATTGGGGGCAACTGGGGGTCATTATTCTGAATGGAGGGCCACTGTGGGGTCATTATACTGTGTGGGGGGCACTGGGGGTCATTATACTGTGAGGTCCCCTTACACAGTATAATGACCTCCAGAGCCCCCATTCAATGTAAGTAAATATACCCCAGTGACCACTATACAGTATAATGACCCACAGTGCCCCCTCCATTCAGTAGAACCCCCAGTGTGGGGACCACTGGGGGTCATTATTCTGAATGAAGGGCCACTGTGGGGTCATTGCACTGTGTGAAGGGCCACTAGTGGTCATTATACTGTGTGTGGGGCCACTGGGGGTCATTATACTGTGTGAAAGCCACAGGGGGACATGTAAATGTAAAAAAAATGCCTGAAGGGGGCCCACTGGGATTTATCGCCCAAGGGCCCACATGAACCTAGAGTCGGCCCTGACAACAGGGTCAGCGATAGGTCGTGACACCCTCGTGACAGCTGGCTACCGTGGTCCGGATTTGGAACAAGGTCTGACAGTTGAGTACCCCTGATATATATACCATTCACATCATCTGAAAAAAATCCACATAATGTGAATTGTTCAATTCTGTTGCTGAGTCTGCACTGAAAAGTCCCAGATTAGCTCAATTGAATTACAATTGCCACTCTACAAGAGAAATCCAAGTTTCAGGTGTATACTTCTGAAACAGATTATCCACAAAATTCACATATTGTGTGAACATAGCCTAACTCTTCGCTACTGACAAGATTAAAAGTGTAAAATGTCCAGGAAACAGGAACTAAGGAAAAATAAGGTAAAAACTCTGCATAGTTCTCAAGTATTATATTTTATGGTGAACTTGAAGATTTATGTTTCTTTTATACAAGCTGGTTTCATAGAAGTGTCCTTCATCCTTTATTTTAATAAAAGCAGGATCTTGCCAGCATGCTCTGTGACCCATCAGCTGAAACATTCCAAGCTGCTCAGTCTCCTGGCGCTCCTGTGTATATCAGAGTCACCATTTTCCAAATGTATCCTCTAAGTCTGAAATACTCTTGTATACTGATAAAGCTGCAATAAATCAGTCCCGACGATGGAAAAAACACTCAGGAGTAACACATGAATTATAGCCTAGGACATAACTTGATAACAGGTATGGAACCTTGATGACTAACTCCCTGTACATTTATGAGTTTTTACATTTTTTTAATGAAAATATCACCGATGAGGGCTTTTTTATGTAAAATTTCCAACAATCATGGTCAAGAAAACAAGTAGAGGAGCTTCGAAAATTCTGTTCATGGTTTAACTAATCTACATTTTTCCAAAGATTTTGTGCTAGGAATGCTACAACCTCAATAATGGAGGCAACAATTTGCACAGGAGTTCCTTTACAAGTAAATATCCTGGTTTAACGTTGGTTAAAGGCAGTTGCTTAAGGCACCATTAAGAGGAGACACTGTTTATAAATTTAAAGGGGTTGGCCACTTTCTGGTTATTGTTGACCAATTATGTTTGTAAGGTAAGTATATGCCAGTTACTATTATAGCCTTTGTTGCAATTCCGCAACATTATTACAATACTGCACAATTTTCTATATTTCATACAAAATCTTTTGTGCTACTCACACAAAGGTCCTGTCCATAAAATGGCTGCTGATGCCTCCTTATTTTAAATACACCACACCTGTCATCTGCACTTGCATTGTTGAATCTTTAGTGTAGGTGCAGTGTGTTTGAATGGAGGAGACGTCACCTGGAGGTGATTTGTCTGGTCCCATGACCCTCCATCAGCAGCTATTTTATGGACAGGCCTTCTGTGTGGACTGCAGAGCCATCTTGTCAGAGAAAAGGAGAATGCAAGCTTTTCAAGGCTACAGACATCTCTGCATTGGGGTGGAGTATTAAGCTTCTGGTTCCCCACTACAATAGAAAGGACAGAAAGGATCCACTGTTCAGAGAGAATATTCCACTGAGGATACAGGGGTATCTAAATATATCCACAGGCAGAGACAGTGCACCTCTTAAACTGGGAAATGAAAGTTTGTTCAGACTATAAGTAAAGGGACGAAATCCACCATCTTCCATACACAGTCCTGGGGATTATAGGTGCCAGCTCTAAATATTGCATTGGATGTATACAGTGCTTGCGTGAACTACCTCCTCAATAGCCTCAGTAAAGTACAGTGGATTTGTTGCACCAAGATCTGGCCTCATCATTGGTCCACACCACACTACCACTCACATCACTATTCCACTGCACGGCCTTAGAGAGCATGAAGAGAGCCACCTTTGTGACTGCCACAACTCCTATCTGCATTACCACTCCTACCTCTGGCTCTCCACCAGAGTGCTGATGAGGCACCAAGATCTGGCCTCATCATTGTTCCACACCACACTACCACCCACATCACTATTCCACTGCAAGGCCTTAGAGAGCATGAAGAGAGCCACCTTTGTGACTGCCACAACTCCTATCTGCATTGCCACTCCTACCTCTGGCTCTCCACCAGAGTGCTGCAAATGTTAAATTATTCCTGGAGGCAGCTGACTTGCTCATAGGAGGTTAAGGAGGTGTTATGAGTCTCATACCACATGTATTCACTCCACAGTGATACATCCACAGTGATACATCCAAAGTCTAAGAGATTTCCTGGCCCTTAACGTTGACCCTGCAAAGAGTGTTGTACTTAGCTGCATGAAAATCTCCAGGTCGTGCCCTCCAGAATTGTCAGTGGTAGTGTCACTGAAGCAGAGGCATGGTCAGGAACAGACCCAGATTGGTCACTAGGGAGGCACACACGAGGTGACTAGTCAACGGATTAGGCAGCAGCATAGTGTAGTTATGGAGCAGCCATGAGTAGTGCAAGGGTTCTATTACAAGTAGCAGATGAAGTATCCAGTGGTCAGTCAGCTCTTGTTTATAGAGACACTCCAACCTGAATCATTTAGAAGGACAATCTGTATGTATTTTAGAAAAAGGGGTACACACAATAAAATCTGTGGTATGCTATACACAATGCTATGATATACTTGACAGCTATTCTTAAAAGTTGGCAGCCATACGCATACTCTCTATATTATAATCATAAGAATGACAGTTTGGCTAATAAATACATTTAACAATTTTGCAACTGCACCGATATGAGTGAAAACACTTCCCCACAGATTATCAAAGTCAATTACATCTTTATTAGGAATTAATCCATCTACTAGCTAACATACACATGGTAATAGTAAACAGACATGGTACACACTGGAATGATGCTACCAGCTGTGTAAAGAATATCAGCATTGCATATATTGTGCTAGTAACACTGCATATACGAAGATTCACATATATAGCAGGATAGCCCTGCAACTGATACTGATGAGTATAGTCACAGCTATTTGCACATGAACAAAATTATACAGACCAGTAGGCACCAACACACTGAAGTATTTCTCGCCATCGCTTCTTCAAGTGGTCTGCTTGAATAAACAATAGTGAAACCTATGTAAGTTATGCATATATATAAAATACCTGGGGTAATATTACCATTTTATTAGTTGCTGTCCGTTCACCTATACAGATTGGGGGGCACTGCCTCCTCTTGAGTATACTCCTTATTATTGTTAATAAGGAAACCATAATCAATTCCGCATAATCTTCCAACTTGCACGTAACCAGCACTCCCAAATACCTAAAATGACGTGGAGTGTTTATTGGGACACACTCCATTTAAAGTAACACCTCAAAAATCCTGAGCTAGAAAGGCATATTTCTGCCTGTTTAATTTAACACCAGAATATTTCTCAAACTGTCGTAGCACCATAAACAACTTTGGACAGGAATGTTGAAGTGTTACCCAACAAACCAAGCACATCATCTGCATACAATATTGTTTTCTACTCCCTGCATCCATGCCAAAATATTGCAAGCTCTGATAGACTGGTAAAGGCTCTACTGCCAATGCAAGTAACAGTAAAGACATATTTCTCCTCATATTTCTTTGTGAAGAGAAGTGTCCATGTCCCCTCTAAGTCATGCCCTCACTCCTTAGTACAGTTTAATTTTCTAAATCTGACTTTAACCCCATCATAACCAAAACTACCAGTGGGTAACTGCACTCGAGTGAAACCACCGTCTGATCTCAGCTTTTCCCAGGGCATATTCAAAAACAGTCTACATAAACTTGTGAGCAATCTCCCTGCCGGGTAGAAACCCTATTTTGATTCTAATCAATTGTTCTCCTAGGATCTTAGCCAGAAGCGTGTCATCTGAAATAAGGAAAGAAACTGCCCAATATGCTCCTATATCTTTGGTGTCCTTCCCTGGTTTCAAAATTATTATCATCTTTAATATTTTGGAGAAAATAACATTTAAGTTATCTGATGACTAATGTAAAAAATAAAAATGAGATATCATATAGTACATAACAAGCTCTTTCTAACAAAACTAGAACCAGTCCTGTACCACACATGGATCCAGAGATCTCCACATCCATTGCTCTGCTAGATTTAATATCGAATTATTTGAGGTTTTCCACTTTAAGTAAAATATCTAAAGTTGCTAGTGGTAAATACTAGAGCTGTGTTGTCCAAGAAAATACATGTGGGATAAATACAAATGCTTGTAATTTCCCACAATAAAAAAACACATCCCAAAAAAATCTTTGTTCTTAATTAGCATTTTTCATTAGTATTTGTAAGCTAAACCAGGAGTGGGTCCAAAACACAGAAGAGGCACAAATCTTTCCATTATAGTTTTATCTTTAAGTTCCATTGCTAGCTTACAATTATTGATTCAAAATACTGACCAAATACAGACCATGTGAATGTGGCCTAAAGACTCGAATGCATACGAATGTAGGTGTACAGCGGATGGGAACCCATTTGCGGATGGAAACGATTGACTTGAATGGGTCCACGATCCTTTGGTCTGCACCGCAAAAAAATAGGAAATGTTCTATTTTTTTGTGGTACTGAGGCATGGACCAAAATCCCACGGAAGCACTTAGTACTTCCATGGGGTTTTGATCCGTTCCTCCACTCCACAAATAAATAGAACATGTCCTATTTTTCTGCAGTGTGGACCGTATCCTGCGGATTGTGTAGCCATTCAAGTCAATGGGTCAGCATCTGAGGGAATCTGTGATTATGATCTTAGAATGTTATCTACTGAAATACATGAGCAGCACTACACATAACAAAGCAAGTCTGTCACTTATGTGTATTTGTGAAGCACTTTTTGTGAACTTACATGGTAAACTATGCAGCCAGCGCTGACAGCATGGAGTCTGATGATAGTTATGATATGCACACTGCCCCAGCAACAGTGCACAAGAAGAAATGTGTCAATCAGCATCTGAAGAGTAGGGGGAGCCTGCATATCATGAATATCATCTGACAAATTGCTGGCAGTATTAGCTGCATGCTGCAAAGTTTAATATAAATGTTCTTAAAAACAGCTGCACATACAGCATATGTATAAGAGACAAACTGCTGAAATCAGCGGGTCTGTCACTATTCTATGCTGCCTTTGGGGACAGTAGCAGAATTGAGACAAATACCCTTTTAAATGCTGATTGCAATTTTCTGCATAATTCGTAAATGCTAATGTACATTTTTGTTGAAGTGGATTACCGTAATTCTTAGAATGAAAAATAGTGCAAAAAGACTTCAGTAATGCCAACAAATCATAAACAAATCATAACAGAAGTAGTTACTAGTATATACAAGTAGATAATGAATACCCATTGCTTTTATTGCCTTGAAACTTGAACTTCACTCCCCACCCTCTCAATCCACAAAAAAGAAGCATTTGCAGCACCTGGCAAGCCTTGCAATATTTTGAAGCTGTGTCTTTGAAAAATAATTGATAAAATATGCAAAATAGCTGATGTTCTTTGATCAGAGGATTTATCAGTGTATTATAACAAAGCTAGCATTGGTTTGCTTCTCCCTAGGGAAGCATCACCCTTTCTGAAGAAGAGTGGTTGCACATGGGCACTTCTTATGTTAGCGCTTTTTCATCTTGGCTAACATTTTAATCATTGGCCATTAAATGACAGCATTTAAAGTTCTCAGAGCGTTCCTTTTATTCTGAGGTAGTTAGTGTGTTTATATACTATTTGGCAGAAAAGGGCTAGATACAGGCAAAGGAAACGGCTATATGCTTGAATCCTGTTTAGAATATTTCCTCAGTAAGCATGAACAACAGTTTAGTTAAACTACACTTCTGTATCTTATAGCTGCTCTCATACAATAGGGACATTTTGAGTATACTTTGTAGAAAGATCTACATCAGTAGATATGAGGTCTCCAGTTCCACATTGGGACTACTTGACCCAACCAGAGAAAATAATTCTGTATATAGTGCTATATATTCGTATTTGCGAATATTCTAGATTTTTTTCCCTCTGAACCCATGATCCCTCCCTGCTTCTTGCTTGTGGGCCAATGAGAAGGCAGCAATGTCTTTGTCTGAGCTTAGCAACATTCCTAGCAACCAACAGGAAAGTTGCCCACCCCTTACTATATAAGAACCTCCCAGCAGCCATTTTCTGCAGTTTTTCTTTCAGTTATGAGAGACAGCAGTGTCATTGCCGTGCTCTGTGCTTTACTATGTCACATTACATTAGATAGTTAGTTAGTTAGTTAGTTAGTTAGTTAGTTAGTTAGTTAGCTAGCTTATATATATAATACATATAGTTAGTGGGAGATAGTCAGTGTAGGTTAGATTGTGATATAGTGTAGCTGATAAGTTCCAGTACAGGGTGTTAGGTAGTGTGATAATACATACATGCTACAGGCAAGTTCACAACAATACTTAGTGCACCAATCACTAATATGCAGTCGGACCTGCTAAAATGTGAAGCGCAAAAACATGCGCTTCATTAATTGCCAATTTGCGCAATCGCGAATATATCAGAGAACTCTATCTACATATAAAGCTATTGTAATGTTCTGCTGTGCGAACCATTTTCTCCAGTCTCAGGAAACTTCTAGCAGCTGGACAAATGTAGCAATACACGCATATTACATTGCTGATTTTCGAAATCACAAAATAATCTAATTCACGAATTTATGACGGATATTCGCTCAAATATTCGCAAAGTATCGCGAATTCAAATATTGCCCCTGCCACTCATCACTTATGGTTCACACCGATCTATATAGAACATGTATTTATCCACATTTAATTGCATTGCAAGCTTTGTTATTGCTATTCCACATTTAGATTCAACACAAGCATATTCGGCATATTCTTGGTTTTAAAGCAAAACCAAGAACTAATACAAAAAATATAACATAGAAAAAAGTTTATTAACATAGATATACCAGGATTCTGAGGTCACAAGTTATTGTGCAAACCCCATTTCTCTGCCAAAATTTGCAACTTGTTTTAGATTCTCCACCACTTCTGCCACTTTGCAAAAAAGTAGGCAGGACATAGCAGGAAGGGCATGGCCTTCTAGGCCCAACAGATTTCATTTCTGCAAGCTCCTACCTGTAGCAGATTTGCTTTTCTGTGTCACCGACTGCCAGAAGATGTACCAAATTTATTAAGGGGCACAAGCCTTTTAATACATTTTCCATATCTTTTTCCAACGCACTTTTGTTTAACCCCTTCACAACATCCACCATACATATATCGCGCCCACTCCAGAGTGGAGCCTATGGGTGTCTGCTGTTTCATACAGCAGACACCCGCGACTAATATCCGTGATTTGCGGTAATGCCGACTGTGGACATTTAACCCCTCAGATGCTGTGATCAAATGGCATCTGAGAGGGCTAAAACCGGAAACCTGCTCTTCTGGGGCAGGAACGCTTTCCCCCAGCCGAGATTGGGGAAAGCGTTCTATGCTGGTAATGAACCTGAGCCTGTACTAGGCTTCCAGGCTCATTAATTGTATAGCACTGAGTTGTATTATAGCAATATTTGTATAAAATAATGGAGCAAATTAAATTAGTCTATACAAATTGCAATCTGATGATTGCAAGTTGGGGTCCACTTGGGGACATAAAAAAGTAAAAAAAGGTTTAGAAAAATGTGAAAAATAAAATGCAAATCATCCCCTTTCCCCCAAACAAAGAAAAAACAAATAAACAATTTTAAAAAATAGCATCATGGGCATCACCTCATGCAAAAATTCCTGTACTATTAAAATATTTAAAAAACTTACCCCATACGGTGAATGGGAAAAAACGGAAAAAAATATGGTCGATTTGCATTTTTAAATCATTTTACTTACCAAAAAAATTTAATAAAAAGTGATCAAAATGTCACACACACCCCAAAATGATATTAGAGAAAACTACAGATCATCATGCGAAAAATGAGCCCTCCCACATCTCCGTAGACATAAGTATAAAAAAGTTATGTGGGGCCAAAATACAGTGATGACAAGAAAAAAAAAATTCTAAAGTTTTTTTTTCAGTATTAAAACGCAAGAAAAACTATACAAGTGTGGTATCACCGTAATTATACTGACCCGGAGAATGAAGAGCACAATTCAGTTTTACAATATAGTGAATGCCATAAAAACAAAACCCATAAAACTGGGTGAAATTGCCTTTTTTCCAATTCTACCCCATTTAGAATTTTTTTCCAGCTGTCCTCTACATTGTATGCCATATTAAATGGTGACATTAGAAAGTACAACTTGTCCCGCAAAAAACAAGCACTCTAATGGCTATGTGAATGGAAATATAAAAAAGTTATGGCTCCGGGAAGGCAGGGAGCAAAAAACACAAAAACAGAAAATCGTGGCGTCAGGAAGTGGTTAAGGCTACATTCACACGTCCGCAATTCTGTTCCACATTTTGCAGAACGGAATTGCAGATCCATTAATTTCTATGGGGACACACTATGTCCCGCCTGGATCCGGAATTGCAAAAAAATAGAACATGTCCTATTCTTGTCCGTAAACTGCGGACTAGAAAAGGCATTTTAAAAGGCATAAAAGTGCCGGCAATGTGTGGTCCGCAAAATGCGGAACGCACATTGACGGTGTCTGTGTTTCGCAGATCCGTGGAATGGAGCCTAAAAGGAATGTGTCACCAGTTAAAAGCAAATAGCAAAATATGCTTTTTTTCTATTTTTCTAATCTCCTTTTATTTCTGATTATAGTTTTTTTTTTTATTCTATTCCTGAACATGATTATGGGGGCGGCCATCTTGCTGAAGCTGTTCATAAAAGCATTCAAAAAGTTTTTAAAGAATTGCTTTACAGCAACCCCATAGTCCATAGACACAGTGGACTGGATCAGAGGTCATTGCACAAGGAAAGAATAGATAAGCTTTGACAATCACCTATTGTGAATGGAGGATCCTGTCTGTACACAGAGGTGATATCTGCCATTCTAAACCTGTCCGTAATGATAAGGAGATAACTGCAGTAAAGTGATTTGTACAGACCAAGAAGTGGCGACTATTATTAGGCTTAGTGGCCAGTGTGGAAACTGCTGAATTGTATTGTTTTTGTTTAAATATAGATATTGACACAGAAAATTAAAGATAACCATCAAAAATTCTTAAAAAATATGTTTAACATAAATATGTGATTTGAACAATAGGTCAATTTCTGATGACAATTTTCTTTAAGGTCTCTTTCATAGATCAGTATCAGATCAGTGGGGGTCTAACTCACAGCACCCCTGCCGATTAGCAGTTTGAAGAGGCGGCTGTGCTCACTGGAGCTCCGGTGAGTGCTAAAGCCTCTTCACAGCTTACCAAGCCCAGTGTCGTACATTGGATAGCAGTTGTGCTTGGTGTTGCACCCCATTTAATTCAATGGAACTAACCTGATGCACAGTGATGTCACTGGCCTAGGAAGAGGCCTAGGTGCTTACGCAGCACTGCTGCCTCTTTGAACAGTTGATCTGATTTGACTATCTGATATTGTCAACCTATCCTGAGGATAGGCTATCAATATCAAATTCCTGAATAACCCCATTAACTCCTACAAGCAACAACCAGTTTGGACCAAATGCAGGAGCCCCATTTTTTAAATCTGACATGTGTCAGTTTATCTGGTATTAACTTTGGAACACTTATACAGGGAACTTAAAGTGCGCGAAAAAAGTGCGCGCAAAAATTGACGCACGTAGCAAGAACTCCAGACACAGCCAACAGCCCTCATTTATTTTTGCATAAATGAAAATCACTTTCGCATAAATGAAGGCTATTTTCGCATATATGAACATCACTTTCACATATCTGCATATACTTATACATTGGGTCTAGAAGGCTGCTGCTGTACTTTTTTCCACTGAACTCATCCCAGAGCATTGACTATACTTTTACAATATTTTATCATTATTATTATTTTCTCTGGACATATAGCCCAATACAGGGTGTTTTAATATCATTTTAACACCATCATTTATTCACAACCCCCTTTTTTTTATCTTTTTTCCTATCCCCATCTAATTCTTACCTTTTTATCCAATTTTTCACTACTACTCCCCTCTCCCTGTACATTGGGAGTGACCTATATTAAAATAAGTTTTTTTTATTATTACTACTACTAAAATAAATATAGTTCTTTTTTAACATACCTATACTATCCCTGTCTTTTGTTAATATCTGCTGGTGACCTGATATAGAGTGCCTGTCTTCCTAGTTTCCCATACGCCTGCCTTTTCTGACTAGGGTGAGTCAGTTCAGACACGTGCACCTTGCATATTGTCCATACAGGAGAGCCACCGTATTTCCTTCTAAACAATGTCCCATTGATAGCCTGGAACGATAGCACCATATCTCCAAAAAAACTGAAAAATATTTTGATGCTTGCATCAGGGGGGCTGCCTGGGTGAAATAGGGGATATGTCCAGGTTCAGAGCTAAGAAGCCTCAGAACTCCTTTAAAGATTTGGAGGGTAATGTATCAAGTGTGCTGCACCAGAAAAGTGGAGTGATTTCAGCGGAGTAGGCAATACATTTATTATAATTTCCATCATGTTCAAAATGTGAGCAAATTACCCGTTTGGAATCGCACATCGAGTCTCTAAACAGGCGAGTTGCAACACTGAAAGCCACTGACAATTTGGAAAAGAGTTTGCTGCTCACTGAGCAAGCACTCTATGGGGTAGATGTGGGGGAGGGTGGTAGCGAGGAGGCTGAGGAGAGTGAGGTAGTTAGCTGGGTAACAGTAAGAAAGCAGTGTAGAGGGAAGAGTGCCAGGGAGGCTAGCCCTGATCTGACACACCCCAACAAGTTTGCACGGTTGGCAGATGAGAGGGATGACAGTTCAGGGACGGCACCACTGCAGCCGGACACTTCCTCTGCCAGTCAGGGGAATGTCAGCTCCAGTAAGCAGGGGACCAGGAGAGCAGGGCAGGCCAGACAGGTGCTGGTAGTGGGAGACTCAATTATTAGGGGTACAGATAGGGCGATCTGTCACAAAGATCATGATCGCCGAACAGTGTGCTGTCTTCCTGGCGCTAGAGTTCGACACATCGCGGATCGGGTTGACAGATTACTGGGAGGGGCTGGAGAAGACCCAGCGGTCATGGTCCATATCGGAACCAATAACAAAGTTAGAGGAAGGTGGAGAGTCCTTAAAATGATTTCAGGGTTTTAGGTCAAAAGCTTAGGGCAAGGACCTCAAAAGTAGTATTTTCTGAAATACTTCCTGTACCATGAGCCACACAAGAAAGGCAGCGGCAGATTAGGGAGGTTAACAAGTGGCTCAAGAGCTGGTGTAGGAAGGAGGGGTTCGGGTTCCTGGAGAACTGGGCCGACTTCTCTGTCGGCTACAGGCTCTATCGTAGGGACGGACTGCACCTCAATGGGGAAGGGGCAGCTGTGTTGGGGAGAAAGATGGCTAGAAGGTTGGAGGAGTGTTTAAACTAGGGACTGGGGGGGAGGGTAATTACATTATAGTTGGGGAAGATAGAGACCAGGGGCGAGGTAGTGTGACTGGGGGAGGAATGGAAGGGGGGACTAGAACAGCTCAGAATGAAAGATGTAGAGTAAAAAATACACATAAACCTGTCAAATGTATGTATACTAATGCTAGAAGCCTGACTAACAAGACTGGTGAACTGGAATTAGTGATGTGTGAGGAGGACTATGACATAGTGGGAATAACTGAGACATGGCTGGATGATAGTTATGACTGGGCAGTTAATATAAAAGGTTACAATCTGTTTAGAAAGGATCGTCAAAACCGGAGAGGTGGAGGGGTCTGCCTCTATGTGAAGTCGTG
Source organism: Bufotes viridis (assembly GCA_033119425.1). Taxonomy (NCBI): domain Eukaryota; kingdom Metazoa; phylum Chordata; class Amphibia; order Anura; family Bufonidae; genus Bufotes; species Bufotes viridis. The sequence goes on from CM065591.1 coordinate 274,882,936, forward strand.
TCTAAATCCCGTAGTCGTGTCTAAATCCCGAGGGACATGAACATGTGGAGTCACTGTGGGTAGAAATACATGGAGCAAAAAACAATAATAAAATACTAATAGGAGTGTATTATAAACCACCTAATATACCAGAGTCCACAGAAAATATATTACTAAACGAGATAAACAAGGCGGCAAATCATAATGAAGTCGTTATTATGGGGGACTTCAACTATCCAGATATAGACTGAGAAACTGAAAGCTGTGCATCTCAAAAAGGAAACAGGTTCTTGGCAATAGCCAAAGACAATTACCTTTCCCAACTGGTTCAGGACCCCACTAGAGGGACGGCCATACTGGACTTAGTATTAACCAATAGACCTGATAGAACAACAGATGTGCAGGTCGGGGGACACCTAGGAAATAGTGACCATAAAGTAATAACCTTCCAATTATCCTTCAAACGAGAGTTTCTAAAGGGAGGAACAAAAATACCATACTTCAAAAAAGCAAAATTTAGCCAACTAAGCGAGGCCATAGGCCTAACTAACTGGGACAAAGTCCTCAAAAATAAAAATACAACCATAAAATGGGAGATTTTTAAAAGCATTGTAACATCTAATTGTGAGAGGTACATACCTTATAGGAATAAAAGGCTAAGGAACAATAAGAAACCAATGTGGATAAATGGAACCGTAAAGAAAGCAATAAATGACAAAAAGAAAGCATATAAATCACTAAAACAGGAGGGGAGCCAGGAAGCACTGATAAACTATAAGGAAAAAAATAGAATATGTAAAAAACTAATAAAATTTGCCAAACTAGAGACCGAGAGATTAATTGCCAAAGAGAGTAAAACTAACCCTAAAATGTTCTTCAATTACATAAATAGTAAAAAATATAAATCTGAAGGAGTCGGCCCTCTACATAGCAATGAGGGGGGTGTTGCAGAGAGCGACGAGGATAAAGCAAAACTATTAAATATTTTTTTCTCCACTATATTCACTGAAGAAAATTAACTGACAGATGAAATGCAGAATGTAAAAGTAAATTCCCCATTAAAAGTGCCCTGTCTGACCCAGGAAGAAGTACAACAGCGACTTAAAAAGATTAAAATAGACAAATCGCCAGGACCGGATGGCATACACCCCCGTATCCTAAGGGAATTAAGTGATGTCATAGCCAGACCTTTATTTCTGATATTTATGGACTCTATTTTGACAGGGAATGTTCCACAGGATTGGCGCATAGAAAATGTGGTGCCAATATTCAAAAAGGGTCCAAAAACAGAGCCTGGAAATTATAGGCCGGTAAGTTTAACATCTATTGTTGGTAAACTGTTTGAAGGGTTTCTAAGAGATGCTATTTTGGAGTATCTCAATGAAAATAAGCAAATAACGCCATATAAGCATGGCTTCATGAGGGATCGGTCATGCCAAACAAATTTAATCAGCTTCTATGAGGAGGTAAGTTCTAGACTTGACAGCGGCGAATCAATTGATGTCATATATCTGGACTTCTCCAAAGCATTTGACACTGTACCTCATAAAAGGTTAGTATATAAAATGAGGATGCTCGGACTGGGAGAAAATGTCTGTATGTGGGTAAGTAACTGGCTGAGTGACAGAAAACAGAGGGTGGTTATTAACGGTAGATACTCAGATTGGGTCACTGTCACTAGTGGGGCACCTCAGGGGTCAGTATTGGGCCCTATTCTCTTCAATATATTTATTAATGATCTTGTAGAAGGCCTGTAGAGTAAAATATCTATTTTTGCAGATGACACTAAACTGTGTAAAGTAATTAACACTGAAGAGGACAGTTTTCTGCTACAGAGGGATCTGGATAGATTGGAGGCTTGGGCAGGGAAATGGCAGATGAGGTTTAACACTGACAAATATAAAGTTATGCACATGGGAAGGAATAATGCAAGTCACCCGTACATATTAAACGGTAAAACACTCTGCAACACTGACATGGAAAAGGATCTAGGAATTTTAATAAAACAGCAAATTAAGCTGCAAAAACCAATGTCAGGCAGCTACTGGCAAGGCCAATAAGATAATAGGTTGCATAAAAAGGGGCATAGATGCCCGAGAAGAGAACATAGTCCTACCACTTTATAAATCACTAGTCAGACCACACATGGAGTACTGTGTACAGTTCTGGGCTCCTGTGAACAAGGCAGACATAGCAGAGCTGGAGAGGGTTCAGAGGAGGGCAACTAAAGTAATAACTGGAATGAGGGATCTACAGTACTCTGAAAGGTTATCAAAATTAGGGTTATTCACTTTAGAAAAAAGACGACTGAGGGGAGATCTAATATCTATGTATACCGTATTTTTCGCCCTATAAGACACACCGGCCCATAAGACGCATCTAGGTTTTTAAGGAGGAAAATGAAAAAAAAAAATTTGAACCAAAAGGTATGCCTAATGGTGTTATGTGGGATCTGGGGATGGCACTGTTATGGGGGGTCCGTGGATGGCATTGTTATGGGGGTCTGTGGATGGCACGGTTATGGGGATCTGTGGATGGCACTGTTATGTGGGGCACTGTGGATGGCACTGTTATTGGGAACTGTGGATAGCACTGTTATGGGGGATCTGTTGATGACACATAAATAGCATTTTACGCTATGTGTCATCCACAGACCCCCATAACAGTGCCATCCACAAATCCCCATAACTGTGCTATCCATAGAATGACCCCCAATAGGGATGAGGGGCCGGCATCTAACTCTGTAATTACAGCGGGCCTGGTGCAGTCACTGTATTCTGCTACACCGGGCCCGCTCACTGTAGGAATCCTAACTGCAGGCAATGCTGTATGCTGATTAAGGTACCGTAACAGTAGTCTTTTATGCAGCCTGTACTTACGATACTAACTTTCCGGCAGGCAGCGGGCAGGAGGCTAAGCTGGCGGGCGGGCGCTGAAAACGTAACTCACTATGTCACGCGCCGGCTTTCCCTTCTTCATTCATAAAGTGGGCGGAGCCGGCGCGTGACATAGTTAGTTACATTGTCAGCGCCCGCCCGCCAGCTCAGCCTCCTGCCTCCTGCCTTTAGGCTGCCGGAAAGTTAGTATCGTAAGTACAGGCTGCATAAAAGGCTACTGTTAGCATTGCCTGCAGTTAGGATTCCTACAGTGAGCGGGCCCGGTGTAGCAGAATACAGTGACTGCACTGGGCCCGCTGTAGTTACAGAGCTGGATGCCGGCCCCTCCTCCCTCATCCATGCCTACTAATACACTCACCACTGCGCTGAGCAGCATGCGGTCGGCGGTATACAAACTCAAGTATTCGCCACATAAGACGCACTGCCTTTCCCCCCCACACACACTTTTGGGGGGGGGGAAAGTGTGTCTTATACGGCGAAAAATACGGTAAATATATCAGGGGTCAGTACAGAGATCTCTCCCATCATCTATTTATCCCCAGGACTGTGACTGTGACAAGGGGACATCCTCTGCGTCTGGGTGAAAGAAGGCTTGTACACAAACATAGAAGAGGATTCTTCACTGTAAGAGCAGTGAAACTATGGAACTTTCTGCCTGAGGAGGTGGTGATGGTGAGTACAATAAAGGAATTCAAGAGGGGACTGGATGTATTTCTGGAGTATAATAATATTACAGGCTACAGCTACTAGAGAAGGGTCGTTGATCCAGGGAGTTATTCTGATTGCCTGATTGGAGTCGGGAAGGATTTTTTTTCTCCTTAATTGGGGAAAATTGGCTTCTGCCTCACAGGGGTTTTTTGCCTTCCTCTGGATCAACTTGTAGGAAACAGGCCGAACTGGATGGACAAATGTCTTTTTTCGGTCTTATATACTATGGGCCAGATTTATCATTACTCTTGCAGTTCACTCCACTTTCAAAGAAGGCGTATGTGTATTTGAGTCAAGTCAAATTTATCATGGGCTCTTTCAGAGGTTGATAAATCTGGTGTATTTCTGGTTCCTAGTTGTATTTTGGCTTTGTCTTTGGAAAAGTCGCCATTTTAAAAAAGTGATTTTGTCAAACATAAGCATGGTCATGAGTGGAGTGAGTTTGCGCAATTTTTTGCGACTTTTTTGCGACTATTTAAAAAGTCGCAATAATAAATCTGTCTTGCAAGTGATTTACATACGACAAAACGCCCATAAACTTGGTTTTGGAGTGAGTGGCGTAAGTCTCCAAAAAGTCGCAAAAAATTGCGCAATTTGGCTTTTTGCGCAATTTTTTGCGACTTTTCAACTCCAGAAAAGTGACTTAGGCTAATGATAAATCTGGCCCTATGTTACTATGTTACTATATTTTTAGGGTGGTTTGTGCTCTCCCTCAAAGTTTACACTTACGAAAAGGAAGATGTTTTGTGGGCAGAGCTACATTTTTGAACATTTTTAAATAGAATTAAACTTTAGGCAAACGGTGTGCAACATTTTGTAAATTTATTGTAAAAAATGGCTTCAAAGTTCAAACCAAGCAGACCCATATCAAAAAAGGCAAAAAAGTTGCATACCGATGCATTAACGCCATATCATTTTTCTGTCACTTTTTCTCTAGTATGTAAACATGAGGCAGATTTATTGATATTGCCTGAGACAGTATAATCCTAGACAGGGCAGACAGAAGATGAGCGACTTTATCACAGTGGTGCATGCTGAATGATAGATTTAGCACCTTGATATCACTTGCTTGGATGACTTTGCACCAGCATTTCTTATCAGATTTGGGACATGCAAAATTAATAAACTAGCAAATTTCAAGACTCTTAGCCCCAATCTCTATTTAAATATTTTTGAAAATGATCTAGAGAGAAGTTTTCTGCCACATTTTAAGATTGATTAAGAAGAATCTGCCCCATTGCCGCTTTAGGTAGTACCATTCTGATTAATTTCTTTATATGCTGTATCTTTATAGTAGTCAGAGTTTTATTTACAAATACAAAACTCTAAAATCCATGTATACACATTGGGAGGAATTTATCATGAGGGAAATATTTGAAGTCAGTTTTGCTTGAGTCTGGGCTGGTTTTGTCTAAAAATGTTACTCCAGTTTTTGATGCCTGGATACTGGAGTGAATTTGGGACTTCTTTTCCAACTTTTTTTTAAATAAATGGATTTAAACTAATTAACATAGCTAGCCACACCCATTTTCCTATCCACTTTTTAAAACTGGATGGAGGGATATAAATGCTAACCATCACAAAATGTTTGAACAAATAACCCCAAAAATTGACAAAGCCTTATTTTGTGATTTATTTATTTTTTAAGCCAGAATTCTGGAGTATAGGGCTTGACAAATTCCTCCCATGTAGTTAAAGTGGTCATCTGGGAAATTATAATTATAACCTATCCTCAGGATAGGTTACCATTATCACATTGGTGGGGTCCCAGTCCCGGCATCCCCGCCGATCATCTGCTTTAGGGAGCTGCCAGGTTCACCGCAGCTCTGGTGAGTGCAGCGGACTCCCAGCAGCTTACATAGTATAGTGTCTGTGCTTGGTATTGCAGCTCGGCCCCATTCACTTCATTGGTACTGAGCTGCAACTAGGCCATGTGACCAATGTATGGTGACGTCACATGGCCTAGAAAGAGGCCATGGCACTCACCGAGAGCTTGGCCTCTTCTAACAGCTGATCGACCAGTGTCCAGGGTGTCGGACCCCCGCTGATCTTATTTTGATGACCTATCCTGAGGGGTTTACCTGACAACCCGTTTAAAATGAATGAAATCTGGCTTCCTGTGGCGACCAATATTGGGAGTTTGCATTTTTTCTTCTTTTTTTGTGGTGTTTTTATGTGCGGTTTCTTACCTAGATTGTGTTTATTTAACTGCAGTGGCAATAAGTTGTATGTAATTCATTTTCAAGGTTTCACACATTTTATGCATAAAATCAGCACTGTAATAAAAACTGCTGCCTCTTGCAACCAATATGGGAATTCCTTTCATTGTCAAACATGCCATGAAAAAATAATTGGTTGCTTTGAACAGTGTTGCTTTGGTCCAGTGTGTTTTTTATACTAATGTTTTGTAGCATAAGTAGCTGAACTTATCGTTTTTCATTTTTTTTAATAATTAAATGTATTTCACTATATTGAGAGTATTTTGTGGTGGGGGGGGGGGGTGGTGTGGTCTTTTCAATCACAGAATGCTGCAGACATGCCATTTTAATGGTGGCTAGTAAATAGCTTTTTTAACCTGTTGACATCAGATGGGAAAACTGCAGTGTAAATACAATGTACTGGAGGTGCACTTAGTGAAGACAGCATGACTGTTCGCTGTTACTATTGCCTTGAAGTGTTGAGTTCCCGGATTCGCCTCTGATCATGAAGTTTTTCTTTTCTCCCCATGTTCGCATAGGTTTCTTCCAGTGTTGTCCCGCATTCCACAAAAAAATATCCTAAGGCCCCTTTCACACTGAAGCACTGAATCCTCCAGTGAATCCCGTAATGAATCCTGACCCATTAATTTCAATGGATCTGTGTGCATAAGTGTTTTTTTTTCACGTATCAGTTCTGCATTGCATGTTATATATTCTGCATTTTTCACGTAGTCTTGGCCCCATAGAAGTAAATGGGGCTTCAGTGAAAAACTCATTACATCCGGAAGCAAGTGCGGATGCGATGCGTTTTCACTGATGGTTTTTTATCACGCTCGTGAAAAACCAATCAAAACACATTGCACCTGCGCGGAAAAAACTGAACAACTGAACACAATCGCAGACAAAATCGAGCGTTTTTAACTGAACGCATCCAGAACGGATCCAGACAGAATTCACCACGTCCATGTGAAAAGGGCCTAAGATCTCTTTGGCACAAGCATATTCAGTCTGGGACACTGAGTGTGATGGCCACATTTACCATACCGAAAAATGTACCTCTGAGCTGAACTTATAGCATCAAAATCACTTATGATGCTTTGATTTTCTTCTTGACCATTGGTCTATAGTTCTGTACTCACATACTGCCACGTGTACAGTACAGTAGACCCACAGTCATACAGGAGCTCACAGCATCATAAATCATAAAGGAGCAGTGGCGTAGCTATAGGGGTCGCAGCGGTCGCAATTGCCCGTCTGGCAGTACTGGCCGGACGTGAAGGAGAAGCTGCGTGCCTCGCGCCTGAGTGAGTGACGTGAGGGTGGCGTCATGACAAGCACAAAGAGCTGATCTCTCTAGTCTAAAGTGTTCAAGGTGCCCAGCTGCTCCATTACCCTCTCTGCTGCTGAGTACGGTAACCAGCCTTTGTACTGCTGTGCATACTGCAGGGCTAGCTGTGGGTGGGCACAGACCAGATGATCGGTGCCCACCTCAGGAGGTAGGAGCTGGTGCCTGGCAGTTAACCTTGATCTGGCAGCAGGCTGGTGCCTTTGTTGATGGGTGATGGCTGGCATGCCAGTACTCGGTGCCCAGGTTTCAGAGCTGAGGACCACAGTGCTATATAAGTGCATAATATAAATAAACTATATAAGTGCATAAAATAAATAAGTAAAATCCATCATTAAGGGTTTGACCATAAGGTGTACAGCCATATAAGCCTCAGCGGGCTCTAATTAAAACGGTACTGTTTTGTTGGTCTGCATTGTTAATGGCCATGCGGCACCCACAATACCACGCAACCATTGACATACAGACCAACTAAACAGCTCAGTCATAATTAGTTTAAATAGCTCATAATGTTCTATGTACTCAACCGCACCAACCACTCCGAGTGGTCGTACCGTAAGTCATCATGCACATGGCTGAACCTTGTCTAGAAATAATCGAAGTTCTGAAAAATGTTATACGGCTGCTTCGCAGAAGTTCACAAAGGAATGTAATTCATGACAAATTATTTGATTCATTTCATGATGAATTATTTCATTAATTTCATTTCTTGTCTAATTCATTCCTTTGTATGTAGCGGGCGCAATGACAGGGAATGGCGATTGCGCCGCCCCCTGTCATTGAACCCCTCAGATGCCGTGGTCATCGAAGGACTTTCAGGGGCTAATCCAGTTAATAAAAGAAACAAACAAACCTACTCACCATATCCATTTGATCTCAGAGAGGCCGTTGCGGCCATCTTGATTGAAAACAAATTGCCGTCATTACATCACCATGCCCGGCCAGTGCAGTGAGACACACGTCACCCCGCGTGATATTTCAAGCAGTTTCTGCATTCATGGTGGCCGCGATGGCTTCTTCGCACGCAAATGGATGAGGTGAGTATGTTTTGTTTCTTACTGCCATTTCAGAAAAAATTGATTCATTACCGCAAAGCGAGAGGAAATTTGTCTTTGCAGTGAATTGAATTTTTTCTGAAGTTAGGATCAAACTCTACTTCGGATATTTCGATTCAATCAACACTAACTTTGTGTACAGAGTGGCATACAGAAACCCTACAGATCCATAAACGCTCGATTTGCTGGAATTTGGTACCTCGATGCAATACTGTATTAGTGTGCATGCATATGGCAGTGCCATGTGCACAGATCTTGTATGGTAATGCACACAATGCTTCTACAGAGAATACTTCTGTCCATACAGAATCTGATGGAGCAGGCCACAATTTTATTTATTTCAAACTTGAACAGAACCTCAAAGATAAACAATCTGAAAAAACAAAATGGCATTCCTCCGCATGAAATCGGAGGCACAGTGAGGAAGAGTACATATATTTGTATGTGCGCCATATTACAACTTTAGTTTGCACTCTAACATAACGCAGCCATGTACATGAGCCCTAACAAAGGCAAACTTCTAGGATGTTAGATGCCATATGAAAGAATTTGCCTCTATTTGTCTTCTCTCAGATTCTGCATGAATAAAAGATGCTAAACCTTTATATGTGTGTGAAATCAGACTACAATATGGGTGCCAGAGTATATTATAGCTCTGTACAAATTGTATGGAGCTGTAATACAGTCACATCCAAGGTAAAAAGTGAGAAATATTTTGAGTACATGTGCTGAATGTCCAGGATACAAAATGTTTTTTTCAAGGTGTAAAGAAAAGACACAAATATGATTCACGTGGATTGTGTTTCAACATTTTATAGACCATTTTGAAAACCATTTTAATGTGAAACACGTTTATTGTTTCTATGGTTTTTCTTCAATTGGCTTATATATTCTTATGTTTTTTTGCTTAATTCTATAAATATAAGAAAACCTAAGGCCCCTTTCACACGGGCGAATTTTCCGCGCGGGGGCAATGCGTGATGTGAACGCATTGCACCCGCACTGAATCCTGACACATTCATTTATATGGGTCTGTGTACATGAGCGTTTTTTTTCACACATCACTTGTGCGTTGCGTTAAAATCGCAGCATGTTCTATATTCTGCGTTTTTCACCCAGCCCTAGCCCCATAGAAATGAATGGGGCTGCGTGAAAAACGCATTGCATCCGCAAGCAAGTGCGGGTGCATTGAGTTTTTCACTGATGGTTGCTAAGAGATGTTGTTTGTAAACCTTCAGTTTTTTATCACGCGCGTGAAAAACGCATCAAAACGCATTGCACCCGCGCGGAAAAAACTGAACAACTGAACGCAATCGCAGGCAAAACTGAATGGCTTTGCCTGTGAAATCGCACAGTTTTCACTGAACGCATCCGCAACGCATCCGGACCTAATCTGGACACGCTCATGTGAAAGAGGCCTAAATATAAGAGATTGTTGATATAGCTAATATATGTGTTTATTTGTAAAGTTCATAATTCCCCTTCCAATACAGCCAAATTTACAGCTAAATTACAAAAAATGACTTGGTGAAACCTAGTTAAAAGGTGATGTGATTTTTTATGCTTTCTTTAAACGATATCACATACTCAAAGTGCCCCCTAGAGTAGCTTACAAGTCAATCCTATTTTATGTAATGTCAAAGTGCTGAATAAATAAAATAAAAAAGAAAATATGTGAGTACTCCTCATAAATGGAAAATCATTTGACAGGTAGGCTTGTCAATAATAAAGATAACATCATATTAAATCATATGCCTATTTAATCTACTATCATTTTGTAAGGGTCCTATGATAAAAGATTCCAGGAATTGGGATTTAGCAAACAGTGACATCTAGTGGAAGAGTCAGGAAATACAATGTTGCCAAGGATTCCTATCTAATCCTCTGTAGTAAAGGAGATATGAACTGCATGTGGATCTTGTATGGTACATTTCACATTTAGCTTTATGTACTGTATAATAATAGAGCAAAGGAAGAATGTCAGCTGTTATTTCACTGATTTACATGTAGCTTGTATAAATGACATAAAGATAAATTGTATAAATTAAATTATTGTCGCTAATATAATAAATTGGTCTTGGTAATCACACAGGAAAGCAAAACAGGACTTGATTGGACCAAATAAGCCTGATGCATTACTGATAAATAGCATATAATATCACATTAACTTACCGTTCATTAAATCACTTGCATTTTACAAATAATGGCAATAAATATGGAATAAGTCAATTTAAATGTTTCCGTAGTGTGTTTCTGTAGCTCTCATTAAATTGCTGTATTTTAAACTGATATTTGTCTTCCTGCATATGAAATGTTCACAAATAGAATTTGTTTTTCTAAGCTAGAACATAACAAAATGGTGAGCATAGCCATCAAGCCGAATTAAAGTTGTCCTAGATAATAAAAAATCTGGAACAAACTCTAAAATGCCTTAAAGGGGTTGTCTCAGACATTGGTGGCATATTTCTTGGATATGCCAGTATACCACTAATATCAGGTAGGTGCAGATGCCACCTCTGTGACTCACTCCTATCACTAGAACAGACCCCCAAAATGAGTTTCCGAGAATTGCTGAGCGTGCTATTATCAGAACTCCCATAGAAGTGAATGGGGAGCACACTTTGAATGCACTGTGCACTCTCCTTCACTTTTGAGACCCTGTTCTGAAAATAGGAGCAGGTCCCAGAGCTGTGACCCACACCAATCTGACACTGATGGCATATCCTTGCAATACGACTCCAGTATCCTTTAATGTAAAAAAAAAAAAAAAAAACACACAATATACTTACTATTTCTCCAGGGCTGTTCTCCCCGGCCCTGGTCTGCTATTCTTGCAACTGTTTTAAAACAGCACCAATGAAATGCTTGGATAAAGCGTGTGACCACTGCAGCCAATCCCTGTCCTCAGTGGTCTACAGCTGAGGACAGTGACTGACTGCAGCAGTGAGGTGCCGAATTCAGGCTTGATTGTGTATGTCACAATAGTTGACATTTTTTTTTAAGATATTGTAGTGGTTACTGAAATGTTTTATTATCTTGGACAACCCTTTGAATTCAAAGTATTATCAAGGTAGTTTATGACATATTTCTTTACAAGCAGAGTTTATCCTCTACATTTTAATAGTATTCACATACAGCAGATTTGTTGCAGAATTTAAAAAACAAATCTGACACATAATTATATCCTTATAGTGGAGATGTAATCATCTTTTCCTGATCAGTTTTTTTTTTATAAACAATATCTGTGCCACCAGAATCATTCAAGCCAGGGCAGCACTATGGCTGCAGCAGTGCAGCCAGAACCGCAGTGGCTGGGGACCATTGCAGTTTTCAAAAACTGATTGCTGTGTGTATTTATTGATTTGGTGATTCATTTGTTCTTTAAAGGCTTTATTCTCCATTTCAAAAAAATGTATAAATTCTTAACTCTGATAGACTGTTGGTACCAGGGTACGGTGAATTCTGGGAATTCAGATGACAATTACACAAAGCTGGGCTACTAGGTCAATATCTGACAGAAAAGTGGATATAACATTTAGGTTACATCCACATATAGCTATAATGAAAATTAAATGGTGAACATTTAGAATTCGCACTATTGGCCACATATGTTGCAGGATGTTCGCACATATTGTCAAGGATGTCTTATCTGCCCTCAATTTCAGCCGCAAGCACCCACTCATCGGGCACCGCTAATGAAAAGGGGGATGTCCATGCCATGGTCAGACATCCAGATTGACTTTATTGGACCAGTAACAACTTCATCAAAAGGCAACAGATACATGCTAACTGTGACTTGTCTCTTCACAAAATGGGTGGAATGTTTGCCTTCCCCAACGCATTGAGTCTGATCATGGAAGTCATTTCACTAGTGAGGTGATGACGAAGATGTGGGGGATACTGGGGGTAAAGAGAAAGCTACACATAGCTTATCGGCCAGCCTCTAGTGGTGGAGTGGAACGCTACAACCAGACCATTGTGAATGTTCTAAAGAAGTTTGTCAACGAATCCGGTAAGACCTGGGATGTGAAGTTGCCTTTGGTTCTCATGGCCATCATGGCCACTCCAAGCGCGACAACCAAACTTTCTCCCATCGAAATGCTTACGGGCAGGAAGATGGTGTTACCCCAGCATCTACTCTACCGGACAACGGACTACAATTTGATAAATGCTTCAACTGCTCATCAATATATGGAGAATCTACGCAAGCACCTTCAGCATGCTTTTGCATTTGCCCAGAGGAATATTGAGAAACCAGCAGTGAGTGCTAAAACTTACTATGATTTGAAGACAACTCAGAAGGAATACCAAATTTCCGATCAGGTCTACCTATATAACTTTGCACGGGAATCAGGTGAAGGAAAGGAAATTTTTGCCTTCCTGGAAAGGACCATACGTCATCACTGACAAATTGTCACCTGTGGTCTACAAGATCAAAATTCCTAAGGGGGATGAGTTTGTAGAAAAATGGGTGCATATTAATCAGCTACGCGTTTGTCATCCTAGCTCACGACTTCGCAAAATAGAAGGAGTCGGATGATGAGAGATGCAGAGATATCAAGGTTCCAGCTAAAGTCGGAAACCCAGGATCGGTATTGTATAATCAAATGAGTGTACTAACTTATCCTCATGTGTGTTTCCTCTGTAACTAACTATCTCTTGACTCACTTCTGTACCAAAACTTGCTCTGTTTTAGAAAAGAAACCATCCCAAATGAAGGGTATATGGTAGTATGAACTTTTCCTTGCAGGATTGGTAATATTGATCATTGAAAAGACATATAAACTTATATTTGTCATACAATGTATTACAGGCACAAGATGGCATCGACTATTGTTGCCATTATCTACGCCATCCTAATCTTGGGGAAGGAACTCCATGCTGAGCCGATGGCTGTACCAGGCCCCTCATCCGGGATTATGCTGCAGGATACCACGGGATGCATGTTGACGAATAAGAGGGTCTTGTCCCAAACGATCTACATCAGCCTGGATCCACGCACCTTCGTTTAAAGACAGTTCAACGTCTTTGCAATCCTGTCTCCTGCCATTCGATCATGGGATCAAGCACATATCGGTTATTCCCAAGAAAGGATTACACAGATCCTGGAACAGGCGAGAAAGACCCTGACAAGGGGGCAGTTTTCTACAAGTCAAAGACCAAAGCAGTTCATTTCTGCCATTGTAGCCGCCATAATCTTTAACGTAGTGGGCGCTGTCATTGCCACCGGTGTATCAGCTGTTAATTCCATCTCTATTAGACATTGGAATTTGAGATTGGTTCACCGAAAAGGAACTTACTCAGTATTTATTCGGAGATGGAAAATCAGAAGCGACGCTTGTCGGACTTCTAAAAGGGGCGCATTTGGAAAAACTTTAGCCAAGCTCTGGTTGGAACATTATAAACCAGGTCTGCGCACCCAGATTCTTGACGAACCTGCAGAAAAAAACCTTTTTGACATTCCAACATAATCTAATCTATTACGTTGGATTAAGTTGTAATGAAGGGGTATCTTGTTATGCTTTGCATGATTATAAACCGTATAAACCGTTATATATGCTTATTTCATGGGTATAAAACATGGATGTCTACTTGCGTTAGTCATATGGATATTTATTGCCTTTAAGAGCAATGCTTGTTTATATTCATGTTGTAGAAGGATTTAATCATGAGCTTTAGCTAGTGAAGCTCAAATAAGCTAGTGTTCATTGTATTAATCAAAGATACATTTAAACAGTAGAATATACATGACACCTGTATTTAGTTGAGACCTCATTGTATTATTTACCTTTGAACATGTATTCCACAGCATGAGAAGCGTCTTGATGTTCCTCACAGGATACATTTCATATCAAAGTCTGTTCTTCTGCTCTAAGACAAGGTCTCCAGATCAGTGGCGTTGCTAGGGCTGGTGTCACCCAGTGCGGTAGAAAATGGTGTCACCCCCCCCCCCCAAGCACAAACCCCCCCCCCCCCGTCGGCGGCAATCTGTCTGCTTAGCCCCCCCCCCACGTCAGCTGTCTGTTTACTATCTAAACCCCCATCAATGTTATCGCTTGGGTTCAAATTCTAGCACCCCCAACAGGCCCCCAACCCCCGGCGATCTGTCTTCTGTCTGCTTAGCACCCCCACACACACACACACATATTTGCATACATATTATATTCTGTGATATCCAGAATACAGCACCACATACCTTACATCCAGTAACTTCTCTGATGCAGACCTTCTTTCCTCATCTTCTCCTTTCAGACCAGACCACCATGATGATTTTTCACCCATCTTTCGTCTCTGTAGTTTGACAAAAGACATCTTAGGTTCCTGCTTTTGACCTGCCACCTTCAATAATAATAATAATAATGTGCACTAATTCAAAAGTTCTCCCGCTCTGTGTGCCAGTGCAAAATAACTCCCTCAGTGCCGCCAGTCGAGCGAATGTCCCCGTAATGTGTGCAAGTATAAAATACAACTATATAATGCCCCTAGTAAATGCCCACATAGTGCTCCTCTTCCCCATAGTCCCCCAGAATGTGGCAGTATAAGATTCCCCCATAGTGTCCCCCACAATGTGCCAGTATTAAATGCCCCTTCTTAGTGCCCCCATAATGTGCCTATATAATATACCCCCATAGTATTCTTCTCCCCTCCAACACCATAGTGTCCCCATAATGTGCCAGAAATGCCTCCAATAGATGCCCCCATGTGCCAGTAGATGCCCCCATAGTGTCCCTCATGTGCCCCCATAGCAGGGCTCCAGACTAAAAAAAATATCAAGGAGCCATTTGCTCCTAACCTGAAAAATTTAGGAGCCAAATAAAATTTTTAGTCGCCAAATTTAAAATCCCTTTAATATAGCTGGGATGCTTAGGAGCATGGGGTTTTCTAAGCTACAGCCCACGCAGTTAAAAGGGTGTGTACTCATTACCATGACCAGTCAGACTAGCCGGATTGGCGCTGGTAATCCCTAGATGCTGGGTCCTGGCTCATTCGCTTCCAGGCCTCCACAGCTTGACTTGGGTTTCTCCATAAAAACGTTTGGCTGCAGTGGCATCAAGACAATCATTGGGCACTGTGGAGACCTGGAGATCTGCTCCCCTTGCATCACATGAACATTTAACATAATGCAAGGGAAGCAGACAGGAGTCCATGGGTGCAGCCACTGGGATCTAATGTGTATGAGGACCTTAGTCCTGCAGAGGGGCGTCACCCGTTACGGTGACCGGACTATCAGACAGAGCAAAGGGCGGCTCTAGCTGTGACCAGACTATCAGACAGGGCAGATGGCGGCGTTGGCTGTGACCGGACTATCAGACAGGGCAGAGGGCGTCTATGGCAGTGACCGGACTATCAGACAGGGCAGTGGGCAGCTATGACTGTGACCGGACTGTCAGACAGGGCAGAGGGCTGCTATGGCTGTGACCGGACTGTCAGACAGGGCAGAGGGCTGCTATGGCTGTCACTGGACTATCAGACGGGGCAGAGGGCGGCTATGGCAGTGACCGGACTATCAGACAGGGCATAAGGCGGCTATGGCAGTGACCGGACTATCACACAGGGCAGAGGGCAGCTATGACTGTGACCGGACTATCAGACAGGGCAGAGGGCGGCTATGGCTGTCACTGGACTATCAGACGGGGCAGAGGGCGGCTATGGCAGTGACCGGACTATCAGACAGGGCATAGGGCGGCTATGGCAGTGACTGGACTATCAGACAGGGCAGAGGACGGCTCCGGCTGTGACCGGACTATCAGGCAGGGCAGCTATGGCTGTCACCAGACTATCAGGGGGCTGACTGTAGTGACTTACATAGAAATCAGTCGGCACTCTGGTATCAGCGGTGTGGTGCACGCGTCCCCGGAGCAATGTCCAATAGAATACAGGGAAAAAGGACCGGCACTCACCAAATTCAATATCTTCACTTTATTCACCGCACATGGCAAGACAAAAAGACGCAGGCGTTTCGGCTCAAGCGCAGTGAGCCTTCCTCAATAATTGAGGAAGGCTCACTGCGTTTGAGCCGAAACGCCTGCGTCTTTTTGTCTTGCCATGTGCGGTGAATAAAGTGAAGATATTGAATTTGGTGAGTGCCGGTCCTTTTTCCCTGTATGACTGTAGTGACTGTCACCAGGTCCCCAAACACAGCCAACACTACTGACGGAACATCACCTCTGCCCCACTTCCCTTATCCGGCACAGTAGGGGTTGTCAGAGGCACCTTTCAGAGAAAACACCAGTGGGACACTTTACCTAGCACTATGGCCCCTTGGGTCTATGGACTGGTGGGGGCCCCAGTGTGAGAAAACCCCTTCTTTGCTGTAACACATGGCAATTATGATGCAGGCACCCAGGATTGTAAAGGGGTACTATAAAATAAAAATACACTTTATAAGATATAGTAAAATACAAAAAAAAAATAAAAAATTCAGAATCCATTCATCTTTGGCTACAAGGCAGACTTGTTATGTAACCTTAGCACTGAAGGTGTTAAATTCTATTTTAAAACCCCCGCGTCATGGGAATTCAGGGCCAGCAGCTTCATGACATATTTCAGGGCATTAAAAAGAGCGCAACCTCTGCTCGTCAGTCTCGTTACCTGGTATGTGGAGGCTGTATCGTGCTCGGCAGAGGCACAGTCGTAAGGCAATACGTCAGGTTGTGTCAGGGGGAGTATTACACTATACATAAACTATAATACACGGCGCAGAGCGGACACAGGACCCTGGAGCTCCCCGACATGTCTGCAGTGTACAGGCGGCTCTGCTGAATCAGAGGGAGGAGCTCTCCTCACATACCAGGCCAGCAGATTGTAGTTCGCGGGTTAGACCAGGCAGCCAATGGCAAAGTGTGTAGGCGGGGCTTTTTCCTGACACTGGAGTGCGCTGGCTAAGTGTAAAAGGAACCACAATAGAAAAAGCCGTGCAGCAGACGCCTTGAAAGCCTTTTTTTCTTAAAGAGACCGAGCGGCAGAGGGTCTGGGCGCAAATTTTGTAATTCTAAGTCGCATTGGCGACCATTTTGGTCGCCATCTGGAGCCCTGCATAGTGTCTCCCATGTGCCAGCCATGCCCCCATAGTGTCTCCCATGTGCCAACAATGCCGCCATAGTGTCCCCCATGTCCCAGCAATGCCCCCATAGTGTCCCCCATGTGCCAGCAATTCCCCCATAGTGTCCCCTATGTGCCAGCAATGCCCCCATAGTGTCCCCCATGTGCCAGCAATGCCCCCATAGTGTCCCCCATGTGCCAGCAATTCCCCCATAGTGTCCCCCATGTGCCGGCAATGCCCCTATATTGTCCCCCATATGCCAGCAATGCCCCCATAGTGTTCCCCATGTGCCAGCCATTGCCCCAAAGTGTCCCCTTTATGCCAGCAATGACCCCCCCCCAGCGCAGCCCAGCGCCTCAAAGAAAAACAAAACAAAAAACAAAACACATACTTACCTCCATGGCAGCGATGCGATGCAGGCATCTTCTGGCCTGTGTCCCGAGCAGTACAACTCAGGCGGAGCGACGTAATCGCGCCGCCTGCACCGGCCTCTGATAGGCTGCTGGCCTTGTGCCGGCAGCCTATCAGAGGAACAGGGAAGGGAGATGCCTCTCCCTCCCCTGCTGCAGTGTTCATCTGTATTGCAATACAGATGAATGTAGGGAGATGAGTGCTTCCATAATGCAAGCGCTCATCTCCTGGTGGTGTCACCCAGGGGCGTAGCTAGAATTGACTGGGCCCCACAGCAAAAAATGTTACGCCCCCACCCCCCACCCCAAATTTTTTTATGGGGCCCCCCCACCAAGAAGTGTATAGTGTAAAAATGTTAGGCATGTGTAAGTTAACCCTTAATGGTATTATGCTAACAGCTTATACAATAGTGCCACATAGGTATGAGTAGATGACACTACATCAGTAGCCCAAATGCATTTTGGGTAGTGGTATGATGTCACATTCCTTATCAATGTATACGCCTGTCCAAAATTAATTGGAGAACTCCAAACAAGGAGGGTGGGGTCTTCTGATAAACTTGTGGTTAAGAAACCACATACAAAAAAAAGGGGGAACCAAGAAAAAAAAAAGGCACAACAGATACGTGGCTAGGGGAAGCAAAGCTTTGGATTTTATTCGGGATCACGGGAAACCCTTTTGAAAGCCTTGTCCCTTGAAGGCTCTGCTCATCATAAGTATTCAGTCCCTTCACTAGGGCACTTGACATTTAGCACCGGGGACTTCCATTTCTCCTGATCATCTTTGAGATGTTTCTACACCTTGACTGAAGTCCACCTGTGGTAAACTCAGTTGCTTGGGCATGATTTCTAACACTCTTGTCTATATAAGATCTCACAGCTGACAATGTATATCAAAGAAAAACCAAGCCATGAGGAGAAAAGAACTGTATGTAGAGCTTAGAGACAGGATTGTGTGGAGGCACAGATTTGGAGAAGGATACAAAAAGTTTCTGAGCATAGTGGCTTTCATTTTTCCTAAATGGCAAAAGTTTGGAACAACCAAGACTCTTCAGGTGCTGGCCCCCCAACCATACTAAATAATTAGGGCAGAAGGGCCTTGGTAAAAGAGGTGGCCTAGACCTCAATAAGCACTTTGGCTGAGCTCCAAAGATCCTGTGTGCAGATGAAATAAACTTCCATAAGGTCAACAATCATTGCAGCACTCTACCAATCTGGGCTTTTTGGCAGAACGGGCAGAAAGAAGCCTTTCCTCAGGAAAAGACACATGGAAGTTTGCAAAAGAGCACCATAAGAACTCTACAGTGAAGCATGGTAGTGGCAGCATTATGCTGTGGGAGTGTTTTTTAGAAACTGAGACAAGGAGACTGGTCAGAGTTGAGGGAAAACTGAATGGAGCAAAGAAGTAAGTAATATTCTAAATGAAAACCTGATCCAGAGTGCTCTGTACCTCAGACTCGGTCAAAGGTTCCCCTTCCTATAAAACAGTGACCCTAAGCCCACAGTCAAGACAACACAGGAGTCCCCTAGGGACAATTCTGTAGATGTCCTTTAGTGGCCAAGCCAGGGCCCTGACTTGAACCCAATCGAACATCTTTGGAGAGACCTGAAAATGACTGTCTACTGACAGTCCTCATCCAACCTGACAGAGCTTACGAGGATCTCCAGAGAAGAATAGCAGAAAATTCACAAATTCTACCCAATACGATTGGAGACTGTAATCGATTCCAAAGGTACTTCAACTATCTAATCAGTAAAAGGTCTGAATATTTATGTCAATGCATGATATTTAATAAATTTGTAAACATTTAGAACATTCTTTTTTCACTTTATCATTATAGAATATTGAGTACAGAATGATGGAGAAAAACTAGAATATTTTTTTATTTTAGCACAAGGCCAAAACATAAAATAAAAAAAAAGACTGAAGACTTTCTGTATGCACTTTAGCTTAAATCTCCTCCGCTTTGCTTCTACTGTAAAACGCTGCCAATTTTCTGTCTTGAAATCCATTGCAGAAAATGCACATGCTTTCGCATGGCAGGTACATTTTTGCTCATAAAAATATGCAAAGTGTACTGCACATGAGATTTGTCAAATCTCATTCACTTTGCTGGAACTGTATTCTGCTGCATGGAAAAGTGAATCACCTTGTAAGCAATTACCCTAAAGTGGTATTCCAGGACTTGAATATTTATAGGCTTTCCTTAGAGAATCTACTATGCATAGACCACTTTTTTATCAATCTACAGATTTCAAGGGTTGTAGTGAGAGCTCCCGTTACTGGTAAACTATATAACTTGTGTTTGATACTTGACATATTCTGTTATATAGTGGAGATGAAAAGTCTACACACCCCTTTTAAAATGTCAGATTTTTGTGCTGTAGAAAAATGAGACAAAGATAAATCATTTCAGAACTTTTTCCACCTTTAATGTGACCTATAAACTGGACCACTCAATTAAAAAACAAACTGAACTCTTTTTGAACTTTTTGGCCATAATTCCAAAAGATATGTTTGGCGCAAAAACAACCATATTAGTTTATTTTTTTAAAAATTCTTCCCTCTACCTAAAAGATTTCAGTTTGTTTTTCAATTGAGTGGTACAGTTTATAGGTCACATTAAAGGTAGACTTTTTATATCCACTGTATGTAATCACTATACTATACAGTGAAGGAACAAATTAGTGGTACATGAGTGGAGATATCCTGAAGTTCAATTTAAATTATTGGAGAGGACTTTGGAATCACTAGGGATAACTAATAAGCAAAAAAAGAATTGCAGCATCTCCAATCCAAAAAGGTTTATTCACACAGGGTCCAGAGACAGTACACAAAGTCAAATAAAGTGCGACGTTTTGGCTACATGGTAGCCTTCCTCAAGCCATGTAGCTGAAACGTCGCACTTTATTTGACCTTGTGTACTGTCTCATGGACCCTGTGTAAATAAACCTTTTGGGATTGGAAAATGGCAGGTAAGTATACAGTGGCGGGGATAACCACTGAACAAAAAACTCTGGAAAGCATGGTAACTTACCTGCCGCAGCTGCTGGACGGAATGGCAGAAGACCACACCAAGGTGAACTGGAACCCATGCAAACGTACTGACATCTGAACACCATGCCAGACTCAGTACGTACTGAGACACATGGGAACCAGCAGTCCAGCAACTGCACACTGACTAGATTTCTGGTTGACCCCTCTGGGAAACCATCAAGCCCACTTTAGCAGGCACAACACACATGGAAAGGCCTTGCATTCAAGCCGGACATAACACACCAACTGACCAGACATGAAACATCAACAAGATGTACACCACACCCTGAACATAAACCCAAACCAAACATCAACACAGGTAAGGTAGGGGAACATGGAAGATACATAAGGAAGACATTGCTGGAGAGATTGATGTCCCACTAGGTGACCCTCAAGGACAGGGGAGCTGAGAATGCCCAGGACTGGAGCAGAGCTCCAGCACCAACCACAGCTGAAGTACAACTGACTTCAGCCAGGGAGCCACAGGTAAAAAGCTTTAGTGGTCACACCCAGCCAGGAAGTTAACCCCTCAAGCACCAGACAGGGGAGGAACCAGGAGTAGTGGAGAAAAGCACATACAAGCCACAACGCATTTGCCCCTGGCAACTGGCATGCACGTCAACGTGTCACGCGCACAACACCGAGGCTGTGACACTGGCTTTCAGACTCCCTGTCCTCCGTCTGGCACAGGATCTGGATGGACATCGGGATGTCCTTTTAAACAGCTCACTCTCAGACAGCAGCACTGTGCTGTCTGTGTGTGAGCTGCAGGGAGAAAGTCACCCTCCCACCCCTGCAGCTGACAGAAGTTGATTTTTACCTTCATTTTTTTAATCTCCGTCAGCTGCGCAGTGGGATTGGTCGTGGCATAACCAGGTCGGGGGCCTGGCTTAATGGGACCTGGGGGCAGGGTTTTTAAGTCCATGTTTTGAGGGTGGCCTGAATGGCCACCCTACCTGCCCCCTCAACTGTGACCTCCACAGCACTCTGCTCCCTTAACAGTGTCATCCACAGCATCCTCCCCCTTAAAGCTGACCTACAGAAGTGAAGAAAAATGGCTGGCTTGTTATGGAAACCTGGTGTAAAACTGTGTGTATGTGGAGACTAAGGGCCCGTGTAAATGCGACAGTGTGGATTCCTTTAGCAGACATGCAAACATACACACATACACTCAGCTTTATATATTAGATAAGGTAATAGATAAAGTAATATTTAAGTATTTTCATGTTCTTCATTCCCAGAGAACCCCATTAAAAAACATTAGGGAAGATGTATCAAAACTGGTGCATAGCAAAAGTGGCAAAGCTTCTCATAGCACCCAATCAAAAGTAACTCCACATTTTTCAGCAGCTCTTTGAAAATGAAAGCAGTGACCTGATTGATACCACTTTTCCTTTGAAACTGTTTTGGCTAACCCTATTACATTAGTGATAGGCTATATATGCACGATAGTTCCCAGGGAGAAGTGTTGAAGGATTTGTGTGATGATGAGTCAATTCATAAATCAAAAACTATTCCAAAAATAGTTTACATTATTACATTTTTTTTTAATAATTTTGCATTGTTCAAAACATACAAGCTGACAATACTGCCATACAAATAAGAACAAATATCCCCCAGTCAGTTTTAGTAAACCTGTAGCACCACTCAAAGCCATATGGGTTGCCTAAGATTATTTTAAATAGAAAGAAATCAAACAAAATGATTATAAAGAGAAAAGAGGAGGAAAATCTTAGTAGTAAAATGTGACAAGAGTGCAGAGGACTAAAGCCATTGACAGACAGCAGCCAGACACGTAAGGGTACAACCACAAAGCGCGGGATGCGTGATGCAGTCATGATGCAGTTAGCAACCGCTGAATCTCATTTTCCAATTGGAGTCAATGGGAAAATAGGTTTCTGAGATAGACCTGGCACTTTCAAAGTTGTGATGACTGCATCTGATTGACCGCACATAAGACGTCCTGCTTCCTGCGGCTGCTGACCGCATGAAATATACAGTTGAGTAGCTGCTTGCAGAATACGTTTTATCACAGGTGTTATTATTTAAAGTTAATCAGAATGCTAAAGAACTAGGAAATTTAAACAGTGGCAGACAAAAAAATTCACTCTAAACACATTACCCCATGTGTCTCCTAACTGCATTACAACTGTGCCGTGTGGCCGTACTCTAAAGGGGTGGCCAATTTGTAAAGATATTTTGCAAAAGCAAAATATGTCTATATGTCTAGGGAGCTGTGTAAACTGCAATAATCCTTGTCTGCTGCTTTCATAGGGTGTACAATGTCGGTGGTGTAATGATTCACCCATATAACCACTTTCTATGCTGTGAAATGGTCAGTCCAACTCTGCTAACAAAGTTGCATCGGCTGAAATGGCTTAAATTTTTGAAGCAGTATCGGCATTCAACCTACACTGTTTGGTCAAGGGTTGCCTTCTCTAATGAGTCGTGTTTTCTGCATCGAACAGAATGCGTCAGTGTGTTAGGCAAAAAATATCAGAGAATAAACTCCCTGTAACCATTGCTGGAAGTACATAAGCTGGTCGTGGCAGTGTTATAGACTACGGAATGTTTTGGTGTCATTCACTATGCCCACTCATCCATGTGAAAAGCACTCAAACAATTTGGATGTGAACCCATGCTTGCAGATCAAGTACACCCATACATGCTGACAGGGGCGACATAGAAATCATTGGGCCCCATGGGCCCCATAGCAAGAATTTTAGTTGGGCCCCCATGCCCTTTCCTAGTGCCACCCACTATGCGCCCTGGCTTCTCTCACTACCCTCCCCTGTCTCCCCTGCCCCACCTCATGCAGCAGTATTTTGTTCTACAAAATGGCAGTACTCATGCCGTAACGCAACAGACCCATTATAGTGAATGGGATCTGGTAGGTTTCGCCAGTGTTCAGCATATTTTGACAAGAATCTGGGGCATTATATGATGTAATACCACCCAACTTTCAGCTGGGAGACACTGACATTACTTGCTATCCTGCATGACACATGTGCAGAGACATGAGTCTCTGGGAAAGCTGAGTGAGCCCCTCCCCCCTGCCTTTCTATGTTCTTATTATCTGCATTTATGCCTTGCAGGATAGCAGGAAATCTGAGTGACATTACATGATGTAATAGCACCCAGCTTTTCTGCTGTCTTGCATGGCACACGTGGAGAGACATGAGAATAGTCTGAGAAAGCTGAGTAACACAACTCCCACCTACCCTCCTATCTTCTCATGCCTCTGCACTTGTGCCATGCAGGACATCAGAAAAGCTGAGTAATATTACATAATGTAGTGACAACCAGCTTTCTTCCTGTTCTGAATGGCGTATGTGCAGAGAAATAGTCTGGGACAGCTTAGGGACCCCAGACTGTGCTCACCTACAAGCTGTACCTTACTTCATTACTGTCGGGGTTGCGGCAAGCTAGAGGAATCAGGCCTTAAGAGCTCAGAAGACAAGAATCTTCTGGGGACACATGGTCAGTGGTCAGATTCAGCATGTTTTTTGTGCCTATGGAGATGGGAGGTGGAGCTAGCAAACAGAAGGTGGAGCTAGGATGCGGGAGGCGGGGATAGCAGACTGGTTGGAAGAGCACGACCAAGTCTTCCAAGTACTACCCTGACCCGCATATTCTCCAAACTTGAACCCAACTTAGCGTCTGTGAGACCAGCTCGGTCATCGCGTTCTCTCTATGGATCCTCCCACAATGATTGATTTTAACTATTGAACTACAGCTGCAGTCCAGATGCATGTATTCAGTTGAATGCAATCCTGTGGACTGCAGCTGTCATTCAATAGTTGCACTGTAGCCCAGGCCTTAAACTGTTTACATTGCATTTGGAATTGTGGACCTTAGGCCTCTTTCACACGAGCGTGTCCGGATTAGGTCCGGATGCGTTGCGGATGTGTTCAGTGAAAACTGTGCAATTTCACAGGCAAAGCCATTCAGTTTTGCCTGTGATTGCGTTCAGTTGCTCAGTTTTTTCCGCGCGGGTGCAATGCGTTTTGATGCTTTTTTCACGCGCGTGATAAAAAACTGAAGGTTTACAAACAACATCTCCTAGCAACTATCAGTGAAAAACGCATCGCACCTGCACTTTCTTAGGGATGCAATGCGTTTTTCACGCAGCCCCATTCACTTCTATGGGGCTAGGGCTGCGTGAAAAACGCTGAATATAGAACATGCTGCGATTTTCACGCAACGCACAAGTGATGTGTGAAAAAAAACGCTCATGTACACAGACCCATTGAAATTAATGTGTCAGGATTCAGTGCGGATGCTATGCGTTCACGTCATGCATTGCACCCCGTGGAAAACTCGCTCGTGTGAAAGGGGCCTTACTCTACATCGATCTTTTGAGTGCTCCTGTTATGTTATCATGTGATTTTTTTTTTATTCAGAAGTAAATACCTTTTTCTTTACCCAAAGAATTCTTGCTTGTGGGACTCATCTGTAGCATAATGAATTGTTACATTTTATATATTGTCAAAGATAACACTGATGGTGGATTTATGACCATAATTTTACTCAGAATTTTTGTTGTGCCTATTAAATGCTGTTTTGTGGAGTGAGAACATAGTTATGTACATTATTGCTACTGTTCCCTTTGGAAATGATAGATTTATAAATTCCAAACCCTGCAGACAGGTACAACTGCTAACGTGCTCATTAAACTCATTAGAATGGTGTTTTACTGTTGGCGCAGTAATCCTCTTCCAAAAATAACCGCATAAGGAAGTATGGCCTACTTATAAAAGCTGTTGTTAATTTAATGGAAAACTCCATGGATAACTATGGTTTTGCATGTGAATTCTTATCTGTAATCATCATGTCTGATGGAATTTCTCTTTCCTAGGTTTATGAGTTTTACAATATCAGATAGAATGGGACAACTTTCTAAAACTGTCTAAAATAAAAAGACAGCTTTCAATTTTAAAGAGTACTATGGGAAATTAAAAATAGCTATGATGTGATTGCTATAGGTAACATTTTTTCTTTTACACAGTTTAAAGAATCTCCCCTTTTATTTCTGCGCTGTGTCCTAGCAACAATCCAACATCGCACTGGGTGACAACTGCAAATCTGCATTTCCTAATGTGTTCTGCTGTCATTGAAATGTTTAACCCTTTAATCCATTAATGCACCTTTCTACTAAGGGGCCTTACACTGGGCCGCCAACTTTTTACGGTCTAGTCTAAGCGATGTACGGGTATCCCATGCATTGAAGACCGGGGTGTTTGGTTCTCACATGAGGGGCGGGTTCCTGCTATAACAGCCCAGACCAATTGGGACCGTTTAACCCATTAGATGCCACGGCATCTAAGTGGTTTAAAAGGAGGCAGCTCCCTTTATCTCCCATCGGCACCCCGTGGGGTGCTGATGTCTTGGCGTGGCAGCCTGCGGCCTAATGAAAACCCCAGATCTGCCTACAGTGTATCCTCATCAGGCTGCACCAGAGAGCCTGATGGTGACTGTCACTATAGCCAGGGCCGGTGCTAGAACACGGCAAACCCGGGCAAGTGCCGGGGTCCCCTGCTCCTGGCTGTAGAGTGAGGTAGGATGTGCTGCTGGAGTACACAGAGCTTCATGAGGAGCAGCATATGGAGCTCATATATGAGGGGGCAGGTGGAGCACTCAAGGGCAGTGGGGTTCAAGTGGAGTGGAATCTGGTGCAATAAAGGGGGTATATAGTACAGATCAAGGTGTATTCTGAGGGCCATGGTGTTTGTGTCTGTCTGTCCCTGTGTGTGTGTGTCTGTCCCTGTGTGCAGGGGAGGACTGGCTGGCAGCCTTAGTCCTGGGGGCAAATCCATTGAAGTAGCCCATTGCACCACCGAATCAGCTCACCACACACGACGTCACGGTGCGCGGCATACGCAAAGGTCAGGGGAGATCGGGAGGAGGAGCAAGCAAGTACCGTATTTTTCGCCCTATAAGACGCACCTAGGTTTTAGAGGGGGACAATAAGAAAAACATTTTTTCATTATACCTCTGGTCAGACCACCAATCAGACCCCCAATGTTAATCATACCTCAGCTAACAGCCCCAGATAAGACCCCAATAGGACCTCAGATCAGATCCCAATATGAATGACCCACAATCAGACCTCAGATAAGAGCCCCAGTGCCTCTCATCAGCCCCCAGCAGCCTCTCATCAGCCCTCAGCAGCCTCTCATCAGCCCCCAGCGCCTCTCATCTGCCCCCAGTGCCTCTCACCAGCCCCAGTGCCCAGCCCCCAGTGCCTCTCACCAGCCCCCAGTGCCTCTCATCTGCCCCCAGTGCCTCTTATCTGCCCTTAGTGCCTCTCACCTTCCCCCAGTGCCTCTTTCATCAGCCCCCAGCAGCCTCTCCAATCTCCATCAGCCCCCAGCAAGTAAGCAAACTATCAGCAGCTCCCAGTGCCCTCCAGCCCCTAGAACAGAAGTATCCATCAATCAGCACAGACACTGCTGTGTGCGCATTGGCGTGCACTCATGGTCCTGACCTGCTGCAGCCGGCTGCCAGGGCAGGCGGTTGGGCGAGCGCGCTGTTAATCTCAACTGGGACGACGGAGAGACTTCTTCTCCTGCCCTGGGTGCGCGTCTCTGTCTCCATCTGGCCGATCGCATCGCTCAGCTCATAGCCTGGGAGAAAAAAGCCGGGGGGAAATTGCCTCCCTGCCCCCCGTCCCAGCCCGCCCCTGCCTGTGTGTGTGTGTCTGTCCCTGTGTGTGTGTCAGTCTGTCCCTCTGTGTTTGTGCCCCTATGTGTGTCTAAGGCCTCATGCACACGGTCGTTATGCACCCGCATACGGCGGGTCCGCAATACAGGGGGCACTCATTCACGTGAATGGGTCCGTAAACGGAAGCACAGATGGGAAGCACTACAGAGTGCTTCTGTGGTGTTTCTGTCCGTGCCTCCACACCGCAAAAAAATAGAACATGTTCTATTTTTTGCAGTGGACCCATTCAAGTTGAATGGGTCTCAATCTGTCCCGGCCGCCGCACAGACGTTGCCAGTGCATTGGGGACCACAAATTGCTGTCCCCAATGCATGGAACAGACGTATAACGGCTGTGTGCATAAGGACTAAGGCATTGGTTAGACTCCATACCACAGTCTAGCCAGTGCCTAATGGTTTACAGTTTAGACCACCTTCTGGTACATGTTGATAATTCCCTTTTAAACCCCAGTCCATGTCTCCTCAGTACTGGGAATCAGTGGGAGTCATATTAGAAGGTAACAAAAGGTTGGAGCATAACTAAAGGTGGAATACCCTTTTAATGTCCCCTTAAGGTGGCCATACATTAGATAGAAGTTGGTTGATAATCGCACAGGAGTCTGTCCATATGTATGTGTATGTCCCCGTGTGTGTGTGTCTGTCCCCATATGTGTGTGTGTGTCAGTCCCCATGTGTGTGTCATTCCCCGTGTGTGTGTCTCTCTCCGTGTGTGTGTCTGTCCCCATGTATGTGTCTGTCCCCGTGTGTGTGTCACCATCACCATGCCCACAGTGTTCTTATGTCTTGAAGCAGCTGCATCAGAACGTTCTGTGCGGGGCAAGAAGAAGAAGACTGAAGAGGAGGCAGCGCCGCCGGCATGGAGTCCGTGGGACAGACACAGGGAGGCACACTAAGGACGCAGATAACACCACCACATGATCTACACTAGTGTTAGCTGCGTTTTTACATAGGACTGCAGGTAACACTACCACATTATCAGCATTAGTGTTATCTGTGGTTTTACATAGGACCGCAGGTAACACTACTAAATTATTAGCACTAGTGTCACCTGTGGTTTTACATAGGACTGCAGGTAACACTACTACATTATTAGCACTAGTGTCATCTGTGGTTTTACATAGGACTTCAGGTAACACCACTACATTTTCTGTACTCAGATAGCCGTCACTGTGTTATCTGTGCTGTTACATAGGACTTCAGGCGATATCTACTATATTATCTGTACTCAGAGAGTTATCACTATGTAAGGGGTCCCACTTAGACTTTATCGCCCAAGGGCCCACATAAACCTGGAGCCGGCCCTGCTGCTGCCAGTTAGCTGAAAAACAGTATCCAAGTATTCTCCTGTACTAGAACCCGGTAGGGTCATATGGGAACATACAGACTAATACACTATGCTCTGACTAGCAAGAACACTGGCTGTACAAGTATTTTCCATATGTCTCACACTTTGGACACCATTTGACCTCTCCAAGTGCTATAAATCTTATTTCACCTGTTAATGTAAATGCATTTTAAATATCATTTTAAGTATTGGTCTCATTAGATAAATTGTGTGCTCATAAGGAGAGGGGCCTTAGATTTTGCTACTGCAGTTACTTGTTATAAGACTTAAAGTCACTGTCATGACCTCAAAAACTGTATGTAAGTCTGTACATTAATTATCTGATATTTACTTTTCTCAGATCTTTCCCTTGGCTGATTTTTTTTATTTAATAGGGCGGTACTTTGATCTGTGACAAGTATTTAGCTGCAAAGCCTACATGAAGGCATGAAGTAGTCTGATATCTACCTCTACCTGTCTTATTATTGGTTCAAGCTCCTGTCTTCCCTGCAGTTTTACTTCCTCTGATTGGTTGCTGTGTATAAACACAAGTCTTTCACAAGCTCACCAGGAATTTGGTGTATGAAGAGCTAGATTTTATTACAGCAACAGCAGAATATAAAATACAGACTACTAGACTAAACCACAGTGAGAAAAAGATAATTATCAGGGAATTGCCACATTTATACTCAGGCAAGCCTAAGGGGTCATTTTTAATACTGAACTAGATAACATTAGATACTTATTAACATTATCCCAATGGATTATCAGACATGAAAAAGTGTGAACCAAAGACTTAAACACTACACTAGGTCTAACTAGTGTGATTTTCAATTGACACTTTCCATAAAGAAATATAAAGCAATTTTTAATAAGCTGCATTCAGGCTTGTGCCTCAAATATCGTTCTCATTAGAGGAAAAAAGTCAACATAATCCTAAAACTCTTAATGACTTGAAAAAGAGATTTTAGCTCATCACAAAGCTATTGCCATCTTCAGATCATGTTAAATTACCGCCTAAATCACTTTCAACAGCCATTGTTATTAATAATACTCAGTTCAAAGAGAAAAGAAGACTTGGAAATCTTAGTGCATCTCAGCCTACTGATCCTTCCCTTGAATTAGTAATTGGTGAACAATAGACAGTGAGATCTGCTTTAGCTGCTTGGGTGTGGAGGTTTGCTTTTCTTACACTGCAAGGCAGCATCCCTGTAATTCTGCAGTGACACGTTTCCATGAAAACAGATGAAAAAAAATATACAGCCTTCAGATTCTATGAAGAAAGCCCGGCATGTGAACCACAGCAAAGGAAGAATGCTAGCACTCCACCAAATAATAGACCTGTTCAAAGGGAAATGTCATGATATCAGCTTAAAAAAACTGATGCTTTGTAAAGGGTGAATGGAATATCCGCCTTTATCTGCAATTTAAACAGCACAGTATATAAATATTAGCATTACAGAATAGCAGAATGAATAGCGAAAAGAACGTCTAATGTTTGGTGACTTTTCCGGTTAGAAAAATAGCTCTTTCACTATTTTGTCAACAGACTAAGTGTCTGAGAGCTTTGCACCCATAATCATTTCTGAAATAATATCTGTTATACTTTCACTAGAAATTGTACAATGAACTCAGCAAACCAAAGGACTACTTAAAGAGGTATTCCAGTAAGTTGAGGTTATATCCCATCCACAGAGATGAACAGAGCAGCAGTGTGCATGCTTAACCTGCATTTCCATTAATTTTGGGGAGCCCTGTGGGATATGGGTTGGGTCCCAGTGGTAGGATCCCCCCTGATTAGAGATGAGCGAATCAAAGCCGACGAAGTTGAATTTGATCCGAATTTCAGGAATTATTCAATTTGCTCTGAATCCCAATTTCCTCACGCTTCGTGGTAAAAAATGAGATTTTTTCCTAAGATGGCGGCTACACGTGTGAGGACATGGAGCAAGAAACTCTGGGAAGGTGGGATCACCCATAATGCCATGCAAGCAGCCAATCAGCAGCCAGCCCTGTGATGTCACAGCCCTATAAATAGCCTCAGCCATCTTGGATTCTGCCATTTTCCAGTGTAATTAGTGCAGAGAGAGACGTCAACAGGCGCTAGGGACAGTGCTAGAAAAAACTTAATTGTGCTAAAAAAACAATTTACAAGTGCAGGGAAAGATTATTCAAGGTGTAGGGAAAGGATAGGGACAAATCATTCCGCAGCATTTATGTTGAAAAGGGTCCAGTAGGGGAAGTTACAGCCTGTGTAATAGTAACAATCCGATTACACCTTGCTGCACTGACTGGGGACCCAAATTGCCATTATACAGCTCTGTAATTCCAGCAAACCGTTATTTGGGTGCAAGTACTGTTTGCAGTGGCGTGCCTAGGGTGTTTGGCACCCATACTTTAAAAAAATGGTACCCCCTCACAGTAGTTTTGTACACATGTGTGCCCCCTCACAGTAGTTATGCCAACATTGTGCCCTCTCACAGTAGTAGTAGTAGTATGCCCTCTCTGTGCCCCTTTCATAGTTGTAATGTCCTCTTTGTGCCCCCTTCACCGTAATAATGCCCACTGTGCCCTCTTCACAGTAATAATGCCCACTGTGCCCCCTTCATATCAGAAATGCCCATTGTGCCCCCTTCACATTAGTAAGGCCCTCTGTGCCCCCTCCATAGTAATAAAGTCCTTTGTTCCCCCTCCATAGTAATAAAGTCCTCTGCGCCCCCTCCATAGTAATACAGTCCACTGTGCCCCCCTCCATAGTAATAAAGTCCTCTGTACCCCCTCCATAGTGATAAAGTCCTCTGTGCCCCCTCCATAATAATAAAGTCCTCTGTGTCCCCTCAATAGTAATAAAGACCCCTGTGCCCTCTCCATAGTGATAAAGTCCTCTGTGCACCTTCCATAATAATAAAGTCCTCTGTGCCTCCTCCATAGTGATAAAGTCCTCTGTCCGCCCACACAGGCTGGCAGCACGATCTGTGTCTGAAGGCTGAATCGTCGCGCTGCCGGCCTGAAGGAGGGGAGGAGCGTGGGGAGCTGAGCGTTAAGTGACAGGACCCAGCTCCCTGTGCTCCAGCAATGAGCACTTCCATCTGTATTGATGGAAGCGCTCATTGTTTCTGGCCTCTGGCAGCCCCTGAGAGCCGTGTATTAGTGGCAATAGAAAAATATATTTGCCATTCAGCGGTGCAGTTATATGTTCTAAAGCCATTTGTGGCGTGTATAAGTGGAAAAATAAAAATATATTTACTGTTCAGCGGTGCAGTTATATGTTCTAAAGCCTTTTGTGGCATGTATAAGTGGAAAAAGAAATATATTTTTGCAGTTCAGCGGTGCAGTTATATGTTCTAAAGTCTTTTGTGGCGTGTATTAGTGGCAAAAGAAAAATATATTTGCCACTTTAATATATTTAAAAAAAATTATAAATATATATATATATATATATATATATATATATATATATAAATGTCACCTTGCCACTCTGTGGTCTTCTGATGCTTCTGCCACCTCCACGCAATGTCACCTTGTCACTCTGTGGTGTCCTGATGCTGCTGCCACCAAACTATGTCACCTTGCCACTCTCTGGTCTCCTGATGCTGCCGCCACCTCCACACTGTCATTGTGCCACTCTGTGACCTTCTGATGATGCTCTCGCCACCTCCAGACTCTGTCATTGGGCCACTCTGTGGTCTCCACATGCTGCTTCCACCTCACAACTATGTCCTAGGGCCACTCTCTGGACTTCTCATGCTGTTCCCACCCTCCCCACTTCATGAGTTGGCCACTATTTTGCCTTTCGGCCTGACTGACATCATCATTTATTTGACCCTTCTTCTGATCTGTCAGAAGGAAGGAAAAATAAGATGAACAACAGATCCTATCTGTGTAGCAGCTGAAAGGCCTGTATGGTCCCATCAGAATTGGCTTGTGATTTGGTAGCCAAAAGCAGGAGTGGGTACAAAACACAGAAGACATGCAAATATTCCCTTCAAGTGTCATATCTGTTTTGGATCCACTCCTGATTTTTTTGGCATTAGCAATGCTGATGGATTACTGACCAAATGCTGACTGATTGAATGTGGATGCTCAATAGACAGGATTCATTTTTTGGGGGTTATTGTTCTGACGGATCAGAAGAAGGGCAAAATAATCAGTCTGTCGGGGGGCTCTACTTGTAAGCATTTAATAGAACAGGTTCTGGAGACATCTATGTGAAATCAGCTGACGACAGTGTAAAAGGAATGCTCTTCTTCTTGGCACTAACATCAACCTGAAAAGCTGAGTTCATGCTTGAGTTATTTCATCAGTTTTGGCCCCGTGACTGCCCAAATAAGTGAAGTGTGCAGTGATTCTAAGAGCGACACCTGTCATCTGCATGTCATACTGACTCACAGTATTATTTCACTACAACAGCAGACTCCCTATGCGTGTTACTGCAAGGCACAGTGTTCTACAACACTATAAAGGCTCTCTGTAGCCAGGAAATGGCTTTTTTTTTGGCACGAATAAATTTAGATTGAACCAAAAATTTTCAGAAAATTTGGCAAACCAGCTGAATCGAATTTTTGAAAAGTTCGCTCCTCTATACCCCTGATTTAATAGTTATCCCCTATCCAGTGTATAGGGGATAACTTCAAACTACTGGAATACATTTCAAAGGTTTTTAATGGGGTCTTGATCTGGTGGTCTTTCACCCACACCTTGATTGAGCTGATGGTGTGATATGGGGTATTGTCTTGCTCAAAAAAAAAAAAAATCGTCAGAATTGGGGAACATTGTCAGAGCAGCAGGAGGCACATTTTCTCTCAGGGTCACATTGTACGTGGCTTTATTCACGTGTCCTTAAAAAAGACAAATCTGACAAATTCCGGCCTTGCTGAAACACCCCCTCATTATCACCGATCCTGCACCAAATTTTACTGTGGGTTAGAAACCGTGCAGCTTGTAAGTCTCTCCAGATCTCATTCTAACCATTACATTACCTAGTGTTGGGTAAAGCTGAAAATTGAAAAAAAAAAAATGAAAAAGATACAAAACATCCTGCACGATATTATAGTAAATATACGGATGTACATGGCTACATTTATAAAATCACGGAAAATAATGCACTGAAACAATAGATGCAAACATAATATATGGACTAAGCCCTCACTCTAATAATAAAATCTAAGACGCTCAGCCAATATATTTTGATCAAAACACATCTGTGCCTGTGGTCTTGGTCAGGCAGGTCATAATAGGCAGGCACGTTTTACTTTTTATTTAATAACTATTAGCCACCTTAGGTTGCTAGAACCCTTGTCCTATTCACAATAATACAGATCTATTAGGATGAATAGAAGTTTACACTGTCCCTGCCGCCCTGTGCATTGTGCACACGGCAGCAGGGAGCTTACTATGGTAGCCAGGGCGCTACTAAAGACATTACTTGGGCTCTGATCTGAAGCTGCGGCTGCCACCAATGAAAATACTTTGGGTGGGGAGCCCTGTGGCCACTGCACCACCAATAAATATAATTAACCACTAAATACAAACGTACGCGGCCTCATGACAGAGAATGGCAATCCTGCCAAACCCCATCAATTAACCACTCAGGTGCAGCACGTGTCATACAGCCAGCACCTACTGCATACATTTGTATTTAGGGGCTAATTATATTCATTGGTGACCCAGTGGTCACAGGCTTAGCATTATATTCACTGGTGGCCGGCAGCAGCAGCTTCACAGCCTCCTCCCCTTAATCTTCTCATTGGTGGCAGTGGTGGGTGCGTGACAGTGGGGAGGGACTTCCTCCTTCTCCACTGTGTCGGCTGATGAGAACATGGTGCGCAACGGGGGCAGCGCACGCCATGTTCTTTAAAAGATACTAGGCTACGCAGTAACGCATTCTAGTATCAGAAAACAGCAAATCCCGTTATCGTAGCAATCCGGGTACAAAAGTATTGATTGCGTTTCAAAAGTTCGATACCTGGTGCAACCCTACTCCAGTCCTCTACGGTTTAATCCTTATGTTCTTTTGCAAAGTTCAGCCTGGCTCTTATTTGCTTCTCATTGATTTAGGGCTTGTTTCTAGCTGTACATGGCATCAACCCTGCCTCTAGAAACCCGTTTTGAACCATCCTCACCATGCATTTCACCCCAGCTGCCACTTGACTTTATTTTTGTTGGTCACGTGATGTCATCATCATACTATTGTTAGGTTAAATTCAAATGAGGTGTCAGTCATCAAGGTCAGTAGAGAGTCATTTCTGCCTTCTGCCAGTCTGCTTGTTGTTGTCCAATGTTTCTGCTTGATATTGTTTTCATGAACTGCTGGATGGGAGCAACCTGACATTCACTCATCCAGTAAAGCTAGAAATGAACCTTTCTTCACTCAGAACTTTTTTTTTCAATTCTTTTGGCTTGGTCTGTAGCTATCTTTTGATTACACCTTTGTCAGCCTGCTGGTTTTATTACAAGAGAATGGTGACCACAGGAGTGTTT
Organism: Bufotes viridis; assembly: GCA_033119425.1. Lineage (NCBI taxonomy): Eukaryota > Metazoa > Chordata > Amphibia > Anura > Bufonidae > Bufotes > Bufotes viridis. The sequence goes on from CM065591.1 coordinate 274,918,134, forward strand.
TTTATAATATTGCTTATTAAATAAGATTTGGTTTAGCCTTAATCAGCACCTTAGTAAGTAGAATAAGGTGTGCCTGTGATGGAATTCAACAAACACTAATGGAATGGCTGCCATACATGTGAAGAGACTGATTTAAGAAAAAAATGGAGCGGTCCTTTCCCTGTTTTTGGCAAAAAAACACAACAGTGGCCTTAAAAGTGTGTTTTATATCATTGTCATGTTGGAGAAGTGCACGACAACAAAATGTATTGAGTGATGGTAGCATCTTCTCTTTTAATATAGAGCAGTACATCTGTGAATTCATGATACCATTAATGAAATGCAGCTCCCCAACACCAGCAGCACTGATGCAGCCCCACATAAGGCCACTGTAACCATTATGTTTCACTGTATGCACTATGCATTTTTCTTTTTACTCCTCACCTTTGCGATTCCATACAGTTTGGAAGTCATCAGTTCCAAAAACATTTATCTTGGTCTCATCACTCCAGACTATAGAGTCCCAGTAGTCATCATCTTTTTCAACATGAGCCCTGATAAATTGTAGGTGGGCTTTTTTGTGCATGGGCTTTAGGAAAGTCTTCCTTCTATGCTGTATTATGTCACGGGAAACATTCATCCCAGTTTGGTTTTCTACTTCTTTAGCTAAATGAAGTGAACTTGCATTTCTTCAACCCTTCTGATCAGAAGACGCTCCTGTGAGATGATGGCAGTTCCATCTTTTTTAAATTTTTGCATCACTTTTGTTAGAGTATTTTGACTGATAACTAAAGCTTTGCTGATCTTCTTGTAGCCTTTACCTTTCTTGTGTAATGAAATTATTTTCTTTCTCAGGTGACATTTGTCTTGTGACATTTCTCTTACATTTGGTGCCGTTGCTGACAGCATGAAATGAGAAGGGGTTTTCTTTGTTAAGTAACACCCTTTTATAGTCAACTGTCTGCTTGACACCTGTTTAATGAATAATTAGACTCACCGAACTTTAGCTTGAATAATTAGACTCTCCGAACTTTAGCTTTGCTCCTAAGACTTTCATTGGGGTGTACTTATTTTTGCAACATGGTCTTGAATTAATTTATTTGAAAAATTACTTTTTTGTGTGGCAAATTAACAAACATGTTAAGATCAGACTTTGTTAGATACCTGTTCTTCCCATTATGGAAGCAGTCATTAGCATGTGGGAGGTACGGGAAGGTGAGGGCAGCGCTGCGGTTGTACTCTCCTCCCCTGATATTATTCTGGGTCCTGACCATGCACAGCAGCAGGACGTAGTGCACATAGGTGTTCACTATGACCTGCCACTGTATGCGTCAGAACACGGTACATAGCCGGACCCATAAGAAGTGGTGCGGTGAGTTCTGGATATGTGGCACCATCCAAAGCAAGCAAGGTAAGTTTATTTAATTTTTTAAAATGTTTAATCTAAGGTCTGATGGAGGCTGGGGGGTGTTATCTGAGGCTGTGGGGCTGAGGGGAGGGGGTTCAATCAGAGGCTGATAGGATCTCATTGGGGGTCTGATATGAGTCTGATGGGGTCGGAGGAGTCTGATGGGGGCTGATTTGAGGTTGATGGGGGCTGGAGGGTTTCATCTGAGGCTGAGTGGGGTTGGGGGGTCTAATTTGAGGCTGATAGGGTCTGATTGGGGCCTAATCTGAGTCTGATGGGTGCTGGAGCGCTGATGGGGGCTGATCTGAGGCTGATGGGGCTTGGGAGTCCAATCTGAGGATTATTGGGGGTCTGATCTGAGTCTGATGGAGGGCTGATATAAGGCAAATGGAGGCTGGGGGTCTGATAGGGGACTGATGGAGCCTGCAGGTCTGATGGGAGGTTGATCTGAGGCTAATGGAGGCTGGGGGTGTCTGATGGGAAGCTGATAGAGGCTAGGGGAGTCTGATCTGAGATTGATGGAGGTTGAGGGGTCCTGAGGCTGATGTAGCTTGATGATCTGATTTTGGGGTCTGATTTGAGGTCTGATGAAGAATAGGGGTCTGATGAGGATCTGATGAAGAATAGGGGTCTTATTTGGGGGACTGCTCTGAGGTCTGATGGAAAATATTTAAATTTTCTTATTTTCCTCCTCCAAATGCAGGGCCTAGTCTTAATAACCCTCCTTCCCCCATGTGTGGAGAAAGCCGTACACTGTCAGTTTTCAGATCTTCAAAATATCGGACAGTTAACGTATTTTTGCATCAGCTGACTATTGATTGATATGGAGAGATATGCCTGTCTGTACAAGTTGAACATACTGAGGTCATTACAGTATGAAATGTAAAACTGGTGCCAAACATTAATTCAGCTAACAGCCACAGTATTCCCTTATGACTGAGCATGCATGTGCATGTAGGGAGAAGTGAATAAACAGATTGCTTGTTTTGTGTAAAGGCTGTATTACACTGGCCGAGGATTGGACAGATCATTGCTAACAAGCGTTCGTAGGAACGCTCATTAGGGATGCTTTCATGCGGTCAAAATATCAATGTTTTGCCATCTAATCAAAATAATTATTCTGTATGGGGACGAGCGATGACTTTAGCGATTGCTCCTCCCTATACTGTGGAGGAGATGGAGCGGTCTCCACTAACAAGCAGGCAACGGTCGAGAAGGAATGCTTCCTCCCAACAATCGTCTGCTATAATCTAGCAGTGTAAAACAGCCCTAAGAACAAAAAGATTGTAAAAGTTTAAAGTCAACATGTCTGACCATTTTTTCCCCATCATCTGTTATTGGGGGAGAGTTGGAGGGGCCCCATAAACATTAGATAATTGTCCAATCACATTAAAACTGTCAGGTTCTGGTTACATACACCTAATCTTTATGGGAAATGTATCAGTCTGTGACACTGACATTTAAAATAAAAATGTTGTAGTGATAGATGACTGCTGATGTTATTCTTGCTATTGCATTTTACTTTTAAAATAAGTGCCTAAATATATATGCGATGTCACGCAACAACCACTGTCTATTTTTGCATTCAGGAAAAATTATTACGAGATCTAATAAAATGTTATACTTAGTCTAATAAAATGTAACATTTGACCATAAAAAGTGAAAATGCCCAATTAGTTTATGAAACTCATTCACTTAACTAAAGTCTTTTCTTGCATTTTCACAATAGCAAAGATAATTGGTAATTGCACCCTAAAAATATGGCAGCAAACTTTTCATTCTGTTGTAGGACAAACAAGTCACTAGTCATCTTATTCATCCTTAGGAAAGCCTAAGTTAACACCATAACAAAACGATTATTTTAAATGAAGCTGTGTACATCTAGGGCATATACACAAATAAGGTTGTTGATTTCAAAATTCCCACAGATTATTTATTCAGCTAGAAGAATGAAAGCAACAGTGTAATTTTGTTTCAATTAGCTTGAATCTGTTTCCACTTTTCACACAGACTACTTGCCTATTGATCACACATTGATTGGTTGGGACAATGCAGTTTTCTGCAAAGTGTGAGATCAGGTGGTCTACACTGTTCAGCTGGGGATAACAGACTGTGACAATGGCTGTATCATTAAATGAGACTAGTGTGATGGGAGCTGCTATATAGAAAGGCAGAAGGGATGGGGAGGGAAGCCTCCTAATTGGGAGCAGCAGCATGCTGGTTCTCTCTGCTCTTTTGTCCCCGACTGAGGGGAGTTTTGCCCGTCAGGCAGGCGTCAGGCGCCAGCTCTAGGACAAAGGCTTGTCTGCTGCCGCTGTAGCTGGGATTTCCAACTGCCCACCCTTTTCATTTCCCAGCAATACTTAACCCTTTGCTCTCCCACCCACTAAATTAAGAGCTCTGACTAACCACCTTTTCACCTTCAAGTGACTAATAACAAGACAACGAAAGGTGGTTAAAATCCCATAGATCAATGTAATTGCTACAAAGGAATCCCAGTTTTAGAAATTTCATTGCCAGCAAGTTATACAGGAAAATAAGATTATGATTGTACACAAGGTTTTCACATAGCTAGGCAAAAAAAAATTCTGCAATTTCTAATAAAAGATGTTTTATCGATCAAATACATGCAGCGGTTTGGTAAAGTTTTTGAAGCAGTTACTGCCTTGTTTATTTGAGTAAACTCTGGAATTCTTTCTAAAAAGATGAAATGTTAAAGAAAGACAAAGAATTGGTCCACGCCACTGACCATAAGAATGATGGAGCTGCAGTCACACATGTTCACTATTCAACTCTATGGGACTGCCAGAGATAATCGAGTACAAGCACTCAGCTATATCAGACAGTCCCATAGAGTTGACTGGAGTGGCAGTGTGCATGGGTGACCACCACTCAATTCAAACTAACATAGGGTTACTGCTTTCATGATTGAAGGAGGCCCCAGTGGTCAGACACCTACCTATCAGACACTTATCCTCTATCCTGTAGAGAGGAGATAAGTGTTTGTAATGGGACAACCCCTTTAAAGGAGATAGGGAATATGTGTCTGAGCAGAGGGACTGAACACTGGGAACCTAAAGATCATGAGAATGGAGGTGGTTGATTCCCCATGTTAACCCAGCAGTAGTGTGTGTATATATGACTACTGTTCCATTCCCTTCCAAGGGTCTGATGGAGATACAAGGAGATAAACAGAGATAAGGCTTCACGCTATCTCCAATAGTCCCATAGTAGTGAATGAAGCAGTAGTCATGTATGTGGTCACCATGACCTCATACACATGATTAGTTGAAGACCTCCATAATTGTGATCGCTGGGGGTCCCGGTGGTTGGACCTACTGCAATCAGACCTGTGGATAGAGGATAAGTGTTACTCTGGGAAAATTCCTGTAAAAGAAGAAGCAAACCTCTTACCTCCAACTTACTCTTTGTTAAGTCCCTAATATTTACTCTGACTCAGTAACCCCAAAACTCTTTCGTCAATAGACCCTTAAGAGTCTTCATACTGTTTATTAGTTTTGCAATATTACTAGAATTAGTGAGCTCCTATCCCTAGAGGAAACCTACCTATTTTTCCCTTGCAGCTCTTGATATATAGCCTCAAAAATACTGCCCACTTTTGCCCTACTTTTGAATACAGGTATAGAACTGACCTCAATACATATGGCCATATTTTTACTCTCCTGACCTGCTATCCTCAATCTTTAAGGCCCTCTTGGTTATATCACTCACTGAGAAGGACTGAGTTTTAGCCATATAGACAAAAAATTCCTCAGAGTCACAATGGGGAAAGTATAGCTAAGAGCTGTAGATATTTTCTATAAGGTGCTGCTCAGATGGAATCCAGTATTAACACTCATAACCAATGTGGTCACAGGTTAACCCTGTCATGTTTTAGAAGATGCCCTGTTCAGAATGATACTGTCACGGATGTTCCCACGACAGGTGGCAGGATATCGGTGAGACTGGCAACACGTGGTTTGATCTGACATGTTTTCCTTTTGGGTCAAATGACATCTGTGTTGTTTGTGGTGCTTGTTGCAACATGTCTTACATCTAAAATATGTATGTCAATGTAAAGATTTATGCTGGTAAAAGGTACTCTTTTTCGATTTTGAAAAACCAGTATCATTCGACAGAATGCAAAAAATGCGTTGTGAAAGAGGCCTTTGGGACTAATGCGATTGGGACTAATCGCATTATTAGTGAACATCGGAGTGGCCACAATCCATGGACAGCTTTGACATTAAGGAAGCAGAACTTTTTTGCCTTTAAAAATTTGATCCATTCAACAGTGAACCGTACATGGTATGAGGCGCGATCCCTGTTATCCACCTATTTGCAGGTGTTTAGTGGCCGGTCAAACCAATAGCGTCTTAAATACGTGGGATGCAAAAAGCAGCGAGCCGGCATAGCTTAGAGCCCACGTCACCACATTCACGTGGGACACCTAAAGCAGCAAGCCAACAAAGCCCAGCTCCCGCACTACTATAGCCACGTGGGACTTCGAAAGGAGCTCAGTCTGTACAACCCAGACTGCCTTATCACCATTCTAAGGGATTGGTAAATTACAAACAAACTGGTTACATTTTAATACATTACAGCTACTGAGTATCCTTGTAGCAAATAATATATTAATAATGGAATAGTAAGCTTGGTATATTAACAACAAACAATTATCCATGTTTTCATCAAAGGATAACCCTTGAACATCTTATTAAAAATTACAAAAAAAAAAAACTGGTTCCATAAAAAGGAAACTAAAGACGTTCAATTCAATATAAATGTATTAATGTCAGTAGAATTGAGAACTACATCGAAGTAATTGTGATAAGATAATTTGGAGTCTCAAGGTAATATTAACTGACTAAACTTAAGAACATCTATCAGTGGTTTGTGTTTGTGATATTGTATATATCTATTTAATTTTAATTCATATTGGAGCTGATCATGGATATATTTGTGTAAACAATCATGTGAAGGTAAAAATAGGTGTAATATATAAATGTCACATTTAAAATAAATATATATATATATATATATATATATATAGATATATATGAAATAATGCTACAATCAAGCTTCTGTATCCAAATATATATCAAATCCATCATTATTTGCGACTATATATTCTAGTTTTTAATTTTCATTTTATTTTATAACATTTTGAACATTTGCTCATCTATAGGATTTTTGGTATACTTCTATCCCATCTTTTAACCCTGTTTTTTATTTATATATTTTATGTATATATTACAATTAATAAATAGTGTATGCATTTATCTGTAAGACAATTTCTTGCAACATCAGATATCTGAGTGCCCTCCAAACTAATTCTACTTCATTATTGCTAATTATCGGCAGCTGGTGTGCTGTGGAGAGTGCACCTAATCTGTAGATCCGGGATTGGTGAGCCACAGTCCAGACAATGCAAAAAATGTGTTGTGAACATAGGCGTCGCTACAGGGGACAGGGGGGGGGGGGATATTGCCCCCCCCCAGGTTATTCCTTGCCCACCGCGTGACCCGCCGCTGATTTACCTTTAAAACGCTGGCCGGCACCCACAAACTACGGCGGGGCACAGGAGCGCATAGTTCCCTGCCCCGCCGATCACCGATGCCTGAAGCCTATGCGGTAGTAAAGTCCCTGGCAGGTGGGTGCGATGACGTCATTGCGCACCTGTGTGGGAGGTAGCTCAGTGACGTGCGCGCCTGCCTACCATCTATGAGTGAGCGCCAGGAGTCTGGGACATAGGTAAGTATTAGCTTTTATTTATTTTTTGTGTGCCAACTTTGGGGGACATTACTGGGGGGCACAGGAGGATATTACTGAAGGGACAATGGGGGGCAAATTTTTTGCATTGTCCGGAATTACAGTGGCTCACCCGTCCTGGATGTACAGATTAGGTGCACTCTCCACGGCACACCCGCTGCCGATAATTGGGGGCAGTTTGAGGGACAATTAATACTGTGGGGGCAGTGTGGGGGAAATTACTACTGTGGGGGCAGTGTGGGGGACACTTACTACTGTGGGGGCAGTGTGGGGGACATGTACTACTGTGGGGGCAGTGTGCGGGACAGTTACTACTGTGGGTGCAGTGTGGGGGACAATTTCTACTGTGGGGGCAGTGTGGGGGATAATTAATACTGTGGGGGCAGGGTGGGGGACAATTGCTACAGTGTCATCCACAGATCCCCCATAACAGTGTCATCCACAGATGCCCCCATAACAGTGCGCCATACACAGATGTCCCCATAACAGTGTGTCATCCACAGATCCCCCATAACAGTAAGTCATCCACAGATTCCCCAAAAAGTGTGTCATCCACAGATCCCCATAACAGTGTGTCATCCACAGATCCCCCATAACAGTGTGTCATCCACAGATCCCAATAACAGTGTGTCATCCACAGATCCTCCATAACAGTGTGTCATCCACAGGTCCCCCATAACAGTGTGTCATCCACAGATCCCCCATAACAGTGTGTCATCTACAGATACCCCATAACAGTGTCATCCACAGATGCCCATAACAGTATCATCCACAGATGCCCATAACAGTGTCATCCACAGATGCCCCCATAACAGTGTTATCCACAGATACCCCATAACAGTGTGTCATCCACAGATCCAGGGCTGTGGAGTCGGTAGATAAATTTTCCGACTCCGACTCCGAAGATTTTGAAACTTCCGACTCCGACTCCTCGACTCCGACTCCTCTGTATTTAATATGCAAATATGAATCTGTTCCACCAAGTTCTTCTAATCTCCTCTAGCACAGAGAGGTAGTTGAGCAGAAGCTGCTGCCTTCTCCTTTGTGTGCTGATCTTCTGCTGAAGATAGAGCAGTGGGAGGATCCAGGAAGGGGCAGGGGAAGGGGCATTTATTTTAAAACATGATTTTCCTAGTAGAATCCCATAGTCATGTTTAAAATTTAAGCTAACAATCTGAGTTTACATGTTTTATAGCCTTAGCTGAATGATAGCAGTTTTTCAAATGGTTTACAGCTTCAGTCTTGAACTATTGACTATCCATTCCCTTCACTTATACAAGTGTCTCCAGTCCTTAATCAGTTATCAGTGAGAGGCTAGGATAACCATGGGGTCCCTGTAACAGCAGACCACAAGACAATGGAAAGTGTAAGTATTGCCGCTCCTTAAAGGGACACTGACAGGCTGATTTTCCAGCTAAAGATATATATATACTGGTATTCATCAGAGAATTAGGAATAAAACTATACTAATGTTACCCCCAGTTAAGCTGTACTTGTGTTTAAAAAACATTTTAATCTGTATGCAAATTTGTGCCCAGCCGCGCCCGAATTACAGCTTCCCAGAGCTGTTCCCCTCGTTATTATTCACTGCACTGGCCTTTTTTTTCAGGCTAGCCGAACGCTGAATTCCTGCGCAGGCGCACGTGTAGAGTGCTGGCAGCAGCCTCGTCTGGCTATGCTGAGGCTGTGCCAGCTTTCTCTCTTCCTCCTCGCTACCTAGTCCTGTCTAGTGCTGCCAGTACTCTACATGTGCGCATGTGGGCACAAAGGTAGAGAATTTGCATATTGATTAAAACGTTTTTAAACACAAGTAAACCTCAACTGGGGGTAACAGTCGTCTAGTTGTATTCCTAATCCTCTGATGAATACCAGCAGATATATCTTTAGCCGGTAATTCAGCCTGTCAGTGTCCCTTTAACTGCATAGTAAAGCATATGAAAAGCATGCTTCTTCACGGTCACTTAACATCTTTGTTTAGCGGTAACGTGACGCACTGCATGCATTGGCCTTTATTCTTACAGTAGAGAAGTAATTAATTATAACTTTATCTGAATTGGGACATTTAAACTTGCTTTTTTTTATTCCAATTTTTTTTATTCCAATTTAAATCTAGTAGGAGTCGGAGTCGGTCCATTTTTTGCCGACTCCGACTCCAGGTACCCAAAATTGCCTCCGACTCCTCGACTCCGACTCCACAGCCCTGCACAGATCCCCCATAACAGTGCGCCTACACACTGAGGAGAGACTGAAAAGAGGGGAAAGAATCCGCAGAAGCAAACACAGGACAGCACAGCAGATTACTGAATAGCTTCTTTTGTAAGTAAATTGTTTTATCATAAATGTAGTTTAGTTTAATGTCTGTTTTTGTCTTTTATTATATTCTAGCTTTTGCTTAAAGGGACAGTTTAAGTTGTTATGTATGATGCTTTTTGATAATAAATAAATGTAAATGTATTGGTAAATGTAGTAGCATTAGTTGCACACATCACAGTGTTATTTCACAAAGGGGTGAAGAGTTTGGAGAAGTCAGGAGAAGTGAACAATATAGGACAACATAGCTGATTTGAAAAAAATTCTCCAATTCAGCTCACTTTCCTTTTAAGTTATGTTGTCCAAGATTGTTCCCTTCTCCAAACTCTTCACCCTTCTGTGAATAAGCCTGTGACCGTCTGTTCATTGGTCTTCTTTAGTGACTTGTTTAACATATGGGATTATTTACACAGCCCTGGTGTTTGCTTAAACTGCTTTAAAATATAAAGAAAAGTTTTCGAGAGTGTTTCTTGTCTTTTAAGTATTAAGTTAGTACAATAAAAAGGTATCCCTGCATACCACAATACTCTCGTATTTTGTAATCTTATTTATATATACTTATTTCATTTTTTTTCAGTAGTATGATTAAGTGGTGAAAATTAGTGCCCCCTCATTTTTGACTGTGGTATCTTATGTGCGCCCCCTTTATATTGTTCCTAGAGTCGCCACTGGTTGTGAAAGAGAATTGTGGCCAAGAGTGCTGTGACTTTTTCATTTATCTTTTAATGGAACCAAAATCATGCACATTCTGCAGAAACAGCCATTGAGATGTATGGAAATTTCAGAATTCCCTAATTGGGTACATGACAATGGGTTTTCTAAACTGGACAACCCCTTTAAGTTATATGATGGTATCTCATGACTGGAGATCAGGAAGTTGGATTAAATATAACTTTCCTTTCTTGTTTATAGGTGTGATGTTAAGTAGAATAAATAAATAATGTGGCTCTCCTTGGCAGAACTGTAGATAGAAGGATATTTTGTAAAGACATTCAGTGTAAGATTATATGTGGAACACAGGGGAAAAAGTGTTACAGATTTCTGGTACACTATATCTGTGGATTTATGGTCACTGATAGAGCCCAAACTTGTTACATAGCAGTGCAGTAGACCAGAAGTGTTTAATGTAGACACGTCTGCCGTGTGATGGTACATTGTACATACACCTTGCACCTTGTCCCATAGTAAACAATATGAATAAAGAACCCAAGCCTAACTAATTAGATATGTGACACAGAATTTATTTAACTGTATGAATATCCGATCCTAAGTTCAAAATTCTTTTTATGTGCTCCTAACACCCCTGACCCTAACCCTGTATATATATATATATGCTCCCAATGCCTGTTTTTCTTGTCTGTGCTCTCCTTTGCCCTGTCTGGGTATCAGACTATCCTGGCAAAAAAGCTTTGTTTACATTCAGAACAGGGGAAGACTGGCCATAGACCCTACAGGGAACTTTCCCGGTGGGCCAATGCCTTAGGGGGGACACCCAAGCTCTCCTCATGGCCACCAGCTGAGTACATAATGATCTGATTCTCTCCTATGTACCTGGCCCGTTGCCACAGGTGCCCTCCTGAATTCAACTTCATTTCTGTCCTCAGGATAATCATACAGTTGAATACTGTGGCACATATGGCAGTATATTGTGCTGCACTGTAGTATTTGGCTGTGCTATGGCGATATATTGTTCTGCACTATGGTATAAATATATTTTATATAGTGACATCCACAGCGCCTTCATAACAGTGGCATACGCAGCGTCCCATAACAATGACATCTACAGTGCCACCATAACAGTGACATAATGACATCCACACTGATCTCTTGTAAGGGATCGCTCTCTGTCAGGGGGTCACAATCAGACTTCTCCTCTGACAATGGGGTTCAAGTCCAAAAGGTGCTTTATTTTGGCACTTCAGCACCATCACACACATAAACATCGAAAATAAACACCTGCCTGTCTGGGCTTTTCCAAATACACCTATAGAGTGCTGTTCACACACGGGATTAGATCTGGCTTCCTCAGCCATATACGGTCCAGCAGCCTCCAGGCTGTGATGACACCAGCCCCCTTGAAGGGGGGGGGGGGAGGTCCAGAAGTCCTCCCGGCTCTGACCGTGCGACCCTCTTTCTGTAGGCATCGCTGGGCCGCCCAAACTTCAGGCTTTACAAAGCCTTGTGGCCGCCCAGCCCTCCTGGCTGAGACCACACAGAGCCTCTCAAGCTTCCCTCTGTCTCAGGCTTTCTCAGCCTTTCTCTCTCCCAGTCATACACAGAGGGTTGTTTTATCCCTCCTTGATTACAGAAGCAGGCCTCACCTGTAATCACCTCCGGCAAAAGACAATACATGTAGTGGAAGGTTATGGACTGGCAGGTCCCACTATCAAACCTATCCCCCAGTCCACATAAAATCCAGCCCAGAACAATATCTAGACAGACTGTCTCAGCAAACTACACTTTTCTGAAACCACTGCAGATTTCTGGATTTCAGTTATCTCTGAGGTATCTGGGTGGAATATACAAACCTTTCAGCACTTATACTGTACATATCACCACCACACTCTATAACAGTGACATAACAGTGCCCCCATAAGTGACATAACAGTGACATCCACACTGCTCCCCATAACAGTGACATCCTAAGTGCCCAATAACAGTGGCATGCACAGAGCTCCCCATAACACTGACATCCACAGTGCTCCCCATAAAAGTGACATCCACAGTACTCCCCATAAAAGTGACATTCACAGTGTCCCCATAACAGTGACATATGCAACACCATCATAAGTGGCACAACAGTGACAGTCAATGACAGCCACAGAACCTCCATAACAGTGACATGCATAGTGTCCCCATAACAGTGACATGTCCAGTGTCCCCATAACAGTAATATAACAATGAAATCCAGTGACAGCTGCAGTGCCCCAATAACAGTGACATCTACAGTGCTCCCCATAAAAGTGACATCCACAGTACTCCCCATAAAAGTGACATTCACAGTGTCCCCATAACAGTGACATATGCAACACCATCATAAGTGGCACAACAGTGACAGTCAGTGACAGCCACAGAACCTCCATAACAGTGACATGCATAGTGTCCCCATAACAGTGACATGCCCAGTGTCCCCATTACAGTAATATAACAATGAAATCCAGTGACAGCTGCAGTGCCCCAATAACAGTGACATCTACAGTGCTCACCATAATAGTGACATCCACAGACCCTCCATAACAGTGACATCCACAGTCAACCAGGGCCGGACTGGCCTACCGGGATACCGGGAAAATTCCCGGTAGGCCGGTAGCCCTGACTGCCGCACGGCCGGCCGACCTGTGAGGAGGCTCAGGCTGTCTCATGCGATCATGCCTGCTGCGCCTACAGTGTGCGCACCGGACCGCTCCGCTCCCCCCTGTGTTTCTGGCTGCCAGGTCGGCTGTGACTGGCCCCTTACTTACTGCTGCTGGTGGCCGTGCCCGGCGGCGGCCCCCGGCCGTGCAGTAATACCTGGCTGGTGTGGCTTCAGGCGCTGGGGCGGCCGCTGCAGAGCAGACATCTTCTTCATTCATCCACATGGGGGGGCGGAGTCCCAGTGAGTCGGACCCGGCGGAGGCACAGCCCAGAGAGGTCAGGGGCTATGTGTGGCACCGCTCAGGACGTCACGTGACATGCCCCGCGTGCTGCAGTGCCCTGCTAGCTAGTCTGGTGTGAGGTGGTATGCTGAGGCCCTGTGTCCACTGGCCCCTGCCCCAGCCCCTGAAGACTAGAAGAAGAATTATTTATTAATCTTCACCAATCCATCATCAAGTAAGTGACTGTCGCTGGCCGCTGCCATGATTCCATCCTGCCTCACAGTATAAGGCAGCCTTCCTTTTACAATTAATACATGTGATAAGTGCAAATGACGCACTGTTATGGGGGATCTGTGGATGACACTGTTATGGGGGATCTGTGGATGGCACTGTTATGGGGGATCTGTGGATGACACTGTTATGGGGTATCTGTGGATGACACACTGTTATGGGGGATCTGTGGTTGACGCACTGTTATGGGGGATCTGTGGATGACGCACTGTTATGGGGGATCTGTGGATGACACTGCTATGGGGGATCTGTGGATGACTCTGTTATGGGGGCTCTGTGGATGACACTGTTATGGGGGATCTGTGGATGACACACTGTTATGGGGGTACTTTCACACCTGCGGCACGGCTATCCGGCCTATCCGGGCTGTTCACCTGCCGGATCCGCCATGCTGCAAGTACCTGTGCACTGCCGTGCTGCTGCTCTGTCCTCATTGACTATAACAGGGGCAGGGGATGGAGCTATGGCGCAGTACGGCAGTGAATGGCAGAGATCGCCGGACTAAAAAGTACTGCATGTCCAACTTTTTAGTCCAGTGATCTCTGCCGTGCTGCGCCATAGCTCCATCCCCTGCCCCTATTATAGTCAATGGCGACAGAGCGACAGCATGGCAGTGCACGGGTACTTGCGGCTTGGCAGATCCGGTGGTGAACAGCCCGGATAGACCGGATAGCCGTGCCGCAGGTGTGAAAGTACCCCCATAACAGTGTGTCATCCACAGATCCCCCATAACAGTGTCATCCACAGATCTCCAATAACAGTGTGTCATCCACTGATCTCCCATAACAGTGTGTCATCCACAGATCTCCATAACAGTGTCATCCACAGATCCCCCATAACAGTGTGTCATCCACAGATCCCCCATAACAGTGTGAAATTCACAGATCCCCCATAACAGTGTGTCCTCCACAGATCTCCATAACACTGTCATCCACAGATCCCCCATAACAGTGTTATCCACAGATCCCCCATAATACTGTCATCCACAGATCCCCCATAACAGTGTCATCCACAGATCCCCCATAACAGTGTCATCCACAGATCCCCCATAACAGTGTCATCCAAAGATCCCCCATAACAGTGTTATACACAGATCCCCCATAACAGTGTCATCCAAAGATCCCCCATAACAGTGTCATCCAAAGATCCCCCATAATTGTCATCCACAGATCCCCCATAACAGTGTCATCCACAGATCCCCCATAATAGTGTCATCCACAGATCCCCCATAACAGTGTCATCCACAGATCCCCCATAACAGTGTCATCCACAGATCCCCCATAACAGTGTGTCATCCACAGATCCCCCATAACAGTGTCATCCACAGATCCCCCATAACAGTGTCATCCACAGATCCACCATAACATGTCTGGGTATGCTGAGAGTTGTAGTTTTTGCAACGGCTGGAGCCATCCTGGTTGGGAAAAGTTGGTCTACTGTGATAATATGAACATTGGGGGTTCTAAAAAAGAGCTATTGTGGGGCAAAGTTCATATTCTTGTTTACACACGTGTTTTAAAATACACGTGTTTTATAAACAAGTAAATAATGACGCAGTGCTGTGGGGCTGGTATGCAACTTTTTCCAGGGCTGGCTTTTATCCCCAGTCCGGCCCTGCAGTCGACCACATACCAGTAACATCTGCAGTGGACCCCATAACAGTGACATCAACGGGGCTATGTACTGTGATCATATTTTGATTTTTGCTCCTTAAAAAATGTTATTCTCTGGGGATTTAACTCCATAACAATCTGCATGAAAAGCCAATACTCTAACTACTAATAGATATGAAATATTCTCTGGTTAAAAATCTCAGTAGAAATTTCCTATGTATTCTGTGTTCATATAAAGCCGAAGTATAATTAAATTTTTTACTAATAGCAAAATAAGTTATGGCACAAACTAAATTACAATAAACAAAAAACTGTCCTTTATAGAAGAACAATTAAAATAACGGAAGCGCTGCCTCCATCAAATGATGGAAATGAACGTGACAGAAATTAAGCTTTTTGGTAAAATTATTATGTACCATAACATTTTTGTAATTACTAAAAAAAAATATAAAATGATATATGTGCTATATATGAATATCTAATATACGGACAAGTTCTCTCAAGGTTTTAAAAAAAAAAGGTTGTTACATCATTAGTATAGAGCTCTGTAGTTCAGTGGTTAGAGTTCTGGCCATTTATGTAGTGAGTTATAAGTTTAAACTCCCAGTGGATATATTTTCTTTTTAACCTAATAGTTAAACACACAGGGGTGTCCCCAAGTGTTTTCAGTATGCTTAGGAACACCCTTAGATTTTTTAACTTCTTCTTAGGCAATCCATATTTGGACACAGCCATACATGGAGTCAGCGAAAGGACTCCCTGAAGCACCAACTCCATATATGAACAAAGAACAGGGACTCCTGTATGCAGTCAGACCAGGGACTCCTTAACAGTTTGAGATGTCGGCACTTTGCAAGCAGTGAATGAGCTGTAAGTTCAGACACTCAGTTCACTGCAGAGGCCCAGACACTGGTTCAATACTATGATAGTACTGAGCATGCATCAGGAGTGCAAGCTTCCCTGCCCCCAGGGATGATGTGCCTACTGCATCTGCATGGAGGCAGAAGAGAGGACCTGACAGGAAGAAGAGAAATTCTGTGAAGTGGAGTCACGTGACCAGAATCTAGAGCAAGGAAGCAGCATTGAGGAGGATGAGTATGTAACTGCAGTGTTTCCTTCTACAGGTTAGTTTAAAGGACCATATAATAGGGTTAACCTGGAGAACTCCTTTAATGCGCTACCAGTGACCTATGCTCTGATGTGCCCTAAAGGTCCTGCTTAAGACAGCACTACTTGAAACTGACTTTGTCAGGGTCAATTTTCAATAACTTATTTAACTTTATAGATCATATGTCCTTTTCACAATGCAATTAAAAGTGGACGTGTACATGTTCTATTTACATGAAGGATGGGCCCTCAGAAACACTTCCTATGGTAGTCCCAAAGAATCCCACTGCCCAGTGGCAGCCTGAGGTTGTAATGGATGTATGTTTTCCACAGCAGGCACAATGCATAGGCTGAATAGAAAAGTACATGGGCCAAGAATCATTCCTTGGCCTGTCCTGAACCCGTACGCTCTCTCAGCCCAGCAGGTGCGATTACACCACTGCATCATGCCTGCTGGGGACAATTGGTGGGAGTTGTTTGGCAAGCGTGGGCAGAGTTCCTCGGGGGGCCCCATTCAAAAATGTGCTCTGGGGTGAGCCTTTTCTAGTTATGCCCCTCATTACACAATATGTTTGGTATTAAAATGAGCCCTTGTGGGACAGATGTGTGGGGATTTCTGTGTATTCTATAGCTGAAAAGTAGTGATTTTAAGTCACTGTTCAGTCTCTAATTTACATATAGAGATTAGAATATTAACCATTATAAATGCCAGTAGACATCAGAACTCCCCTCCACTAGATTGGAGTACTGTGTCAAAATATGTTTTTCTTACATCAGCCTGGACAAATTTGGACTCGGGTCCTATTTAATCTCCAATACCTTCTTGGACTCATGGAAACTTAAACATTATCGTCCAGTTCCTGCACAAAGTACTTTTTCAAGCCAGGAAACTGATTGCCAGGAACTGGATGAATGATATTATACCATCCTGTGCTCAATGGTCCGCCCTGTGAATAACATACTTCCATATAAACAATAGATTTACCTGCATCAGGGACATCCTGACAAATTCTATGCTATCTGGTCTGTCTGGACCACTTCTAACTCTAATTTGATAGGCTGATTTTACATTTACCCTTTAGATTACTATATTATTTAATTACTGCCTACTAGATAAAAGCTGCACTACTAGGACTGTAGACTTCTTACACTTGGTGACTACAAATGCTAGTCAATCTCCTCACATACAATTTGTCTCCTATCCCTAGGTGGTCGGTCGGTCAAGTGTCAAGATCACTTTTTCACTATTACAATGTATGTCTTCTTTCTTTTTTTTTTTTCTTTCTTTTTTTTTACTTTTTGTTAAGCTATGGTTTCGTTTTTATTTTTACAGTGAAGTCTACTATTAACCCCTTAAGGACACAGGTTTTTTTCATTTTTGCGTTTTCATTTTGCGCTCCCTGCCTTTCGAGAGCCATAACTTTTTTATTTTTCGGTTCACATAGCCATATGAGGGCTTGTTTTTTGCAGGACAAGTTGTATTTTCCAATGCCACGATTTAATATTGCATACGATGTAGTGGCAAGCGGTAAAAAAAATCCAAATGGGGTGAAATTGCAAAAAAAAGCAATTCCACCACAGTTTTACGGGTTTTTAAATTCCGAAGTTCGATGTGCGATACAACTGACCAGTTAGTCTTATTCTACAGGTCAGTATAAATCTGGCGATACCTAATATGTATAGTTTTTCTTGTGTTTTGATAGTGAAAAAAAATTATAAAGTGGGAATTTTATATTTTATTTTTTGTCACCATATTTTGACCCCTATAACTCTTTTGTATTTATGTGTACGGAGTTGCATGGGGGCTTATTTTTTGCGGGACAATCTGAATTTTTAAGTGATACCATTATAGGGTGTGTATATCTTTTTGATCACTTTTTGTTTCATTTTTTTGTTTACCGTATGGGGAATATATTTTTATATTTTTATACTATGGGTGTTTTCGAACATTGCGACACCCATGATGTGTATTTTTTAAAAGCTTTTATTCTTTTATTTTATTTTTGGGAAAAGGGGGGTGATTTGAATTTTTAGTTTTTTTTCTTTCTTGTTTTATTTTTTTAACACTTTTAAATAGCTCCCATAGGAAACTATGTAAATCAGTCACCTGATTGCTTCTATCATAAACTCCAATACACTTGTATTGGAGTCTATGATGATTTTACTAGTTTCCTATGGAGCCCTATTACTAACAAGGGCTCCATAGGAAATACTATGCATCAGCATGGTTTCATTCACAGAAACCATGGCTGTTGCTGACAGGCTCCGGTTCCCCCGATCGCTACAAGGGGGAGCCGGAGAGATCCCGAACATTAGCTGCAGGGGTCTGCTTGAATAAGCAGGTGGCCACCCGCAGCAATGGCGCCCTCATGAGGCAGGAGCGGGCGCCATCTTTGGGACAGGACACAGGACGTACATCCTGTGTCCTTAAGAGGTTAATACTTCTACGTGACTCTATTATGACCATATACTGAGTTTGATCTACGTATTACATATCTCTGTGTATAATTTGACTTCTCAGTGATGGACTGACTGACCTACTCTTTGCTGTATGTATACTTGGATATTTTATGTTTCAATAAAACTAAAATGTGGTATTTCTAAAGGGGTTAGCCCAAGATTAACGTAAAAAAAAAAATCATATAGTAGATGACAATCTCTTTCTAGCAAAGCTAGAACCAGCCCTGTACCTCACATGCATCCAGAGCTCTCTCCATTCTCTGCTACAATTGCTCTACTACATTGATTTCAAGTTAGCAGCTCAGGAGGCAAGTCTTATATGAGGGGTCATGTCCTTTCTTCTGCAGCTGTTTCCCTGTGATTGTCACAGCTTCTAAAAGAAAATCCAATGTTACTGAGGTGGACAGAGAAGTTAGGAAAAGGAAAAACAGCAGCTTTAAATTTGGTGTAAATTTTTAATGACATGCAATTACAAAAGTATTCAGATCCAGACCTAGTTTAAACACTGGTGGTTTAAAATATAAAAATATTTTTCATGGGCCAATCCCTTTAAGAACATAAATGTTTATTGTACACATGTGCTGCAGTGCAACATAAAGCTTCAAACTTACCCACATTACAATACAGGCAAAAAGTTTACCTCAAAGTATGGAAGATAAAAGGAGAAGGAGGCAGCGCCGCATGTGCAGTGTTAGTGCGTATGGTGAAAGGTAAATAAGGTTAGGGTACGCTTACTGTCGAGGGTTTTAAGGAGTCACAATGACTGTAAAGAGCCTTGCTGGCAATTGTTGTTAGCCAATCATCAGAACGGCGTATCCCAGGCTGCAGCCGTGGTCGCTCTGTGATGCCTCGCTAGGAGAGGTGTGCACAGGAATATCAGGAGCAAAATAAAAACGATTGTTGACCGCTTTTGTCGGCGCTTGCTTGGTGAAATCCAGACTAATGTCACCAATAGGGTGAATAGGTGGCTTTATTTACAGAAAAGTCTACGCGTTTCGAGGGTAGGAAATCCCTCCTCATTAGAACAATCTGTTATGACAATACATTACAATGCTTGCTTTAAAAACTATTGTTTTGGTGCGCAGGCCGAGGAGGGGGCTGAAGGCATGTTTACTGTGAGTGACATTGTCTAATAGGGATTCCGAAGGCAGTGTCCAGTGTGTTGCTCGTACATGGATTGCAAGGGTAGTAAATGCCGGTATACATGATCGATTGGCTTTACACCTCTTTTTATTTTGTGGTTGCATAATGTTAAGTCAGAGAGAATGTGTATCATATTCTAGATACGCATTAGAATGTTGCGGGCTGACTTATGTATGTGGAATCAGTGGAGTGAGCCGCTGTTATCGGGGAATCTAGTGTGGCTATATGGTCTCAAGAGATCTATACACTAAAATACAGGTGTTTTGAGAAGAAATTATTTTATTTTATTTCATTTCTACTCCTGTCCTTATGTTGAGCAATTAAGATAAAGGAGGTGGAGGCTGCAGCGTGACAGGTGCAGGAGGCACGATCTCTGGAGCGCGTAGTGCGCATAAAGTTAGATGAGGAGCGAGCGTGCCGCTAAATGCAGAGCTCAATATTTTTTGGATTAATGGGGCAAGAGTGAAAGAGACTGTTTTTGGAGCGCATAGTGCGCGTGCAAGAGGGAGAGTGCAGATGTATGTATATGAGGGCTCCATATATACTGGTTAGAGAGGAGTTTAGTGAGTATTTAAAATAATGGAGCAGGAGTGCGGCTCTGGAGAATGATGTACAGTTTCGGGATTTGGTATTGATAGCTGCTGTTGCTCTTCAGGAAGAGGATACAGGGGTTATATAGTGATTAATAATAGAAAAGGTGTTGGGTCACTCATGGACCTCATGGCTCATGGCTATCAATGCCTAGCAGGTTAAGGGGTTACTGGCGCTGGGCGTCTGGTTCCTGACAATGCTCTAGGGAGTAGGTCTCTGGGTGCCTGCTGTGGCATTTATAGGCTCATAACTGGAAGGAATAATGAGTGATCATTGATCCATTCAGTCTACTGGCCAACCGTTGACTTTCTCTGAGGTTCAGTCCATCCTAGATTGCTCCGCTAGCCATCTGGATCCCACAGAAGTCATTCCAGTAGAACAACTCATCCTACACCTAACATCTCCACCAGATTCCTCCTTTTTACAGCCCAGCAGCCCGTCCACTGGAAATAAAAACACCATTTCTTCTCATACCAATAATGACTCCACGTGGTCGCTCTGTGATGCCTCGCTAGGAGAGGTGTGCACAGGAATATCAGGAGCAAAATAAAAACGATTGTTGACCGCTTTTGTCGGCGCTTGCTTGGTGAAATCCAGACTAATGTCACCAATAGGGTGAATAGGTGGCTTTATTTACAGAAAAGTCTACGCGTTTCGAGGGTAGGAAATCCCTCCTCATTAGAACAATCTGTTATGACAATACATTACAATGCTTGCTTTAAAAACTATTGTTTTGGTGCGCAGACCGAGGAGGGGGCTGATGGCATGTTTACTGTGAGTGACATTGTCTAATAGGGATTCCGAAGGCAGTGTCCAGTGTGTTGCTCGTACATGGATTGCAAGGGTAGTAAATGCCGGTATACATGATCGATTGGCTTTACACCTCTTTTTATTTTGTGGTTGCATAATGTTAAGTCAGAGAGAATGTGTATCATATTCTAGATACGCATTAGAATGTTGCGGGCTGACTTATGTATGTGGAATCAGTGGAGTGAGCCGCTGTTATCGGGGAATCTAGTGTGGCTATATGGTCTCAAGAGATCTATACACTAAAATACAGGTGTTTTGAGAAGAAATTATTTTATTTTATTTCATTTCTACTCCTGTCCTTATGTTGAGCAATTAAGATAAAGGAGGTGGTGGCTGCAGCGTGACAGGTGCAGGAGGCACGATCTCTGGAGCGCGTAGTGCGCATAAAGTTAGATGAGGAGCGAGCGTGCCGCTAAATGCAGAGCTCAATATTTTTTGGATTAATGGGGCAAGAGTGAAAGAGACTCTGTTTTTGGAGCGCATAGTGCGCGTGCAAGAGGGAGAGTGCAGATGTATGTATATGAGGGCTCCATATATACTGGTTAGAGAGGAGTTTAGTGAGTATTTAAAATAATGGAGCAGGAGTGCGGCTCTGGAGAATGATGTACAGTTTCGGGATTTGGTATTGATAGCTGCTGTTGCTCTTTAGGAAGAGGATACAGGGGTTATATAGTGATTAATAATAGAAAAGGTGTTGGGTCACTCATGGACCTCATGGCTCATGGCTATCAATGCCTAGCAGGTTAAGGGGTTACTGGCGCTGGGCGTCTGGTTCCTGACAATGCTCTAGGGAGTAGGTCTCTGGGTGCCTGCTGTGGCATTTATAGGCTCATAACTGGAAGGAATAATGAGTGATCATTGATCCATTCAGTCTACTGGCCAACCGTTGACTTTCTCTGAGGTTCAGTCCATCCTAGATTGCTCCGCTAGCCATCTGGATCCCACAGAAGTCATTCCAGTAGAACAACTCATCCTACACCTAACATCTCCACCAGATTCCTCCTTTTTACAGCCCAGCAGCCCGTCCACTGGAAATAAAAACACCATTTCTTCTCATACCAATAATGACTCCACAGCAGATACTACCTCCACCCCAGCATCTGCTTCAACCTCTACCAGAGTCATCATAGACAACACAGGGCAGTCAAGCAGCACTGTCGTTCCTTTTTTATGTCAGGAAACCACAAACAGGGACCAACACCCAAACCCATCACATGCAACAGCAAAATACAAACAAATAACTGAATTTTACAGACCCACACCAGGAAAAAGAAAACCAGAACAAGAGGTAAAAGAGGGACCAAAAAGGGCAAAACTCATTTTAAAAAAAAACATCATGGTTCCATACCCATCCCACAATCCACAGTCAGTAAAGATTTTTAATCTCTCAGAATATAAACTCTCAGCCTATGAAATCAATCTCCTACAGAAAGGCCTCTACTTTTGCCCTCCAAACAGAATCAATCCACTGAAACTGTTCATTGACCTAGAAACATTTAGTAGAACACTCACAATAAAAAGACACTTTGAAATCGATAATATAAAACAATTAGACAAAGATACGACAGATACTATAACCTCGGACCCTAACCATTTACTCTACAAACATCTAGATGTCAGGCCAAAGTTGAACTTTTTTCCTCTGCACAGCTAAGGCCACATTCTACCAACATTCTGTGACTTAGTACTATCCGAAATGAAACAAATAGCCAATGACACTGACAGTCTCTATTATAAAGGAAATCTCAACAAAAGGGAACAACTAGCACTAAATAAACTGAAAGCCCTGGAGCCCTCGTATACATACATCTGCACGCTCCCTCTTGCACGCGCACTATGCGCTGCAGAGACAGAGTCTATTTCACTCTTGCCCCATTAATCCAAAAAGCTACCACAAGTTCTTCTTAATCAAGATATGGAGCTCTGCATTTAGCAGCACGCTCACTCCTCATCCAACTTTATGCGCACTACACGCTACAGAGATCATGCCTCCTGCACCTGTCACCACCGCGGCCGCCACCTCCTTCATCTTAATCGCGCAACATAAGGACAGAAATAGAAGTGAAATAAAATAAAATAATTTCTTCTCAAAACACCTGTATTTTAGTGTATGGATCCCTTGAGACCATATAGCCACACTAGGTTCCCCGATAACAGCGGCTCACTCCACTGACTATAATTATTCCACATACATAAGTCAGCCTGCCACATTCTAATGTGTATCTGGAATATGATACACATTCTCTCTGACTTAGCATTATGCAACAACAAAATAAAAAGAGGTGCAAAGCCAATACATAATGTATACCAGCATTTACTACCCTTGCAATCCACGTACGAGCAACACACTCGCCTTCAGAATCCCAATTAGGCAATGTCACTCACCCACTCCACCCCCCGCCCCCCTTGGCCTGCACGCCAAAACAACTGTTTTTAAAGCAAGCATTGTAATGTATTGTCATAACAGACTGTCCTGAAGAAGAGGGATTTCCTTCCCTCGAAACACATAGACTTTTCTGTAAATAAACCCACCTATTCACCCCATTGGTGACATTAGTCTGGATTTCTCCAAGCAAGCGCTGAAAAAAAGCGGTCAACAATCCTTTTTTTTTTCCTCCTTACCTTAAGTATGTGACATTAGAGTGGGCAGGTTGAGTTTGTAATAATGCAACAGGAGCACCGTGGAGGCACAGGGCATCTATAGAAATCTATGTTCCCCTAGTACTGTTACAGATAGAAATAGAAAATATGCTGTTTCGTTCAGCTTCACACACTGCAGTTTTGTTAACAAGAAATATGTATTTTTTCTGTATACTCTTCTAACTTTATGGTCTATTCTTGGCTCTAGCTAAGACCACATTAACACATTAACCGTGCAGTTTCTAGTTAGTTTTTTCTTAACATTTCTTTCCAAAATCAGGATTTGAGGAAACACATAAAATTCCACTCTATTCTTTTACTATCTTTAATACCTTTTGGCTAAAGAAAAAAAAACAGCATAAAAACTGCACTCAACTGCCCTACGTGTCAATTTGAGGTTTTTTTATACACTTTATAAGTTAAAGAAAAGTAGATACTAAAGCAACCTACAGTCCAAAAGCTGATGACATTTTGTGTGGCACGCAACCATTTGGACATTACATACATATTATGGTGCCCCCTGGTGTTCTTTTGATTCCCTTCTCAGAGTGTCTGCCTAATGTGTTTCCTGCTATTGTGCAGGTTAGCCATGATGAACTGCAAATCTAGAAGAGGATTCTTCACACCAGCACTGACTCAAAGAAGAGATTCCATAGAGGGAGACACAGTCATGGATCCCTTTTGTGACACCTATAAACCCTAACAGGACATCCCCTTATGTTTAATCTAATTATTTCAACTAAACAGAGTTTTTTGTGGCTTAAATATTCTAAGCCTATTCTAAGAAGCCGTCATCCTGCTAATCGAAAGGAGCCCCACCAACTAAATATTAGAATAGTCCAAGAAAAGCTCTTTAAGGGTATATTCACATCTGCGCTACAAGACAAAAATTGTCAGAGAGAAAATATCAGAGAGAAAATAATTTTTTCTCCACTAAAAAAATGTTAGGTTCCATTTGTGTTAGTTATATGCCTGTGATGGAGCAGAAGAGCAGTTAATAATGGTGCTGTTTTGAACGAGCCCTAAGTATGTACAACAGAAAAATATGTATGTCACAGCTGGACGTCACTTAAGGACCAGTGACATACATGTATGGCAGGCTGATCCTGCCAGCTCCTGCACCAGCCTGATCAGCGGCACGGACCCGGCAATCACTTACTTGCCAGGTCCCTGCTGCATATGCTGGCATCAGTGAAAACACCAATGCCGGCGTGTTAACCCCTTGCATGCTGCGGTCACAGCTGGACGTCACTTAAGGACCAGTGACGTACGTGTACGGCAGGCTGATCCTGCCAGCTCCTGCACCAGCCTGATCAGCAGCACGGACCTGGCAGTCACTGACTGCCGGGTCTGTGCTGCATATGCTGGCATCGTTGAAAACACCAATGCTGGAATGTTAACCCCTTGTATGCCGCGGTAAAAGCTGACCGCGGCATACAGAGGGTTCGCGGAGGGTACGGGTGCCCTCCGCTTCCCCATCGGGTCCCTGCGCTGCAGTGGCAGGGATCCGATAGCAGAGAAAGCTAGCCCAATGCCTTCCATAGGCATCGGGGCTTGCCTTCTACAGAAGTCTGTGAGATCCAGCCTTAGGCTGGGTCTCACAGGCAGGCTGTCAGCATAAAAGCTGACAGCCAATGCATTACAATACAGGTTGTATTGTAACGCATTGCACAGGGGATCCGACCCCAGAGGTTGAAGTCCCAGAGTGGGACAAAAAAAAAAAGTTTAAAAAAAATAGTGTTTTTCATCATTAAAAAAAAATAAAGCTTTTTTTAAAAAAAAATAAAAAATCCCCCAAAAAAACACACAAAATTGAAAAAAAAAGGAAAAAAAACACCCAGACTAAAACATGATGTTTTTTGTTTAAAAAATGCTGTTATTGTGTAAGACTTAAATGAATGAAAAAAAGGATAGATGTTAAGTATCGCTGGGCCCGTTAGAACCTGCTGTATAAAAATATCACATGAACTAATCCCTCAGGTGAACACCGTAAAAAATAAAAATAAAAACTGTATAAAGACATAAGACAGTCGCCCATTTATGGGTGGTTTCTACTATGTAAGCCTCACCAAGTTATTTTAGACCTGAACTGGTCCTTAAAAATTGGGTTTTGGAAATTTTCTTAAAAATGTTAAGATTTGCTTCTAAACTTCTAAGCCTTCTAACGTCCCAAAAAAAGAAAATATTATTTAGAAAATGATCCAAACATGAAGTAGACATATGGGAAATGTAAAGTAATAACTATTTTAGGAGGTATCACTATCTGTTTTTAAAGCAGAGAAATTGAAATTTTGAAAATTGAGAATTTTTCCAAACTTCTGGTAAATTTGGTATTTTGTTTTATAAATAAAAATGAAATATTTTGACTCAAATTTACCACTGTCATGAACTATAATATGTGACGATAAAATAATCTCAAAATGGCTTGGATAAGTAAAAGTGTTTTAAAGTTATCACCACATAAAGTGACAC
Organism: Bufotes viridis; assembly: GCA_033119425.1. Taxonomy (NCBI): domain Eukaryota; kingdom Metazoa; phylum Chordata; class Amphibia; order Anura; family Bufonidae; genus Bufotes; species Bufotes viridis. The sequence continues at coordinate 274,944,305 of CM065591.1, forward strand.
ATGTCAGATTTGGAAAAAATGGCCTGGTCCTTCAGATGAAAAATGGCAGGGTCCTGAAGGGGTTAAATTAAATGTTTCTATTTACTTTTTATTTGTAAAAATGTCCCTAGAAGCATCCATATTGGAGGAATGCATTTCCTTATTGAATTGTCTTTTTTTCCACAAAAAAATGTTCTTCAGAACAGAAACCGAATGGATCCCATAATAGCCAATGGGATCTGTTAGGTTCCGTTCGTGTCGGTTATATGCCTGTAAAGGAGCAGAAAAACGGTAAATAATATAGCTGACTTGAACGAGCCCTAAGAATGTATAACAGAAATAACATTAAAAAAATTAAATTAACTGTTCTTGCTATTTGTTTTTTATTTTTAAACACGTCCCTAGAGGATTCCATTTTGGAGGTATGCATTTCCTTCCTGAATTGTATATGTAGACAATGCAGCAGGCAACGGTGTTACTTGAAGCTTCTGGGCCCCAATGCAAAATCTAAAACTGGGCCGCTGAATAGTATTTATAGTACAGTGTGAAGCTGAGAGACCATTTAGGCCTTAATAACCCAAAGTTGGTTTTGACTGCAGAGAAAGGTGAGTAGATAGATAAATGTCTATAGACTAATACATTCTCCAGGAACAAATGGAGCTCAGCCTCCTCCTCCTCCAAACAGGCGCGGCCAAAACAGAGAGCCAAAAAGCCACCTAAACAAATATGCCAGTAGTGAAAATCCAGTTTGTATGTCCTGCGTTTCACATTTCTAACAGACTTTTAGCTAACAGATAGCTTTTTCACTGCAAAGAAAATGCACCAAAAATTGAAGATGAAAAAAACGCCACTAAAAACTCATCCATATAGTGTTGATGTCCTGCCTTACTTAGCTCTCCAGCAGTACAAAAGAGTTGCCTGTCAAGGCTACACAGCAAAACTGAAAAGTAAGCAACAGAAAATATTATTGTGTGCTCTAGTGACCTATAGTGATGAGAGGCTGGGGCAATATTCGAATTCGCGATATTTTGTAAATATTTGGGTGAATATTCGTCATATATTCTTGACTGCGAAAATAGGCAGTGTAATATTCGCATATTGCGCGCACAATACAGGCGTAGGTCACTTTTGCTACATTTTTCAAGCTGCTAGAAGTCTCCTGAGACTGGAGAAAATGGTTGGCACGGCAGAACATTACAATAGATTTACATGCAGATAGAGTCCTCTAATACATTCGCAATTGCGCAAATCGGCAATTGATGCACATATTTTTGCGCAATACGGGCAACTTCACATTTTAGCAGGTCTGACTACATATTAGTGATTGGTGCACTAAGTATAGTTGTGAACTTGTGACATCACAGCACTATGTATGTATGTATGCATCTATGGACAGCAGAACCTATTACACTACCTAACACCCTGCACTGGAACCGATCAGCTACACTATATCACAGTCTAACCTACACGCACTATCTCACACTAACTATCTGTATTATATATATAAGCTAACTAACTATCCAATGTAATGTGACAGCAAAACACAGAGCACAGCAATGACACTGCTGTCTCTCTAATAACTGTAAAAAAATGGAGAGAATGCCTTCTTGGGAGGTTCTTATATAGTAAAGGGGTAGGAAACTTTCCTATTGGTTGCTAGGGATGTTGCTAAGCTCAGACAAAGACATTGCTGCCTTCCCATTGGCCTACAAGCAAGAAGCAGGGAGGAGATCATGTGTTCAGATGGAAAAAAATGACGAATATTCGAAAATCCGAATATATAGAACTATATTCTAAAAATTCGCGAATTCTTGAAGTGCCGATATTCCCGATAAATATTCGCGATTCGAATATTCGCATCCAAAACTAGTGAACAATCTAAAAAATGCTATATTTCAAAAATGTTTTATATGAACTAAAAAAAAAACTAAACATAACATCACTAAAATGTTTATAATAAATCTGTTTTAAATAAGATATGATTTTGTGATTATAAATTCTAAGTTTATCCAGCACTTTGAGCAACTGTGAGTATCACAGATCAGTATCAATCCACAATACAAATTTTTGTCTAGCAGAAAACAAAATAACACGAAAATGAACATAAGATTAATAAAAAATATAATAGCAATTGCTGAAAAGAATAAAAGTCTTCACACACATAAATAATTACAGGTGATTTTTTAATTGCTTTTTATTTGCCACTAAAGACAAGTAATTTATGGTTAGTATTTGCACAAATAATCTACTATATAAACTTCAAAATAAAGCAGTGTTTTAGATACTTTATTTGTAGAATGGTAGTGTATTGGCTATACAAAATTCATTTGCTGCCAAGCTGGGCCCTCTGCAGGCCATAGTGTGTAACAACTTCTGCCGATTACTGCACAAATTAGAAATACTGCTATAGGCTTTTTGCTATACAGAATGGGTCAGTCCGGCAAAAATGTTTGAAAAAATGGAAAGCAGGACAAATGGAGTCCAAAGATGAATCCTTTGAACTCTGTTTGCTACCTATGGATGACGTTTTAGGGTATTCAAACGTATGCAGTAAGTCCAGCAGAGGGCTAAAATACAGTTTGAACCAAGCCTTAGAAACATATAATGTATGTTACAAAAAAGAATCTCTACATAACTTTAATTATTGTTCTGGTCCGCGTCCGAGCCACATATTTTGCGGCTCGGCCGTGGACCCATTCACTTCAATAAGGGCCACAAAAGATGCAGACAGCACTCCGTGTGCTGTCCGCATCCGTTGCTCCGTTCCGTGCCCCCGCAAAAAAAATAGAGCATGTCCTATTCTTGTCCATTTTGCGGACAAGAATAGGCATTTCGATAATGGGCCGCAAATTTCGGAACGGAACACAGAGCAGCTTCCGTGTTTTGCGGATCCGCAGTTTGCAGACCGCAAAACACCAACGGTCGTGTGCATGTAGCATAAAACACACAATACATACAAGATTATTTCCGCTGCATTGTAAATGAAAACATATTCATACATTAAACTACATTACATAAATCAAATACATTGTTTGTATGACATAAAATAAAAATTCAACAGGTACTTGTTCGCAAAAAAACTGGGTGTTATTTTTAATATTGTCAGTGCTAAATCCAGATATGCCTGGGTTGAGTGCTTATTCCACAAGTAGAAATTTGCAGTCGACACGGGGATTCCAAACCACGTCTATCCACGCTGGTTAATGACCACACGCTTTAGCCTTAAAATCATGTGGCCACTGGTTGCTTGGGGAAAGCGTGGTTTGGTTGCTTATGGCCAGCCACACTGTGTGGTCTTACCATTATAGGCAATGCATGATGAACGATGCATGAAAACAAAAACAAATTAGCTCTCCTTCAGGGCTCATGCACACGAACGTGTGCTGGCAGTGCCCGTATTGTGGCCCACAAACAGCGGGTCCGCAATACACGGGCCCCAGCCCTTTTTGCACCACCTCACGGATGCGGACCCATTCACTTGAATGGGTCCGCAATCCAGAAGGTCTATGTTCTATTTTTTTTATTTTCAGCCAAATATGCATTACTCCAGTACAAGGGGACATCTGCAAATGTTTGGTTTGTAATGTCATTTAACATTTGCACTGTACACCAGCAGGTGAGGTATGGTTGGCATCAGGAATGGGGCTAACCATATCAATCCTCCCCTCTTGGTAGGAGTGGGCTGGTCCTATTTCCTGCCAGGATAGGGAAGAGTTAGCTAGGACTGTGAGGTGTGAGGAAGCATGTGTGATTGCTCTTGCTCCTAGGGCCTTAGGGACCAGAGAACAAACTCATCTGTGAGACCACTACTCATGAGAGAGTTCAAAGACAAAACTACAGATTTTCTGCAAAGCTACAGCGTTAGAGTCAGCAGAATACCATAGCTATCCAGACTTTGCTGCAGGTAAGGGACTAAGCTTCAGACACCGATAACCTTCATCCAGGCCTGGCCAACTCAAAAAAGCCTACATTACTCAGTGGACCCCCTACGACCACAAGTGCAAGCTTTCAGCTGTTAACCAGAAGTTCAGGGGAGAGACATTAGTAAGACAGCACACCATAGGTGCCATCATGTCACTTTGCCAGCCACCATACCTCATCACCTGAGAAGAGAAATTGCATTGTACAAACTTCTGCTGGATGTACTACAACTTCTATTTTGCACTGCACTAATCTTGAGGGAGTACAAGATGACTCATCATCTTATCAGGAACACTACCACTCCCATCCTCTACACTGGCTCTTCAGGGGCTCCTTGCAGGTGGACATCCAAAGTCTAACTGCTTGCATGATCTGTCTCCAATCCCACTTCCCTTAGGGCTGTTAAGAACAGCCACCAGGGAACAGAAAAAGTGGCACAGTGCCCCAATAACTGTTGTCCGCACAGCATTCTTCTTGCACTGAAGCCGCCGCCTTTCTATCCTCTGCTGTATGCAGTTTTGAATAAACCAAGCTCTAAGTGTGACCCGAACCACACATACGAATGATATCATTAGTGCAACCTAATCTCCTGTTTACCCTTTATTACAAATCAGTCCTCACCGGGTCTGCTTTTCTTCATGTTCTTGTCCCGCAGCCTCACTGGTGCTCCAAAAAGGTGACAGGTGAGCAAAAGAAGAGAGAAACTAAACATCAGAGCACAGCACTTCAGAGAAAGACAGACAGAGATAGACCACCCAGAGTGGGCATAGGAGCTGCACGCCAGGGAGTAGAACAAGTCGGGTACAGTACTGGGCAGCACAGGCCCCAAGACCAGGCTCAGGGTGGGTAACTGCGGGTGACTGACCTGGGGCAGTAGTTTATTAAAATTATGTTTATTGGTAGAGTAGCTGAGGGGAGTTGTTTGTAGAGTTGGTTGGGGATGTTAAGGAATAGCTTGGCAGGACGGCATGTTATAGCAAATAAGCAAATATAACTGTACTAAATCCCCAGTAAAACTGCATCGTCATGACATGTCCTCCTCTGTAGGCTCTTTAATTTGCCGTCCTGGTGGGCATCCAGCCTTGGTATCTGGAGCAGAAAAGGGAAGAGCAGCCATCACCGAGGAGAGAGAACCACAATAAGGATATGGCCACACATGGAATATACAATGTGCATTTTCTGCAGTTTCAAAATCTCATTCACATGCTGCAAATTTTTCAGCAGCAGAATCAACACATATCTTGACCTGTGGTATTTAGGGCTCATGCACACAAACGTATTTTGTTTCCTTGTACGTTCCGTTTTTTTTTTTGCTGATAGGATGCAGACCCATTCATTTCAATGGGTCCGCAAAAAATGCGGACAGCACTATATGTGCTGTCCGCATCAGTATGTCCGTTCCACAGCTCCACAAGAAAATATAGAGCATGTCCTATTTTATTTTAGTTTGCGGACAAGGATAGGCATTATCACAATGGATCTGCAAAAATAAAGGATCCGCAAAAAAAAAACGGATGCCATACGGACGTCATCCATTTTTTTTTTCTTGTGGATCTGCAATTTGCGGACAGCAAAACACATACGGTTGTGTGTGCATGAGGCCTTCCTTATGCTGTGGATTTCCTTTGCGGATTTCACAATTTGTATGCAAATATTGCCATTCATTCTTTGATTTCTGCAACAAAATACGCCACATATTGTGACTGTATTCTTATTTTGGTATGCTTCATGAGTACGCAATAAGTAATGGATTTAATATGGGATAGGCCGCGGTTCAGTTGGTGCAAAGTCCAAAATTTGCTCTGGGGCCCAGAAGACTCTAGTTACACCACTGGCTGAGAATAGCATCTATCTAAGGGACCAGGAATGTAGTGATATAGTAGGTAAGTCCCTAGAATGATTAGCTGCAGAGTTATAAATCTCCCTAGACTGGCACTGCCTATGTGTATACTATTTGAGGGAGATTTATCATAGCCTGAGTATATGCTGCTGCTCCTAATTTATGACGAGGTTGGCATAGATTTCAATGCTCTTGTACACCAGAAAACTGGCATAGAAGATAATAAATGTGACCATCCCCTCATCTTCCTCACCATGCCCCTGTTTGCGCAAGTACCGTTTAAAAACTCACAAATGTGCAGTTTGCCACTTTTTCACGCCACAAAAGTATTTTAATGATAAATCTGGCACTCTGTGTTCTTGTGTAGAGCTCCACAGCACAACCATGCTCTCTCCTCTGCCACCTGCTTGCAAGAGCTGACTGCAAGAAACCTATCATAAGCAGGAGGCAGGGGAGACAGGCTGAAGCTGCCTCATATAAAAATACACTAAGGCCTCATGCACACGAACGTATTTTGGTCCGCGTCCGAGCCGCATATTTTGCGGCTCGGGCGCGGACCCATTCCCTTCAATGGGGCCACAAAAGATGCGGACAGCACTCCGTGTGCTGTCCTCGTCCTTTGCTCCATTCCGTGGCTCCTCAAAAAAATAAAGCATGTCCTATTCTTGTCCGTTTTGCGGACAAGAATAGGCATTTCTACAATGGGCCGCGTGGAACAGCTTCCGTGTTTTCCAGATCTGCGGATTGCGGACCGCAAAACACCTACTGTCGTGTGCATGAGGCCTAAAGGAAGAGAGTTATCATCTCCCTGTGTCATTTTTCTGGTGTAAAACAAAGTTGCACACACTTTCCAAACACCACTTGCAGCAAATATTTTTTTTAAAGTAGCCTTACATAGTCCTGACCACTTTCCAAAAAAGGGGAATATCAAGGGTCAGTGGGCCAACACATTTGCACATGTTTTCGGGAGCCAATGAAGAGAGAAATCTGCAGCAGCAGGTTATTTCAAAGACTAGAGTAAAATGCTGATCTTTGATAAATCTCCTCTAACACTCTTCGGTATCTGGTAGGTCACTTTTAGTCATGTGTGGTTCTTGAAATGTGACCCATATGACAAGCTCATATCCTGGACCAACTACAGCTTAGCTCACTGAAACTTACTGCATCAGAGCGATCTATGTCGCTGTGAGTTTCAGCCTGATTGATTAGTGTACTTTCTTGTAGTCGAATGATGCAGAAGCAATAACTCCTTTTTGAAGCCATGTCTCCAGCAATGTAAGCTGCAATAGGGAACCATATCTGAGGTTAACAAAAAGGAAACATCCGCTGCTAATCTGATGCACTGGATGTCAAAAACTATTCCAAATAATACCAAAGGTTCAGTTCTAGCATCAGCTTCCTTCTAGTGTTTCTATACTAAGCCACAGAGAATCTACAATGGGCATTCAGACACAGTATATAAGACCCAGCCTTACCTGCTGAGGCTGGGCACTTATGTATCAGGTTTTCTGGCCAACTGTTTTATGCCAGAGCCAACTGAAGAATATGTCGGTGTATTTTTTTTTCATACTGCACCAAAAATCTTTATTTGTCATCGCCCTGTGTAAACAAAAGATAAAATTGTATGGGAATGAACAAAAGTAGTAATAATCCCCATACTGCTGCATGTACATGCAACTTACAAACAGGCAATGTTCGGGAGTAACGATTCCTTCCGATTTTCTTTACATTAGCAGTGACTGTATTGCTTGTTGTTGGACTGTGGGAATTTTTTCTAATATAAAGAAAGCAACCTTTCAGTGTCCGCAATGTATTTCCTGGGCTTTAACCCCTTAAGGAACGGAGTTTTGGGGAGGTTTTTTGCATTTTTGTTTTGCGCTCCCTGCCTTCCAAGAGCCATAACTTTTTTATTCATCAGTTCACGTAGCCATATGAGGGCTTGTTTTTTGCAGAACAAGTTGTAATATTCAACGCCACCATTTAATATTGCATATGATGTAGTGGGAAGCGGGAAAATTCCAAATGGGGTGAAATTGCAAAAAAAAAGCAATTCCCCCACAGTTTTGAGGTTTTTAAATTTCGACGTTCGATGTGCGATAAAACTGACCAGTTAGTTTCATTCTACAGGTCAGTACGAATCCAGCGATACCTAATATGTAAAGTTTTTCTTGCGTTTTGATAGTGAAAAAAAAATTCAAAAGTGGGAAAAAAATCAATTTTAATTTTTTGTCGCCATATTTTGACCCCTATAACTTTTTTGTAATTATCTATACGGAGCTGTTTGGTGGCTCATTTTTTGCGTCGTAATCTGATCTTTTTATTGATACCATTCTGGGGTGTGTATGACTTTTTGATCGCCTTTTATTAAATTTTTTTGAGGAAATGAAGCGTCCAAAAATGGCGTTTTTTTCCATTTTTCTGTTTACCCGAACGTCCTGTGTCCTTAAGAGGTTAAAATAGACCACAAATAGACCAAAAATCTTACAAAAGTGAAAAAAATCTGACAAAAACACTGTATTTCTTCAATGGCATCTGTGGTACTGAGTTGCATGGGGCGCATAGTAAGACACTGTAATATACTACGAGATTCTCCCTGCATGGAGCATTAACATCATGCTGAGGGTAGATTCATATGACCGTATATATTTTGCGGTCTGCAAAATGCTAATCCAAAAAATACGGATGACTTCAATGGGTCCGTGGTCCGCATTTGCAGCCAAGATTAGGACATGTTCTATCCTTTGCAGAACGGACACGCAGATGTGGAAAGCACACCGAGGTCTTCACAGACGTCACATGGATGTCATCCATATTTTGCAGATCCGTGTTTTGTGGACCACACAATACGTACAGTCATGTGTATCTACCATACTACAGCCATGTTCACCATGTTACCAGGTTATCATGTTGAGACAACCCCTTTGACAAGCTGTGTACCTGTGTGAGCAGCACATGACAAGGGCAGTCTCTGTTTCCATTCACTAGCAGCAAGCAGAGATCCTGAAAAGGTTACAAAAAATCACATATGAAATTTAAAAAATGGAAAACGTTTATTATAAAATGGAATTTACATAAAAATTCTTAATCCTATTCTGAAAAAAATATTTTACTCTCTTTTGAGAGAAATATGCTTTACATGTGGCGTTTTTTTAAAAAAAAAAAAAAAGCATTATCCCATTGGCTTCGATATAGGGCTTGAGATCACCAGAAAAAAAATGTTTTGCTTTAAAAATGACATCCAAAAATATGCTTGAAAAAAACATGAAGTTCACGGCCACAAAATGTCACAAGGAAAATCTATGTGTGAAGGAAGCCTTTACATGTAAAGTTCAAAAGATGAGATTATAAAATGTAGAAACTTTTCTTCCTCTATACAATACATATGTAGCTTTTGTTACTCTTGTCACAAAGATACTGAACGTTTTCATGTTTGTTGTGTTATATGTGATGTCTTTTGCTTTGTACGTGAACTCTCTGAATTTGTAAAGCGCTGCAGAATATGGTGTCGCTGTATACATAAATATTATTATTATTATTATTACCATCGTGTGAGCATTGATGCAGATGTATTTCATTTAGTATATATTTTGGAAATATTGTAGTACAAAAATCTGACAGGAGAAGAACATCAAATATAGATGTAGAGTTAAATCATTTTTTATACTTATTAAATACTTACTAAAATAAAGGGTGCAAACGAAGCAAAGTATATATGGCTGTGTGTACAATACTCAAATGAATTTCATTTCTAGAATACCTGATTCATTTCTAATACTTCTGTATTTTGTAAACCTGTGTTCACACTGGCATTTTCATTTGTAGGAAGAATTCACATACCAGGTAAGGGATCAGTTTCCTCTGCTTATTAAAAAAAATTCTGCTGAATAGATTGAACATGACGTGTATGTCCATCGTCCCTACTGAGAGGGAAATTTAACCCAAAGGGATGTGTCATGCAATGTTCCTGTCAGTCTGACTAGAGTCTGTACATGAGAAATATACTACTTTTTCTTTGTTTTAAATGCTTGTAAGAAAAACCTCCATGAATTTTAAGATAATTTTTATTTTTTTTTGTTTATTTTGTAACAGTGTTTTTCTCCATTTTATGCAGAATTTTCAACATTTCACTACAGGCTTTATAGTAACGTGGCATCTGTGGTTTTGACCTAAAAAAAAAATCTGAGAAAAAAACAAAGGAAATTCAAATGCTGCAAGATGCTGTGCGTTAACCCTTAGGGTGGCTGCACACGATGCATATTACTTGCAGAATTTCATGCACAGAGTAATACATTACCAGCACAGTGAATGAGATTTGATAAATCTCATGTCCCCTTTGCTTTATTCCTTAGCTGCGGGAATTAACCTGTGTTGTGGTCACTTGTTTGTGTGATTCCGCACGAAAATATGTACCACAAACCACATAAAAACTGCACAAAACCCGTGGTAAATAGTACGGATATATGTGTGGTTTTGGTGCAGATTTGTTGCAGCTTTTCTGCACTATTTTATCTCAGTTTTTGTTCATTTTTTGTCCATTTTTTATGCAGTTTTTGGTGCAGATTTTCGTGCGATTTTTCTGCTTATGTAAAAAAAAAACATTGAAGTCTATGGGGAAAACCCCTCTACAGAAGGTGCAGAATCGCACAATTGACATGCTGCAAATTTTTTAATTCACACAACAAATCAATTTCCGCACCTAAGGAAAAAAGCTAAGTGTACAAAGGATTTGTCGAATCTCATTCACTTTGCTGCGTTTTTCTGCACAAAATATTTATTGAACCATCAGTTCCGTTTGACTTTTATAAAAATGGTTGGAAATCGGTGCAACTGGACAATTTTATGCACAAGTTGTCTTATCATGTTAGAACAGCTACATAACAAATGCAAAGAGAAAACTATACACAAAAATGCCTTCGCCCACCCTGAAATGGATGAGAATTTGAAACAATAAACTACATTTAATTCAAACCTGTGTTCACATCCGCAATATCATTTCCGTCTTCTGATTATTATAGGAACAGGAAAAAAAATGACTGCAGATCAACCGTCACATGCCAGACGCCACAGGTGCCTGCTGAACCCCACTGACTATAATAGGCTTCGTCAAATTTTCATCATTTTCCTAAAAAAAAAAAAACAGATCATTATGGATTCAAGAGACAAATTGAACTGATATCAGTCTTCATCAGTTCCATCACGATCAGTTGTTTAGTTCCTGTTTTCGTATTTTCTCATCGAGGCCGGTGAGTTACAGTTTATAAAATACTGAGAGAAACTCACATCAATTTGCCCACAGTTTAGGTGAACTGCAGAACAATCAGAAAAAAACGCCACAGAAATAATAGCGCAGATGTGCCTTACACGTCAAAGAAATCCATTTGAAAACATATTTGTCATGTACCATGCATGGGGATGGGGATGTCTGAGGCGTACTTTTCTGAAGGAAAAAAATAATAATAAAATAAAATAAATGTAAAATATAATGTTCTGGGAATAATAAGCTTAATATCCAGTAAAAAATCTGTATGTTTGAGGGAGTGATTTTAATAGTCATTTTTGCCTATCCATAGGCCAGGTTCAACTATACCTGGCTATCCGGCGGGAAAATGATGCCGATAGCGATCCCAAAGTTTTCTATGGGATTATTCATGGCGTCCGGTGTCAAATTGGGTCGGGTGGAAGAACATAGCATGTAGCGGGTTCCTGTCTATGGACATTGGACATACATTTACATCGGAGTCTGGCTGCGGCCTAAATCTACTGTCCGGACACGTATGACATGCGGATGTAGCCGAGCTAGACTTGCCTCTGATAACACATGTCACAGTGTCATCCGGTGCCATCTTGACAAAAGCCTTTGAAATACATTGAAAGAGTTAGTTAACCATTTTGTGCCATTTTTTACTTAACGTGTTAACCATCAAGATTCGCTTGGCTGCATCTGTATGTGTGCCCAGGTCAAGCTGGTAAGGCTGGCCTCCTGGATGTCTGGGTGCCCACTGTAGTTTTCATCTGGCTTATGGCGAGGGCGATGCTACAGCTGATCCCATGGCTTTGAACGGTTTCTGGCACTTGGTGCACGAGGAGTCATAATGGATGTCTTCCCTTCCGCAGAATGCTTCTGTATGACTACCTGCTGATATGGACGCTAGGCCTGTACACAAATGTCTGATCTGTAGAGTCCAGCTCAAGGATGGATGGATAGATAGATAGATAGATAGATAGATAGATAGATAGATAGATATGAGAGATATAGATAGATAGATATGATAGATATGAGATAGATAGATAGATATGAGATAGATAGATAGATAGATAGATAGATATGAGAGATATAGATAGATAGATAGATAGATAGATAGATAGATAGATATGAGATAGATAGGAGATAGATAGATAGATAGATAGATATATAGATAGATAGATAGATAGATAGATAGATAGATAGATATGAGATAGATAGGAGATAAATAGATAGATATGAGATAGATAGATAATTAGATAGATAGATAGATAGATAGATAGATAGATAGATAGATATGAGATAGATAGGAAATAAATAGATAGATATGAGATAGATAGGAGATAGATAGATAGATAGATAGATAGATAGATAGATAGATAGAAGATAGATAGATAGATAGATAGAAGATAGATAGATAGATAGATAGATATTAGATAGATATTAGATAGATAGATAGATAGATAGATATGAGACAAATAAATTGATAAATAGATAGATAGATAGATAGATAGATAGATAGATAGATATGAGATAGATAGATTGATAGATAGATGGATAGATATGAGACAGATAGATAGAAGATAGGTAGATCGATAATTAGAGAGATAGATAGATAGATAATTAGATAGATAATTAGATAGATAGATAGATAGATAGATAAATAGATAGATAGATAGATAGATAGATAGATAGATAGATAGATAGATAGATAGATAGATAGATAGATAGATAGATAGATAGATAATTCTTAACCTCACATATAAGGAGGAGAGGAGAAATAACAGGCAGAACGTGTCGTTCGTGGTTGTGTCAGCAGGGGGCGCCCGCGCCTCACTTGTCTTCCTCCACAGGCTCAGTTCGGCTGGTGACGTCCCGTCGTTGTCGTTTCACTCGGGCTAATAAATCTCCCTTAGAAGGAGAGAGAAGTAATTGGTGAGGAAAGGACTTGTTTATTCCATCATTTATTGCGTTACCATAAAGCCGTGAAGTTGTGCTTGGAACAGGGAACTGTGCACCTCCCGTCCATTCTCCTGAGAGATAGCATGAATGAGGCTGGCTCCTCTCACAATACACTGTAACGTCGCTGATTCCAGGGCTCCCGGTAACGTGAGGACTCTGCGGAGTAACCCGAGTGTGGATTGTAATCAGATATATACACTGCACGCATGTAGTCACACGTACAATACACTGCCTCCCCACTGTGCCCCCGCTCTATGAACTATTAATGGCCCAGAAATGGCGCTGTACTGCGCGCACTCTGCTGTCCACTACTATACAAAGCTTCCGGCCTCCTGCGTAAAGACCGCAGCATAGCTGCTACCACTAGTAGCCAATCATGTTGCAGCTTTCCTTTTTCTACAGTAGAGTTTGAAATGAAAGCAGTGATCTTATTGGCTGCAAAGGGCGGGAAACAGCTTTTATCTGTTGTAGTTTCCACTGTTTTATCTTCCCCTGTGACCCCTAGTGGCAGCAATATTATTATTATTATTATTATTGCCAGTGTTTCTCAGTTTTTAATTTTTTTTGCAAGTTTATAATTGTAGTACCGCTCTGCATAGGAAAGGACATATATTCTCAGTCATTTACCACAGTGACAAGGTGTCTGTTCCAGAGCTCAATATGGAGCCAATCCCTTGAACGTACTGTAATCCTGTCCATACCCAAATCTACACATGAGGAACTTTGCATGGTCTCTGTAGAAATAATGGAGGAGCAAATGTTTAGAAGTGAATTAGAACTGGAGAAAACCTACCAGTGGTCTCCTTAGTATTATACGGTGTCACTGAGGGTCAGGCAGGGTGCACACACATCCCTTGTGGAGCCCGGCACAAACCATAGATGTGCATGTGTATTGTAGTGCACAGGTCTGGCCTTAGGCTGACAGGAAAATGGCGCATACAGGGATTTTCTGTTTTGCACATCCACCATCCACAAATGATGCGATCATGGGGCCAATCCTGGCTTCAGTGTTCCTTTGCTGTTTCTGCTACAACACTGGAGGGAAACTGAACCCAATCGCCAAATATATGTGAAGTGGCCCTTGCATGGTATCTAAAGTGGATGTCTGGAGTGGAAGAAGTCTCTTTCCTGATCCAAATCATGTCCAGAAAGCAACCATTTCTAGATAGATAGATAGAAGGATAGATAGATAGATAGATAGATAGATAGATAGACAGAAATAGATTCACATATTAGATAGATACTAAATATGAATTTACATAGATAAATAGATTAGAGACAACGATAGAGAGATAGATAGATAGATAGATAGATAGATAGATAGATAGATAGATAGATAGATAGATATAGAGAGAGAGATAGATAGTTAGATAGATAGATAGATAGATAGTTAGATAGATAGATAGATATAGAGATAGAGATAGATAGATAGACGGATAGATAGATAGATAGATAGATAGATAGATAGATAGACGGATAGATAGATAGATAGATAGACAGACAGACAGAAATAGATTCACATATTAAATAGATACTAAATATGAATTTACATAGATAAATAGATTAGAGACAACGATAGAGAGATAGATAGATAGATATGAGATAGATAGATAGCTAGATAGATAGAGAGAGAGATAGATAGATAGATAGATAGATAGATAGGAGATATATAGATAGTTTTAAATTCACATATTAGATATATAGATAAATAGACAGAATTAAATTCACATATTAGATAGATAGATAGACAGACAGATAGATATTACGTAGATAAATACACAGAATTAAATTCACATAGTAAATAGATAGATAGATATATGCTAAATATGCAGTTACATAGATAAACACAGATTAGGGACATAAATAGATAGATAGATAGATAGATATTATGTAGATAAATAGACAGAATTAAATTCACATAGTAAATAGATACTAAATTTGAATTTACATAGATAAACAGATTAGAGACAAAGATAGATAGATGCTAAATATGCAGTTACATAGATAAACACAGATTAGGGACAGAAATAGATAGATAGATAGATAGATAGATAGACAGACAGATAGATAGATATTACATAGATAAATAGACAGAATTAAATTCACATAGTAGATAGATAGATAGATAGATAGATATGAGATAGATAATTAGGTAGATAGATAGATAGATAATTAGGTAGATATATATGAGATAGATAGATAGATAATTAGGTAGATAGATAGATATGAGATAGATAGATAATTAGATAGATAGATAGATAGATAGATAATTAGGTAGATAGATAGATATGAGATAGATAATTAGGTAGATAGATAATAGATAGCAAGATAGATATGAGATAGATAATTAGGTAGATAGATAATAGATAGCAAGATAGATATTAGATAGATAGATAGATAGATAGATAATGATAGATAGATAGATAGATAGATAATGATAGATAATGATAGATAGATAGATATGAGATAGATAATTAGGTAGATAGATAATAGATAGAAAGATAGATATGAGATAGATAGATGGATAGATAGATAGATGATGATAGATAGATAATAGATAGATAGATAGATAGATAGATAGATAGATAGATAGATAATTAGATAGACAGATGACTGTAAAGCGCGGCAGAATATGTTGGCACTATATGAATAAAGATTAGTTTTTTAGATAAAGAGGCAGATTAGATACAGATGACGCAGATTAGATACCGAGGACGCAGATTAGATACAGATGACGCAGGTTAGATACAGATGACGCTAGATAAATGCAGTCAGATCGCTGATAGATAGGTAGGTATAACATTAGATAACTAGGATACACACACTTCAAAATATGGCTGGAAAGAAAGAAGAAACAAACTCCTTCCTGTTGATGACCTCTTTCCTATGAAATGGAGGGTGATTAAACATGTAAACCCTATAGCAGTACCCAGTATGGCACTACCACAAGGCACAGAACGGTGGCACCGGACAGCCAGGAGTCTGCAGTATAGTAGAGCCATATTGTTTCAGATTCCTGGCTAATCACTCCAGCAGAAATAACAGAAGAATAAATCCTTTCTTCTCCCACTCAGCTACTTCTAACAAAAAAAGACTGAAATCCATCAGACATATTTTAGTTTTTTTTATTGAAAGACGTGAGGGTTAAAAAAACAAACAAAAAAAAAAACGAATCTGCACAGATAGATCCCCGAGTTACCGGCAATAATAAAATAAGTAACACAGTCCGTGATCATTAACATTTATTGAACTGGAGTGAAAAGAAAGAAAACCTGAGGTTTATTCCTGCATTTTATGCCCGCTCTGTACAGTATTGATGGTGGGTATTATTCGGATGGATGGCACATGATTGTCGAACACCAGCAGGCGGGAAGAAATCATAAAACACAGTTAAAAAACCATATTACACCTCCTGCAATCACAAAGAGCTAGATAAGTTTTCATTTACAATATATATATCCATGTAAATTGGAAAAAATTAAATGCAATGAATTATTCTCTAAATATTATGTACACACCATGTACAACTCTGAATAAATTAATACCAATTTGCATATTTGGGATCCGTCTAGCTTATTTACAAGTTTCATAAATATCTCTGGCACACAGGTAAGTCTGCGGCCAGGAATGTACCAGACTGGCGATTTGGTGGGGGGTGCAGTCTACCTATCTGCAGGTGGCATCTCGACAGCTTCCTATTGTCTATGCGATTGCCGCCTTCACAATCACTGCAGACAGCATTCATATCTGACTTCTAGTGTCTCCAACAGTCATATAAAGAAATACCTCCTTGCCCCCCTCCCCTCCTTTCCTTCAGGACAAAAAATGTTAGGAATTTCTTGCTCCCCCTTGTCCATCATCAATTGCATTGAGTCTCTGCATTCTTGGGTCATACCAAGTATTGTATCTAGGGCTTCTTTTCCACAGAATGGCTAGTATTATGGGAGTTCTTGAAGTCCCCATAGGTGTCTGCTTGTCTCCTTGTATTGCCTTAATAATTCTATGTATTTACACAAGCAGATGTGTTAGAATTCCTCCCAGGCCTTCAGAATTGGTGGTGGGGTTTCAGTGTGTCTCGTAGAAGTCCTCGTCTTTTGATCGCTGACCCTTTTCAATAAATAGCTATAATGTGCTGTACAAAATCCCAGTGCTTTTCAGCCCTTGTGGCTCAGGTGACTGCCAGAGAGCGGCAGTCACTTAGGGGTCTCTCTTCCTGGAGAGACCTCCCTCTGACTCTCCAGACCACTGACCAGTCTCTGGATGTTCTGTAATTCGTTCATGGAATCCTTCATGGAGCTCTTCGGGGACAAGGCGCTAGAGTGGGTTCTCTTGTGGACAGGAGTGTCTGGGATGGGGCTGGATTCCCGGCTGCTTCCTGGTTTGGAGCTCTCTGAGCCAGGGTTGAGAGTGGTCAGCAGGTTTGTGCTGGGGGGGATGCCCACTGGCATCTGGTATGGGCTAAAGCGTAGACGAGGGCGTGTACTACTAAGAAAAGGGTTCCTTGGCATGGCGGTGGCAGCAGCGCTGGTGGCTGGCATAGCAGAGGCGGCCGCTGCAGCAGCTGCCATGTAGGTGTATGGGTATGGGAAGAGCCCTCCAAATGTGGGCATTGGGATTCCCTGGAAGAGAAGAAGACAGCATTAAATCTACTGAATATTAGAAACTATACATACATACATGTCCTGTCACGTGTGTGAATAAAACTTCACCTGGAAAGGAGTGCTGCCTTAATTTTTGGATATATATATATTAGTTCCCTTCTATTATACAATAAACCATTCTCCATATTTAAGTGTTTCTAGAATTATGTTAATCTCACCCTCTTTATTATTTAGTATGTTGAAACATAATATGTAAATCTTTATAATCTTTAAAAACCGATTAAGTGAGGGGGGGGGGGGACTCTCTGGTATGGGGCAGCAGATAGATGGGATGATTTACAGTGAAGAGGCCTATGAGCCAGAGCCATAAAGGCCAGCCATAATATCGATCAGAGATCGGGGGTGGGAGATGTGTCTGTCTGGGGTCGGGAGGCCAGCACAATACTTTACTGGGAGGAAAAACGAATCTAACATGAATGGCAGCTCAGCAAGAAAAGGCGAACATCAAAAGGCTCCAGAAACGTTTTATTTATTTTTTGTCGAGGACTGAGACATTTCTAGGGCAACCACCCACAGGTCATACCAGTTATAAAAGAAGGGTTAGCACTAATCTTAGCGATTGAGATTCCCCAGAAAAAAAATAAAAAAACCCCACCAGTAAAAAGAATGGACGCTCACCTGAGAGGCCAGCATGTGCTGAGAGAGGTGGAAAGGGAAGGGTGTAGCGGCTCCTTGTACTGAGGACAGACTTGCATTGTCCAGGCCACTTGCCCCAGTCATAGACGCTAATAAATGTCCCATGCCCATGGCGGAGAAGGCTCCAGGAGCCATAGTAAACTGTCCTGGGTGGATGAACAAGGGTTGTCCGGCGCTCAAGGGGTTAAAGAACTGCTGCCCATGAAGGCCAGAAAGAGCCAGGCTCTGCAGGTGACTAGCGCTGAGTTGTGGAGGGCTGTCAGTCTGTACCATGAGGGGGGAAAAGGTTTCTTTACTCATCCCCCCGCACTCCGTCTCCACAGCCTTGGAGTCCTCTTTTCTCCTGCTCTCCAGTTTGTCCTTCTCCAAACTCCGGACGCTGAAGAGGCTGCTCTCATTATCCTTTCGGCTTTCAGGGGAATCAGTCTTCTTTTCTAGAGTGGGCTTCTCCCTGCCCCTCTCTTCTAATCGGGGGCTGCTGGGAGTAGAGGGGCTTCCCCCAGGGCTGCTGTGACCCCTGGCGATCCGGACTTCTCGCCTCTCCAGCTCCTGATCGCTGTCTGCTCCATACTTCTCATCTATAATGCAAAGGACATATGGCTCAGGACACATCTCTGATAACGGGACAAACCACTCGTTAGAGGATGAGGAATAAACAAGAAGAGAAGCAAATAAACTTCAAAATGTGTCCACAGGAAAGACATTCCAGCAACATAATGTGAAGGAAAACAAGAACAACTTCTGTTACTCTGTTCTTTTTATTTCCAGGCTCAGCTTTTGCTTTTATTAAATTATAGGGTTTTCCAAATAATAATGGGAAATCAAACAGCAGGCGTAGAATGAGAGATTTTATCATAATTATTATTATTATTTTGTCTCTACAATTGCTATGGCATTATGCAAGCTCAGAAGAGAGCAAATCAATTCAAAAAGGGAGGAGGTGCTATAGTCGTATGGAATAATCTATAAAATATTCATTCAAAGTAACCGCTATGATGATATATAATAACCTCATGAAGTACAGTAGGATGTCATAGTACAATACATGACAATACATGCTGCCACCCCACTTGCAGCTGATGTGCTCATATAGACAGGATTATAAACAATTGGGACAGAGGTCATTTCCATTTTTTACTAAGTGTAAACAGTTGTAAAGACTGTCAAAATGATGAAATCATCAAAAAGAGATTTACCCATTTTTATTCTAGTCATTTAATGTTATATTTATACAGTTTTTTTATACACTTGCGGAAAGCTGATGATCAAAACTCCACTGAGGGGTAAAAAAAAATATTTCTGGTACCCTCAATTTCCTCTTCTTCCATAACCTGCTATTCTTTTCCTTTTAGTGGTATTTAAGTCAATGTTATATCCTTGCATCAATATTAATTATACAGACCTCCTGTACCAGTATGGGAAAGCAAGGAGGTGGCCACATATGGATAGTCACTGGTGAAAGTGGGTGGGTGGCAGAGAGGCAATGGGCTGGTGGGCATCAGGTACTGCTGGTGTGTGGGTGTAAATATATGTGAAGAGCAGGGCGGCAGTATACCCCACTGCAGCATATACAGAGCAGGTACAGGAAGGTAGTCATCCCCATATGATAATTACCTCTATTAGTGCGGCTGAGTCTCAGGGGACTGGGCTCTGTACCCAGAGGGGAGTGCATGCTATCCCTGCCCGGGGCAGGATCACACGAGGAGGCGTCAGATTCGGCCCCATCCCTGTCTGCCTTGCACTGCTCCTCATACATCCGCAGGGAGGGCAGCGTTAGCTGTTTTCTTATTGGAAAAACCAAACATGGGAGAGAAAAAAAGACAAAGAAATAACAATTAGCCCCTCCATGTACTGATGAGCATAATTACTTCTTGCCGGTAGCAGAAAGTGACTGTCGCTATAATTGTATTATATTTTATATGAAGTTAGTGACAACACAATACACAGCATAGTTACCTCTTTTCTCGTCTTCCATTACCCGTATCTCGAAATCCTTTAGCAAAGGGATTGTTGTCGATTTTAAGTTGTGTAATCTGTGGAGTGAAAGAAAAGCTCATAAACTATATATATTTATACGTTTATATATTTATATAATTATGTGTTTTATATTTTCTAATATATAATATTTATTAATATCTACTATATTGCAAACTTGTATATAACAATAATGATTTCTTAATGCTCACTATACAGGCAACACACATAATATATATTAAATATATTAGAGGTAGATAGATATTAAATAGGAAGAGAGAGAGAGAGAGAGAGAGAGAAATATGTATAGAAATTTATAGATAGATATTACATAGGTAGATAGATAGATAATTACATAGGTAGATAGATAGATATGAGATAAAAAAAAATGATAGATAGATAATTACATAGATAGATAGATATTACATAGGTAGATAGATAGATATTACAAAGGTAGATAGATAAATATTACATAGGTAGATAGATAGATATTACAAAGGTAGATAGATAGATAGATAGATAGATAGATAGATAGATATGAGATAAAAAATTATAGCTAGATAGATATTACATAGGTAGATAGATAGATATTACAAAGGTAGGTAGGTAGATAGATAGATAGATAGATAGATATGTCATAGGGAGATAGATAGATAGTTAGTTAGATAGATAGATAGATAGATAGATAGATGTTAGATATTACATAGGTAGATGGATAGATATTAAAAAGGAGATAGATAGATAGATAGATAGATAGATAGATAGATAGATAGATAGATATTACATAGGTAGATAGAAAAATAGATATTAGATAGATAGATAATAGATAGACAGATAGATAGATAGGTGATAGATATTACATAGGTAGATGGATAGATATTAAAAAGGAGATCGATAGATAGATAGATAGATAGATAGATAGATAGATATTACATAGGTAGATAGAAAAATAGATATGAGATAGATAGATAGATTTTACATAGGTAGATAGAAAGATAGATATGAGATGATAGATAGATAGATAGATATTACATAGGTAGATAGAAAGACAGATATGAGATGATAGATAGATAATTACATAGGTATATAGATAGATATTACATGAGTAGATAGAAAGATACATGAGATGATAGATAGATAGATAGATAGATAGATAGATATGAGATGATAGATAGATAGATAATTACATAGGCATATAGATAGATATTACATGAGTAGATGGAAAGATAGATATGAGATGATAGATGGATAGATAGATAGATAATAGATATACATCCCTGGAGCACTATAAGCTCCAGCATGGTTGCATTAATGAAATCAGTCACAGCCCCAGTACTGTGTGGTTTAGCATAGGTGTAGCGCTGAGAGGGTTAATCTGGAAGTTAAATTCCTAAAATGTGAGGGTAAAGTGAAGTTTGTGTGGCGGCTCCCCTCAGTGCCCTACCTCCTCTGCAGCAGGTTCCTTTACACACAGCCTCCCTGGTTTAACACACCGCAGGCTTTATTAAAAATGATGCTGAGGTTTGCTTTGAATTATTAATAGAGTTTTAATGATAGCAAGTTATTTTTCAGAGCCCCCTGGAGGGAAGATGGCGACTAAACATTGCAGCGCTGGTTAAAAGCTATTCTTATCTCCCTCATAAGTCTGACTTATGGCGCAGGCGACATTAGGGCGATAAATTATTCAGGCTTTTGAAATATGTCCCCCTCAGATGCCATCTTTAAAAATGCATGGCCGATCCTCTTTATGGTAGATTTGCGCCAACAAATTGATTTTCCTTCTTGTTGTTTCTCAGGCAGTTCTACCAACATTATGTAGGCCTTGTGGAAGCAAAATAATCCAGATTACATCGATTTAAGAGAGGTTACTTCCACCTGCATGGAAAGCATGTGCTGAATAATAACTACACATTCCTGTCAGAAATGGCGCCCAGTTGTAGGTATTAATATAGCATTTAATATAGGAGTGGGAGAGCCCTGGCATCACAGGGGTTAAAGGGTCCGAGTCAGCATGAGCTTTTTAATAAGAAGCCCAGTCTGCACAGGGCCTATCAGCCTTGGCCAGCTTGTGGCTGGGCTGCAGCCTAAGTGTTCTTTAATCGATCGTGACTCTGTGCCATAAAGTTTACGATTGGAACAAGCCCACCAGGACCCTCTAACAGATCTGTCAATTAAGATCAGCAGCAAGGGGCTTAGCTGTGTCGTGGACTGTGGACATGGCCTGTGTATCCCTATGCACTGATCACATATTAGCCATAGGAACATAAGCTAGAGCCAAACTAAACAAGTAAAGCTAATTACACAAACACTTGCTGCAACTAAAAAGAGGACAAGGATTATGAGGCCTGAAATTACAGCAAAGCAACACACAAAGCTTGAAAGCCACATAAAACACGACCACAACCTATTCATTAGGCCCATAATCCTCTTCCAACATACTATAAAATAATATGAAATGGATGAATTCACCATTCATAAAATCATGCGAGCCAAATACCACCCAGTCCAAAATTAAGTACATTATATTATTCCATATAAAAAAATAATAATAAAAAAATACACATATATAATCAGCTTCAATTAGTTACATACATTCTGGTACACCTCAAAGGTGTAATAATAATACTAACAGTAATAAAATATCCTCCTAGCTCTTACCTTATCATTCTGATAAGCGGTTACTGCTATGAAGTCAGTCTCTGGGAACACATAAGTCCTGAAAGTGCTATAGGGGAGCTTCAAAATATCATTGGCTCTCACGATATGAAACCTGGGCTGGTATTTATGCATGGAGTTTAGGATGGTCTGAAGAGGAAAAAGGTATAGAAATAATATATGAGTACATTGGTCACAAAAATAAACCCAAAATATGATGTGATAATACAACATTTTCTACAACTAGTATCATGTAAAAATGTAAAATAAATAATATTCCTGATCCTGAACACAAATGCTTTACGTGCATAATGAAAAACTATGTAGGAGCTATAGTATATGACATATTTCATAAAGAGGACTAATAAAGGCTCCTGTTCTGGTGAAGATTAAAAGGACTGGGTGGATAAATATGCTCAAAGTGTCATAAAACGAATCGATCTGATTAATATTCTATCCACTGTAATATAGAGGAAAAAACGTATTTCCTATCCAGGCGCTGAAATCTCCAGAGCAGAAATCCAGGCTGCTGGCTGGCACACTCAGGGCACAGATGGGCATTTATTGGTAAGCCTCCAGTTTAATGCACTGCAATTGGAAGACCCATATAAAGAAATATTAATCTTAGCATGGAGGGAGTATTGGCTTGGCTAACAGAGGGTTAAGCCTTGTGTGCTTGTACACAGGGTATGCCGGGGCTTCCATTAGAACATGTAGCAGCAGCAGTTATGACATGTCTGGAATTAGGCTGTATTCACCTTGAAGCACGACCAGTTTGGTAAGGGTTTAAAGTTTACTAATCCACACTGATGCCATTCACTGATGCTTGGATTTCAGGCAAAATCTAGTAACAGTGTCATTAAGGAAATGTATACAGGACTTTACAAGTGATGGATGTGGCTGAAACTGATAGCCTGCAAATGTTTAAAAGGGATCGGCTCAGAGCAAGATAATATATTTGGGTTTAGGTTGGAAAAATATTAGTAAGGGGGTTGGTATTTTTTTTTTTACATTTAATGCTGCCACTAGACAAGGAATACAGGGTAGTCAGGACGCAGGAAGCAATGGGTTCACTTTCACAATACATAGGACTGGGGGGCTTCTCACAATAAGGAGATAACCGAGGACAGGTAAAACTGAGCTGGGGCACAAAGAGAAGGTGGCACCTGAAGACACAGCAGGAATGCAACATACTTTGGTGTGGCTGCATAGTAATATGTGACTTCCACAAGAAAGCTACACATGTGGTGTGTGTTGTGATGCTATGTGCTTGTCCAATTGTCTGTCTCTTAAAATCAGGGTATATTTATTAATTATCAGAGAAAAACAAGTCACTGGCGCACAGGTACTCTCCTATAGGCGCACAGGTACTCCCCTGTAGGCGCACAGGTACTCTCCTGTAGGCGCACAGGTACTCCCCTGTAGGCGCACAGGTACTCTCCTATAGGCGCAAAGGGACTCTCCCTCCACTGACATGCAAGAAATGTCTAGGAATAGGCACATGGTACATGGCACTTCCATGGTCAGTGGAAGAAGCTTTGGTGTTTCTACCAGTTGGTAGAAAGTAAGGTTAGTTCATACCATGTGGTATATTTTATATTCCAAGCACAGGACTTGCTGGTGGAGGGTCTATGTACTTGCTATAGTTGCACCTGTAGCAGTGCTGCTTCCTAAACTACTGTGACTCGGGTACATGGGGCCTGCCACCCTGGTGTATCTGCCCCTGCCACCCAGTACTGTACAGTCTTCACCCATTGTGCTGCACCCCATTCACAGATCCATGTCTCTGACCTCATTTCTGCAGCTTTGTCTAATCCTACACATTTTACAGATTTAAATGCAATCTATCTCCATAGAAAAATGACCTGGGAGGCTTTTATTACATCACATGTATAAATTGGTAGTTAATTATAATAGCCACAATTACAAAATACTACTAATACTAATAATAACTATATATATATATATATATATATATATATATATACAGAGAGATCCTCCAGAAACAAAACTGCATTATAATTTATGGAAATCATTTATATTCCCCCTGACATTAATAAATATCCATTTCCATAAATAGCCATTTCAAATAATTAGGAATTTTTTAAAAAAATGCGAATTGAGAAGAAGTGGAGCAGACAACACTGACTCTATTCATTGTAATCTCATGTAAACTCATTTCTTCTATTGTAACATTGTTATGGTCCATATTCTCCAGAATACAGATACCTAACATTGTGACCAATGTGACACTCAAGATCCCGCAGTATCTAATCTATTTATCTATGTATCTATTAATCATCTTTCTAGCCATCTGAGAAAAATAGATGTCAACTTCTACATGTATGAAAAACAATAGTTCCATGGATTGTTGTTTCTATATTATAAAAAAAAGAATGTCTCTATTACCCTAATGACGCAATATTTAATCTAGAAGCTAAAGAAAAGATGAAGATGCAGTTGTACTAATAGATATAGGAATCACCCTCAGTATATAGTATATTTGGGTGTTTCAGTCTATATGACACCCACTGCTCAGCTCTACTGTATGTTTACTGGAAGACTACAACCTGTTTGGCAGAATTGACCCTTTAATGATACAATAAATCCGCTGTAGCATTTCTATAAAATAGACAGACATAGACAGATAGCTGTACTCACAAAGCCATGCTTGTCAGATATATTGTTGGTGAGCTTGAGCTTGTGAAAGGCAACAGGTTTGGCCATCCATTGCTCCCCGGTGGCTGGGCTGTCGGGGTGGATGTACATGCGCTTGGGCATCTCAGGGTCAGCCTTTCCAGCCACCATCCAACGAGAGTTATGGAACTTATAGCGACAGTCATCCGCCGCCACTATATCCATTAGCAGAATGTACTTGGCCTTCTTGTCCAGACCACTGACCCGCACTTTAAATGGGGGGAACATCCTCCTGAAACAGGCAACAAGAGCTTTCAGATTTAGAAGTAGTCCCATCGAGTATATATATATATATATATATATATATATATAAAATCTCAAGTGTTTATTTACAGCCATATCATCCTCCTTCTTGTACTCACATTTTAGGCCTGAAACCTCAAACACAGCACAGCCAGGAGATACAATCACACTTTCAGCTATTATTATATACAGTTTCAGCCATAATATATTTCTGTCAAATATATATATATATATATATATATATATATATATATATATATATATAAACTCTGAACCACTAAATAGTAAAAGTTTTTGGCATACTTAATATACAGCATAAAATCAATGCCAAGCAGATGGACGGACTGTGTGTCCCTTTCTGTAATAGTACAGAATACTTGGATAATAATCTTTGGTTGAGGCATTTCATACCATGCATTCTGCAAACCTCACTTGCATTTCTCCCCCCAAAAAACAGTGATGCAAACATGGGGCTCGTATACAACAGATTATCAGATATCTAATAAACTGCGAGGAAGAGAATTCTCCCTCTGATGCCATGGACATCAGCAGTATAGCAGACACATTGGTTATGATGATCTGACCTTCCAGACTTGGTGATGACCATTTCAGTACCCAGTTTATGGAACTGGTCCCACAGCTCCTTGGCTTCCAGGTTGACTTTGGGGTCGTCCTCCACCTCTTCCTCTGGCTCCAGGCTCTTAAGTGAGCGCAGATGAGCGGCTTGGTGGTGGTGTCCCAGGGCCGAGACGTGCAGCCCAGCTTCAGCGGGGTCAGTGAGGGGCTTACCCAGGGTGGCCGGGGGCAGAGCCAGAGCCGGGAAGAAGGAAGGCTGTGTGGCCGCAAGGAAAGCTGACATGGGGAAATCGGCTGGTCTAGGAGCGTGGAAAGGGTGGTAAGCCATGGCAGTCCCCGGGAAGGCTGGATCTCTCATCGGTGCATTCAAGTATCCAGGAGAGAACAATAAGCTTCAGTCTAGGAGGCTTCCAGCAGCCGGCTCTCAGTACAGGGAAATAGTCCTGGTCACTCCCAGTACTGATGATCACTAGTGGTGGAACCCGAAGCCCTCGTCCCCAGGAGCAGCGCTGTAGAACTAGTGATGTCCTCTCCTTCTGGTGTCTGTCTTAGTGGGACGTGTAGGAAAGTTGTGGGGCAGAAGTGTGACGAGGGCCAGTCATAGTGCAGCACGATCCTGTGAGATCTTGTCGTGATCTGGGGAAAACTGTGACTATCTCACATGTCCTTCCTGCTCTGATCCCCTCACTAATGAGCCAAGCCCCCTTGATTGCTGATTTTACGCTTTCTCCACCAATTGTGGATCTCCATAGGCGGGGTTTTCACAGCTCAGGCCAAAATCTGGAGGAGAGGAGGGGGGGAGACACTGAAGAGGAAGGTGTCGGAAGCATCAGCAGTAAGAAAACATGTCAACAGGATAAAATATTAACCAATGACAGCAGGAAAAGAACTGTGGCTGCCCACCCCCTGCCTGCAGGAGCCCGGCAGCCCTCACAACCGGGCTCAGACATGGTGCCGGCCGGTAGGGTCAGCTCCTGGGAAGGGGATGGCTGCAAAGTGCCCCAAGTGGGACCCAGACCACAGAAGTCACTGTGTTTAAAGCATTCACACTCGGAGCTTTGTATGTGTGTGTTCACACACACATGTACAGTTATGCAGATAGTCAGAAGTTTACTTAAAACAATGTGTAGATAGATAGCTAGATGATAGATAGATAGATAGATAGATAGATAGATAGATAAATATGAGATAGATAGACTGATATAAGCTGAGGGCAGCAGCAGTAGAGCAGGACAGTAGTCTCTCCCCGTCCATGCAGCAGAGCAGAGGACTATACTGTAGCAGCAGGATGCATGGAGACTGGCTAGAGGTGGGGCCCACCGATCACTAAACTACAAGGCTTGCTGTAGGAGAAGTCCGCTGACTGGCACACAGTGGAGGGACTGGCTGGCACTAGGATTCTTCCAGCTTGTGTGTGGGTGCAGCACTCCTGCTGTGTATAAGGGGGAGCAGACTACAAGAGGACTGTGTGTGCGCTCTAGGGCATCGCCGCTTTAAATGCAAGCCCCGAGGTCAGCTACACAGTTCAAAAAGGAAAGAAGCTTTCTTCACATGGGAAGCAGCCTCTAGTAGATGGATTTCAAGAATAATAACACGAAATTTGGGTGAGTGACAAGACATCTCCGATAGGTGTATATATATATATATATATATATATATATATAAAATTATTATTATTACACATACATGTAGACATGTAGTATTGCAAGGAGTGAGTGACCGGGCCAGTCAGGGCATACACTTCTGGATAGTGTCTCTGTTCCAGATGAGGGTGAAAAGGACACAGCATACAGCGAGCCTGTGTGATCTGGTCCTTCCCTGAATCCTGGAAGAGTTGGTACAAGTTCACAGCACAGAGCTGTTGTCTAGAAGAAGCAGTGACACACTTGTGAGGAAATCATTACAATGGAGGCATTGTGTACGACGCAGCTATCTGTCCACCACTATATGGAACATATATATATATATATATATATATATATATTCAAAGCAACATGTCATTTTCATAGTTTTATTTTGTTCTTGCCACCAGACGTCTTTTTGCACTTTCTTAAAGTCATCAGGTCTAATAGGCAATGGGGATGTGTCTCTTTAAGATGTCCATTTCTAGATCTGTTCTGATTAACTGGGGCTCAGTTTGTTAAAGAGCCGCTTGGCGCCAGTCTGCTGACGTCTTACAATGAGAACCGTCTCTTGTCACTTCATATTTACCCAAAAAATCTTCAAACAGCGCCCTCCAAACGCTGCACTCTCTGCCAGATCAGAGGGGGAAGCCTGCTTCTCTGCCTGTCCTGTGTGATGTGCTCCTGACCAGAGCATCCAGGGCATCCATTCGAAGCAATGCAATATTGATCCTGATTGTGATCTTGTGGACAGAAGTACATAGGGGAGGCACTGTGACATCTCAGGGGGCACTGCACATCTTGTGGTGGGGAACATGTGATAATAGATACATGGTCACTATGCACAGTCTGGGTGATAGCGCCCATCTGTCTGGTCTGCGCGCAGGGATGGGTTAATCTAGTTACATGACAACACAGGATTGTCCTGATTGAGCACTACTTAATATGTTGTCATCTTCTCCTGTAAATGAATGATTTCATCATGTAAATGTGTTCCTGCTGTCACGTATACTAGAGATAAGGGAGCATATGGGGAGAGTGTCACTGGAGAGATAGGCATCAGCTCTGATAGACAAGGTGTCATCCCAAGTCTCTCCCTGGGCTCGGCCCTGCTCCTCTCTACTGCTTAGGGACTGTGGCGCCACCACCAAACCTATACAAGTGTCATCAGGGCCCTTTACAACATGGCAGTGGCTGTCTGATGCTGGTCTTATCAACAGTCTGGAAAACAACCTCCTACAGGGGTCACCACCACCAGCCTCCTGGAGCTCACAGACACACACCATTATTATATGTAGTATATGCTGTAGAGTCAGGAGATTTACATACAGTAGAAAATACCTTATAATCTGCCATCATTAAAAAAATGCTATAGTCCTGGGCAGTGGATCCCCCAGAATACATTATATAAATATATATATAACCCTATAGCAAGTTATCTTCAGTAAGGGAACCAATATTGTAATTAGTATTGAAACAAAGCTATCCTAACGCAGTACCTGGGAACCAAGACCATTACATTAATATAAAGTGTGTGTGTGTGTGTGTATATATATATATATATATATATATATATATATAAATATATATATATTAGTTCACGTTGTAATACAATACACATAATGTAAATTTATCTAAATGCAAAAAATTGTTCATTTAAGCCTTAAAATATGCTATTGATTAATGATAATAATAATAATTATTATTATATTACTAATACACAGATCATTTTCTTTTTGGGTGGGTATAGGGAGACTGATTTTGTTTTACATGTGTCCCTAGTTCCCCATAATATAAGTGTTGGACTGCTGCGCTTTCTACTGTTTAATCGCTCCACTTTTAGCCATGATGGCATAGCAGTTTGTGATTGTGTAAAGTACAGTTCAGACCATAAGACACACTCACAGGCAGGATAAAAAAAAATTGAAATGTTTGTTTATTTAAAAAATATATATAATCAAGAAACTATCTATCTATCTAGAAAATATCTCAAGATTCAGAGTTGTCCAGTGTATATGCACATGCCGTACATCTTAACTATATCCTGACTGCACTGGTGTTGGTGGGCTTTATCCAACCAATATAAATAACATTAGGAGCACAATTTAAAGGAATTGTCCATCCGATGTTCCTTTCCCCCCCACTTGGCTTTCATCTTGGCCCATCTCCCCTCATCCTCGGTGCACTATTTTTAGCCTGTAGACTTAGACCTTGGCGCCAGGCCGTTTAAGAGCTGTCAGAGTCCCTCATATCCCCCCATGTCACATGGAGCCTTGCCTGTACAGCCAGTCATTTGGATCTGTGAGTTTGTGAGCAAACGCAATTTGCTCTTCTCCATTGCTGTGTTGTCACCGTGACCTCAGTCAGCAGGGCTGCTGGTGTCCTGTCCTGTCCACTTAGACAAATTGCAAGTGATTGATGAAAAATAACAATTCTCACAAGGAGCCAAGCAAACCTCCCTTGCACTCTCCTCCCTCTTTCCAAGCTTGAGACCTAGCTCCCTAAACCATATAGGAAATGAATGGAAAGCTCACTGGCACAACCACTAACTGTATTTACATAATCCCCTTGTATCAAACTTCCCAATAAAGCCCCCATTAGCAAGCATAAACATTTAAAGGAAGATAAACAGGTTAGGAGAAATGAGGGTTCCCACTCTGGAAAGGGAGTCCTGCTGCTGCTGAGGATCATGTTGCTATTCCCATGTCTTGGTTTGGGCATGTAATTCGGGATTTTCGATGACTCAATCCTTATTGGCGTCTTAATAATGTAAGATCTGGGTGAATTAAGTAAAGACTGCAGGACCAAGCTGGATTTCATCAGATTGCATCCATGTTTGTAAAATCAAAACATATGAGCTGCTTGTGTTCACACTGAGTTACCAGCTTAGCGGGGGTAAGCCTGTGTGTCCTAATTTATCTTGTGAGATATTATTCATCTTCATGACAAATACAGTCACTAAATATTAAGATATCGATACTACGACTATTATCTGGTGTACACTTCACAGTGCCCCCAATTCTTAACCTCTGTCTGCATGCCCACCCTCCCCTTCAAGGGTTAACACAATCTGCTGCTTCCAGTTATCAGGCCTTATCGGTGCTGGTGTTGTATGTAGATAGAGCATCTAGCAGATGATAACAGGTAGCAGCAGACTACAGGCTTTATCTTCCCAGACTCAGACAGGCTTTCTCTCCTTCTCCCCGTGGAGCCTGGAGGACTAGAGAGCAGTAGAACACTTATGGCTACAGCTACCTTGCCTCAGGGCGGCTACATGGTAGCAACAGGTGGAAGTCAATGGGCCTATCTACTTTGTCTTACCTATAGAGCTTTTATTGTTGCTGCTGATTGGTATAGGAACACAAGCCCTTTGTGCTCTGGCCTTACATAGATGGGGCAACAGGTGTCATCCTTTGTGACCCATGCCTTACCTAAATCCAACATACCCTGCACATTTCATCTTTCCGTAGACACAACGCCATACTTTCTAATTCTTACTTTGCCTTGTTGACAATAGATAGATAGAAAGATAGATAGATAGATATGAGAGAGATAGATAGATAGATAAATATATGGACATGAGATAGATAGATAGATAGATAGATATGAGATAGATATGAGATAGATAGATATGAGATAGATAGATAGATAGATAGATAGATAGATAGATAGATAGATAGATAGATAGATATGAGATATATATATATATAGACATGAGATCGATGATAAATAGATAGATAGATAGATAGATAGATAGATAGATAGATAGATAGATAGCCATGAGATATAAATGAGATAGATAGATTTAGAATGCACACATAATTTATAAATAGAACCTTTTTTAACAATGTTCAGTAGTAGCTCCAATAGTCCTAGTGGGGAGAAAAGGCATGGGTATAGTAGTTTATCTCATCATGTGATAGTTTTGTAAAACTGAGGTTCATTCAAACCGTATAGATAAAAAGCCATGACTACAACATTTTACTCCAACCTTTTCAGGTTGATTTAGAAGGTAATACCATAAGGCGACGATATTAGGACAAAAAAGAGGGTGTCTAAATATGATTCTACAAATTATATAAATCTATGGGGGACAAATGATAGTGCTTCCCCCATATTCTCACATTACATCGTAGGATTCATGATACTCATTTCTTTGTTGCTTTATTATTTTTAAAAAAAGATTATCACAGTGTATTTAATGTTATCTTAATTGTATTATTAATATTATTATAAATATTATTATTATTATCTCTGCAGTATCCAGTGCACTGCTTTACCATATTCTATTTCATGTTGGGAGGTGATGCACTGGGATATTACTATTTGCGATTTGCTTAAATCTGCGGTGTTACCCAGGAAGATTCTGATGAAATCTCATGAACAGCAGACACATTAGAAGAGACAATGTTCAGTTTGTGACAATCCAGTCAGAGGGGGGCGCTGGCAGGCGAAAATACAACAGGCATCTGTTTAGTAGCCATCTCTTCTGGTCAGCACGGACCTTCTCATTCACAAATAATAGGAAACATAGCAGTAGAGGCCATAGATAGATCTAGATAGACTGAGACCTGAAGATTGACAGATAGATAGATAATAGATATATGATAGATAGAGATAGATATATTGATTGATTATAGATGTACTAATTATTGTTCCTGTACAATCAGTCCAATGTTCTTCCTCTGTACACATTTACTAGTAGACCTTCTCTGCTCTATAGAACATACACAGGGAAACAAAGACACACAAAGTTCATTCAAAGTTTCAATACATAAATAGATTTTCCAAAGTACTTCAATGATGAGTATGTATAAATACAAAACTATACTGAGGGCATATGAGTGAGTGAGGTAGAGGATAGATAGATAGATAGATAGATAGATAGATAGATAGATAGATAGATAGATAGATAGATAATAGATCGATTGATAGTAGATGATAGCTAGATATTAGATAGATAGATAGATAGATAGATAGATAGATAGATAACATATGATATAAAGATATATATTAGATAGATAGATAGATAGATAGATAGATAGATAGATAGATAGATAGATATTACATAGATAGATAGATAGATAGATAGATAGATAGATAGATAACATATGAGATAGAGATATATATTAGATAGATAGATAGATAGATAATATATGAGATAGATATATTATAGATAAATATATTAATTATTGTTCCTGTACAATCAGTCCAATGTTCTTCCTCTGTACACATTTACCAGTAGACCTTCTCTCCTCTACAAAACATACACAGGGACACAAAGACACACAAAGTTTATTCAAAGTTTCAATAGTATACATAAATAGATTTTCCAAAGTACTTCAATGATGATAAAAAGCGTGTGATTTATATTATAGCATGTATAAATACAAAATTATACTTAGGGCATACGGGTGAGTGAGGTAGAGGAGATAGATAGATAGATAGATAGATAGATAGATAGATAGACACAGAATCCCTAGAGCACTAGAAGTCCCAGCATGCTCGCACTAGTTATCTATAGAGAATTGTCACAGCTTTCTGTGCGGTTTACCTGAGGTGTTTGCCTTGGCTGCAGGGCTGAGAGGGTTAATCTAAAAATGGCAGTACTAAATAGAATGTATAGAAGAAATCGCCAGTCTAGCGCATTTGCACATGCAGCTGATAAGGGGATGTATTGCCATTTGAAATCAATGAGGAGAACTAGCAGTTGTATATGCCCCGTAATGACAGGATATTGGCAGGTCATCAGACAAGGGGCAGCTCCGTCTTCCAGGAAACAATGGGCGCCCATCAATAAACAAGTGCCTTATCTCCAGTGGCGTCACCGCAGCTACAGATGGGACAGAGATAGGCGCCCGCCCGGGTACCAGCTTGTTCATCTGGTTCCACCGGAAAACTAAAATCCCCATGAAGCTAATGTGGCCGACCAAGGGTTAATATGTGGCATGGATGAGAAGGGGGTCTCACTGGTGATACTGGAGGATGAGCGCTGTGTGCAGATGGAGGAGCCTGTAGTGCCCTCCTGCTTTCTGGCAGCCAGCAGTATAGACTGAAATGGTTCTTTTCCACACTCCCTGAGTACACATGACCTCCACTCTTTCCCAACTCTCCCTTCTCTGCTTTGATCACTGAGCTCTGACCATGTTCTCAACAGTCCAGCAGGTTGATTGATTTTCAATTACAAAGTCTTCACTGAGTTGGGACTAAATTAACCCCTTGTCTGTGCCTTTAGCTATGTGTGCTGATAGAGTCGTCTCCCCCGGGCACAACTCCTGCCATCCCGATCAGCTTATTTATTACCATCTCTAATAACTCATAGGGGAGCAGCAAAGGTCTACATTCTTATCCACCCCACACTGTGCTCTCCAATTTGGAAAAGGGCCTTGTAGCTTCACTGCACCAGGGGTAGAACACGAAGTTGACCAACTGTTTTCCTGCACAAATCATAGTTTCTATCCCATGGTTACAGTTGTGCACAAAAGGCCTGCAACAATGTTACATGTTTGACACCAGCAGTTGTTTTTTTATGCATCAAAGAGACTAATATCGAAATCCTAAGAATAAAAAAGCAATAACAATAATTAATATAATATATAATAATTATTATAATTATTATTAGTAATAGTAGTTTAGAAACTAAATGGTTAAAAAGTTCAGATGTCTGCAATAATTGGCATTGCAGGGTGTTGCATTAGAAACGTCCCTTTACATAGGAATAGAATATCAATCAGTACATCATGATGATGATAATAGTAATAATAATACTAATAATAATAATAAGTAGCCACCTTGAAATATTCTGCGTTTCAGGAGTATTTGCATTAAAACTATTGCACCATGTATGTTCCTTGAAATTATTTTTCCCATTTTCCTTAGGGTGCAGCCAAACCTTCAGGTTTCCTGATGCGGTTTTGGAAGACAAAACCAGGAGTGAATTAAAAAAAAAAAAAAAAAAAACAGAAAAAGTCCTATCTGTCCCTTATCCTTTCTTTCTGAGCCACTCCTGATTTTGGCTTCCCGTGTGCCCATGCCATTATCATTGATGAATTCATCTGCACCCGTACCCCTTGCAGGAGCTTTGACCACCGCACTGCTGTTTCCCATGTGCTGCCGGCTGCCAGTGTGTGAGTTGTGTATTTTCTAACAGTCCATGGATCTGTGTGGGAGAACACTATTTATTAGGGCCACACACAAACACACAGACACATGGACTAGCCGAGCTGAGCTGGTGGAGGGTTGTTGGACTTGTATTTACAATCCTGTGGGAGATTCTAAGTGCATTAAATCAAGCTCTGTATTTACGGCATCTCCAGCCTTTACATAAAAGGGATTAAGCAAAGCTAATATTTAATTAGAAAAAAATAAAATAAGGTTGTCACTGTCTCTTAGCGGGGATTAGAGTGTGGATAGAGAGCCAGTCCTGTTAAGTCTTGCAGATGGAGCACTGAGGTCAGGTGTAACTATCACTACTGTTTGTATAAGGTGGTGAGGATGGGTGCTAGGGCGCCTGAGGATCACACTGTACAAACACCGGGATTTCTAGCTATCTACCTGTACATGATGAGAAATCTCTGCCACCATTGTGGGATAAGCGACCAGCTCAGAGCACAGTGCAGTCAGTTACCCCCGCCCTGAGGGCATCAGTTACCCGCAGCTGAATCCAGCTACTTCCAGTCAGGTCCTCAGTGGGGACCAGAGGTGCAAGGACTTCTAATAGCAATCACCGACTTTCTTTCTAATCAGGAGAGCATCGTGCTGATGAATTTAACCCTTTGTCTCCTAGCCGCCCGGAAGGCCCAGCAGATGAAAGCAGTTCCAGATGGGGAGACTGCCAATCTGATTTAGCTAGAAAAAACAATTAGGTAAAACAGATACAGGTGGAAGGTTCCCCAAGAGGTCACCCCCAAGTTTATTTTAAATCACTTTCCATTTCCTTCCTTTTGTATAAAAAAAACTCCAAATTCCAAGCAATATGTAGCATTCCTGAGAGGTGGTACTACAACGCCCAGAAGACTTAGCTATGAGGAGTTCATGCGGACAGACTGCTGCCAAATAGATAGACAAGAGTTAGGGTCATTTCTCATTGAAACTGTGAATCAATATAGGAAATGAAATATTTTTTAAATACACTTCCCCTAGGTGCCTGAAAAGGACATGTTGTAGCCCAGCTATTCCAGCTAGGAGATGTCCCTCCATCCTGTAATATACAGCACCGAGCTGGGCACAATGGGCGCAGTATTGGGCATGTCTTCCTGATAAGATCAGAGGTGAGAGTCCTCAATTGTGTCTCCTCATCAGGCATTTCCTTCCTGATATCACTAGGGAGATAGCAGAAGACCGGGGCAGAATGACCTACAATTTCCCACAGAAGTCCATAGCCCCTGGCCAGTGAGTCTGCTTCCTGCAGCTGCGGGACAGGTGCACAGGACACACCCGGGCTTCTATTAGCCAGATCCGGGCCAGTGGGCTCCGAGCGGTAATGACAGGGAGCAGCTGGCTGTCAGTGCCTTACCAAAGCTGTACCTTATTATTCCTACTAGCAGCGGCGCCTGCCCCACACTCAAAGTGTCTGCTTCAGTGAGGAGCAAAACTTGTTTTCTTGTAAAATAATGGCACAATAGGAAACGAGTTTAGTATCTATCTAGTATCAGGACTGAATCCATATACTGCCCAGGATACAGTCCAGGTTCTATTATGTGCACATTGTAAGGCAATAGGTCCAGGGGAACATGCGGGTGACATATAGAAATCATCCCCTGGACACTGTGAAGGGGCTGTTCCACTAAATTACTACAGATGTACATACAAATATATCAGGCGGAGGCTGAGGTGCCCGGGAGAGGGTCCCACAAGTACTAGCCCTTCATATAAATGGGCGACATCTGTAAATGGCATTCATCAAATGACAGTCATCTATCTGTCCGTCTATTATCTATCTATCTATCTATCTATCTATCTATACCTATCTATCTATCTATCTATCTATCTATCTATCTATCTATCTATAATATATCTGTCTTTCTATCTATATCATATATATCTATCTATAATATATCTGTCTTTCTATCTATATAATATCAATCTATCTATCTATCTATCTATCTATCTATCTATCTATCTATCTATCTATCATATCTATAATCTGTCTTTCTATCTCTATCTATCTACCTATCTCATATCTATCTATTTATTATCTATCTCCTATCTATCTCTATATTTATCTCATATCTATCTATCTATCTATCTATTTATCTATCTATCTCATATCTATCTATCTATCTATCTATCTATCTATCTATCTATAATATATCTGTCTTTCCATCTATATCATATCTATCTATCTATCATATCATATCTATAATCTGTCTTTCTATCTCTATCTATCTATCTATCTCATATCTATCTATTTATTATCTATCTCCTATCTATCTCTATATTTATCTCATATCTATCTATCTATCTATCTATCTATCTATCTCATATCTATCTATTTATTATCTATCTCCTATCTATCTCTATATTTATCTCCTATCTATCTATCTATCTATCTATCTATCTATCTATCCCATATCTATCTATCTATCTATCTATCTATCCCATATCTATCTATCTATCTATCTATCTATCTATCTATCTATGTATCATCTTTCTCTCTATAATCTATCTGTCTTTCTAGCTATATCTATCTATCTATCTATCTATCTATCTATCTATCTATCTATCTATATCATATCTATCTATCTATCTATCTATCTATCTTTCTACATCGTTCTGTATAGATTTTATAATAACCCATTGATTAACTGAGGATTAGATAAGTAAACATGTAATTTTAAATCGCAGTAGTAAATGACTGGGCATAGACTGAGAGAATATACATAGCATGCACCTAGATTCCGCTGTTGATTATCTTTCTTTTTGTACATATGTGATACAATTAGACGTGGTCGGTTATGAGGTTTCTTTCCGTTAGTACATCGCTCCTTCACAACCTGTATTTATTCCATTACTCACTTACGCCAGCCTTCTCCGCTTCCAGTTCTCGCTGCTCTGCCTGGGGTGTCAGCGCGCATGCGCAGCCACTCACCTATCAGCCGCTGACTCCTGACTCTGGCGTCCAATCTATGAGGTTACCTTTGTTGTGTTGACATTGTGGGCGGGGCTTCCGGTGGTGTGTCTGTCAGGGTCACTGTCCTGCATCATACTCAGATCCGTCAGGACCCACTTTCCAGAAACCAGGGGTCCTACTACAGCTTCCCATGTGCTATGTCACTTACAGCCTGCATGGTGACTACATGTCCTTCCTGACCGCGCAGAGAACAGGCACTACATCAGATTTTGAGGCAGTGCAGGTTTCTCAGCAGACACTGATGCTACCCCCTCCTGCTTTATCTGTAGAGGAAGCTCATGTCTCATTCTCTAGACACTGTCTGGATACAAGCTCAATTGGATCTCCCTGAACTTAATGCTTTCCAGATTTTACACCTCCACCCCAAGACTTTCATATCTAGCCATAGGCACAATGGAAGGGCTGCAAGGACAGGTACTGGAGTTCTGTCCAGGCTGTACTGTAGGAATCAGTAGTTTTATATCTGGCATATTACATCAACATTGTGTCTACTACAGCAGACAGATGCAGGTTGGCATCAGGGTGCCCTAAAGATGTGAATAGGATTCATCATGATGTTATTTTCACCAAAACATGCTGCAAAAATAATAATAATAAAAAAGAATGAAATAAACCAAGTACTAATAAGGCTGCGTTCACATTTGCGCTATTTTCTGTGCCAAAATGAAAATAACAACGGTGCCAAATCCATCATGGGTTTCCTTTATGGTGGCTATCATTTTATGCGACACTTTCCTATTTTGTCCAGCATTTTTGACAGAATCTGCGCTGTTGGCCCCTATTGGAACCTCTGATCCAGACGTGAACATAGCTTTTCCAGTATATAATATTATGGTCACATAAGGGACAATTGTCCTATGTGTTCTCAGCGATATTGCTTATATTTTACTTCTTATAAAGGGAACTTTCAACAGCCATTAAAAGCTCAGATCTGTGTATGAAATT
The DNA here is from genome assembly GCA_033119425.1 of Bufotes viridis. Taxonomy (NCBI): domain Eukaryota; kingdom Metazoa; phylum Chordata; class Amphibia; order Anura; family Bufonidae; genus Bufotes; species Bufotes viridis. The sequence continues at coordinate 274,983,390 of CM065591.1, forward strand.
ACTGATTTGGTAATTTTTGCAATTACATTTAAATTGATATAATCACAATAGAGTCACAATCCAATCAGTTTTTATTGGACTTTTGCTTGTTAACATACTGTATATTTTTCAGCACAGAAAAAACATAAAGAATTGGAATCGGAATATTTGAGGAACACCTGCTTTTACCTGAAGAAGGCAATAAGGTTAGTTTAGCACAGTGTTTTTAGAAAAAAATGTTTCAATTTTTTTGCAGCATCCTTCCTGGTGTTTTTTTCTTCTAGTATTTCTATTCTTTTATAAAAGAATAAAAAAAAATGTTGCCAGATGTTAACTGAAATTCAATAGGGAAATATAAAACTAAAGTACAAACAATGTTTTTTTTTTTTGCAGCATTTCCCTCACTTTTCATGCGTTTTTGCTCCATGACATTTTTTAAAAACGCAGCATGCTCTAAGGATGATGATTTTTCAGGCATTTGTTGGCTGCTTTAAAGGAAAAAAAAAAGAGGGAAACAAATGCATGCCAAAAATGTTTGTATGAAAAAGGGAACAAAAAAGCTTGAAAAAACAAAACAAAAAACATGAAATTGCTGGTGTTTTCTACAGTTCACAATTCAGTTATTGGGAGCCCAAATCAGGTGCGGGTCAAAAACACAGAACAGGAGAAAATCTTTCTATTATGGCTCATGCACATGAGCGTATTTTCTTTCCGTGTGCGTTTATTTTTTATGGATCTGTTTTTGAGGACCGCAAAATACATACAGTCGCGTGCATGAGCCATTATATCTTATCTCTGAGTAGGCTTCACTACTGGTTTTGCCTTACAATAATTAATAGAAATAACTGACCAAATAACTGAAGTGAGAATGCACCCTTAGGTGTTTTTAATCTTTTAATAAATGAAGTTTTGCTGCACTATGATGAAAACTAACAATGATATAATAACTGCAGCCTCAGAGATAAATACAATAATATCATGTGAGCTGTGTAAACACTAATTACTAGGAAGTTCTTATAGACAGCTTTACCAGTTGAAGTACTTTTCCTAACATTTACCTAACATTTGTTTTTAGATACTCCAAGACTGCTGGGCCTTGTCTGGAACCTTATAGCCATTTCCAGGGTAACAATGTTTTTTTTTTCTTTTGTTTAATTATTTAGCTGATATGGCATAATCTACTATTAACATTGACCCAGCGAGATACATAGCTAGACAGACAGCTAGAATATATATATATATATATATATACATATATATATATATATATATATATATATAGAATGGATCGATAGATAGGCAGACAGACAGACAGCTAGATGCATAGATGGAGTAGGTTGATAGGTAATAGGTAGATAGATTGACCCTAAATTTATTCAAAAACATTCGTTCAAACGCGCTGTAAAACGCTCAACACATGAAAACCAATGCTTTCCTATGGCCCTGGTTCTCACTTGAGCGTGTAAAATGCCCGACGCATAAACAAGTACTTGAGCTTTTTTTGGGGCGTTTGTCACGCGTTTTGTGATTGACACCACAGTAGTCAATCACAAGAACGCGCGTACGAACGTGCGTTTCCTATTTGCAAAAACGCGCTGAAATACGCGCGACAAAAAAACACGCGTAAAACGCGCGTTTTAAGAACGCTCAGGTCTGAACCCAGGGTGATAGATAAATAAATAAATAGATAATACATAACTAAATAGATAATAGAAAGACATTTTTTAGTCCAGTTACTTTAATCACACATTAAGGCCTCATGCACATGACAGTTGTTTTTAGCGGTCCACAAAATGGGGTTCCGTTGTTCCGTGATCCGTGTCCGTTTTTGGTTCCGTTGTGTTTCCGTGGTCCGCCAGAAAAAAAGGAAGGAAAAAAACAAGTGTAATTTTAATATCTCCACCCAGGATAATGGTATATATATGCAGGTCACTGACGCGGATGACAGTCGGATGTGCCTCCGCATTTTTTCACGGTCCCATTGACTTGAATGGGTCCGCAAACCGTTTTTCGCGGACAAGAATAGGACAGGTTATATTTTTTTGACAGACAGTAATCACGGACCACGGACACGGAGGACAAACGGAGCATTTGACGAGTTTTCCATGGACCCATTGAAAACCAATGAGTCCGCAGAAAAGCACGAAAAACGGCTCAACGGACATGAAATCAAACAACGGTCGTGTGCATGAGGCCTAATGAGAAGTGACAGATTATTCTCGTTTATTCTTGTTAGGACAGTTATTATTTTTTGTCTCTACTCAGTCTACTCATGCCTAAAATGTGCCATTTCAGGCCAACATTTTTGCACAATATTCTGTCACAAAGTAAGCCAACCAATAGGTGGTATGAAATTAGACAAAAGTGTCTAGCCCTGCACCAACATTCAGTGTTTGGCAGAATCTGAGTGCAAAAACTCAAGCTTTTCTTAGTTAGCAGGCTAAGGGTGGTGTCACTCACAGTCTTTGTTAGTCATAGGCACTTCGCTGTTTTTTTCTGCATTTTTTACTGCCATTTTTGTTATGTTTCTTTTAGGCTACGTTCACACAACGACATTATTGTCGCGACAAATAGGGCACAACTTCACTGCAACTTTTGACAAAAAGTTGCACTATTGTCGCGCTACAATTTTTATAATGGGAGTCTATGGTGTCGCATTGCGACAAGCTGCGACTGCGATGCGACAGTCACAGAAAAACCCATCTTGAATCGCAGTCGCAGCATGTTGCATGTCGCAATGCGACATGATAGACTCCCATTATAAAAATTGTAGCGCGACAATAGTGCGACTTTTTGTCGCGCGACAAATGTCGTGTGAACCTAGCCTTATGCACAAAAATGCCAGTTCCTGATGTTTCATGGAAGTTCATGGGAATTATTAAACACAGCAAAGCGTGTTTTTTTGTTTACACAAATTACATGTTTGGCATCAATGGTGTTTTTTTAAATAAATTGCAACATAAATTGACACAAAAAAAAATATCTATGCAGCCAGTGTCGAACTGGGTTACTTAGGGCCCACCGGTGTAACTGATTCTGGTAGCACACCTTAGGCTGCTTTCACACGAGCGTGATTTCCGCGCGGGTGCAATGCGTGATGTGAACGCATTGCACCCGCACTGAATCCTGACCCATTCATTTGTATGGGCCTGTGTACATGAGCGTTTTTTTTCACGCATCACTTCTGCAACGAGTGTAAATCGCAGCATGCTCTATCTTATGCGTTATAAACGCATCCGCAGCCCCATAGAAATGAATGGGGCTGCGTTAATAACGCATAGCATCCGCAAGCAAGTGCGGGTGCGTTGCGTTTTTCACTGATGGTTGCTAGGAGATGTTGTTTGTAAACCTTCAGTTTTTTATCACGCGCGTGAAAAACGCATCAAAACGCATTGCATCCGCGCGGAAAAAACTGAACAACTGAACGCAATCGCAGGCAAAACTGAATGGCTTTGCCTGTGAAAACGCTCAGTTTTCACTGAACGCACCCGCAACGCATCCGGACCTAATCCGGACACGCTCGTGTGAACCCAGCCTTAGGGCTCCTGCACACAAACTTAGTTTTTTTCCATGTCCGTACCGTTCCCTTCACTTCAATGGGGCTGCAAAAAAAATGACTCTGTGTGCATTCTGTGTCTGTATGTTCGCATGGCCGTTCTGCAAATTGATAGAACTTGTCCTATTATTGTCCACATTACAGACAAGGATAGGACTGTTCTATTAGAGGCCGGCTGTTCTGTTCCACATAATGTGGAATGCACACACCCGGTATCCATGTTTTGCAAAACATCCAACGGTCGCGTTCATGAGCACGTACAGTGATAACAGAAATATTAAAGATGAAGTATGATGTCAGACATTCACAGCAAAATGCACAAACATACATGTGGCAGAATTTAAACATACCCGTATTTTTACGGGTACCCTTTTTTTTCGCCCTATAAGACGCACCTACATTTTAGGGGAAGACAATAAGAAAAAAATATTTTTCATTAGACCTAAGGTCAGACCAGCAATCAGACCCCCAATATTAATCAGACCTCAGCTGACAGCCCCAATCAGACCCTCCAATGTTAATAAGACCCCAATAAAACCTCAGATCAGACCCCCAATCAGATCTTAGCTTAGACTCCTAAGTGTATGACCCCCAATCAGACCTCAGATAAAAGCCCCAATATAAATGAGACTCTCATTCAGACCTTAGATCAGCCCCCATGCTTCTTATTAGCCTCCTGGCCTCTTATTAGTCCCCATGCCTCTCATCAGCCCCCAGCCTATCATCAGCCCCAGCCTCTCATCAGCCCCCTAGCCTCTCATCAGCCCCCTAGCCTCTCATCAGCCCCCAGTCTCTTATAAGCCCCCTAGCCTCTTATCAGCCCCTAGCCTCTCATCAGCCCCAGCCTCTTATCAGCCCCCTAGCCTCTCATCAGCCCCCAGCCTCTTATCAGCCCCCTAGCCTCTTCTCAGCCCCCTAGCCTCTTATCAGCTCCCTAGCCTCTTATCAGCCCCCTAGCCTTTTATCAGCCCCTAGCCTCTTCTAAGCCCCACAGCCTCTCATGAGCCCTCATACCTTGTACATAGGAGCAGGCAGTGTGAAGACTAAGAGACCGAGCAGTCATGTGTGGCAGGAAAGCCTGCTCCGCCCCTCATCTGCCCGCTCCCGCGTTCCCACCAACGTCTCTCTGCATATTGGCCGACCAGCCGGTCCCTGTCAGCCAGCCCCAGACAGGGCTGATCGGTCTCTGTCAGCCTACACCAGCTGCCCTACACCCTTCCTCTTCAGGTAACTGTCTGGTACATCTTATGCAGCGCAGCCTGCGATATACGGAGCATAATCAACACGTCGCACAATTTATATTTCTTTGTCCTGTATTCACCTCATAAGACGCACTTGAGTTTTCCCCCCATTTTAGGGGGGGGGGGGAGTGTGTCTTATGGGACAAAAAATACGGTATATGGATATCCTGCACTTAAGTTAGTCAGAAACAAGACACATTCAGCACACACCAATCACTCATCGGACAGATGTGGGACACAAGACACTTATACATGGGTCACATGCCACTGATGCATATGGCACATACTGCACATACACCACCGATACATAGATGGTAAATAGCACACACCAATCACACATAGGAAACAAGCAATGCACACACCAAGACATTTATGCCTAACCCTATTAAGTGTAGCACCAGGGGCGGATTAAGAGCATGATAGGCCCAGGACTGTCTACCCAACTCGGGCACCTCCCTCCATTTTAGTTTAGTTTTTTTTCTGTATTAAGAGTCTGCGGTGCTTTGTGAGCGTCACAGTCTCTTCCTCGACATATGACATCACATTCATCGTTCACATGGCCTAGCTGCAGCTCTGTCCCATCTGAATCATTGGGGCTGAGCTGCAATACCAAACGCAGTGCTAACAAATGGACAGCGCTGTGCTTGGTAACGAGCAAAGAGGCTGCGGCGCTCACTGGGACTTCACGGTCTCCTCAAACAGCGGATTGGTGGGGTGCCAGGAGTCTGACCCCCACCATGTCATAACTCTCTGAGAACAGATGTCATAGATGTTACCTGCAGTAACACCCCACATAACACAGTGAATTATTGTGTTATGTGGGGTGTTACATAGGACTTCAGGGAACATGTACAACATTATCTGCACACAGAAAGTTATCACTGTTATCTGTGCTGTTACATGGGACTGCAGGTGACAAATTAAAATTTTAGTTGCCAAATTTAAAATACATATAATTATAATAAAAAAGACTTGGAGGAGAAGATAAGAGGCAGGTCACAGTAGTGAGCCACCTCTACATATAGGAGAATACAGCACCACATACCTCTTACATCCAGTGACATCTCCTGTCATGTAGATCTTCTCTTTCCTTTTCTCCTCCGTTTGACCCAGAACTCCATGACTAATTCCTCCAGCCGCATCTCGTCTCTACAGAGTTTGTTACACAGACACGTTAGATTTCTCATAATTTTGGTCATTTATCAAACTGGTGTAAATTAGAACTGGCTTAGTTGCCCATAGCAACCAATCAGATTCCACCTTTCATTTTCCAGAGGAGCTGTCAAAATGAAAGGTGGAATCTGTTGCTATAGACAACTAAGCCAGTTCTACTTTACATCAGTTTGATAAATTACCCCAAAGATCCCTATAGTGTCTACAGCAGTTATAATATCCTCTCTAGTGTCGCGAGTAATAATAACAACACCCTATATCGTGCTCCAGGTAATAATGCCTGTATAGTGTCCCCAAAAATAATGTCATCTAATAGCAATGCCCCCACACTGCCACCATAGAGTAATTTCCCCTACACTGCCCCATATAGTAATTTCCCCTACACTACCCCATATAGTAATTTCCCCTACACTGCCCCCACATAGTAATTTCCCCTACACTGCCTCCATATAGTAATTTCCCCCACAGTGCCCCATGTAGTAATTGCCTCCACACTGTCCCCATATAGTAATTTCCCCCACACTGCCCCATATAGTAATGTCCACCACACTGCCACCATATAGTAATTTCCCCCACACTGCCCCCATATAGTAATTTCCCCCACACTGCTCCCATATAGTAACTTTCCCCACACTGCTCCATATAGTAATTTCCCCACACTGCCCCCATATAGTAATTTCCCCCACACTGCCCCATATAGTAACTTCCCCCACACTGCTCCATATAGTAATTTCCCCCACACTGTCCCCACATAGTTATTTCCCCTATACTGCCCCCATATAGTAATTTCCCCCACACTGCCCCATATAGTAATTTCCCCCACACTGCCCCATACAGTAATTTCCCCCACACTGCCCCCATTTAGTAATTTCCCCTACACTGCCCCATATAGTAATTACCCCCATACTGCCTCATATAGTAATTTCCCCCACACTGCCTCATATAGTAATTTCCCCCACACTGTCCCTATATAGTAATTCCCCCCATACTGCCCCATATAGTAATTTCCCCTACACTGCTCCATATAGTAATTTCCCCCACACTGCCCCATATAGTAATTTCCCCCACACTGTCCCCATATAGTAATTTCCGCCACACTTCCCCCATACAGTAATTTCCCCCACACTGCCCCATATAGTAATTTCCCCCACACTGTCCCCATATAGTAATTTCCCCCACACTGCCCCCATATAGTAATTTCCCCTACACTGTCCCCATATAGTAATTTCCCCCACACTGCCCCATATAGTAATTTCCCTCACACTGCCCCCATATAGTAATTTCCCCTACACTGCCCCATGTATTAATTTCCCTCACACTGCCCCCATATAGTAATTTCCCCTACACTGCCCCATATAGTAATTTCCCCCTCACTGTCCCCATATAGTAATTTCCCCCACACTGCCCCATATAGTAATTCCTCCCCACACTTCCCCCATGCAGTAATTTCCTCCACACTGCCCCCATATAGTAATTTCCCCCACACTGCCCCGATATAGTAATTTCCCTCACACTGTCCCCATATAGTAATTTCCCCACACTGCCCCATATAGTAATTCCTCCCCACACTTCCCCCATGCAGTAATTTCCTCCACACTGCTCCCATACAGTAATTTCCCCCACACCGCCCCCATATAGTAATCTCCCCCCACACTGCTATACAGTAATTAATTTGCCCCCACACTGTCATACAGTAATTAATTTGCCCCCACACTGCCATACGTTAATAAATTTGCCCCCACACTGCCATACGTTAATAAATTTGCCCCCACACTGCCATACATTAATTAATGTATTTGCCCCCACACTGCCATTGCCATCCATTAATTAATTTCCCCCCTCACTGCCATCCATTAATTAATGTGCCCCCATACTGCCATACATTATTTTGCCCCCACAACTGCCATCCATTAATTAATTTGCCCCATGGAAACATGCCTACACTGTCCCTTCATTAATATCTCCTCCTCCTCTAATATCTCCTCTCCCCCTTCCCCAAAGTTAGCACACACAACACACACACAAAAAATAAAGGCTAATACTTACCTGTGTGCTGAATGGTGAGGCAGGCGCGCATACATCAAAGCCTGCGAGCGCCACTATACAGACGCACGATGATGTAATCACGCACGCCGGGCTTCTACCACCACATGGGCCTCAGGCCTACTAGGCCTGAAGCCTATGTCGGTGATAGGCGGCTGGGCAGGAAACTATATGCTCCCGTGCCCCACCGCAGTATGTGGGCATTCGGGTCAGCGCTGGGCCCCCCAATTATAATCCGCCACTGTGTAGCACACTTAAAGGGGTTAAAGGATTGTATCACTTCAGCAATTGGCATTTATCATGTAGAGAAAGTTAATACAAGGCACTTACTAATGTATTGTGATTATCCCTATTGCCTCCTTTTGTAGCATCCCCAAGTCAGGGCAATGTGTGGGACTAACCTGGGGAATGCCAGTGATGGAGAGGCCGGCACGCTGTTCCTCTGGGGCACTCTCTGGGTTCTTGAGGGACACAGCCAGGTGGAATGCGAGGTGCCCTTGGTGTTGTAGTTTAACGTGCCTATGGCTGAGTCCCTGAGGTGTCGTGACGCCAGTGCCAGTAAACGGTGGCACACCGTATTTATAGTAGGAATAACAGAGGTGCAGACTTGTAACTTGAAAACAGAATTCCAACTTTACCGAGAACAGTGGAAATTACAGCAGGCAACCTCTTAACACAGTTCTTGTTGCAGAAAATAGACGTTTGTACAGTCGCAGTTACAGCAGGCTTACATCCAGCAAGGTATAACAGAGGGTAAAATAACAGGACTTAGAATTGCAGGTGAACCTTACTTTCTTCCTGACTTGTCCTGACTGGAATTGATGCTTCAAGGCCCCAATGCCCTATTTCTGGCTTATATCCTTGAATCTCCAGTTGACAGTGTACCTCCTCTTGACATTTAGTACCTCTTGCTCTAGGAATTGCCTCTGCTTGATTTCTGCTGACTTGCTCAGGCCTGAGACATGTGGCCTACACAGACTACAGGGTCTGCACTCCTTCCCAGGCCCAGGGCCTGGTGCAGACTTCACAGGCTCATGGCCTGGAGTAGACTGAACTGAGCTGACTGACTGAGCTTTCTTTCCCTGACTGGGCCTTATATAGACTAGGGCTACCTAGCTCCCTCTGGTGACTAGAGCTGGAATTACGTCCCTAGCCGGCCTGCACATAACACATTTCACAGTAACAGGGAATTAAATACCATAAATTGCATTATATTTTAAGAATAGGACTTTTACCAGCCTCCCCATAAATGAGAGGAACGACAGCATCCAAGTGACCCTTCTGTAGTGACGGGTAGTACAACTCCCGTACACTACACTTTCCATCACATTATACACAGCACGTATCCATGGTTATTACCACCGTGTAATCCAGCAGCGGTGGCCGCGCTTGCACACTATAGGTAAAGGTGTTCGCGTATGCGCACTTCCAGCCTTTCCCTATAGTGTGTAAGCATGGCCCCCACTGCTGGATTATATGGTGGTAATAACCACGGATACGTGCTGTGTATAATGTGATGGAAAGGAGGCAATATGGACAATCACAATACATTAGTAAGTGCCTTGTATTAACTGCATGATGAATGCCATTTACTGAAGTGAGACAAACCCTTTAACCCCTTTAGCATAAATGTCTGGCATTAAATTTACCAAATTGTAACCTCCTCAGATTGCATTTGCACATAATCTGCAATATGTTTAAAACGGTTGTCCTATCATAATGACCTATTGCCTATCTACAGCAGGCATCCTCAAATTGTGGCCCTCCAGCTGTTGCAAAGCTATAAGTCCCAGCATGCCCGAATAGCCTACAGGTATCATCCTACAGCAGGGCATTGTGGGAGTTGTAGATTTACAGCAGCTGGAGGGCCACAGTTTGAGGATGTCTGATCTACAGGATAGGTGATAAATATCAGATTGCTGGGGTCTGACTGCTGGAACACCCACTGATCATAAAAAAAGGATCCTGAGACATTAAATTACATTACCGCCAATCTATGTACACAAGAGTCTTAAGACCACGTTCCCATGATCATGGGGGTCCCAGCAGTCAGATTCCTATCAATCAGACACTTATTACCTGTCGTGTCATAGCTGTTGGACCTTTTCACATTCCCTATCTTTAAAGGTTTCTTTGGATGCAAAAAAAAATAAAAATTTCAAATCTGGCCCAAAATATGTGTCAAACTAAAATAGAAATGCTCGCCTGTTAAAGGGCCTGTGTCCACTTTTCTAATTATCCTCTATCCACAGCATCAGGAATAACTAAGTGATCTGTGGGGGTCTGAACGCTGGAGCCCCCTCTGATCCCCCTCCTTGATTGAGTGGCAGGTTGAGCATATGCCCTGCCTCTCCATCCATTCTCTATGGGGTCGCTGGAGATGGCAGAGTACAGCACTAGCTATTTCCAGTGGTCCCAAAGAGAATAAATTGGTCCCAAATAGAATAAATGGAGCAGCAGGGCATATGTGTGGCCTGCCACACCATCAAAGAGGGGGAACAGGACTTGTTCCTGGAATCAGTGGGGGGTTGCAAATCGGACCCCACTAATCAGATAGTTATGCCCTATGGCAGGGATGGCCAACCTGAGGCTCTCCAGCTGTTGCAAAACTACAACTCCCAGCATTCCCACACTACCTATAGCTATCAGTCTACAGCAAAGCATGGTGGGAGTTGTAGATTTACAACAGCTAGAGAGCCACAGGTTGGCCATCCCTGCCCTATGGTGTGGAGAGGATAACTTGAAAACCTGGACAACCCCTTTAACTCCAGTATCTCTTTACATGGCAGCAGTGATGCCTGTAAATACGGAATATCATCACTATCACCATGTAAACCATTTGTGTCACTACTGGAGAATGTGACACACTGTTCTGAATTTTTCAGGCATGAGGCTACTTTCACACTCGCATTTGGTGTGGATCCATCATGGATTTGCACAAACGCATCCGTTCAGATAATGCAACTGTATGCATCCATTCATAACGGATCCATTTGTATTATCTTTAACATAGCCAAAACGGATCCGTCTTGAACACCACTGAAATTCAATAGGGGACGGATCCGTTTTCTGTTGTGCCATTTTGTGTCAGTGAAAACAGATCCGTCCCCATTGACTTACATTGTGTTTGGCTTAGTTTCGTCAGATGGACACCAAACCGCTGTAAGTGGAATGGAGGCGGAACGGAGCCAAACTAATGCATTCTGAGCGGATCCTTATCCATTCAGAATGCATTAAGGGCAAAACTGATCCATTTTGGACCACTTGTGAGATCCCTGAACGGATCTCACAAACGGAAACCAAAACGCCAATGAGAAAATAGCCTAAGTCCAACCCCCTTTGCAGGTCACAACCTTTAACAAAGCCCAAGCAAAGGTGCTAGAGGAGCAATGTGAGCAAAGGGCACAAACTGAGGGTCATAACTGAAACAGAGGCATTAGGGTCACCTGAGGCAGGGTAGTAGTGTGGATCCTGGGGGTATTTGGAGAAATAGCAGTGCATTTAGAGTGGGGGCATCTGGAGCTGGGGGACTAATGGGGGTGCACCTAAAGCAGAGGCATTAGGGTCGCCTGAGGCAGGGTAATAGTGGTGATCCTGGAGCAGAGGTATTAGGGGGGCAACTGTAAAAGATGCAATATTAGGGGTGCATTTAGAGTGGGGGCATTGGGGGCATCTGGAGCTGGGGCACTTATGAGGGTGCACCTAAAGCAGAGGCATTGAGGGGACCTAGGGCAGAGTACCCCCAATGCCACTCTGAACTCTGCAAAGAGCCGCACTCATTCATAGATCTGTGTCTGCTATAAACAAATTCCCTATTTCCCCCTTATAGTCTCCTACAGCTCACTACTTTCACACACCTAAGAAATCAGCCCAGCACCGCAGAGGAGTCCGTCTGTCCAGCAGCCAGTTTTCTGACAGCAGGGAGGGCAGGAGGATGGCCAGACATGTTCTCTCCTCCTTCACTGCCAGCAGCCCGGGAAGCTTAGAAGATATTGTGGGGCCTCCTGTACAATTTACACCAGTAGGAGACTGCATCGCTGTGCGATACTGCCACCTAGTGGCTACAATAATTATCTCGCCTAAGAAACAAGATAAATAATTACTCCTCCATCTTATCTCCGGGCGCAGGAGACTGGGGGCCCACCGAGGAATCCCCCTTATCCCCGGTGTGCCAGTCCGAGCCTGTGGGCAGCATACAAATAGTGTAAAACCTTTATACTATCAGAATATAATCGGTACATCTATTTGTTATGAAATAATGTTTAGTCACTCACTATCTTTTTTAACATGAAGCACATAAAATATATTTAAGTAAATTTTTTATATGAGTGGTCGCTATGAGGTCAGTTTTGCTGGAGGCAACATTGGCACTATTTGCACCAAAGTATCACACATTGTTGGTAAATTTGTTAAATCTTTTAGTATGTCTAGAGATGGTTCTTTCTATACCACTCACCTATACCAGTCGCAATTGATGAATGTGTAAGGCTGGGGTTACATGTCAACTTTGGCCAGCAACACTGCTGCACTGCTACACAAGAATCTTTGGTCATGTGCTAAAGCTGTTGTGTAGCCCCGGCTACATATGTGCATAAGCCCTAAATCTTAGCTAAGCAGGCAGGCACACCTACATTTCACCCCAGTTTTACAAACTGACAGTTAAGGCGCAAATGGCTCTAATTTTGCCACAAATAGTTAATAAATGTGCCCACAGTAGAAGACAAAATGCAACAGAATTATGGCTCATGCACATGACTGTAGCCTGTTTTGCTGTCTGCAAAACACGTATACCGACCATGTGTGTACTGCATTTTGTGGAACAGAACAGTCCTATCTTTGTCCATAAAATGGACAAAAATAGCACATGTTCTGTCTTTTCTGCGGGGCCACGGAATGGACATGCAGTAAAGTGAATGAGTCCGCATCTGACCCACAAAAAATGCGGATTGGATGCAGAAAAATACGTGTGCATGAGCCCTAAGGGTACTTTCACACTAGCGTTTTTCTTTTCCGGCATTGAGACCTGTCAAAGGGGTCAATACCAGAAAAGAACTGATCAGTTTCTCCTAATGCATTCTGAATAGAGAGAAATCTGTTCAGGATGCATCAGGATGTCTTCCGTTCAGTCATAGAGATAATACCGCAGCTAATGCCGGATCAGTTTCCGGAATGCCGAATTGAAATGTATTGGTGCCGGATCCGGCATTAGAAATACCTGAAGGACCTCTAAAACTGTAAAAAAATACAAATCCGCATCTGGATCCATCTACAAATGCAGTCAGTTTACATCCAGATCGACGTATCCAGCAGACAGTTCCGATGACGGAACTGCTTGCCGGATCACTCTGCCGTAAGTGTGAAAGTACCCTAAGAGTTATGAATACGTTGATAAATATATTTGTATATGTAATTACAACTCCAACTTCTCATATTCTGACTGTTAGAAATTTGTCTTCATTACAGAGTGTGGAAATTGTATGCAAACCGAGATAGAAGACTCAGGATGGCCATATTCTCATAACATGTCTAGCTATGGATAATAAACTAATATAGTAATCTCAGACTGTATACTGCAAAAACCACTGTGTTGGTAGAGAAGCACTAAACCTAGAAATGAATGGTAAAAGTAAACAAGGCATACACTTGTTTTCACTATATATCTGATGTTGACACAAACAGAAATCCTGCAGTGAATACAAGGGTTAATCTCCTTTTTTCATATTTCTTTATATGTGTTTTAACTTAAATTGTAATATGACAAGGCAATAGAGGAGAGAAGGGAGGTAATGCTGAACTATCTTTTTCTGTATTTACTGCATCTTTAAAGGTGGAATCACACATTAAGTTTTGTAACAGTTTTTGGTGCAGTTTTTGATGCAGTTGAATCAAAGCCAAGTGTGGATACCACAAAAATAGGAATCTGCTTGTAACTTTAGCTAAAACAAACTGCATTATAACTGTACCTAAAAGTGTAGTAACAACAGTATATATATATATATATATATATATATATATATATATAATCAGTATTTACTGCATCAATATACAATATACAATAGATTTGCATATGGTCACACACAGCCATTAATGTCTAAACCTCTAGCAACAAAAATGAGTACACCCTAAAGTGAAAATGGCCATTCCCCCCCCCCCCTGGTGTCATGTGACTCATTAGTGTTACAAGGTCTCTGGTGTGAATGGGGAGCAGGTGTGTTATACTTGGTGTTATTGCTCTCACACTCTCTCATACTGGTCACTGGAAGTTCAGCATGGCACCTCATGGCAAAGAACTCTCTGAGGATTTCAAAAAAAGAATTGATGCCCTACATAAAGATGTCCCAGGCTATAGGAAGATCGCCCTGATCTGCAGCACGGTTGGCAAGACCATACAGCGGTTTAACAAGACAGGTTCCACTCAGAACAGGCCATTACCATGGTCGACCAAAGAAGTTGCATGTGCTCAGCATTATATGCAGAGGTTTGTTCTTTCAAAATAGATGTATGAGTGCTGCCAGCATTACTGCAGAGGTTAAAGGGGTATGGGGTCAGCCTGTCAGTGCTCAGACCATACTCTGCACACTGCATCAAATTGGTCTGCATGGCAGTCATCCCAGAAGGAAGCCTCTTCTAAAGATAATGCACAAGAAAGCCCGCAAACAGTTTGCTGAAGACAAGCAGACTAAGGACATGGATTACTGGAACCATGTCCTGTGGTATGATGAGACCAAGATAAACTTATTTGGTTCAGATGGTGTCAAGCTTGTGTGGCGGCAACCAGGTGAGGAGTACAAAGACAAGTGTGTCTTGCCTACAGTCAAGCATGGTGGTGGGAGTGTCATGGTTTGGGGCTGGATGAGTGCTGTTGGCTGTGGGGAGCTACAGTTCATTGAGGGAACCATGAATGCCAACATGTACTGTGACATACTGAAGCAGATCATAATCCCCTCCCTTTGGAAACTGGGCTGCTGGACACTATTACAACATGATAACGACTCCAAAGACAACGACTGACTTGCTAAAGAAACTGAGGATATAGGTGCTGGACTGGCCAAGCATGTCTCCAGACCTAAATCCTATTGAGCATCTGTGGGGCATCCTCAAATGAAAGGTGGAGGAGCGCAAGGTCTCTAAAATCCACTAGCTCGTTGATGGCGTCTTGGATGAGTGGAAGATTCAAGAGGATTCCTTTGGCAACCTATGAAGCTCTAGTGAACTTCATGCCCAAGAGAGTTAAGGCAGTGCTGGAAAATAATGGTGGCCACACAAAATATTGAGACTTTGGTCACAATTTGGCCATTTTCAATTGGGGTGAACTCAGTTGTGTTGCTAGCAGTTTAGACATTAATGGCTGTGTGTGGAGTTATTTTGAGGGCACACCTGATTTACATTGTTATACAAGCTGTAAACTGACTGCTTTACATTGTATGAAAGTGTCTTATCTTCAGTGTTGTCCCATGAAAAGATAGAATAAAATATTTACAAAAATGTGAGGGGTGTACTCACTTTTGTCAGATACTGTATACGCTTCAACATTGAAATTGGAACACCAAGAAAGGAAAATTCATGAGATTATGAAAACATGTTAATGATATGCAAATTGTATAAAAATGGGAAAAAAATATTCAAATCAAAACATCTTGATTTATTCATTACCAAGTTTAAGTGCCACATGCAGAAATTAATGCACTTACACTCCTTGGCATTCTATCAGTGAGGTTATTATTGGTTGTCTGAGGAATGTTCTGCCACTCTAAATGCTCTTGGATATGCAAATCATGAAGATCTGCTGCTTGTAGCTTCCTATGCAACTGCCAACCAATGAAATTCCAGATTTGCTAGTTGGGAGATAAGTACAGAGACTCTGCAGGCCATGGTAACATGTTTATGTGATACAGACAGTAGCCTGGGCAAAATGGGCTCTGGTGTTTTCCCGTTGAAAAATGGCTTCTCGGACTCTTTAAAGAAATGGCCACACCACTGGTTCCAAAACCAAATCAATGTAACAGTGAACTGTTTGTGTACCTAAAATGCAGACTAGAGGGATCTGACTACCATACATTATGCCACCCCACACCATAATCCCGGGTGTAGGAATTGGTGATGTTTCCTTGGTAAGACCTCTTCATGGCGTTGCCCACGTGGTCTCCAGACCAATCTGTAGCTATCATTGTGATCGAGACAAAAGTGTGATGAGGACAGACCTACACTCCCACACCCATTGCCATCTTGTGTGCATTATGATAACCTTTGAGAATGGTGGCGTGAAGTCAATGGAACACTTGTAGCTGGACTTCTGGCATGAAGCCCAACATCATGCAAACACGTTTTGATGGTTTCTGTAAAAATTGATTGCCGCCCTAGACCTGGGAAATGGTGTCCAATTTCACTTGCAGTACTGAATG
Organism: Bufotes viridis; assembly: GCA_033119425.1. Taxonomy (NCBI): domain Eukaryota; kingdom Metazoa; phylum Chordata; class Amphibia; order Anura; family Bufonidae; genus Bufotes; species Bufotes viridis. The sequence continues at coordinate 274,999,784 of CM065591.1, forward strand.
TATCACTATGTGCCTTTCTTCTAACAAGTTTGGGATGTAGATCAGGCAGGCACTTCAGGGATAGCGTGGAGGTGCACATGTCCTAAGGGCTGGTGTCCCATACAAACAATAGTAGTAGTAAAGGTCCGGCACTCACTTTCGTAAAAGTGAGTGACGGTCCTTTACTACTACTATTTTCTTCTAACAAGATGATATATTTGTGTAGAGGTTCATTTCTGTGTACCCTTTGCTATTATTCCAGTGCATCGTTGTTCTCCGAACCACCGGGATGTGTAATGTTGAACAGTGCTGACATCTCTGGCTAGATGTGTAATTATTTGCCAGAGTGATAAACCAAAGTCTGTCAGTTCAAGCATTCAGACCCTCTTAGTTTGCTACAGATGGCGATAATTGGCACATCCATGAACTGAGGCATCCTGCAGTCATCCCACATGACTTTTGAGGTTTTATGTGGCTAAAAGACTTTACTTTCAATCTGGATTTTATGCCCCTCCCATATGCCTCAAATTGGAGCTAGAAAATATGATGAAGTTGTAGATCTTAGCGACAACTGATACTTCCTTGATTTACATAACCTTACAGCGCATCCATCTTGGTGTTGCAATTTCAATGTTGAGCTGTATACACTGAAGTTTTGACTGAAGTGACTTTGAATCTATGATCCAAAGCTTGCTTTACTCATCACTAATTATTTCACTTGTATCTGGCATTTTTTTTTAGCAGTTTTCCTCTGTGCTTGCTGAATATCTAGTTTGCAGTTCTCCCAGACATGGAGGGTGGAGACTGCCATCTGCCATCTACTGCAAACAGAAAGTAGATAAGAATCTCCTTCCTAATTGTCTCACAGTCACTCAGGAGCAGCCCCAGGATAATGAAGGACAGTATAGAGAAGTAATGACCTGTATTTTAGTGAATTAAGCACTTGTTCTGAGCTATAACATTCCTGTGTAGCTGTGCAGTCTCTATTTGTCTTTGTCTCCTCAGCTCCTGCTCACTCCTCCTCTCCCCTCTTCATAGACTTGCACTGACATGGGTAAGATGAGTCTCCTGCAGAGATGATCCGTCCTTGACTAGAATAAGGCTGTTTTTTTAAAAGTGAAAAGCAATTAGTGTGTGTTTAGGAGGGTGCACAACTTTTTTTGGTCTGGGGGCCACATTGTCGCATTGCTCTATTTCAAGGGGCAGCAAAGAAATTATTGATCAGTGCTTGTTTGCATTGGCCTATTCAACAGACTGATGCAAAGTGAATGCAGAGAAATGATCGTTACCACAGTTATTCCTCCCTCATTCAGTTGTGTTGATTATCGGCACCACATCCCTGATTACACAGAAAGATGTGCAGACGACAATTGTACATCTTTTATTCTGATAAAGGATGCAAATCAGCCGACAAATGAGTAATTGCTCATTTATCGGTCGATGAGCTGCACAGTTATACAGGCCAGTTATCAGGAATGAGTGTTCCTATGAACACTTGTTCCCAGTAATTGGCCTGAAAATCGTGTAGTGTAATCGGGGCTTAAGTAGCAACATTTCCTGCCATCCTGCCTCCTATTGATAAATCAGCGCTTTCCTTCACTGCAGAGGACGGCCCCTTTGGTTATTACCCCCTCCTGTCAACTGGTTATAGGTAATTTCTGTGTGACAGGTGCTCTGCGATAACCAGTAAGCACTTTCCTTTACTAGCAGGGAAAGCACTCATTGGTTAACTCTTAAATGAACAGGTCTGAAAAGGTCTTATTGACCAGACATTTTTTTATGTCTAGGCATTTAGTGGCACGTAGGGCTTTTTAATATATTTTTAACTTTTTTTTTTCAGTTTCATTTGAGTAAAAGTGTGCAAAACATTTTTAAAAAGTCTTTTTTTTTAACTTTTTCTCCTTATTCTTTAAATATGCAAACTGACACAAAAAAGAAATTATTAAAATTAGTTCCTTATTTTGAGTAGGTTGTATTGATATATATTATGTATAGTTTTTTATGAATGTTGTTATAATGGATACGATTTTGGTTGGTCTTTTTTATATTATTATTAATTTTTTTTAAATCATTTTTAATATATTTTTGCCACATAATATGTTCCCCAAGAGGTGTTTTAAAGACACTTTTCATTTTATAGTTTGCACTATTTTCACTGTATCTAAGCAATCCCAACGAGCCCCAGTTACAGGAGAAAACAGACCCCTGTGGGAGCTTTGTACAAGGCAGAGCTGATCAAAGTTGGCTGAGACCCTGAAGCTCTGCTCTGACCCTCAGACACCCAATGATCATGTGATCTCTGGGTCCAATAGAGAAAGTGGCATAGCATTGTCCTCTTTTCACTGCCCAGGTTTCATTGACCACTTTGCATGGAGCAGAGGAGAAGACAGAAGTGGTAATAAACTGCTTCTGTCTTCTCCTGGGGTCCCTGGCTGTCACTACAGACAGCGGAGGACCTGATCTTCTCTGCTTGAGTGCAGGAGCAGGACTTTTAATCCAGCGCTGTGCAGCAGGCCACTCAGAAACAGTTGATCACACGATCAGCTGTGTCTCTGTCCAGCAGAATGAGGGCTGCAAACCTTGGATATGTGGGCCTTATAGTATTGCCGATGACTGTAGGACACCTCAGTAAAATAATCACTGGGAATTTCTGCAAACAACTGAGTAGTCTAGTGTGATATGTTGAGGGACAAAGGGAAGTGTAAAGGAACAGTGTGTGTGTTTTTTCTGTGCTAGTTATGGTAGATGGTAGAAAAATACACACTGACAATACCTAACTTAAATTTTCAATTTATTTCCTGTTTCTTATAAATTGCTAACATAGTCTGTGATGTCATTTTATATTGGTAGGGGAACCGGAATATCCATAGGAAACCCACATTAACATGGGAATAACATACAAACAGATGTTGCCATTGGTCACATTCCAACCTAGGACCACATCACCGGAAGACAACCCCAGAGCTACCATGTGACAAACAACTACTGATTCTATTGGAGTTTTTACCAATGTGCAGCCAAATTACCCTCTGCCTTTTCTGGAGGCATGACATGTTAGTAATTGCACCCAAAATACATAAATACTCTGTTGGTATATAAAAGCCACATGCATACTAAATAAACTGCATCATGTACCAGTAGTGAAAACTGATGTTCTTTATCTTCAGTTGCCAATAATATAAATATTTTGTCATTTGTCATTGTAGTTATTGTAGTTATACAAAATTATTTCCTTTAGTTGTTATTATTATTATTACCACTGCAATCATTATTTTTATAATTTTCAGAAATCCTTGCAGAACACTTGAAGTTTTCCATTGGAGAAATCAAAATGTATATATAGTATATATAATGGACTTAGTTTTTATGACCCACTAGTGGATAATGAATAGGTCACTAACTTAAAGAATTAATCGGCCATTGCTACCTGGGACTAAGTTGTGCCCTTTTAGGACACCCAGATCTCTGTGCCATGAGTTTGTTGGTGGTTACTGCCTTCTTGGGCTTTATTCAGAGAGAAGGGTTATAAGGGCATGGCACACAAACTAACAGAAGGTTGTCAGTTGTCACAGCTAGCAAAAGCTATTTAAAGAAAATTGTCAGGGCCAACATACTGTTGGTGAGTGGTACAAAATCACGCCAGTGTAAAATTTTTTTTTTAATAATCATATAATGATGCTTGTAAGTCCCACATTCTATATTCTATTAATAAATGCTGTCACCCACCCCAGCCCTGGCTCAGTGTTTTATTCCAATGTATATTAATTTATAAGTAGAGATGAGCGAACTTTAAAAAAAAGTTCGGCGTTCGGGTTGTGGTAACTCGCGCATCCCGTTATAGATTCCACTACCGCGGCATATGGAATCCATAAGGGGCGGCTTCCATGAACCCGAACTGTTGAACAGCCGAAGGACCTGGGGTGACGTCACCATCATGTGATCAGTGCAGGGGGCGTGGCTCAGCACAGGATCAAATCCAGTGCTGAGCCACGCCCCTGCACTGATCACATGACGGTGACGTCACCCCAGGTCCTTCGGCTGTTCAACAGTTCGGGTTGGTGCAAGCCGCCCCTATGGATTCCATATGCCGCGATAGTCCGCGGTAGTGGAATCCATAACGGGATGCGGCGATTACCACAACCCGAACGCCACATGACGGTGACGTCACCCCAGGTCCTTCGGCTGTTCAACAGTTCGGGTTGGTGCAAGCCGCCCCTTATGGATTCCATATGCCGCGATAGTCCGCGGTAGTGGAATCCATAACAGGATGCGGCGATTACCACAACCCGAACGCCACATGACGGTGACGTCACCCCAGGTCCTTCGGCTGTTCAACAGTTCGGGTTGGTGCAAGCCGCCCCTTATGGATTCCATAACGGGATGCGGCGATTACCACAACCCGAACGCCGAACTTTTTTTTTAAGTTTGCTCATCTCTATTTATAAGTAGAGTTGAGCGAACTTCTATTTAGTTCGGCGTCTAACGTTCGGGTTCTAGTTATCGTAGCATCCCATTATGGATTGCGCTACCGCGGACTATAACGGCATTTGGAATCCATAAGGGGCTGCTTCATTGAACCCGAACCTTGGACAACCCTAAGGACCTGAGGTGATGTCACCGTCATGTGATCAGTGCAGGAGGCGTGGCTCAGTACTGGATCACCTCTTATCCAATCCAGTGCTGAGACATGCCCCCTGCACTGAACACATGATGGTGACGTCACCCCAGGTCCTTAGGGTTGTCCAAGGTTCGGGTTCATTGAAGCAGCCCCTTATGGATTCCAAATGCCGTTATGGTCCGCGGTAGCGGAATCCATACCGGGATGCTACGATAACCCGAACCCGAACTTTAGACGCCGAACTAAAAATAGAAGTTCGCTCAACTCTATTTATAAGTAATGTACAATGGTTGCTTAGTTAGGTTGTCAGCTAGCTGAGCAATGCTGTAGATGTTTGCCTTCTTAGGGTATATTCACACAGGGTAGATTTGTTGCAGAGATTTCTGTGACTGTCAAATTCATCTGAATACAGTTTGTAGAAATCCATGCCAATGCTGCAGAAACAAGCCCATTCACGTGTATAGAACAAATTTTTTGTCCCTGAAATGTCCTCAACATGTCTGAAATGCATCAATATTCACTTAGTGGATACATTTCAAATATGGTATATACATACCATGTAATCATTGTAATATTCCATCAAGTAACATTATTATAATGATAATATGTTATGTATTTTTACGTACATTATCCAAAACATAGTGTCCCACGTTTACTAATGTGAGAGCACCTAGATTCTGGCATAGATTGCACCAAAATGTAGCATAGTTTGGTGCATCTAGTCTTAGAGAAATGATCTGACAACGGGGGATGACATACTGGAAAGGGGGTGTGACCATGAAAAAGGCATGGTCTGATGTGTGCCATTTGGTTCCAAAATTACGCCACAATTCTGTCATAAAATTCTGTCTTCAGCATGAGCCACTGTGATAAGTTTAGAGCATACCACACAACCTAAATATACAGCATCTATAGGATTAGTAAACCTGCCGTACTGAGTCACAGTTTAGTATTACATGGTGTACAATGAGTCTGCAACTGCTACATTGAAGATGTTTAGCTCATTTCTATTATTTATCCTATCTGTATTACACACATATGGATATGAATGTATAGCTTGTTCTACATACTGTCAATGCTTTCCTTTGTACGTTTAAAAATCCATCCCAGAATTCGCCACCATGGTAAATGGAATAGTATGGTTGCATGACTGTAAAGTAGACTTTGCATGAGTTTTTGGTTTCTTGTAGGACATTAGCCCTTCATGCTGTAATTGATCCAGCTCTGCTTGTGTCCTTAGCTTGTAGCTAAAGGTAGTGTGATATATAAATAAGAAGAAAAATCCATCTTGTATCAATTTATTGCAAAAAACACCAGAATGTTTACAAAACTCCTGGAATGTGATTTGTGTTATTAGGTTATTATGTAGCCTTGGTTTTCCAAACAGGAACACTTACAAGTTTCATCTTTGTACAGTAGATAATGTTTAATATTTCAAGCATCAATTAAGAAAAAAACGCCTAGTTCATACTTTGACAAAACTTTCAAGATATAACGTTTCAGAAAAAGAACAGTGGGGCTGAGGAATTACAGGTTGCTGCCAGAATTAAATCTGAGACGCTAGTTTTATTCACAATACAAGGAAAGGAAGGTGGGAGAGGGAAAATGTTGCATTTGTGGCGATTGGATCATTCCGATCAACCTTTTCCCTAATTGTTTGCAGTTGGAGTTTTATTTTTACTTGCAGCAGTCATTAATCAGCATCCTATCAATGGCAGCACCAGATAATTTGAGTTTAGTCCATGCATTGTAGTTGATATTTCTGACTAAATGCTGTATATATATTGTATATTTATGTATAGTCAATTTCTTAAAAAGGAACTGTCATGACTACGGAAATGCCAGTATTAATAAATCCATTTATTTTCCATGAAAAAAAAAAACTATTCTGGATCATTACGTATAACTCTTTTTTGTACCATACCTTTAAATTGACATCAGGACATTAGCTTTGTCAAAATATAATTCAGCACAATTTATTTATAAATTTCTAGGAGAACCAATATAGGAATGGCACAACACAACAGGGGATATTTATTACTAGTGTCTTAAGGGGTTTTTCTGGGTTTTTAATATTGATGACCTATCCTCGTGATAGGTCATCAATACCAGATCAGCAGTGGTCCAACTACTGGCACCACCATTGATCAGTTGTTTGAAGAGAACAACACATCACCGTCTATTGGATAGCAGCTGTACTTGGTATAGCAACTCAGCTCCATTTACTTAATGGGACTGAGCTGCATCTAGGCCATGTGACCATTGAACGTGATGTCACTGGCCTAGGAAGAGGACTCAGCAATCACCAAGCTGATCGGTGGGGGTACCTGGAGATAGTCCCCCGCTAATCTGATTTTGATAAAACATTTAGACAGGCTCTTTAAAGGTATCTGCAAAAGTGGAAGACATCCAGCATTTGAGAATAAAATGTAGCAACTTTATTTGGAACACATAAAAATTTTTAAATCCAAATTTGTCCCAAATAAAGTAATTAGATTTTATTCCTGACTCCTTGATGTCTTACATTTTTCAGCTGACTTTCTACCAGGTTGGCAACTATGTTTGTCTGTACATCAGGAGGATTTTTTTTCTTGCTGTAGGTAAGCTGAGCCACACATTGATTGTGTATCTTTATTGTGTTAAATGTAGACAGCTTGAAACTACACAGGCAGTAGGATGCTCCAAATTTATCACTATGACTCCCGCTGTGTAATAGATTTGATGTTTCTTGCTAGATATCTTAGAGAATTTTCTTTTTAGCTTACTTGAGACTTATATTTTGCGCCACAATTTTGCCACAATTTTGCTGAGTCCCCCATTTCTAAACACCTTTCAACACTCTCTATTAAGCTCCAAAAATTGTCTAATACACATAATAAATCTGGCAAAAGACATCTATGCCAGTTATGTGCAAATTGATCTACATCCCCAGTACAAGATCTGACATAAAAAAATGTTTCATGAAAAGGGGAAGGCCTCAGAGTTGCATGGATTACAACTCGTTTGTCAGTATTTTCCGCTCTTCTCTGAATTAAAAAAGTGACAGAAAAAAAATCAGGTCTAACCCGACGTTTTTTTGCAAAGGGAATGTGTAATTAGAAAATGACCTATTTATTAAATTAAGTTTTATGTTAAACATATTTGTAAGGGATTTAATGAAGTTATATAATTTAATTTCAATGTCACTATCTATACTTTAAAAAAAAACCTGCAGTTTTTAAACTGGCCATTAAGCCTGATAATAGGTGCTACTTTCAAATCTGTACAGATCACTTTTCAGCAGTCATCTCATTATTATCACTGGCAATATTACAATAACAGATGTTATATATATATATATATATATATATATACCTAGAAAATTCTTCCAATGAGTCCCCTCCTGTCCATTGTGTCTATGGCACACTGCTTAGGGGAGAAATACTGGCACACCTCCTACACATTGTGCCATGATTAATAAATCCGCCCTTTATGTGTAAACACAGATATATTGTCTGATACATTTTTACTTACATTCAGGGTGATTTTCCCAAAGAAAAATGTTCCATATATAGGAAATCGCAGAAAAATAAAACACACATAGTAAATTCACAACTAATTACTCTTGCCTTGGAAGTGTAGTGAACATATCCATTGGCAGAGGAAGATTTTGTGGATCAGGCTTCAAATAATTTTTCAGTAGGACACCTCTCTATCAGATGGAAATAATCTGATTCTTAATATAGATGATCAAATTATTGCCAGGACCACTTGTTTTGAGACATGCCGTCAAAATTCTTTATCTATCCATGCCAGTTTCACATGGTTTTGCTACTATTACTTTAAGTAAAGGAATAGTCTGATGCATTGAAGATCAGTGCTGTTGGTAAAAGTGAAAAATGATTTGTCTGATCTGAACCATAATAATTTCTAATGATGTGTTGGCAAAATGGTCACAATCATTATCCTACTGAAGCAATGTACCTTAAATGAAGAGGGAATCTGTCACCTCACCTACAAAGTGACAGTGACACATAGGGGACAATTTATCATTAGGGGAACATTTGAAGTCAGCTTTGCATGAGTCTGCATTGGAGTACTTTATGCCACATTTATCAAATGTCTCATGTTACTTGATAAATTTGTCTTATCCTTAGACCTAACACTTCTGTCTAGAGAAGCTGCTCCAGTTTTCCTACTCCACCTTCCTCCTAAAATCTCAATGATAAATCTGGAGTGAAACTCATTAACATGGCTAACCAGATCCACTTTCTCACCCACATTACAAAACTGGAGTGAGTGGTGTACAAATGCAAAAAGTCGCAAAGGTTTACACAAGTGCAAAAAAGTCGCAAAATTTTGTGCAAGCAAGTGCACAAATTGCAAAAGCCCTATTTTTGTGACTTTTTGATGACAGAATTCTGGAATGAAGGTATGATAAATCAGGCCATAATCTTTTTCTGTAATCTTGTTTAATTGTCTGATTGTAGATTAACTTTTTATTCTGCTTTATTTGCAATATTAAAGGGACAGCCATCTTGCCTGAGCTGTTGTTAATAGCATTTAGAGATATGCTTAACAGCAGCCACCATGGGTCATTTATTTACACAACAGACTGAAGGGGACTTATTGGCTTTTATGGGAGAGTTTGAGTCATGCTCGATTAGGCTAAATTCACATATGCTGCATAAACTCTAGTGCTCCATTCCGGAAGAGGAACAGAGCACTGGAGTTTACTATATCTGACATAGCTGGACATAGTCATACACCACCGGTTCTCAACTGACTATAATGGGCTCTGATGGCCGGAAGGCAGTTTAAAGCAAGCATTTATGCTGGAAAGCGACTGGATCACTGTTGGATCCCATTATAGTCAATGGTGATCCGGTGGTGTGCAGTCAACTTTGGTATTCTGTTCCTCTGTAGGAGTTTATTCTGCATATGTGAACATAGTCTTACCTGTACTGAGGTCATTGTACAAGGAAAAAGTAGATAAGATGTGATAGTCACCTATTGTAAATGTGGATCCTGTGATATATATATATAGGTGTCAGTTGTCATTGTAATCCTGTGATGATAATGAGATGACTGCTGAATAATGATCTGAACAGAAAAAGAAGTGTTGGTATATTATAAGGCTTAGTGGCCAGTGCTAAAGCTGCAGTATTTTGGGATTTTTTTCTTTTAAAGTTTATGGACACCTTTAGAGCATTTTGTATTGCTGCTTTCTACTTAATTTAGGCTACAATCATTTATTTAGTTGATCTTTAGTTAAAAATTTCAATATTTTTCCTCTACGGGTTTCAGTTTCACTGCATTTACAGACAGTTTCTTCGCCATCCTATTATTTATGCCATACCAAGACCATTGGAAAAAAACTTTTTGTTCACCTTCCAAAAAACATAATAAAAAGTGGTCAAATTTGCATGTATATATGGTATGGTATTACTGTAATCTTATTAACCCACAGAGCACGTGTACTGCAGAGTGAACACCATAAAAACTAAATCCAAAAAACAGTGGTGACATTGATGTGTTTTTAGTTGTTGTGGTTCCCTACAAATGATGCGCCTAAGAGCAAGATCTGGAAAACTCTACTCTACAATGAAGAGTAAAACTACTTCACCGCTCTCACAGGCATATAGTACTTAAAGCAAGCAAACTCCACAAATCTACTTCAATCTTTCTATGTCAAATCAAACTTAGATTGTTTATAGTTTGTTTTATGACTTAAGTTTATGTTTAAGACTTAGCCTGCATATAAATCTTTAAAGCTCTAAAGAAAATATACATATTGTACTCATTACAGGCTAGTTAAGGGATTAGAACCAAATGATGTAACAATGCTTTGCCCATTCTGGATAAATTCCACAGCATTTCTTCAAAATTCACAATGGCAGCCATGGATGAGAGGCCCAACAAAGTTGACTCACTGTACTGTACATACAGATAATTATTTATTACACAATGGACAATTGGGAATTTAGTATACAACCAGTGTTACAATAGGAAAAATTAGTAGACAAAAAGAACTGCCGAGACTAAAAATGATGAAAACTAGAACATGAGCTTTTGTATGTAAAGAATGAAAACAGCTCGCTGCCTAATTGTTTTCATTTGGAGGAACGTATCCAGAATTATTACACGACACAAAACTCGCAAAATGAAACTATTGTGTTTTTCCCATAAAATTAGAATGCTAATATGCCCTGGATTTATCTATCAGTCGATTTATCTAAGGTATCTATGTGTACATGGGGGCAGAACTCCCATTCATTTTCTTTATTAGGATTTATTACATTTATGGAATGAAACATTTCACCTCCATGATAATGATGGGGCAACATCTGTTTTCCTTTTAGAAATCTTGATAAGACCTCTGAATTTTGTTTTCTTTTCCTTTTTTTCAGTCTTAAGTAGGAAAATGACTGGAGCAGCTGCACTAATGTTGTGTCATCATCACAAACGTTTATTTCTTAAACTTGCGACACAGTGTCTCTTCAAAGACAAATTATTATGAAAACTGAGGTCAGTCACATGGCTTAAACATTTCAGGGTGCCATTAGAAAGGTATTGCCGGAAAATATGTGTAACATCTATCAGACAAATGTATTAATGGTAGAGTTTGCTCATTCAGGGTTTGAACTGGTTAATGAGAGACCTGATTTATTTTCTTTAGACTCGGCATTGTAGACTTTGTAACTGCTGATGTATGCTTTTTTATGGTTCTTGTAAAATCTAATACTTATAATACATGTATTTAGATATTTACCACTGCAAACTTCTGTTAAATGAGGTAAGACTTACAACCTATAATATTAACACTATTACAATTTACTTGCACCACCAAAGACTCTATATCTGTTTATGGATTATGCTTGCACCATATACATTTATAAAAGGGCTAACCAAAGGCCAACAAGAAAGACAGACGGGGATAAAATCTACTCATAAACTAGTTTCTTTTGCCTTTTACACATGTATACCCCCCATGTTTTTTCAAACATCTGTTATCATAGAAAGCGGGAACCATTGCTAGGACTTGAATCAGAATAAGTAAGAGTGTTACCAATGGCTTGTTTTTACTAAATACCCATTATGTGTAGAATGCCACTTAGCCAACCTGGTTGACCTTGGCAAAGCATTATATTCAGATGTCAAATTGTCAAAATGTATTTAAGCTTCATAATTAGATTTTTTTTTTTTTTTTATATTGAAATATTTCGCTTTGATGTGGTGGCCATTTTGAAGGAACTGGAAATATAGGCAACTCTCTAAAGATTTTAACAAATAAACAAACAAAAAACAGAACTACCTCTAGGTTGTAAATTATAAATACATGACCATTTTATGTATTTATCCATGAGACCTGCTTTTAATTAGTGTCTTAGTGACATCTATGGTTGGGAAGATAAGTGTTACAAAAATCTCTATGATTCCAATGTACCTTGAAAGATCCAGGTTTGTATTCTGTGAGGTTACATTCCCAGACCTCAGTTGTATATCCCTTCTTCAAATGCCTGGAAGTTTACAATACCAGTGAAATAAAACAAGAATTGAAGTAATCTTGTCCATACTGTATTCATAGTAGGCCCTGGTTACAAATTGTGTTGCAGATGAAAAACACAACAAAATCGCAGCATCTGAACATTTTTAAATGACTATTTGCATTGGGGAAACAGCCACTCCCTTGTTCAATGCTTTAATTGGAAATATGTTTGTGCCCTGTGGCATACATTTGACAAATACAACCGTACAGTGGAATTCTTCTATGCATTGAATATTAAACATTTTTTAAAATTCTGAATGTACTAGTTTACATTAGAAGTGGGTTGGCCATGTTTTGGGGGGTTATTTTGGAAACTCCCCTCCTGGCCAGACCTGCAAAGGGAGGCATACTTCCCTGCTTCCCACTACTGGGTACCGGCTCCATTGCCCCCACAGTCATCTGTTTTGATGCTGCAGTGGTGCTCTGCTTCCCTTGCATCATGTCAATTGGTCGCATGAAGCAAGGGGAAGGTCATTGCTCCTGCGAGCGAGCAGGTAAATAAGCTTTCCTTTGCAGGTCTGACCAGGAGAAGGGAAAAAACATCCCTAAAAAGTTGCCAATAGAGAATCGAAGTTGATGAAGTGGAATTCGATCCGAATTTCAGGAAAAATTCGATTTGCACCGAAGCCGAATTTCCTCACGCTTCGTGGTAACGAATCCCATTTTTTTAAAATACCCTGCTGCACATGTTAGGAAATAGAGCAAAGAACTCTGGGAATGAGGGATCACCCACAATGCCATGCATGTAACCAATCAGCAGCCAGCCCCTGTGATATCACAGCCCTATAAATAGCCTCAGACATATTGGATTCTGCAATTTTCCAGTGTATTAGGCGGTAGGGAAAGTGCTAGGAAAGACTTTATTGTGCTGAAAAATCGATTTAGAAGTTCAGGGAAAGATTATTCAAGGTGTAGAGAAAGGATAGGGAGGCATCAACTACACTATAAAAGGAGAACAGGGTGCAATAGGAGAGTGTACAGCCTGGGTAATAGGAGCGATTCTATTACACTTTGCTGCACTATTTGGGGATCCAAATTGCAGTTATGCTGCTGCTTTTATGTTGTTTGCACTATATGATAAATCAGTAATTCCAGAAAACCTTGCTTGTGATTGGGGTGCAAGTTCTGTGTGATATAGTATACCTCTTAATTGATGTTCTGCAATGAAGTTTTAAGGCCACTGTGTCCTTAAGAATGATTTTAGGGAATTAGGTCACAAGCTTAGGGCAAGGACCACAAAGATAGTGTTTTCCAAAATACTGCCTGTACCACGAGCCACACAAGAAAGGCAGCGGGAGAGTAGGGGGGTTAACAAGTGGCTCAAGAACTGGTGTAGGAAGGAGGGGTTTGGGTTCCTGTAGAACTGGGCCGACTTCTCAGTCAGCTACAGGCTCTATCGTAGGGATGGGCTGCACCTCAATGGGGAAGGGGCAGCTGTTTTGAGGGAAAAGATGGCTAGAAAGTTGGAGAAGTGTTTAAACTTGGGACTGAGGGAGAGGTTAATTACGTTATAGGAGGGGAAGATAGTGCAGGTAGAAACCTGGGGCAAGGTAGTGGAACTGGGGGAGGAATGGAAGGAGGGACTAGAACAGTTCAGAAGGAAAGGTGTAGAGTAAAAAATATACATAAACCTCCTAATTGTATGTATACTAATGCCAGAAGACTGACTAATAAAATAGGTGAACTGGAATTAGTGATGTGTGAGGAGGACTATGACATAGTGGGAATAACTGAGACATGGCTATATGATAGCTGAGACTGGGAAGTTAACGTACAGGGTTACAGTCTGTTTAGAAAGGATCGTCAAAACCGGAGAGGGGTCGGGGTCTGCCTTTATGTAAAGTCTTGTCTAAAGCCTACACTCCGGGTATATATATGTTTGGGTCATGAACATGTGGAGTCACTGTGGGTAGAAATACATAGAGGAAAAAACTATAATAAAATACTAATAGGAGTTTATTATAAGCCACCTAATATACCAGAGTCCATAGAAAATCTACTTCTAAACAAAATAGACGAGGCGGAAAATCATAATAAGATTATCATTATTGGGGACTTCAACTACTCAGATATAGAGTGGGAAACTGAAACCTGTATATCTCATAAAGGAAACAGGTTCTTGGCAATAACCAAAGACAATTTTTGTTTCTCAACTGGTTCAGGACCCGAATAGAGGGATGGCCAGACTGGACTTAATATTAACCAATAGACCTGACAGAACAACAGATGTGCAGATTGGGGGATACCTGGGAAATAGTGACCATAAAGTAAATAACCTTCCAATTGTCATTCAAAAGAGTGTTTCTTCAGGGAGGAACAAAAATACCAAACTTCAAAAAAGCTAAAATTAGCCAACTAAGAGAGGCCATAGGCCTAACTAACTGGGACAAAGTCCTCAAAAATAAAAATACAGCCCCAAAATGAGATATTTTTAAAACCATCCTAAAATTTAATTGTGAGAAGTACATACCTTATGGCAATAGAAGGTTAAGGAACAATAAAAAAAAACAATGTGGATAAATAGAAAGCCATAAATGACAAAAAGAAAGCATTTAAATAATAAAACAGGAGGGGAGCGAGAAACTATTAAAGAAAGAAAAATAGAATATGTAAAAGACAAATAAAAGCAGCCAAACTAAAGACCGGACGATTAATTGCCAAAGAAAGTAAAACTAACCCTAAAATGTGCTTCAATTATATAATAGTAAAAAGTATAAATCTGAAGGTGTCGGCCCTTTACAGAGTAATGGTTTTTAAGCTATTAAAAAAAAAATTCTTCACTGCATTCACTAAAGAAAATGAACTCTCAGATAAAATGCAGAATGTAAAAGTAAATTCCCTATTTAAAGTGCCCTGTCTGACCCAGGAAGAAGTTCAGCAGCGTCTTAAAAAGATTGAAATAGACAAATCGCCAGGACCAGATGGCATACACCCCCGTATCCTAAGAGAATTGAGTAATGTCATAGCCAGATGCTAATTTCTGATATTTAAGGACTCTATAATGACAGGGAGTGTTCCACAGGATTGGCACATAGCAAATGTGGTGCCAATATTCAAAAAGTGTCCAAAAACAGAGCCCGGTAATTATAATCTGGTAAGTTTAACACCTGTCATGTGTAAACTGTTTGAAGGTTTTCTGAGAGATGCTATCTTGGAGTACCTCAATGAAAATAAGCAAATAACACCATATCAGCATGGCTTTATGAGGAATTGGTCATGTCAAACTAATTTAATCAGTTTCTATGAGGAGGTAAGTTCTAGATTGGACCGTGGCGAATCAATAGAAGTCGTTCATCTGGACTTCTCCAAAGCATTTGACACTATACCACATAAGAGGTTAGTATATAAAATGAGAATGCTTGGACTGGGGGAAAATGTCTGTCTGTGGGTAGGTAACTGGCTCAGTGATAGAAAACAGAGGTTGGTTATTAACGGTACGCACTCAGATTGGGTCACTGTCACTAGTGGGGCACCACAGGGGTCAGTATTGGGCCCCATTCTCTTCAATATATTTATTAATGATCTTGTAGATGGCTTGCACAGTAAAATATAAATTTTTGCAGATGACACTAAACTGTGTAAAGTAATTAACACGGAAGAGGACACTATACGTCTGCAGATAGATCAGGATAGATTGGAGGCTTGGGCAGAAAAGTGGCAGATAAGGTTTAACACTGACAAATGTAAGGTTATGCACATGGGAAGAAATAATGCAAGTCACTAGTACATACTAAATGGTAAAACACTGGGTAACACTGACATGGACAAGGACCTAGGAATTTTAGTGAACCGCAAACTAAGCTGTAGAAACCAGTGTCAGGCAGCTGCTGCCAAGGCCAATAAGATAATGGGTTGCATCAAAAGGGGCATAGATGCCGGTGATGAGAAGATAGTCCTGCCACTTTACAAATCACTAGTCAGACCACACATGGAGTACTGTTTATAGTTCTGGGCTCCTGTGAACAAGGCAGACATAGCAGACCTGGAGAGGGTTCAGAGGTGGGCAACTAAAGTAATTACTGGATTGGGTGGACTACAGTACCCTGAAAGATTATCAAAATTTGGGTTATTTACTTTAGAAAAAAGATGATTGAGGGGAGATCTAATAACTATGTTTAAATATATCAGGGGTCAGTACAGAGATCTCTCCCATCATCTATTTATCCCCAGGACTGTGACGAGGTAACATCCTCTGTGTCTGGAAGAAAGAAGGTTTGTACACAAACATAGAAGAGGATTCTTTACACTAAGAGCAGTGGAATTCTCTGCCTGAGGAGGTAGTGATGGTGAGTTCACTAAAACAGTTCGAGAGAGGTCTGGATGTATTTCTGGAGTGTAATAATATTACAGGCTATAGCTACTAGAGATGGGTTGTTGATCCAGGGAATTATTCTGATTGCCTGATTGCAGTCGGGAAGGAATTTTTTCCCCTAAAGTGAGAAAAATTGGCTTCTACCTCACAGTTTTTTTTTGCCTTCCTCTGGGTCAACTTAAAGGATAACAGGCTGAACTGGATGGACAGATGTCTTTTTTCAGCCTTATAAACTATGTTACTACATTTATTTACGAGGTGTTTTAATAGGAAATATACCTCCATCCTAGTAACCGTTCTGTGTTGATTTTACATTGTTTTACTTTATTTGGGGGGTGTATTATTAGGAAAAAAAAAGGAAAACATATATGTCATAATTGCCGTTCAGCAGTAAATTTACATTGTACTACAGCCATTTACTAGGTGTATTAATAGGAAAGAAATGTACGTCCTATTAGCCGTTCTGCGGTGAATTTTGATTGTTTTACTTTTTTGGAGGGGCTTATTAATAGTAAAAAGAATACGTCTTAATTGCCGTTCTGCAGTGAAGTTACACTGTACAACAGTTATTTACGGGGTGTATTAATAGGAAATATACCTCCTACTGCCACATCACCACTCTGTGGTCTCCTCATGCTGCTGTCACCTAACCACTATGTCACTGGGCCACTCTGTGGTCTCATCATGCTGCTGCCACCTCACCAATCTGTCACTGGGCCACTCTGTGGACTTCTAATGCTGTTCCCAACCTCCCCACTCAATGACTGGAGCACTATTTTGCCTTTTTGGCCTGGTTGACATCATCATTTATTTGACGCTTCTTCTGATCTGTCAGAAGGAATAAAAAATGAGACGCACAACCGATCCTGTCTATGTAGCAGCTGTAAGGCCTGTATGACATGGTCCCTATTTTGCATCAGAATTGGCTTAAGATTTGGTAGCCAAAAACAGAAGTGGGTACAAAACACAGAAGACATGCAAATATTCCATTCACATGTCATCTCTGTTTTGGATCCACTCCTGATTTTCTTGGCTTTAGCAATACTGATGAATCACTGACCAAATGCTGATGTAGTAAAGGCGGATG
Organism: Bufotes viridis; assembly: GCA_033119425.1. Classification (NCBI taxonomy): domain Eukaryota; kingdom Metazoa; phylum Chordata; class Amphibia; order Anura; family Bufonidae; genus Bufotes; species Bufotes viridis. Next base: position 275,017,308 of record CM065591.1, read on the forward strand.
CTCAACAGACAGAATCCGTTTTTTGGGGATTATTGTTCTGACAGATCAGAGGAAGGGCAAAATAATCAGTGATGTCAACATAAACTTACTGCTGCACTCTGTCGGGGGGGGGGGGCTCTACTTGTATAAGCGTTTAATAGAGCAGGTTCTGTAGGAATCAGCTGACGATGGTGTAAAAGGAGTGTGCTTTTTCACGCTATAGTAGGATCTTGGGCCTCTGCACGGTTCTTTATACCTGGAGCTAACATCGACCTGTAAGGCTCAGTTCACACTTGAGTTATTTGGTCAGTTTTTGGCCCCATAACTGCCCAAATAAATGAAGTGCGCAGTGATTGTAAGAGCAATGCCTGTCATGTGCATGTCATACTCATAGTATTGTTTCACTACCACAGCAGACTCCCTATGTGTGTTTCTGCAAGGCACAGTGTTCTACACCACTATACAGGCTCTCTGTAGCCAGGAAACAGCTGTTTTTAACGTGATTCACCACAAATAAATTCAGATCTAATCAAATCTTTTTGGAAAATTTGGCGAACCGACTGAATTGAATTTTTGAGAAATTTACTCATCTCTAGTTGCCAACTCATTTAACCCCTTAAGGACCCACCCTTATTTCACCTTAAGCACCCGGCCATTTTTTGCAAATCTGACCAGTGTCACTTTATGTAGTGATAACTTTTAAAGGCTTTTACTTATCCAGGTCATTCTGAGACTGTTTTTTTGTCACATATTGTACTTCATCACAGTGGTAAAATAGAGTCGAAAAATGTCATTTTTATTTATTAAAAAAATACCAAATTTACCAAAAATTTTGAAAAATTTGCAATTTTCCAAGTTTCAATTTCTCTACTCCTATAATACATAGTAATATCACCAAAAGAAGTTATTGATTTACATTCCCCATATGTCTACTTCATGTATCGATCATTTTGGGAATGCCATTTCATTTTTTGGGGACGTTACAAGGCTTAGAAGTTTAGAAGCAAATCTTGAAATTTTTCAGTAATTTTCAAAAACCCACTTTTGAGGGACCAGTTCAGGTCTGAAGTCACTTTGTGAGGCTTACATAATAGAAACCACCCAAAAATGACCCCATTCTAGAAACTACACCCCTCAAGGTATTCAAAACTGATTTTACAAACGTCATTAACCCTTTAGGTTTTTCACAAGAATTATTGGCAAATGGAGATGAAATTTCATAATTTAGATTTTTTTGAAAATTTTCCATTTGAATCCATTTTTTCCAGTAACAATGCAAGGGTTAACAGCCAAACAAAACTCAATATTTATTGCCCTGATTCTGTAGTTTGCAAAAACACCCCATATATGGTCGTAAACTGCTGTATGGTCAAACGGCAGGGCACAGAATGAAGGGAACGCCATATGGTTTTTGGAAGGTGGATTTTGCTGGACTGTTTTTTTGACAACATGTCCCATTTGAAGCCCCCTGATGCACCCCTACAGAAGAAACTCCAAAAAAGTGACCCCATTTTGGAAACTACAGGATAAGGTGGCAGTTTTGTGTGTACTATTTTAGGGCAAATAGGATTTTAACCATTTAACCCGGCATGGGGGGGGGGGGGGATATGGTGGGCTAATATTTTTTATACATTTTATAAGGTTCTGATTCCGGATTGCGGGAATCATAACCTTTGACCCGGCTTTAGAAGTCTCTGATTGGCTAGTCTGTACAGTCTGTACCACTCTGATTAGTCCCCAGGCCGGTTAGCTGAGACCTCTCGCTGTTTGTAACAGCCGGGGTCTCAGCGCTGTCACCATGTCTGCAGACATGGTGACAGTTTAACTGTATCATGAGAATGCTCGTCCTAATGCGCTAAGTACCGCTCAATTAGGACGAGCATTCTCGTCCTGGGTCCTGGAGGGGTTAAGTAATGTTGCCAAATCTTTAAAACAAACACCAGCTATCCCATATCATGTATAGTACTAGTGGACATTTAGGATCTAGGGCTCAGTTATGTCCACAGCACACTGTCCCAAAGTCCCACGTCTTGTATGAATCACACAACCAGTGCAATGTTATTGATGAACATGAGCCTCGTAGATATAAGGAGAGCTGACTATTCCAAGAATTTATTATATGTTTGTGGTAATTAGAAACTCACTTTCCTTTGTGGTGTAATAGAAACAGTGAAAACAGATAAGAACCATAAAACATTCCTGGTCACTTTCCAAACTCCTGCATTCCCAGAGTAATTATCCAGTTCTTTCCTGGCCTTCTGGCTTGCCTCAGTGTTTTATTAATTCAATTATTGTCATTTTTCAAATTTGGGCTATTAATATATGTATTTCAGAAAGTTCCACTAATCGCAGAAGATCACAACATGTGGTAGTGTATCATAAAACATAACAGTGTCTTCCTACACTCTGATTAATGGTCACAAATAGGAGCAAAGAAAAAATCTCTGTAAATTCAAGTAAAATACAGAACTCTATAACATTTAGTCACTGATGCCTTTCATCTTCACCAAGTGGATACCAGATACAAGGCTACAAAGTTTTTTTCACTGGTGATAAATGGAACAGTAGGTTCATGATCCTTGTGGTCTATTGGGAGTTTGGTTCCTATTCCCAATTGGATGTTTTTGAGATGTATATGTCGGGACCAATCTTGGGACAGATCATTGATTACTGGCATTTATCATTACTGGGTCCAACTGTAGCATATTGTCTCATAATAGCTGTAATCCAAGATTCCTATATTGCCTCTTGTAGTAGGCGCAATCATTTATTAAATTATCCAAAAAATGCATATTTAAAGGGGACATGTTTTAAAGGATATATGTTTAAAATGGTTTTATTCTGTAATTTTTTTTTAGGAAGAAGCTGTGGTAAGGCGTGGAAAAGGCGCCTGAAGCACTCAGCGTGCCATGCAGAACAGGAAAGTCATATAGCACAAACTGTATGTGACAGAAACCAAATAGTTAAACGCCTGAAGCACTCAGCGTGCCATGCAGAACAGGACAGTCATATAGCACAAACTGTATGTGACAGAAACCAAATAGTTAAACTTACTATTCAGTCTGACAGTTGTCCCTAACTTTCTTTGCAAAGACAATGCAAGTTTGGTTCATATAAGGTCTGGAGACATGCTTTGCAAGTCCAGAACCTTTACACTCAGTTTCTTTAGCAAGGCAGTGGTCGTCTTGGAGGTTTGTTTGGGGTTGTTGTCATGTTGGAATGTTGCCCTGCGGCCCAGGTCCCAAAGAGAGGGGACCATGCACTGCTTCAGTATGTCACAGTACATGTTGGCATTCATGGTTCCCTTAATGAACTGTAGCTCCCCATGGTGGGCAGCACTCATGCAGCCCCAAACCATGACATTCCCACCATGATGCTTGACTGTAGGCAAGAGACACCTTTCTTTGTACTCCTCACCTGGTTGCCGCCACATATGCAAGACCGCCGCACCTGCCCTTTCTGTTCCAGATTTCAAAAAGCAAGATCCAGTCCAGTGCTCTGGTGGAGCTGTAAACAACCATGTTTGGAGACTAGGGTGCCTGCTTGCGAGCTGTCACAATCCAGCTCATTCACGACAGCACTAATTCATTGAATTTGGCCTGTCCGACAGCAAATCTAAGTGGCAACCTCCAGAAATTTACTATGCTATCCCCATAAAAATGTGCCTAGATGGAACACTGTGCATGTCACAATGGGGCCCCTCAGCATCCAGGGACAATGACATCACAAAGATTCCTTGCTGTCTATCAATCTGGCAGCAGCCATGACAGCTTCATTCATCAGTGAAGTCTGCAACCATGCATATCAGCAGGTGAGTGAAGTGTGTGTTTGCATGGGTGTAGTAGCTGAAGCAAGTGTCCCCCTATGGACACTTGCCTCAGCTATAGTCCCCCAACTGGTAACACTGAATTGTCAATTTATTCATATATACATTTCTAGGAGGAATAATAATGGCACAACCTAGAGGAAGGTAACAGGTTCAGTTTCTAGCTTATTTTTTTAAAATTTTACCCCAGCCTGCAGTACCTGTTTGATAATCCATACTTATCTGCTCCCTATTGCTTCATTCCAGTCTTCCAGTCTGTAAACTTCTGAATGGATGGGGTCACGTGCACTACTGCAGCCAAAGACTGGCTTAAGTAGTGACATGTCCCCAAGCAGCATGCGATTGCTGGGTCATGTGCCACTTGAGGACATATCCCAGCTGACACCGTGAGAGTGACCCTGTTTATCTGGAAGCTTATAGATATAGACTAGAATACCAGTGAAGTGACTAAGGAAGCAAAAAAAAGAGTGGCAGGGAGCAAGTATTCATTTTTCCACAGGTACTGCAGGATGGGGTGGAAATTAAAAAAAAAAGAACAGGAGAGATGCTTTAAAGGGGTTATCCAACCCCTATAATGCCCCCCAAAATACCTGGGAACCTCATACAGGTTTTACTTTCCTTGCTCCCCGGCACCTGTGACGCTCCTGATGTCTGCACGGCAGCGGCTGCATCTTCCCGTTGCGCGGATCAAAACATCTGGTGACGACGGTGAGGTGTTAGCCAATATCAGGCTGCGACGGGGACAAGCCTCCCTAGCATCGCGAGTGATGATTGTTTTGATCTGCGCGATGGGGAGATGCAGCGGCGGCCGTGCGGGAATCAGGAGCAACGCGGGTGCCAGGGAGCGGGGTAAATATAAGCTGTATGAGTTGCCCAGGCATTTTGGGGGGCATTTTAGGGTTTGGATAACCCTATTAAGTATCATTTATTACAGTAAATTGTTACTGCATCACTGCTGCCTAATAATGATTTTAAGAGAACACAGGATTCAAAGTGGTCCTACTTTTGCATACGTACATGGCACCTGAGCAAGATGCTATACTTGAAGGGTATTCATCAATGTGAGCCATGGGGCAACGTTTGTAAAGGGATCTTGATGTATATGTATATATGGGAGCTTTTATCTTTCCTGCTGCCATTAATTCATTAGATAGTATACATTATTTCCTTTTAAAAATCAAAACGTAAAAAGAAGCCTTTAAACAATTTTCTAGGAAAATTATTGTTTAGACAGGATAAGTACAAGCTAGCTTGATTTACATGAGTACAAGAAATGCAGGGGAGTACAGAGTAATAAAGTCATATTTATAAACCCACCGATGATGCAAGGTTTAATGTGAAATTACTGATACTAGTGTGAAGAGATCATCTGGATAAAAGACAGAGCCAGAGAATGACATTACACATTTCCTTCATCTATCAGTGAGATAGATGCAAAGATAAATACAATAATAATTACAGCTGCCTGCCGATCCTTCTACTCCCCTGCCCCATCTGTTACACTTTAATCTCTTCCAAGCACTGCTACAAGGGAACATTACATTGGATTCCTAGTACTTTAGACAGCAACTAGAATATGCTCAGAATAAATAGATGTGGTCAACATACACGTTTCTTGGGGTGCATTTATTTTAATTCAAATATGAGCATAAAATATGTTCCACATAACATTTCTTGTGCAATTTCATCCTTTACCGTCTGTGCCCAGCCATGTGAATATGCACATTTACTTTATCAATCTCCATCAACAACCTCATTTTTAGCTGATCCTCATCACCGATTTTTACAGTTTCAATCAATTTTTTCCACACCAGTTGTGCTATGGATTCGCAAATATCTTCCCATTCACGAAAGTGGCTGTGAGCTTAGTTCAGTAACATTAGGTTGTCTCAGTCACTCAGCAGATATGGTGACTATGTGGCATGCACTCACAGGCAAGCATTACACCAATATGTAGTTAATCTGTGTAATATATATAGGGGCATATACAAGTTGGATTTACAGTATCAAATTCCTCCTTCTTTGTCAGGAGCAGCTGACCCTCTAATGTGCATGGAGGCCTCTCAACTCTCCCCTGATCAGATTTTGGGGGAGAATTGGGCAGGTGGATTTCAGCATGCCCAATCCTTTTGATAGGTGTCTGGCAGTGGCTTAATCTTCTCTTCCCATTCAGAACACATGCATCTCATCTGCAGAGGGGTGTTGAGAAAGAAAGATGTCAGCCAAACAAGCATACTAAAATGTATGACCAGATTTATACAATGTGTTTGCCCAGAGCCAATCTATAGATCTATCTATCTACATATTCTTTAACCCCTTGAGGACCCTGGGATTTTCCATTTTTCACTCCCCGCCTTCCCATAGTCCTAACTTTTTTATTTTTCCTTTCACATAGCCTTATGAGGGCTTATTTCTTGCAGGACAAGTTGTACTTTCTAATGGCACCATTTACAGTAGCATACCATGTAGGAAGCAGATTTTTTTTTCCAAATGGGGTAGAATTGGGAAAAAATGCAATTCTGATAAAGGTTTTTATTTTCTACACTGTACACTATGCGGTAAAATTGACCTGTTATCTTCATTCTTCAGGTCAGTACGGTTATAACAATACCACACTTGTATAATTTTTCTTGTGTTTTAATACTGAAAAAAATGTAAAACCTTTGAGGAAAAAAAAAATTATTCTGACCCCTATAACTTTTTTGTAGTTATGTGTATGGGCTGCGTTAGGGCTAATTTTTTGCGGGACGATCTGTTCTTTTCAGTGATACAAATTTGAAGTGTGTGTAACTTTTTGATCACTTTCTATAAAAAAATTATTGGGTAGTTGAAGTGACAAAAAATGGCAAATTTGCTGTTTATATTTTTTTTCTCGTTACGCCATTTGCTGTATGCTATTAATATTGTAATATTTTAATTGTATGGGCATTTTCGCACAGGGCGATGCCCATGATGTTTATTTTTTTTCATTGGTTAAGTATTTTTATTTTAAGGAAAGGGGGGTGATTTGAACTTTTTTTTTTTTTTATATTTGCCCATTGTGTTTATTGATGGCTATATAGCCATCATTGAACACTTCATTTGCAATATAACAATACAATGCTCCGATCTCAGCTGGGAAACGCTGTTACCAGAGCGGAAGCACGTGACTTCCGCTTCTGGACTGATCAGATGCCGTGGTTACATTTGACCACGGTATCTGAAGGGTAAAATGTATGCGATCAGCCTTATGGCTGATCGCATACATGTGCCACGGGTCTCTGCTATTTAAAATAGCAGAAATCCAGCGGCTCTGGCGCCTGCTGCACGTGCGAGCAGGCGCCATGTTTAGGGACCAGACTTCCGCCATACATATATGGCGGAGGTCTTTAAGGGGTTAAATGAGTGCCTTTTAGAATGATCTAAAAAAAAAATTACAGTACTAATTTCCCCACCTCTGACCACCTGGAACATATCCATGCAATAACCCCTTTACTGTATAATGTGACTTCTGCACACACTTTGCTGGTTATGATAGCGCTATAATGGAGAACACTTTGACATACTGTGGCTGTAATTTTATGAGTGTATATGTGCACCGTATAGCAGCATCATGTATTTGTTCAGTATGACTGTGTTAATTATGTGTTCTATATAGTGGCAATAGCTATGTGTACAGTATAACAGCATGGTCTACTTATACTACATGTACTCTACACTATTATTGACCTTAAAATGTGGTCATTGACTGCATATCGGCTGCATCTGTATGTATGTGTGTGTGCATCATATATGCATAACCACTACACCCATGAACCACTCTTTTTACAAAATATGTGTATGCCCCTGTGTACAATCTCCTCCTTACACTGGGGATTAGGATACATACACAGCAGTTAATAATGAGACATATTGCGTGAAATTTCCACCATTGGTAAAATGTCTTCATACTGTATAATTGCTTTATTTTTAAATTAGTTCATTAGAACCTGGGCAACTTTGCCCTATCCCCACAGTAAAAAGTCGAAAAAAAATTCCTGTCATCTGTGTTTAAAGGGGTTTTCTGAGATCAGCATAGTTATAGCATATCATTATGATAGGCCCTCAATAAAAGATCGGTGGGGGTCTGTACTCGGCACTACTGTAAATCAGCAGATTGAAGTGGTGGCAGTTCTTATGCGAGAGCTGAAGCTCTTTAATATTTACCTGCATGTGTGCACATAGTAGTAATGTTTAGGGCATTGCAGCTTTGTGCTATTCAAGATGCATCCAGACATCCTCCCCATGCTGTTCCCAAACCACTTCAGTGGTGTTTCCATCAATTTCTGACCTTTTCCTCTGAACCAGACACCCTCCCCTCTTCAGAGCAGGGGGTGCCTGGTTTAATGCTCGGGTTCTCCCATTGACTTCTATTGTGCTTGGGTGTAGAGCGCTTGAGCATCCCGAGGTATTCTACTCGGGCACCCGAACACTTTGGTGCTTGATCAACACTACTGCTAACTGCAAAATACGAATTTACTAATTCATTATAAGTTGGGAATACAAAAAAGCTGGATAAAATCTACAATAAAGGCAAAAAGGCAACTGTTCAAGTAAAACAATATAAAACAGTGAGATATTGAAAACATTGTTCACTTTTACTTCAGTCTGAGAAAGAATTAAAAGAAAGAAATGCCCATTTTAATTGTAGTCAAAGTTACCACACCTCCACACGCATTTATATAAAGCATAATAAGCCGAGCGCAGTACACTTATACCAGTAAATGAGGAAATTTCATTAAACGACAAACTTCTAATATTAGAACATAAACTTTAATGCCCTGTCTATTGAAAACAGGACGGCTCCTGAGAGTTAGAATTTTCAATCTCAAGTGTAGCAACATGTCAGACTGATGTATTCAAAAAATAACCAAGCTAGAAAGTCAGACAAGCTAATATTCTCCTAATATTGAATAAATGTAACTTTGTTCACTGGCCACTTTTATGCACTCCCTTGCTTCTGGTTTTGGTTATTTCATTACCATACAACAGCCAAAAGATGCATAAAGCCACCAATCTTCTATAATGGATGTATTTTTCCCATCTGGAGTATTTCAGTATATTGACCTTGAGGTCTAAACCACAATTATTGTATGTGGAGCTAGAGAGTTTACCTTATACAAGTAATTGTGAAATGTGTGTGTTAAAAATGTCTTATTAAAGTAAAACCATGCACACCTATATAATATAATAATAATAATAATAATAATAATAATATAATATTCGTCATCATCATCATATTAATAAAGGTTAGGGACAACTAAGTATGGGTGTATAGGGGTACTAACATACACAGCACAGGCACTGCTTTCATTTGATAATCTGTCACAAAACTAGAATTGTCAGATATCATTCAACTTAAAATTATCACTATACAAATTTGAAAAGAAAATGCAGCAATAGAAATACTCCAGTGTTATAATAACAGCTAGCGTTCTGACAAATCTAATAATCTGACACAAATCAATTTCAAATTGTTAGTCAACCTGTTAAAATGTTATTGCGGTTAGCTCATGATTAAATATTGCATATCTTCGTTAGATAAGGATACTTTCACACTAGCATTTTTCTTTTCCGGCATTGATTTCCGTCAAAGGGGCTCAATACTGGAATAGAACTGATCAGTTATATCCTAATGCATTCTGAATGGAGAGAAATCCGTTCAGGATGCATCAGGATGTCATCAATTCAGTCACTGAACGGCGTTTTGGACGGAGATAATATCGCAGCACGCAGACCTTTAAAACTGTAAAAAAAAATACAAGACAAATCCGTCTATCCGCATGACAAGCGGAGAGACGGATCCATTCTTGCAATGCATTTGTGAGATGGATCTGCATCCGGATCCGTCTACAAATGCATTCAGTTTACATTCAGATCGACGGATCCGGCAGGCAGTTCTGACGATGGAACTGTTTGCCGAATCACTCTGCCACAAGTGTGAAAGTACCCTAAGGCTACATTCACACGACCGTAGTGTATTATGGATCCGCAAATTACGGATCCGCAAGCTGCGGACAAGAATAGGACATATTCTATGTTTTGCGGAGCCGCGGACCGCACCTCGTCTGGCCCCATAGACAGTAAATGGGTCCGCCGCAGAATTGCGGAACGGATGCGGACACATTCACGGTCGTTTGAATGTAGCCTAAGACAAAATATAATATTTCAGTTGAAATAATTCTAATAGTCTCTGTGTATAGATAGTTCTGTTACATACTTGTTATAGCGCCCTCTGGTGATCTTTTGATTTCATTCCCTGAAAGTTTACTTACTGGGGCAGGTTTATAAAATACTAATATTTAGATCTAAGGATGCATCAGATTATCGACTGGGTGAATTCTGGAACATTTGAATTAGTAAATCTGCCCCCCTCAATGTGTTCAGTTATTTTGCCTGGACAATAGGAAGAATATTTCTGAATATTTCTGCTGTCTTTGTACAAGAGGCTCTAGGGTTAGACTAAGTTTCTGAGTATACGTGTCCAGGCATGGGATTCAGCCAGTTCCCTCAGCTTCTCCAGATCCCATTGTTAGAATTACTGTCGATTCAGAGAACCTCGTTACCAGCTGAATCCCGATTAGGCGCTCAGGCGGCGGCAGCTGGAGATGAGCGCTTCCATATCATAGTTTAGTTCCTTAGGCTTTTTAAAAGTTGGGTGGTATGTGTGTGTAGTGCATATATGGTGTATTTACGTGTATGTGTGTCACATATATATGGTGTATGTACAGTGCCATGCAAAAGCATTCACCACTTGACTTTTTTTGTGTTTTGTTACATTACAGCCTTAAGTTCAATGTTTTGTTAATCTGAATTTTATGTGATGGATCAGAACATAATAGTCTAAGTTGGTGAAGTGAAATGAGAAAAATATATAAATAAAACTACTGTTTAAAAATAGAAAACATTAACATGTGTGTATGTATTCACCCCCTTTGTTAGGAAGCACATAAAAGGCTCTGGTTAGCCAATTACCTTCAGAAGTCACATAATTAGTGAAATGATGTCCACCTGTGTGCAATCTAAGTGTCACATGATTTGTCATTACATGTATACACACCTTTTTTTAAAGGTCCCAGAGGCTGCAACACCGAAGCAAAAGGCATCACTAACCAAACACTGCAATGAAGACTAAGGAACTCTCCAAACAAGTAAGGGACAATGTTGTTAAGAAGTATAAGTCAGGGTTAGGTTATAAAAAAATATCCAAATCTTTAATGATCCCCAGGAGCACCATCAAATCTATCATAACCAAATGGCCGCCCACCAAAACTCACGGACCGGGCAAGGAGGGCATTAATCAGAGAGGCAGCACAGAGACCTAAGGTAACCCCGGAGGAGCTGCAGAGTTCCAGAGCAGAGGCTGGAGTATCTGTACATAGGATGACAATAAGCCGTATGCGCCGTAGAATTGGGCTTTATGGCAGAGTAGCCAGAAGAAAGCCATTACTTTCAGCAAAAAACAAAAAGGCACGTTGTGAGTTTGCCAAAAGGCATGTGGCAGACTCGCAAAATGTATGGAGGAAGGTGTTCTGGTCTGATGAGTCTAAAATTGAACTTTTTGGCCATCAAAGAAAACGCTATGTCTGGTGCAAACCGACATCACCCAAAGAACACCAACCAGAACTGGGAAACTGGTCAGAAAGATGGATGGTGCTAAATACAGGGATATTCTTGAGCAAAACTTGTACCACTCTGTGTGTGATTTGAGGCTAGGACGGAGGTTCACCTTCCAGCAGGACAATGACCCCAAACACACTGCTAAAGCAACACTTGAGTGGTTTAAGGGGAAACATGTAAATGTGTTGGAATGGCCTAATCAAAGCCCAGATCTTAATCCAATAGAAAATCTGTGGCCAGACTTAAAGATTGCTGTTTACAAGCACAAACCATCCAACTTGAAGGAGCTGGAGCAGTTTTGCAAGTTGGAATGGGCAAAGATCCCATGGTAAGATGTGGCAAGCTCATGGAGACTTATTCAAAGCGACTTGGAGCTGTGATTGCCGCAAAAGGTGGCTCTACAAAGTATTGACTTTAGGGGGGTGAATAGTTATGCACATTGACTTTTTCTGTTATTTTGTCCTATTTGTTGTTTGCTTCACAATAAAAAAAAAATCTTCAAAGTTGTGGGCATGTTCTATAAATTAAATGATGCAAATCGTCAAACAATACATCTTAATTCCAGGTTGTGAGACACCAAAACACGAAAAAAGTCAAAAGAATACTTTTGCAAGGCACTATATATGTAAACATGTGTCTTGACGGCGCTTATCCGCAATTGAGTAGGGAATAAAGTTGAGTTTCGGGTTCGTACCGAACTTTATGGTTTTCCGTACCCGAATCCGAACATTTCCGTAAAAGTTCGGGTTCGTTGTTCGGCAATTTCTTACCGCTTTTTGAAAGGCTGCAGGGCAGCCAATCAACAAGCGTTTCACTACTTTGCCCTAATAAGCCATCACAGCCATGCCTACTATTGGCATGGCTGTGATTGGCTAAGTGCAGTATGTGACCCAGCCTTTATATAAGCTGGAGTCACGTAGCGCCACACGTCACTCTGTTGCTCTTAGTTTAGGGACAGGTTGCTGCTGCTGCTGTGAGGGAGATATTAGGGAAGAAAATCTTCAAACTACATCAATTATTGAGGGTGCTATGCTACATATTTGTACCCAGCCCTAAACCCAGTGATACTGCAAAATAATTTTTAATCCATCTGTTACTGAGGTGTGGGTCGGTGGCCATTTTAGCAACTGCAGTGTCCTTGGAACTGCATGTGACCTGCATGTGTGCCAGCCTGCCAGGGACATCAGTCTAATTATTTTTTGGCAGCTCAGTGGAGGAAAAATTCCTTTTTTCTGGCAGGTCAAGTCCCCCTACATTACCTATTTTATAATTTATGGGTGACCCGTACTGTCTTACCACAGAGCACGTTTGCATACACCGCTGAAAAACCTATTTTAAAATTTTGCGGTGACATAGTGCATTTCTGTAGTTGGGGAAATAAACAAGTACTGTCGTACCACAGAGCACTTTTGCATACACCGCTGCAAAACCTATTTTAACATTTTGCAGTGACATACTGCATTTCTGTAGTTGGGGGACTGTCGTAGCACAGAGCAAATTTGCATACACTGCTGAAAAACCTACCGTATTTTTCGCCCTCTAAGATGCACTGGCCCATAAGACGCACCTAAGTTTTTGGGGAGGAAAATAAGAATTTTATTTTTATTTAACCAAAAGGCGTACTTTTGGTGGGTTTTGAACTAATGCTGGTCTGTACATGACACTATTATGGTGGATCTATATATGACGCACTGTTATGGGGGATCTTTGGATGACACTGTTATGGGAATCCGTGGATTACACTGTTATAGGGGATCTGTGGATGGCACTATTATGGGGGGGGGCTGTGGATGGCACTGTTATGGGGTACCTGTGGATGGCACTGTTATGGAGGAGCTGTGGATGGCACTGTTATGGGGGGAAGCTGTGGATGGCACTGTTATGGGGGACCTATGGATGGCACTGTTATAGGGGGGGCGGCTGTGGATGGCACTGTTATGGGGGGGATCTGTGGATGGCATTGTTATGGGGAGGGGGATCTGTGGATGGCACTGTTATGGAGGAGCTGTGGATGGCACTGTTATGGGAGGGATCTGTGGATGACACTGCTATAATATGTAGTCCAATGAAAAATGGCAAAGGCAGCATGCCTGGAAAAGAATCCCTTTATTGGGGACTGCTCACATAAATAACGTGGGGATCCGTTTGTTCTGCCTTTCTTTCACTTTAGTGCGGAGCGTGCACTCCCGATCAACATTCGCCACTTTTCGTTTCATTTTTTTGTACCAGTCCCTGGGAATATCCCCTATCAAGAAATTTCTTCCCCATCTCGTCAACTCTCCTATCAAATTGACTAGATACATTACTAGATACAACCCGTCTCACTCTCAACATTTGGCTTCAGGTTAAGGATTGAATCATCCGACGTGGATGGTTACTATCATATCTCAACAGATTATTCCTATCAGTTGGTTTATGATAGATATCTGTTGTGATTACCCCTTCTTCAATATGGACCATCACATCCAAAAATTGTAGTTCTGTTGCAGATGCTGTCATGGTAAACGCCAACCCTGGGACCAAATTGTTGGGATACTGGTAAAACGATTGTAATTCCTCCGGGGTGCCACCCCAGACCACAAAAATGTCATCGATGTAGCGCCACCTCCTCCCCCGACATGCGCATTGTTTACAGGGAGACGCGCTACCATGCGGCATCGAGGGACGATAGGTCTGATGTAGCGGGTGAGAATGGTGTTTGGCACAAGCACTTTTTGCACTTATATCATTGTGATACATTATTATATATATTGAAATGTATGTGGAGTTAATGATGTACACGGCGCGATTGGCCACTTTTAGGAGAGGAGGTGTGGCTTGCGCTTTATAAACTTGAGCATGGGGGGATCATAGTGTGCTTGATAAAGGCTTGGAAAAAGCCGAAACATAGGGCCCGGTGTAAGGGCCCGGTGTAAGAACAGTGACTGCACCGGGCCCGCCGTAAGTTGCCGGCCTCCAGCTCCTCCTCCTTTCCCACTCATACATCGCAGCCGGCGATGCTGGAGCATCGCAGGCTGCGATGTAAATTTTTCGCATTCGGCCCATAAGACGCAGGGGCATTTCCCCCCAAAAAAGTGCGTCTTATGGGGTGAAAAATACGACATTTTAACATTTTGCTGTGACATAGTGCATTTCTGTAGTTGGGGGAATAAACCCGTACTGTTGTGCCATAGAGCACTTTTGCATACAAAGCTAAAAAAACAGTTTTATAATTTTGCGGTGAAACATTGCATTTCTGTAGTTGGGGGAATAAATCCGTACTGTCGTACCACAGAGCACGTTTGCATACAATGCTGAAAAAACTGTTTTAAAATTTTGCGGTGAAAAACTACATTTCTGTAGTTGGGGGAATAAACCCGTACTGTTGTACCACAGAGCACGTTTGCATACAACGCTTAAAAAAACAGTCTTATAACTTTGCGGTGAAACACTACATTTCTGTAGTTGGGGGAATAAACCCGTACTGTTGTGCCATAGAGCACGTTTGCATACAAGGCTGAAAAAACAGTTTTAAAATTTAGCAGTGAAAAACTGTATTTCTGTAGTTGGGGGAATAAACCCATACGGTTGTGCCACAGAGCACGTTTGCATACACCACTGAAAAACCTATTTTAAAATTTTGCGGTAACATACTGCTTTTCTGTAGTTGGTGGAATACACCCGTACTGTTGTGCCACAGAGCACTTTTGGATAGAACTCCGAAAATACTGTTTTAAAATTTTGCGGTGAAAAACTGCATTTCTGTAGTTTGGGGAATAAACCCGTACTGTCGTACCACGGACCACTTTTGCATAGAACGCTGAGAAACCTATTTTCAAAATTTTGCGGTGACATAGTGCATTTCTGTAGCTGGGGGAATAAACCAGTACTGTCGTACCACAGAGCACGTTTACATACAACGCTGAAAAAACTGTTTTATAATTTTGTGGTGACATACTGCTTTTCTGTAGTTGGGGGAATAAAACCGTACTGTCGTACCACAGAGCACGTATGAATACACCGCTGAAAAACCTGTTTTATAATTTTGCGGTGACATCTTGCATTTCTGTAGTTGGGGAAATAAACCTGTACTGTCGTACCACAGAGCACGTTTACATACAATGCTGAAAAACCTGTTTTAAAATTTTGCTGTGAAAAACTGCATTTCTATAATTTGGGGAATAAACCCGTACTGTTGTGCCACAGAGCACTTTTGGATAGAACTCTGAAAATACTGTTTTAAAATTTTGCGGTGAAAAACTGCATTTCTGTAGTTGGGGGGATAAACCCGTACTGTTGTGCCACAGAGCACTTTTGCATACAACGCTGAAAAAAATGTTTTAGAATTTTGCGGTGAAACACTGCATTTCTGTAGTTGGGGGAATAAACCCATACTGTCGTACCATAGAGCACGTTTGCATACAATGCTGAAAAAAATGTTTTATAATTTTAAGGGTGACATACTGCATTTCTGTAGTTTGTTGCAATAAACAATGGTTTTGTGCTACATAGTAGATCTGAGGCCTACCCTGTATTTCAGTAATTTTAAGTAACCTGTGGAACTCCGCATTTACATAGTTAGTTGCAAAAACACCGGTTTTGTGGTAGATAGCACATTTGCGCTATACGCTGCATTTCTGACAGTCATGTTCAATGAGACTGTTAACCTCTGCTGTTACATTATTGGTTTGAAAAATCTAATTTTTGTTTATAGTGAAGTAATTGTATTGAATTGCTCCGTTACACTGTTGTGTGACCTAAAGAAATGTATTCTGTTTATGACACGGGCACTGCCTTACTGTTAGTGAACTTAATTGTTGACTTTTGGCAGTTAAATTGACACCTGAGATAAACCATCTGTTAGTTTGGTGAGTGAACGCAAATAATGAGGAGAACATCAAATAAGGGATGTGGACATGGTCGTGGTGGTGTTGGTGAAGCTCCTGTTGCTGGGAGAGGACGTGGCCGTTCTGGGGGTCCAAGTGAAACACCTTCCTCAGGTGCGAGTAGGCAACAGAACCTGCAGTGTTATTTGGTAGGCCCAAATGCTACTCTACAGATAGTGAGGCCAGAACAAGTACAGGCGATAGTAGATTGGGTGGCTGACAGTGGCTCCAGTTACTTCACAGTATCTCCCACCCAGTCCTCTGCAGAATGTTTAGAGCTTGCACCTGCAGCCCATGCCCATAAGTCTGTCACCTCACCCCTTTGCAAATCAGCCATCCAATCTGAGCTCCAAGTCATGCAGCAGACTCTTATGCTTTTTGATGACTCTGCTGGCAGGGTTTCCCATGGCCATCCACATAGCCCTGCCCCAGAAGTAGAAGACATTGAATGCACTGATGCCCAACCACTTATGTTGCAGGATGAGGACATGGGAATACCACCGCAGCACGTCTCTGATGATGACGAAACACAGGTGCCAACTGCTGTGGCTTTCTGCAGTGTGCAGACTGACGAGGAGGACAGGGGTCAAGAATGGATGGAAGATGATATGGAGGATGATGAGGTCCTAGACTCCGACTGGACTCAAGGTCATGCTAGTGTCATGTGCAGTTCTGTGGAAAAGGCGGTGGTCACACAGAGGCAAAGGCACAGCCAAAGAGGGAGCAGGGTCCAAAAGCAGAGCGGCCGTCCCCGAGACAGTACGCCTGCTACTGGCCACCGCACCCAGAGACCGAGCACACCAAAGCCAGCTCCAAGGAGTTCATTGGCGTGGCAGTTCTTCACACAATGTCCTGACGACAAGACACGAGTGGTTTGCACGTTGTGCCATCAGAGCCTGAAACGAGGCATAAACGTTCTAAACCTGAGCACAACCTGCATGACCAGGCATCTACATGCAAAGCACGAACTGCAGTGGAGTAAACACCTTAAAAACCAAGAAAGGTCTCAGGCTCCTCCTGCTTCCTCTTCTGCCTCTTCCTCCACCTCTGGAGTCACAGTGGCACCTGCCAACCAGCAAACAGAGGATGTGCCACCAACACCACCACCTCTGTCATCATCACCAAGCATCTCCACCATGTCACACGCAAGCATTCAGCTGTCCATCTCCCAAACACTGGAGAGAAAGAGGAAATACCCACCTACCCACCCTCGAGCCATGGCCCTGAATGCCAGCATTTCAAAATTACTGGCCTTTGAAATGCTGTCATTCCGTCTGGTGGAGACGGACTGTTTCAAACAGCTGATAGCGGTCGCTGTCCCACAGTACATCGTTCCCAGCCACCACTGCTTTTCCAGGCAAACCGTGCCTTCCCTGCACAACCAAGTGGAGGATAATATCAATTGTGCACTGCACAACGCCATCTGTGGCAAGGTCCACATAACTACCAATACGTGGACCAGTATGAACGGCCAGGGACGCTATATCTCCCTAACTGCACACTGGGTAAATGTAGTGGCGGCTGGGTCCGAGGCGGATAGCGGTTTTGCGCATGTCCTTCTACCACCGAGGATCGCAGGACATTATTCTTTGCCTCCTGTTGCCGCCTCCTCCTCCTTCTATGCTTCCTCCTCCTCTTCTACCACCTCCTCATCTGGCCAGCAAAAGAACTTCACCACCAACTTCAGCACAGCCAGGGGTAAACGTCAGAAGGCGGTTTTAAAACTTATGTGTTTGGGGGACAAACCCCACACCACACAGAAGCTTTGGAGGGACATAGAAAAACAGACCGATGAGTGGTTGCTGCCAGTGAGCCTCAAGCCCGGCCTGGTGGTGCGTGATAATGGGCGAAATCTCATTGCAGCTCTGGGGTTAGCTGGTTTGACACATATCCCTTGCCTGGCGCATGTGCTGAATTTGGTGGTGCAGAAGTTTCTTAAAAACTACCCAGACATGTCGGAGCTGCTGCAAAAAGTGCGGTCTGTCTGTGCACGCTTTTGGCATTCTCACCCTGCTGCTGCTAACCTGTCTGTGCTGCAGCGTAACTTTGGCCTTCCCGCTCACCGCCTCATATGCGACGTGCCCACCAGGTGGAACTTCACCTTGCATATGCTGGAGAGACTGTGCGAGCAGCAGCAGACGATAGTGGAGTTTCAGCTGCAGCATGCACGGGTCAGTCGCTCTGCGGAACAGCACTCCATGCGAGACCTGTGTCCCTTGTTGCGGTGTTTCGAGTACTCAACCAACATGGCCAGTGCCAATGATGCTGTTCTTAGCATTACAATACCACTTCTATGTCTCCTTGAAAAAACATTTAGGGCGATGATGGAAGAGGATGTGGCACAGGAGGAAGAGGGGGCATTTCACAGGGTTTCATGCCAGTCATTTAGAAGTGGCTCAGAGGGTGGGTTCCTGCACCAGCAGAGGCCAGCCAGGGCACAGTTCTGGAGGAGGATGAGGTAGAGGAGAAGGAGGAGGAACCCGGTTCACAGCAGGGTGGCACCCAACGCAGCTCATGGCCATCACTGGAGCGTGGCTGGGGGGATACGGAGGACACAGACAATACACCACCTACAGAGGACAGCTTATCCTTACCTCTGGGCAGCCTGGCACACATGAGCGACTATA
Source organism: Bufotes viridis (assembly GCA_033119425.1). NCBI lineage: Eukaryota > Metazoa > Chordata > Amphibia > Anura > Bufonidae > Bufotes > Bufotes viridis. The sequence goes on from CM065591.1 coordinate 275,036,243, forward strand.
TGCTGCATTGCTTGCGCAATGATCAAAGAGTTGCCCACATGTTAACTTGTGCTGACTACTGGGTGGCCACCCTGCTGGATCACCATTACAAAGACAACGTGCCGTCCTTAATTCCCTCAATGGAGCATGATAGGAAGATGCGCGACTACAAGCGGGGGACAAGTGGAAACACAAGACGAAGGCAGAGGAAGAGGAAGAGGTCGCCAATGCAGCTGGGTCATGGCCAGCAACTCCGAAGGCAGGGTTAGCATGGCCGACATGTGGAAAAGCTTTGTCACCACGCCACAGCAACCGGCACCACCAGCTGATATGGAAAAGCATTTGAACAACATGGTGGAACAGTACATGTGCACAAGCCTACACGTACTGACTGATGGTTCTGCTCCATTGAACTTCTGGGTCTCCAAATTATTCACATGGCCTGAGCTTGCCCTTTATGCCTTAGAGGTGCTGGCTGCCCTGCAGCCAGTGTATTGTCTGAACGTGAATTTAGCACGGCAGGAGGCGTCATTACAAACAAAGCCGCCTGTCCACAGCCAACGTGGACAAGCACACGTTCATTAAAAATGAACCAGGCTTGGATCCCACAAGACTTGTCTGTACCTTGTGCAGAATAGACATTTATACCTGCCTCAACCATACATTCTTGTATTCAAGTGCACTTATTCTTTGATTTCTTTTTTTTATTTGTCACATTATTTTGGGGCTACCCCAATTTATAAAATAAAAAAAAACATTAGCTATCTCCTCCCAGGGCCGGGCCGACACAGAGGCTGGGGAGGCTCCAGCCTCAGGGCGCAGGCCAGATTCCCAGCCTCTGGGTGGCAGAATACGTAAATGTGGGCTCTCAAGTGCCCAGGGCAGCGTCTCCAGCGTCCGAGCCCCAGGCGGCACCTCCTCCCCGGCTCAGATCCCCACCCCGCCTCCTCCTCTGCCCGCCCATCTGTGCGTTTTAAAGTTCAATCAGAAACCCTGGCAAGATGGTTTTCATCTTGTCTCGTTGGATGTCGAGAGCCTCTACACCCGCATCCCTCATGATGCGGGTGTGGAGGCGATACGCGACATCCTAGAGAGCACAGGAAAGAGTGCGTTATATAGCGATTTTGTGTGTGGAGCCTTGCACCTTATACTTGCGAACAATGCATTCAAGTTTGGCAATGATTGGTACAGACAAAAACTTGGGACCGCAATGGGGACCCCCGTTTCATGTACGTTTGCCAATATGTATCTCGCTAGATTTGAGGACAGGCTCGTCTTCTCAGTGTCGAATCCCTTCTCTCAATTCCTAAACTGCTTATTTCGCTATGTAGATGACGTTTTTATTGTGTGGTCGGGTAACAGGGACCAATGTGAGGAGATCATACATTACCTCAACAATAACGCCATGGGGATGAAATTTACCCTCAATTTCGGTGGTGCACGACTGGAGTTTCTGGATGTGGCTGTGATGGTGGTTAGCGACGGCTTGGTCACGGAGGGCTGTCATAAGCCCACGGTGACCAACTCCTTGCTCCGCCATGACAGCTTCCATCCAGAGATAGTCAAAAAGTCGCTGCCATTCGGGCAGTTTATTAGATTACGCAGAATCAATAGTGAGGTAGAAGGGTACCGACGCCAAGCATCTGAGCTAAAACAACGACTAATGGAAAGGGGCTATCCCCAGAAAGTCCTGGACAGAGACATGGATGAGGTAGAAAGGAGGTTCTCCCAAGCTGATTTTCTCTGCAAGAACAGGGACGCCAATAGATCTAAAAATCCAAATAGAGAGCATAGAACGGGCAGATTCGCTTTTTCTTTCAAATTTAGCCCCATGGTGGATCAGATCCGTACCGCCATCCATAAGAATTGGGATATACTAAGGCAGGACAGCACCCTTACAGAGTTAGCTGAACAGAGACCCATCATTGCATTCAGACGAAGCCACACATTGCGTGACAAACTAGTCAGGAGTAGACTAGCCCCCTCACGATCTAATCAGTGGCTCAAGATGGACCGTCCTTTGGGCAACTTCAAATGAGGGAATTGCTCCCTGTGTAAATATAACTCATGTAAAAAAACCTTAGTGGTCGCAGGTATACACCCCAGGGTACGCAGCTTCATTAACTGCAGGAGTACATATGTGGTTTATATGTTAAGTTGTACCTGCGGACGCTTTTATATAGGCAAAACTATTAGGTGCCTATATGAATGCGTCCGCGAACACATCAACTCCGTAACCTCGGGAAAAGGCTGCCCTAGAGTGATAGAACATGTGAATTTGGCACACGGTGGTGATGTTAGTTCCCTCTCCTTCTCAGGGTTGGGGGTAGTGCAACCTCCACTACAGGGGGGTGATAGGCACCTTCTTCTCCTCCAACGAGAAGCGAGATGGATACTTCGCAACAGGGCAGCAGAAGGGCTAGGGCTAAATAACCACACTGATCTAGGTATGTTCATTTAGTGTGACGGAGTATGGGCGGTTGTCCCATTAGGTGTGCTGTACCTCCCGCTCTTAACCTGACATATTGTGCGGTTTCATTACCCTTCCAGCTTCTATGTGCCTGCACGAACGCGCTTCTGTGCCTTTACACTCTGTGCTCTTGAATGACCCGTCCAGTGTGAATTGTAGCATATGAGCATGCGCTTTGCTTACCACGCACTGTTACACTGTGCCATGATGTATTTTTGTTTGAAACATTGTCTCCTAAGATGCTCGGATGTCACATTATTAAGGAAGACTTACTGTTTATGTTTTGTATTCCATTTGTACCTTACTATGTGGCAACGTCACTGATTTTTCAGCTAGTGAGGGAGCGCACGGCTTAAAGGGCTTCTGTCACCCCCCTTAACCCATTTTTCACTAGCTGACATTAGCTATTTGCTAATGTCAGCTGAGTCGAAATATATATTTATTACCTTGTCCGAAGTTGTAAATTACGTTAAAAAGCCACTTTTACTTGCTGGTAGCCGCCGCATCTGGATTAGTTATGCACGCCCCCTTCCTCATTTGATAGACAGGGCCAGCGCTTTCTCCTCCTCGCACTGGCCCTGTCTGAAGATGAAATCCCGCGCCTGCGCCGTACCGCTCAGTAGTCGGCGCAGGCGCTCCCTTCTGGGTGTAGCGGTGACGTAATCGGCGCAGGCGCACTGAGGACGGAGCGGCAAAGCTCGCGTCCTTCACTCAGAGCGCCTGCGCCGACTACTGAGCGGTACGGCGCAGGCGCGGGATTTCATCTTCAGACAGGGCCAGTGCGAGGAGGAGAAAGCGCAGGCCCTGTCTATCAAACGAGGAAGGGGGCGTGCATAACTAATCTAGATGCGGCGGCTGCCAGCAAGTATACGCCCGACTTGCTGGTAGCGAAGATGATTTGAATATTATAAAAGTGCCTTTTTAACAGAATTGCCAGCTTCAGATAAGGTAAAAAATATATATTTCAACTCAGCTGACATTAGCAAATAGCTAATGTCAGCTAGTGAAAAATGGGTTAAGGGGGGTGACAGAAGCCCTTTAAGAAGGCAAGCGCATGCGCGCTTGTGACGTAGCACCCCGACGAAGCGCGTTCAGCGCGAAACGGCTGTCGCTCAACTCACTGCATGAAATTTGTGGCGTCCTGCCCGACATTGCCTGCACGCTGACATATCCAATAAAAGCGAATTTTTCAACTTCACTGGTGAGTGCCGCCCCGTTCCTACCTTCATCATTTAAGATTTATGTATCCTGCTGTTTTTAGGGTTGTGCACCGCTGATAGTGCAGTTACTACAGGGGACTGATTACGCTGCTGGTTTGACCTGTTATTGGTCTGGGTGTCTTCCTTGGAGTGCCGCTCCACTTCTTCCGTTTTGTTAATATCTACCCGCAAAGCTGTCTTTTTAAATCATTTCAACTAAAATATTATGTTCTGCATGCTCTAACATAGGAATATAATATTAATGACCTATTCCCTTCAATAAAGTCTCTTAAATTTAGACATACATTTATTTACAGATGGAGAAATATTTAGTTCTAGGCAGTTGCACAGGATTCATTGGTTTGTTAAAGTGGACTGCCTTTACCAAAAAATATAGCTAAATATAAAACAAAAAGTTTTCTATATATGGTTTATCCCAGAAATTTGCAGACTGACAAAGAGGTAGTTTTCCCTCACTAATGTCAATGATGAGTGTTCCATTTTGAACATACTCATCTGTATTGCAACCTACTGAAATGGAAATAAGAATTGACAACTAAATGTGCCTTGAATGTACCTGAAAAGCCCACATATATTAGGTGATCCGGATCAGTACCACTCTGGTGTGGAGTAGAAAACATCGAAGGGGAATTGAGCCAGAACTGATCCCATAGTTTTCTATGGAATACTTCTTATACATCTAAAGCATCAGTTGTGATGCTGGATGGTAAATACCTCTGGACTGAAAAATACTGCATGCTCAGTTTTTTCTGTCCAGCGCAATCAGTGGATAGATGCCGAATCTGTCCACTGTTAACATATATGATTTGTGTCCAGCTCCCGGCCAAAAATAGCTGACCGGAAACAACTGATATAAGTGAAGTGGGCCAAACTGTGACCTGTTCGCTTCAGGAAGAGCTTAAAGTCTAAAGAGAATCACAAACATTTTTTGTAACGTGACTTCTAGGTGACTTGATGTCTTGTGACCAATGTTGAGCTGAGGATAGGAAGTACTAGGGGTTAAAGCAATAAAGAATACCAATGAGCAGGGTCACGACTCACTGGAATTCTTGCCACCATATTTGAATTAATCCCTAGTGCTTCCTATCCTCAGCTCAGTATTGGTGGCAATACTTCAAGTCTCCTAGGAGTCACGTGGCAAAAATGTGTGTTATTTGTGTGAGACTTGTTGTTACATTGAAGTCGCAGTTTTTTTAGGTTGCAATTTGGCTGTGAGTCAAGATTTATTTATGATTTGCATTACCTATTAAACACAAAAAAACAACAACTACCGACTGTAGTCACAGTGACACACGGCTTACATTAATCTTTATGCTGAAGAAGTTGTTGGTGATTTGTAGTCCGTGACCAAAGATCCAGCAGGTTTTTTGATGTAAGACATTTACAATAATTACTTGCAGCCTTGGGATCTTGGTGTCATCATGTAGCCCTGGCCTTCAGGGGACACTTCCATCAAAAATGTTATTACATATTAACAGCCTATATGTGAATCTTCTATGTACGGTAATTTTAAAAAAAAGAAAGAAAAAGGAAAAAAACTGAAAATGGGTGAATGGTATTCTGGATATAATTTTTTAAAGTCACTCCACATAAATTCTACTTTCTGTCTAAAAATCCTCTTTGGGCATTTAGCATTATTATTATTATTATTATTAAAAAAGCACCATTCATTCCATGGCGCTGTACATATGACAAGGGGTATACATACATAATATAGACAATTGCACTAAGCATGAACAAGACGAGTTACAGACTGGTACAGAAGGAGAGAGGGCCCTGCCCGTTAGGGGTTACAATCTACATCAGGCATGTCCAAACTCTGGCCCTCCAGGTGTTGCAGAACTACAACTCCCATCATGCTCTTCTGTAGGTTAATAGCTGTAGGTTGTCCAGGAATGATGGGAGTTGTAGTTTTGCAACATCTGGAGGGCCGGAGTTTGGACATGCCTGATCTACATGGTATGAAAGAAGGACACAGTAGGAGAGGGTAAAGTTGCTCATGGCGGTATAGAGGCCAGGGTCACTGGTTGTAGGCTTGTCTGAAGAGGTGGGTTTTTAGGTTTCTTTTGAAAGATTCAACTGTAGGTGAGAGTCTGATACGTTGGGGTAGCGAGTTCCAGAGTGTGGGGGATGCACGGGAGAAATCTTGGAGGCGATTGTGGGAAGAGGTGATAAGAGGATAGGAGAGAAGGAGGTCTTGTGAGGATCGACGATTGCGTGTGGGGCATGGGGATGTATTGGGAAAGTAGCTCAGAGATGTAGGGAGGGGACGGGTTGTGGACGGCCTTGCATGTATTTGTTCGTATTTTAAACTGAATTCGTTGGGCAATGGGGTGCCAGTGACGGGATTGGCAGAGGGGAGAGGCAAAGGAGTAACAGGTTGAGAGGTGGATCAGTCGTGCAGCAGAGCTAAGGATATATTGGAGGGGTGCTATAGTGCTAGGTGGAAGGCCACAGAGGAGAATGTTGCAGTAGTCTAGGCGGGAGATGATGAGTGCATGTACAATCAGTTTCGCAGACTCAAAGGTGAGGAAAGCGTGGATGCGGAAGATGTTTTTGAGTTGGAGGCGGCAGGTGGTGGAAAGGGCTTGGATGTGCGGTCGGAAGGAGAGGACAGGATCCAAGGTCACTCCAAGGCAGCCATTGATCGTGATAGATAGGTCTGTTGGGGGGGGGGGGGTTGAGCAAGATGGGGGAAAGATGATGAATTCTGTTTTATTCAAGTTTTAGAAAGGGAGAGGAGAAGAAGGAGGATATGGAAGATAGGCATTGTGGGATTCTGGATAGTAAGGTGGTGATGTCTGGACCAGAGAGGTAGATTTGTGTGTCGTCAGCATAAAAGTAATACTGAAAGCCATGGCAAACAGTCTCATTTAATTCTCTCAGGCGATCACTGGGACCAGACAAATCCTCCTTGCAGTTAGAGCATTGCACATTACACTAATCAAGGTGCAGTCCTTGGCATTTTTTATCTAGACTTATCAAGAGAACAATATAACTGTCATACTGTAAATCTACATCTATTATTAACATGGGGAATGCCCTTCAGAAAAAATGTCCCTCCTCATAGCAGCAGTAAACCTATAATAGATAACAGAAGGACAATAATGTATATTTAATTTTTTAATGGTATAGTACAGTCTAAATAAGAAAGAAAAACAGCCAAAAATTCTATAAAAATGTGTTTTCTGTGAATAATAAATAAAATCTGCAAGTATCCATTTAACATAAAATACCAACAACAATACTGATTTGATACTGATGCGAACAGCACAGAGATAAAGATTGGCTGATCTAAAATAAACTCTTGATTCTACCTGATGGCTGCTTCAACTAACTTGTAAAATGCATACGTTTCAGCCTTCCTACTTTTTAAGTTAGTAAAAATAATTTAATTGATTTTAAGATTTAGTTGTTTGAAAAGTAGTTCTAATGGAACAATGTAAAGGCTCCAGGCACTTGGATCCTTTGCCTCCCTTAGTATCACTAAAGCCAGCCATACACTTTAGATAGCTGCCAGATGTTTTGAGATAGCTATTCCTCCAAACACCCCTCCCCCCCCCATATATAAGCATGCTAGGCTTGGCTGAGTGTGCATGTGTTCTCAGTAGGGAGAGGAGAATAAGTCACTGACAGACAGCTTTGGCACTGGCTTATCTCATTTGAGAACAAAATGATTGGACATGTTAAGATCCATAATGTCTGACCCTTTTTGATGTTCATCTTAATGTGTATTCAGCTTTTAGCTTGTCTTATGGATTCTTATTAATATAGGCAACAACAGGTATAAACTGAAGGGGTAATTTATTACGAAATATACACCACATTTTGGCGTATTTAAGGCACAGATTTTGTCGCAAAGGAGTTTTGCGGCAAAATCTGCAACTTTTCTCCCGCTCATGCCACTTTTTACCCATTATGAATAGATTCTGGTATCAGTTAAGGAATAATTTACACATTATGTAAATGTCAGACCTGTACTTTTTTGTATCTTTATACAATCCAGTTCTTCACACATTGAGGAGGTTGAGATAAGTCAATGTGAAATTTGACAACACCATTGGAAAATGAAAAATGTTTGTCATACCTCTCATAGGTCAGCTGTCAGGACTCTGTTCACTTTGGGTACCAAAATAATATAACGGTAGTAGTGGTCATCTTTGGATTGCATTTTGTATATGCTTAGTAACAATCTAATTGATTTAGACTGTATTCATATCAATGATTTATTTTTGGCAGACCTTGAGATACACTCCTTAAACAAAAATTGCTATGATCAGCTATGGCGTGAAAAAAACCTATTGAAAGGTGGATGTAAGGCGAATCTTAAAGGGGGTGTCCTGATCAATATTAGATAGGTACTCCCAACATCCCCACTAATCTTCTGTTTTCATAAGCTCCATCACCGGAACCAGGCACTAGAATTACAGAGATCGAGGCCTAGCAAAACAGTTGATCGGGAGGTGGAGGGGGGGGGGGGGGCCCCAGGAATTGGACTCCAACCAATCTGATTTTGATTGGAAATAATATATTAATGTAGTCTGTTCTTTGGATCAGTCTCATTGTTCAGAGATTTTCTGAAAAGGCCAAAATGTATAGTGTTTATGCTAAAATACATGAAAATGAAAGGTCAGGCTCACATTTAGCAATTTTCCTCCAAGCAGCTAACTTTTACAACTCTTTTCCATGAATGGCACAATCCGTTATCAAACATTCAAAGCAGTCATTTGAAGCAAACTTGGCCCTGTAGCCTAAGGCTGTCCATGTTATAGCTGGGCCTAACAGATTTTGAGAGTTGATAATTTGTCTGGTTTCCTGAACCTTAATTTAAAATTACATAGCATAGTATGAGGATGTGTAGACTTCAAAGAGAATATAAGTAGAATTTAGACAAGCGGCTATACATTCCAACAATCCCTGGAAATGTAAAAGTGTATGACTATGTTAAATACCTGAGGTAGAAACCATTCATGCAATAACACAACTAAACAGAAAAGTCATCATTGTCCATAAAACATAATAAATAAGCTTAAATAACATAATAAAGATAATAACATTAATAGAGATAAGCGAATCGAAGCTGACATAGTGGAATTCGATCTGAATTTCAGGAAAAATTTGATTAGCACCGAATCCGAATTTCCTCACTATTTGTGGTAACGAATCACATTTTTTCCTAAAATGGCTGCTACATGTGTGAGGACATGGAGCAAGGAACTTTGGTAAGGCAGGATCACCCATAATGACATGTATGCAGCCAATCAGCAGCCAGCCAGCCCTGTGATGTCACAGCCCTATAAATAGCCTTAGCCATCTTGGATTCTGCCATTTACCAGTGTATTTAGAGAGACGTCAGCAGGTGCTAGGGACAGTGTTAGAAAAAATGTCATTGCGCTAAAAAAAAAAACATTTACAAGTGCAGTGGAAGATTATTAAAGTTGTAGGGAAAGGATAGGGAGGAATCATTCCGCAACATTTATGTTGAACAGGGCTCAGTAGGGGAGGTTACAGCCTGGTTAATAGAAACAATCCTATTACACCTTGCTGCACTGATTGGGGACCCAAATTGCCATTATACAGCTCTGTAATTCCAGCAAACCGTTCTTACTGGGGTGCAAGTGCTATTTGAAACAGGCATTAACAGGGTTTATTACAAGTATTTCTACGTCTTATTTGCCCTTGTGTGGTGCAGTTTTAAGTTCTAAAACATTTTTTGGCTTGTATTAGTGGGGAAAAAAGGGCTTAGTCGTTGTGTGGCGAAGTGCTAAAATTACAGCCCATTTTGTCGTGTATTAGTGGCAAAAGTAAAATATATTTGCCGTTCAGCGGTGCAGTTATATGTTCTCAAGCCTTTTGTGGCGTGAATTAGTGGAAAAAGAAAAAATATATTTGCCAATAAGCGGTGCAGTTATATCTTCTAAAGCCTTTTGTGGTGTGTATCAGTGGCAAAAGAAAAATATATTTGCCACTTTTATATATTTGAAAAATATATATACAGTATATGTCACCTTGCCACTCTGCGGTCTTCTGATGCTTCTGCTACCTCCACACTATGTCACCTTGCCACTCTGTGGCCTCCTGATGCTGCCGTCACCTCCAGACTCTGTCATTGTGCCGTTCTGTGGCCTCCTGATGCTGCCGCCACCTCCACACTGTCATTAGGCCACTCTGTGGACTTCTCATGTTGTTCCCATCCTCCCCACTTTGTGACTGGGCCACTATTTTGACCCTTCTTCTGATCTGTCAGAAGGAAGGAAAAATGAGACGCACAACATATCCTGTCTGTGTAGCAGCTGTAATTTCTGTATGGTCCCATCAGAATTGGCTTGTGATTTGGTAGCCAAAAGCAGGAGTTGGTAGAAAACACAGAAGACAAACAAATATTCCATTCACATGTCATCTCTGTTTTGGATCAACTCCTGTTTTTTTTGGCATTAGCAATACTGATGGATTACTGACCAAATGCTGACCGAGTGAAGGCGAATGCTCAACAGACAGGATCCGTTTTTTTGGGGGTTATTGTTCTGACGGATCAGAGGAAGGGCAAAATAATCAGTGACGTCAACATAAACTTATTGCTGGTACCTCCACTCTGTCGGGGGGCTCTACTTGTATAAGCGTTTAATAGAACAGGTTCTGTAGACATCTATGTTGAATCAGCTGATGATGGTATAAAAGAGTGCACATCTTCTTGCTGCTAACATCGACCTGTAAGGCTGAGTTCATACTTGAGTTATTTAGTCAGTTTTGGCCCTGTGACTGCCCAGATAAGTGAAGTGTGCAGGTCATACGGAGTCACAGTATTATTTCACTACCAAAGCAGACTCCATATGCATTTTACTGCAAGGCACAGTGTTCTACACCACTATAAAGGCTCTCTGCAGCCAGGAAATAGCATTTTTTTTTAAACAAATTCGTCTCTAATAAATTCGGATCGAACCAAATTTTTTCCCAAACCAGCGAATCGAATTTTTAAAAAATTCGCTCATCTCTAAACATAAACTTTCTGGTTATTTTCAAGGTAATCATCTCATAGCTGAAATTGTATAGAGAAAACATTATTTGGGCAATAAGCTGAATTATAAAATCATTATTCACAGAGGATAAGGTAACATAAAGAAATAAATGTTGGAGTAACTTGATGATTTCAGCTAGGTCTTTCCGTGTGTCTTCTGTATTTTGCAGACAAGTATAGGCAGGGCTGGGACAAGGTCCACCACCAACAGAGGCTGAGCTGCCCAAGTGCGCCCCCCCCCCCCCGCCATTTAGATATGTATGTTTGTTATTAATCATCATCCACCTGACAGTCCTCAGGCGGCCATATTGGTTCGTCCAGGCTCCTGCCCCACGGGTAGACCCGTCACTACAACACTCAGCATTCTGATAGACCTGAGCTTCTCACTAAGATATCTGCTTGATGTGTGAACGGGGTCAAATACTTCTACAGCTGAGGTTCTGTTACAATGTACAAGTCCAGAGCAGTGATCACAGCTCTCCAACTAAAGCAAAACTACAGTTCCCAACGTGCCCACCATGCTGGGAGTTGTAGTTAAGATCAGCAGTGCTGCCGCCATATTTATACCCCTTAACAGATTGAGCGGAATACAGTGCAGCATAACAATCACAGGGGGGCCCCCATCCAGTCAGGGGACCCAGCACCTACGATGGCGAGGGCATCCGATGGGGCCCCAGCACCTATGATGGCGAAAGACATCCGATGGGGCCCCGGCGCCTATGATGGCAGAGGACATCTGAGGGGCCCCAGCGCCTATGATGGAGGAGGACATCTGAGGGGCCCCAGCGCCTATGATGGAGGAGGACATCTAAAGGGGCCCCAGCGCCTATGATGGAGGAGGACATCTGAGGGGCCACACATACCTCTGCAGCCCAGGGGCCACACTCTAAGGACATCCACACCTGCCCCGTTACATGCCTGCCTCTCCCGGTACCTGACCCCCCCATCCCCCGCCCTGTCAGGCTCCCCCGTCATCCCCTTGCCTTCCCCGCGGTGATCAGTACTTGGTGCTTGGGGCTGACCTCCCCCTTGCAGTGATGGCAGAAGAAGTGATGCTGAGACACCGCCGCCGCCTCCACCATTTTCCTTTCCTCCTCCACCCGCCCCTGCCGCCGCTGCTCCTCCACTCGTCACGTCAGGAGTGTCTGGGCATTCCGTTATAAACGGAACCTATAACGGAAAGACAGAACGCAAGTGCAAACCCACCCTTATTTGCTTGTATACAGTAGTTTCTGGTTTGGTATTGACAATTGATGGTGCGGGCAGCGGGTGAGAATGCAAGACCTGTGCCCGCATCATAATTGCAACCTAAAATTACAGCAAGTTGTATAAAGGAAAACTACAATTCCCAGTAGGTCCGCATCTGACAAGGCATGCTGGGAGTTGTACTTTCCAAGGGGCAAGGCAATAAAATGTGCATTTTTTAACAGTATTTTAACTTTTATTATAGAGGCTGTCTGTAACTATCAAGCATTGTGCTTCTGTTGGAGTAAAATTTTACACAGTAAAATTCTTTGTTGTAAACTTCTCAAGTTGGATCCCTTTATCAGGTCACACACAGAACTGACGCTCTTATAGCCAAATAAACACCATAAAGTGGTCCCCTGCTCAGGATCCCTTTCTGTTCATCAGAGCTGAGGGCCACAAAGCAAGAGGAGGACAGTGTCTGTCCACGTGTTCTCCTTGAACACTCACCAATGCTTTATGTGTAGGACTAGTATGTAGACAAAAATCTTACCATGTAATTTTCAGAACATGCACAGGCAGATCCATGTTAGATGACACTTTCTGGAACCCTTTCTGGTTGTGGAGGCTGTGCTGCATAGGTAGCAGGGATGCCGACGCTGGCACTGGGTCTGGACGGGACTGTGAAGCTGCAGCAGCTAATAGGAGGAGGGGCTAGAGGAAAGGGGCAGAGCCACGACGGAGACTGAGCTGATCTTAGCCTACTGATTTCTGATTGTCATAAAGAGTAAGGAGTAATGCGATCTGCTGCAGCGCGATGCGATCAGAGGGGGGAGGGGGGGGAGCGGGTGTGATTAGTGGCGAGGTGATTATCAGTTATCTCGCACTTGCTATTAAGGGTGTATGTGCTTTTTGAAATGGCAGGCAGCGGCACTGGAGCTGCCTGCTGCACAATTAACTATTTCCCTGGCTACCTGGTGGGACAGTCCGGCTACCGCCCAGAGGCTGGGGAGCTGGCCTGCGCCCTGAGGCTGGAGCGCCCTGAGGCTGGAGCCTCCCCAGCCTCTGTGTCGGCCCGGCCCTGAGTATAGGACATGTTCTATCTTTTTTGCAGACATACGGAATGGACATACAGAAGCGGATAACCCACGGTGTGCTATCTGAAATTTATGCGTACCTATTGAAATGAATGGGTCTGCATCTGATCCACAAAATTGCCAAACAGATGTGGACAAAAAAATACAGTTGTGTGAATTGGCCCTTAAAAGAAGAGATGCAGAAGTAATCTAGACTCATTTATATTTTATTATTTGCCTTTTCATAAGATTTTCCCAAAACAGACCGATTATAGAGAGAATTCTAGTAGCCAGTCACATGATTATGGCAGCTAATCACTACATAACATAACCATGATTTTATGGTGGAGCTCCATGTTTCTCATGTTTTCCGGTTGTGGAAGTAAGTCATCAATTATTGCCTCATGCAGTGCAACAGTAAAGCAGGTAACAAGTAACTGCATCTCAGACACTGGCACCTCACAAAGGAATACTTCAAGAGGCCATCAAATTTTTGAGCAGGGCCGACAACATTGATGATGTTATTGCACTTAAATTTATTTTGGAGCAGAAGTTCACTTCAATCACTTGTCATGTCCCTCTTACGAAAGCAAATTATATTAAAGTGCCCTCAAGAATTTGATCATACCTTGTGCCACATATTAATGTCACACTAGGAGCACAGTGTTTGTCCCCTACATACCAGAGGGTTTAAAGCTAGGGTGCAAAGGAAGGCATCATTCCCCTTCTGACTCCATGCATATTACTGTTGGGAGAACCAGTTTGGGTTGCTGCTTGGCAGGGAGATGGGACCTCTCCCTGTGAAGTAAGTCACCTTTTCTTCTCCTTTCTTCTCCTGCTGCATTTGGTGTCTCTACTTAAATCTCGGTCCTAGTGGCCCCTTTATATTCAAGCTTTAGATGTGCTATATGCATACTGGTCTTGTACCTTACCTTTAACCATTTATTGACTTCCTTGGGTTGGCGCCACACACCGCCGGTGAAGTCGGTTATTTTTTCCTTTTCCTTGTCTTCAATAATAGTGTGATCCATGGTGATATATCACGCTTGTTTAGAATATCTCATCTCTATACTATAAAAGTTCATAATGATGCTTTACTATAATCAAGAGGCAACAATAATCACATAAATCTATATTTACTGTTTCCAATTTACCGATTTTTCATTATATATTATTTTAATTACCTGGACTTGGTGAAACTGCAATACAAAATTTCAAAGTTCTGATCATCTCTAGTTAAAGTCTATGCTATTAAAGCTTTATAAAAACAGACTCAAACTGTAAGTCTGTGATATGACAGCAAACTCCTCACCTCAGCTGAAAGTAATTACCTAAAATACCCCCAGATTTAACAGATCTGGCTGTTCTCATTCACACAGATTGTATTTGTATCTATATCTGTGAGTGGGTAGGCTTCTCTGTGGTCAGGACTGTCAGGACCAAGACCTGCATAATTTTATGTATCACATCATCTGTTGGAAAAGATAACATATTGACTGATTCTGCTGAAATCTGCCAAAAAATAAACATTTTGGACAAAATACAGTGAAGTTTCAGCTGAGTAACTTAGTAAAAACCAATAAAGTATGTTGTGTTTGAATGTGTTTTTTTTTATACAAAGAGGTATCTCCCAAGGAAAGAGAACCATCTTGCTAGTGCCACCTTTTGGAAGTGGCTCCCTATGAGTCAAAGTCTACATTTTTAACAAGCCTTGGCATATGATAAGGGAAAATAGCCAAGCCACATATCCATCTGTAGACAGCAAGATGGTTTAGTTTCCCTGGGAGATACCTCTTTGCATATTATTTTCCTATGGAGCATTGCCAATAAATCTCCATACACAGCTTGTCTCTTTAAGGAGACCCCGTTCGCTGCCTAAAATGTGTTTTTTTTTCAAACTAATATCTATTTTGTCACTATTAAATGATAAGTGGCCTTGTAGGTTATAATACTACTCTAGTGATCCATGGTTTATAGAGTAACTGTAACATGAACGTCTCTAAAATGTCACACTTAAATTTTGAGGTAGGGACACAAATTAATCCTGCTATAACAGTCCTCCAAACTAAAAGATTTGGTGTGATTGCCCAATGATCTCATTTGTACTGTAAGTTTCCTTTAGCTGTCTCGAAGGCAGATGTTGGGGGAATGAGGGGCAGAGGTTCTAGCCAAGCTCAAAATGCATGCTTATGGTGGAGTGTTCAGTCAATAGTTATCTCATGTGTATGGCCATCTTTACATTTTTATAGAGAGAACCTAAAAAGACAGGCATTGCAACACTGGTAGTCTGTACCCGCCAGCATGTCCCTGCTGGAATTCTCATCTAACCACCTGCTCTGGTGTCCAGCCAGCATCTACCTGCTCCTTTTCAGCAAGTACAATCGCTAGAGTAGCACTGCTCCATCCACTCCACTCTGCGCTGTGGTCTTCTGGTTGTCTACAGTGCCTCTGACTGTCGTAGAACACATGTGAGTACTCCTTCTTGCTCTTAAACTCCAACGCACATCCTCATCTGCCAGCCTATGGCTAGTCTTCCCATTCATAGCATTTCCTGTGAATATTCCATAATTGTCCAGATGGCAATACCCTTTTAAGTATAATATCAGGGCCGTAACTATAGGGGAAGCAGGGGAAGCGGCTGCTTTAGGGCCCTGACCCAGAAGGGGCCATCCAAGAGGAGGAGGAGAAGTACTAAAAGATTTTGTCAGGGCCCCTCAACATTATTACACAATGAAATTATATACAGTGGCAGTATAGACAGTGTAGAAAACGGATGGAACAGCTGCCGGGCCTGGTCTGAGAGAGCCATCTTTACTAGCCACAGAAAAGGGGGCGGCATGAAAGGAAGGGTAAAAAAATGACTGGGGGAGGGGGCCCCATTCAAAAATTTGCTGTGGGGCCCACTCATTTCTAGTTACGCCACTAATAATATGTAAATAACAACCCCTGGTTAATGTTCCCTGCCCCAACTTTACAAAATAAGGCAGTAACTAATGACACATTTAGCAGTAAATTCTGCTGGTAAAGCATTTTAATAAGATTTAATGCCATGGCTTTATTATAGTTATGACTGTGCTCACCACCAAGTTTGGACTTAATGTCTTTGTTTATAATAATGAAACATTAGCTTAATAACTCTGGCAATCCACTCTATCTCTATAATTTCTTACTTGCAAGCCAATTGTATACACACGCATAATACTTTAGAGACTTGCTCATCTTGTACAATATAAACATTGCTCCAGTTTTATTTGCTATGTATATTTATGTCCTTACCAAAAGGCCTTCTTGTGACGCAAGAAATGTATTTCATTTTCAGTATTATCTTTCAGGTGACAGCTATTTCTCCGAATACCCCAAACACATGCACGCTCAGCCGAGGGTGCATGTGCTTTCAATGAAGAGAGTGGTGCCATATCACCTATTATGACAATAGATTTGACATGTTGAAAATTAACATTCCTAAACCTTATTACCCTTGTCTGTTGGTGGAACGTCAGGACTATCCTATACACATAAGAATCAGCAAGCTTGGCCGATTTTACCTTTATATCTATGGGCAACTTTAGCGTGTCTTGCAGTGACTGTTTGGAACTTTCCAATTCTGCTCCCCCTCCTCCAAAATCATCAGCTGCTGTTTACTCGCTATTCGAAGTAGCCAAAAATGGGTGCGCATTCATTCATTTAGACAACCAGCTTAAGGCATACCACTTTAACACTTGTGCAAATAGCCAGAGCAAAGAGCTTAAGGCCCCCAAACACTAGTGTATTGTTGGCCAAACCCACTGTGAATGGGGATGGGGTCAAAATATTCACTTCACCCGATCTTGTTCTCACTATACAGTGCTTTGCAAAAGTATTCACCCCCTTGACTTTTTTTCGTATTTTGGTGCCTCACAACCTGGAATTAACATGGATTGTTTGAGGATTTGCATCATTTAATTTACAGAACATGCCCACAGCTTTGAAGATGTTTGTTTTTTCCTTGTTACACTTTCCTGAAACAGATTAGACAAATTAGAAAATAAAATTACTTTTTATCTACCCCCAGGCAGAGTTCGCCAAGCAACATCCCCTTTCATAAGGGTTCTATGCAATTTACAGCCAAATGCACTGAACACTCCGAAGGTCAGGGCGAGGTCTGGAGACCTCTGCATTGTCAAATATGTCTGGGAAACATAGAATTATAAATGGTGAAATCCATCATGTCCGATCATTCTTTTTTGACGATCTTTCATCAGGGGGCTGTCAATCTGTCTCTTTACATGTCAGGTTGTTGGTCGACCCTGAAAAAAATCTGCTATTTCAGCCAATTCTTCTAAGCTTGTACTTAATTCTAAAGTTAGTTGTAAAATGATTAAAGTGCTACTAAACCTCAAATCCAAACAAAGACAAAAGAGCAACCTACAAAACATAACATAATCTCCTTATGTGTCTTTGTAATTTGTTCTTGTTTTGTCAGATATCACAATTGCCGACCATGAAAATTAAATTAGAAAAGCAGTGCATTGTTCTCGCAGGGGGCAACCATGTCTTTTGTCCCTCCCTCTCCCCCCTCTCTGATGCTAGCGCACATGAGTCAGGAGTTTAGGAAGAAAGGGCAGGGTTAAATTTGTATTATTTTTGTCTACACAGTGAGCGTGGCCATTTTGTTGGAAGGAATCTCCTAGTTACTTATAGTACAAAATAGATTTGGTAACAGCACCAGTCATAGTACCAGCTGTAGTATATACATAGTACCACGCATAGTACATACAGCTGAATAGCTAATCTGCCCAGTCATGCAATGATAATTCCTCCTTTCACTGCATAATTGTGCAGATTTGCCTTTTAGCAGCTAAGAAAGCTGGGTAGCATGCGGAGGTATGGTGGAGATAAAACTATATACATAGTATATGCTCATGGTTGTCCTGATATTATATTTATGGATATAGAGTATACAGAATGTATGTACAAATTATGGCAGAGGTTGTTACCCAGCTTTCCCAGACTGCTAAATTCCAAATTTGTCTGTTTATGTAGTGATAAATACCTTCATATGCACTCAGAATCACTACAGATATCAGCTGATGACTGGCTTATGCATTGTGTTATGATGGCCAGACCATTGTATAAAACAAGCATATTTTACTTATTGTGTCACGTTCATCTCCTCATAGATTGTAAGCTCTTGCGAGCAGGGCCCTCATTCCTCTTCTTTTAATTGTTGACCTGTTTGCTGTATGTTATTTATGACTCTGTTTGTACTTGAACCCCCTGATTGTAAATTGCGCTGCAGAACATGTTGGCGCTATATAAATAAAGATTTGTATTATTATCCCCTGGTACCATATGATAGAGTTACATAATATATCAGGGCAGCAATGTATGTATTTTATAAAACCATTTTGTTCCCTATCACCACCTCATGCCAGATTTTCCTGGACAGACAATGAGAAATCCTTCTTGCAGGCAAACCTGACATTCAGGCACCTGGAAAAGCTGGATAACACTTTCTGTAGCTTCAGTGCCCAGGTACTCTCTAGTATCCCTGCACACAAACAGAAAGAATTGCAAGAATCTGCTAAGTTTTCAGCCCTTTCATGGTGCACTAGGTGTCTACTGTAGTGTATGAGAGTTAAGCTCCACCCCTATCCTGAACTACTTGTGTGACTGTGATCTCAGGCTGGTGCACATAAACTGATAACAGCCGGTCTCCAGCCAAAGATGGAGAGGCAGGGAGGAATGAGGGACTTGTCTGACTGCAGGAAATCTCCTAAAACTGCTTTCTGTAGCACTTTGAAGATGTCCCAGCAGAAAAGGGTAAAGACAAACTTTCATTAGCAGGTTATGCTTTTTTTTCCAGGCTTTAGTGTCCCAGTTGCTAACAACATTCTCTGCTCTAAGCCTTTGTATGGTATCTAGTGAGTCCAAAGCTTGGTAATCCAAAACAATACCAGATAAATATTACTATACACTACCCAAATGAGTAGCCATAAAGCAACCAGATAGACCAGGCCAGACAGTGTCCAAATAAAAATTGCATAGAGCATTTGGGCCCTTGACATGACATAAAGGTCGGATCGTCCTCTCTGGTGGTCTAAAATAGTAAAGAGGTTAAAAACTGGTGTCCATTGTCATCCTTCTACATACAGATCTGTGAGAAACTGGTGGATACTGTTACACATAAAGAATCCACCCGTGATCAGTAATACATATTTGTAAAACAATGCATTTTGGAGTACCAGGACTCCTTGTTCAAGACTGTAAGGAACACTTGGATAACTTGGGGAGAACTTGGATAGATCCATCATGTCTGATCATAGCTGGATTCTCTTTTTGTAACAGTATCTGCCAGCTCTTCCCATACTTCTCTCTTCCTCCTGATGGTTGTCCTCTATATGGTAAGGACACCGATGACATGATCAGCAACAACTAGAGCCTAAACCACAATGCAAATAGGTGAGCATAAATTCAACTCATTGGAAGATTTTAACGTTTTTACCCTATGAGTGCCTGTTTCTGTTTTGCCATTATTGAGACCTACAGATCTGTAAATTTAGCAGGAGCATACAGCCATGCAGCATTTATTTGTATTATTATTCAAGATCAGATGAGGGCTAAAAACACATGTGAACAAAGACATCTTACTTCATTAAAATTTTTACATCTTTATTTTAAATTCACAGATAAAATTTTACTTTTACAATGAAAAAAATTACCTTCAGGACAGATTTAAAACTGATATTATAATGTAAATACAGGTTTCATTAAGTCTCTTTTACACGGGCTGATGATCAGGCATTTCTATGGTTGTTGTCTCATGAAAACATACCCAGTGATCACATCTTTTGTACAGCAACACACTTCCTCATGTAAACAGAAATGTGCTGCCGACAGTAATGAAACTGTTGCTGATCAGGAAATCTGTCCAAGTAAAAGGACCCTGAATCATAACAATAGCAAAGTTTATCAGTTGATAACATTGTAATAAAGAATCATAAAATCCACACATCACCCAAAAAAATTACTTAAAACCAAGTGAGCAGAAAATTTTGGATCCATATAGTAACTGCTGATCTTTAGTTCAATAAAATGTTCTATTTCAGAAAAGCCAAGTTTTTCCCCAAACAACCAACCGATTTTAAATCTATGGCTATCCTGAATTAAAGGGGTTGGCCCACCTGGGTCATTGATGGCATATCACTAGTATGTCAGATAGGAGCAGGTCCTAGACATGGGACCCAGACCTATCTCCTGAACAGGCTCCCTTAAGTGAACGAGAGCCCAGCGTGTATGTGCAGCCACGGTAAGTTCACCCCTATAGGAGTTGCAAAAATAGCTGGCTATTTCCAGAAGTCCAATAGCGTTGAATGGAAATGTGCTGGAGCGTACTCCATTCACCGCTATAGGACTTCCGAAAACAGCTGCAGTCACTTGGCGATTTTACCAACTACCATAGCGATGAATGGAGAGAACACAGTGAACCAGTGGTATGCTCTTTTTCACTTTAGGGGCCACATTTTAGAGATAGTAGTGGGTTCCAGAGATAGGATCCACACCTATCTGACATTGATGGCACATCCTAGCGATATGCCATTAATGTTCCAGATGGGCCAACCCTTTTAATTCTACTCTACCAGAATGACAAATCAAAAACCAGTTACTGAAGGCCATTGTGCATAGCATATTTCATACATCTTATGTCTTCAAATACCTTTAGACTTTGACTTTTTATATTGGCTGTCCTCAACAAAAAAAGCTTTGTTATTATGCAGTTGACTATTCTTACACATTGATCAAAAGGTACAGTATAATTAAGCATTGATAAAATGACGTTAGTTGTCAGATGCATCGAACAGTAAAAATAAGTTAAAGAGGTTGAACAAACTAAGAAATAAGTTCTACCAGGGACAGCGCCTCTCTTGGCCATGAGTTATGTTTGGTATCGTAGCCCAGCTCATGCACAAGAGTGGCACTGCTTTAGGTGGAAAAAATTACCTTTTTCTTTTTGAATGCCAGACAACCCCTTTAAAACACCAAAATAGATTCCCCATTAGGTTTATATTATCAGCAATGCAAGTGTTCATTCATAGTAATACTTTTCACAGGCATAAAATGGGTATTTCAGAATATATTTTCAATCATGGATAGGCAATAAAAGGAGCCAAGCATATGCACATCAGCTGTTGCTGAAATAGTTCTATAATGTCAGTAAGGAACGCTAGAAATAGATATAGAGTAAAACACCCCCAGCATGCAATAATATAGCATCAGCATAAAATAGCATATCAACTTTTAATTTCTAAATGTCTCCAGTGGCAATGAGGAACCAGAGGACTTCTCCTCTTTCCCTTTATTACTACTTAATCCCCTTATATTAAAGCTGTATATCCCAATTGGAAAAAATAACACTCAGTGGCTTGAATGAGAACATTAGGGTTCTGAAGACAGGAATTTGTGTCATAATAGGACACTTTTGTTCATATTCATGTATGCTTTGTCAGGTATAATGGAAAAAGTGTGGAATTGCTACAATCATTATCTTGTAGGTTATTGCACAAACATTCACCTTGGTTACTGGTAAATAACAAAATGGCGATACAATGGCTAAACCTGCTGTAGTAATCTCGTAGGGAATCATTAGCACAGTAGTACACATGAATGTTACATGTTTGCTATTAATTACAGTAATCTTGTTCAATACGAGTGTGCATTTCCCAAATAAATACATATGCCATGATTGCCAGTGTATGTCATGCTACTGCATACTGTATGCAGCTAGAAATCACATTACGATTGTCTGTGTACTACTACTACTCAAGCAAATCCTACTATCAAAGCACTGATGCCTAAAGATGACTAGGAGGAAAGAATCCGGTTATAATATTCTTAAATCTATCCAAACTACACTAAACTACTTTTGACATGGATACAAATAATGATAATCAAAAGTAAGCTGCGTTAAAACATTAATGAGATCGAAATCTCTCTTCTGTTACATTGTGTTTTATAGAAGTCCTGAGGGGAATAGGCTTAAAGGTTGATTTTCATTGCTTGGGAGAGTTGTCCTATAACCATCAAAGTTGCGTGGTATACTGCCGCTGGTAGACCCAGAACTGTTACTTAGAGTCTCTATGCTTCCGTCTCGCTGAAGTTCTGAAATAAAACAGAAATGCAAATATAAGTCTTAACAATAATAATAATAATGATAAAGTGTGAATGATTGGTGTGAATTAAAGGGGCTACACATGGTTAAAGAAAGATGGCTGCTTTCCTTCAGAAAAAAAACACACCTATATACAGGTTGAGTCCAGTATTGTGGCTCAACTCTGTTGAAGTCAATAGGCCTGAGCTACAATGCCTCACACAACCTGTGGACAGATGTGGTACTGGTTTTGGAAGAAAGCAGCCATGTTTTCCTTATCCTGAACCCTTTTAAATAGAGCAGAATTAAACACTTTTGAACATGGCTCCATATGAAACAAAAATGAGTAAACTATATTCACATACACATCCCATGGTTCACTTCAAGTTGGAACAATCAGTAAAATCTAAGTAATATAACATACAGTTGAAACCAGAAGTTTACATACACCATATAAAAGGACACAATAAACCTTTCCTGTTTTTGGTCAATTAGGATTACCATATTTATTATTATTTGCCAAATGCGTGAATCATGAGAGAGAGCGAATGTTTCGAGGCATTTTTATTACATTCTGCAATGTCAAAAGTTTATATACACTAAGATTACTATGCCTTTAAACAATACTGGACTGCCCATATGATGATGTCATGTTTTTAGAAGCTTCTGTTAGGTTTGTTGGCAACATCTGAGTTAATTAGAGACACAACTATGGATGTATTTAAATGCACACCTGAAACACATTGCTTCTTTGTGTAGCATCATGGGAAAGTCTAAAGAAATCAGCCAAGATATCAGGAAGAGAATTGTGGACTTGCACAAGTCTAGCTCAACCTTGGGTGCAATTTTAAGATACCTGAAGGAGCCTCGTTCATCTGTACAAATAATTATAAGCAAGTACAAACAAGATGGGAGTGTCCAGCCATAATACCGCTCAGGAAGGAGACGGGTTCTGTAGCCCAAAGATGAACGTGCTTTGTAGAAATACTGAAGTAACATCTCAAGACATCAGCCAGAAAGTTAAAGCTTGGGCGGAAATGGGTCTTCCAAATGGACAATGACCCGAAGCATACTGCCAAACTGGTTACAATGTGGCTTAAGGATAACTAACAAAGTCAATGTTTTGGAGTGGCCATCACAAAGCCCTGATCTCAATCCTATTGAAAATTAATGGGCAAAGCTGAAAAGGCAGGTGCAAGCAAGGCGACCAACAAACATGGCTCAGTTAGACCAGTTTTGTCAGGAGGAATGGGCCCAAATTCCGACCAACTATTGTGAGAAGCTTGTGGAAGGATATCCAAAAAGTTTGACCCAAGTCATACAGTTTAAGGGCAATGGTACCAAATAATAATCAAATGTATGTAAACTTTTGACTTTGCAGAAAGTAATAAAAATGCCTTAAAACATTCTCTCTCATTATCTGGCATTCGACAAATAATAATAATTATGGTAATCCTAATTGACCAAAAACAGGAAAGGTTTATTCTGATTTCATGTCAGATATTGAGAAAAACATGCATATGTGTCTTTTTATATGGTGTATGTAAACTTCTGGTTTCAACTGTATAAAAAATGTTTGAAATATGCATATAACCACATAGGCCACATTCACACGTCCGTGACAAGAATAGGACATGCTCTATCTTTTGCGGAGCCGCGGCCGGATGTTTCGGGGCCGAAACCCGGAAGTTCGGGCCCCGGCTCCTCAAATGCGGAAGCGGAGAGCACATAGTGTGCTCTCTGCATCACGTCCGGCCCCATTAACAATGAATGGGTCTGCATTTATTCCGCAGAATTGCGGAATAGATGCGGACTAAAATGCGGACGTGTGAATGGGGCCATATACAATTTTTAAACTGCACATATTACTGGAGTATATAGCTATTGGTATATATGCAACAGAATCTGGAGAGAACAGGAACTTTTTATAATAGATGTCTACTATTATTTCATATTACAACATATACCCCATTTCTAGAATCAATTCATTCTGTATATATTAAATGCACAGTTATACAACAGCCATATCACCCACATAAAACTGTAATCAACCACCTAAAATATTTATTTTGGCTTTTATATCGCATTCTTTTTCCCTTTCCACTGTAGATTTACTTTTATGCTTTTGGTTTTAAGTCTTTAAAGTATCACAATTTTTTTCTTATATCACTAACCTTAGCTTACACATACATGACTACACATACCTCACATAACCCTTCAAATCATGGCCACTAAATATACACGTACTGAAACTTTCTCAAACGGCTTTGGTCATTAATGGAAGAAAAAAGCAGGTAAGGAAGTGGTTAAAAATATCAGTTATATATAATCTCTAACTTTCTTGTAGTATGTTTCCTACACTAAGCCACTTTCTCTTTTCTTATTTTTGTTGCTGTTTCCAGTTTAGTGATGACTGTGAATGAATGTATTTGCTATCTGTGAGTGCTTTGTGTTTTCTGCAGGCTCTGGTCTATTTCCTCCCGGTTATTTGTCCACACTCTTGTTCTGGTAACTTGTAAGGTTTACGGCGTCACATCACATTTCCTGTGTATAAACAGTGTTGTCCTGGTCATATTTAATCTAGGCTAAGATCTCTTCGTAAGAACTGTGCTTTTTTCGGAAAGTATTTCCGCTTTATAGGCCCTTATCAAGAAATCATTTGTTGACTTCTGGCTCCAGGCTCTAATAAAAGTCAGTGAGCAGACACTAGATTTGGGCGTGGGTTACTGTGTCACACCTACAATTTGCAGCTTGATAACGATTGGAGTCTCTTTGCTTATTGCATCCACTTTACAAATGTCGAGGTGTGGAATGTAAAGAGCAACACAGGTAAGAGCTGCTAATTTAAAGGTTTATCTATAATGCTACATGGCTGATGTTCTTACTGAATGTGTTCTGAGTCATTAGTGCAGCATACTACTACGGTAAAGGTACACTGCAGAAAGAGGTTAAAAGGTGTTTTAATGTGACATCTGTACTTTTTTTTTATATATGCTCCTGAGTTATAGGTCCTTAGAAACTAAAGCTAGGTGGGGCTGTGCTACCCTCCTCATAGGGATCAGAGAGTAGTGTGAGACAGTGGATTTCTCGACTGTGAAATGAGCAGATGCAGAAGGAAAGCAACCCTAAGACAAAACCAGCCAAAGAATAAAAAATGTATATGCCACTGATCAGTGAGTTTGGATACTCGGTGCCAACTACCTGACTTGGCTTTAGGCTAAACCCTAAGGTCATTATTCCGGTGCTCCCCTGGTATTCACCCTTTAACCTCTGTATAGGTATCTAAACTTTGCTGTAGGGGAGCCACCAGATTGCTACATTTTAGGATAGTCCCAGTATAGTTGACAGCTGACCCACTGTAATCAGGGACTCTGGTGCAAGCATTAGAAGCTCTATGCAGAGAAAATCAACCAAAACCACAGGCACAGTCTGAACAGTCACTTATACTTATTATGCGGTTTTTGGTACAACTTCACTGTAGGAAACTTTGCTCAATAGCTGAGACTGCACCACGATTGCAGAAGCAGTCTGGACAGTCTCTAATAGTGGAACTGCAGATAATAGCAAGAGAGAACTGGAGACACTAGGAGAGCTTGCGGGTGGGTAAGTGATGGATGCAGGAAAAAGGCAGTCAAGACAGACTAGGAGAACTTAAACACGAACTTGAACTTAAAGCTAAACTTCGAGGTGAGGAGTACACAGGTAGGATAGATACACAGCAGGAAGATAGACAGTAAAACAGACTGGATAAAATAAGAGAATCAATGAAGCAAACATCTTCCAAACACCTTTGCTGGTCATAGGAAATCTTAACCTCAGGCACATTCTGGCTGGAGAGCGTGCCTTACATATCCAGGGACCCTCAGCCATTGGCCCTTTAAGAGGCCACAAAGGTAACATGCTCGCTTCCTAAGAGAACAGAGCTAGCAGCTCAGGGGGTGTGTCCTAGCTCAGGGGTGTGTCCTAGCTCCATAGTGTGTCCTGTCTACTGCAGCTGGAGGCAGTTGAATTATGGAACTGAACATGTGCTCCTGTTTCAGTGAACAGGACATAAAAATGTGAAAAAAAGCAAACAGCAGGTGGCACTATAAGATTTAACCCCTTAGTGACCCCCCCATACGTGTTTTTACGGAAGCCTGGTCTAAGCGTTGTATGGGTCCCCCATGCAGCGGGGATCGGGGAGCCGACTCTCACATGAGAGCCACGGCCCTGCTCTAAGAGCCCGGACCTTCAGGAGTGCTAATCTGGGCTGTTTAACACTTTACATGCCGCGGGCAATGGCGCCCACTGCATGTAAAGTGCTGACAGAGGGAGCGGACTCCCTCTGTCTCCCATCGGCCAATGTGTGTGAAGGCTGCCTGGGGTCTGATATAGGCCCCAGATCATCCTTCAGTAATTTCCAGCAGGCTGCACCTCTCTGGCGCAGCCTGCTGGTCAATGTTAGAATAGCATTGCCATTAAAATGCAATGCACTATAGGGATAATGCATTGCATTTTAAAAGCTATCAAAAAGCTGTCTGTTATAGTCCCCTTGTGGGAATATTGAGTGGTAAAAAAAAAAGTAAAAACAAACTCATTTATTCAATAAAAACATCCCATAAAAAAATTACGCTTTTTTCCATTGAAAATACGCTTTTTTAATGAAATAAATTGCTAAAAAATCTTCCCTATATGTATGGTATTGTCACATCCGTAACGACCCGGACTACATAAATATCATGTAAAGTTTCCCCTACGGTAAATGCCGGTAAAAAAGGAAAAAAAAAAGACAGAATTGCTAATTTATTCTTAGTTGCCCCGGAAAAAACGTAATAAGAAGCGATTAAAAAGCGCCATTTACTCCAAAATGATACCAATGAACAATACACGTCGTCTCATAAAAATCAAGCCCTCACACAACTCCATAGAAAGAAAAGTATAAAAATTATAGGTCTTTTGAAGCGACAATGTAAAAACATTATTTTCTTTTTAAAAAGGGTTTTATTTAAAAAAAGTAGTAAAATGTAAAAAAAACTATATGCATTTGGTATCACTGTAATCGTACTGACCCAGAGAATTAAGATATTATGTTATTTATACTGAAAAATCAACGCCATAAAATTCATAACGCAAAAAAGCAGTGGCAGTATTGCTGTTTTTTTCCATCTCCCTCCCAGAAAGAGTTCACAAAAGTTAATCAAAAAGTTATGTGTATCCCAAAATGGCGCCATTAAAAACTACAACTTGTCCCGCAAGATAAAAAAGTTATAGCTCTTGGAACACTTGGTTAGTAAGGCCCAAAACAGGCTGGTCGCTAAGGGGTAAATTGAATAACTCAGTAGCTATAATAAATTTTTAATTACATGCAATTACAGAAGTATTCAGATCCAGGTGCTAGGTTGAAAAGTAGAATATTTTTCCGTGGGTCCGCTGCTTCCTCCTGTAGTCGTGCAAGTAGCGTCAATGAAAGCTGCATGGGAGCAGGTGTTGTCAGCGGTAAGGGACACGACCACCAGACTGGTTAGGGTGACAGTAGTGAATAATGATGCAGCCGTTAACACGTGGGAGCCGGGTGAAGCCCTTGAGACAGTGACAGGGTGGCAGCATGCGGCTCAGCCAGCAGGGTGCAAGCATGGCCGTGAGCCAGCTGGGTGGCAGCAGTGTGAGATCTGGAGCCAAACATATCCGGGGTAGACTGTCTGCTACTCAAAAGCCTACCTGTCTGGGAACAAATAGCGATGCAATGGCAGGCAGTCAGCACGCAGTGGTGGGGTTAAACTGCCATACTCTCCAGTGTAGGAATTCTCATCAAGTTGCCGGAGGACGACAGTGTGGCCATATGTAGGATCTCTGGGAGAAGGTGAAGCGCTGTCAGGGTGCCAATATTGGCACCATGGGCCTGGGTCCACACATGGAGCATCACCATAATGTGGCCTTGGAAAACGGTGGCCCTAATGTAGTGGTACAGCCTGACACAGCAACCGCTGCATCTCCCAGTCGCCCACACTCCTTCTCCAGCAGCAAGGCTCCACCTCAGCAGAGGGGAGGTGTGTTTCCTTCCCATTGTCTACTGGTCCTTATGCTCCTCCTCCTCATCACGCATTTCTCCAGCAATCTATCACCGAGGTGATTGCAAAAAGACAACAGTATGCGTGCACTCGTCCAATCTCGCAGAAGCTGAATATTGCTCCTGGCCAAGTTGCTGGTACTACAGTCCATGTGGTTGACTCTGCCCATTGTCAGAGAATTGATGGCTTGTGCTGAGCCAAGGTGGAGAGTCCCAAGTAGGGGCGGACTTGGAACTTAAAGTGGCCCTGGAAAAAAAACTAAAAGTGGGCCAATTTTGTAGGCAGGTCCAAATTAAGAGAAGGCGTCAATAAGTAGGCGGGATCAACAATACCATAGTGCAAAACACTATCCCAGCAGAACCAAATAACACAGTGTAGCACAATATACTGCTCCAAAAGCTGGCCCATCAATAGCTACAATCTTCTGTCCTCCTCCTCCAGTTGTCTATGGAGGAGGGGCTTAGGAAGTGAGGTGCAGGCGACAGCAGTTGAATTCAGGAGGACATGTGCGGTCGCTGGCCAGGTACATGAGTACCTGATTCTCACGGAGTTAATTACTGTTGAGAGCTCATTATGTACCCGGTCAGCAGCAGGGAGGAGGACTTGGGCATTGGCCCACTGGGAATTTTCTCTGTAGGGTCTATGGCCAATCCACCCCTGGTCCCAAGCCATCATTACTTCTAAAAAAGCTGCATCAGCCCTGCACATGTATGTTGAGCAGAAGGGGGACCAGCCTGTCAGTGTCTGGTACAATTCATGGCAGCGTTGACATGTGGAGCTGTAACTCTGGTCAAGGACAATATATGTCCTTTACAGCCCACTGGGTAAATGTGATTCCTGTCCAGGCACACCATAAACTTGGCCAGATGATGGCAATACCGCCTCCATGTTCTCATGCTGTGATTCCGGCGCCAATGTCTACCTCTGGCTTCTCATTTTCCACCTTGTCCTCAGCCTCCACTGTAGGCACAGTTCAGAGTGGTCGTTCTACATGCCACCTATGCAGAGCATGGCAGTGTCACGCTGTTCTGCATCTGCCCAGCCTGGCCAAACTGAGTCACACTGGAGAAGAACTGCTCTACATCAACAACCAAGAAATCGAACACTAGCTGTCTCCTCGCCAACTGAAGATCAGAACCATGGTCACCAATAACAGGAAGAACATTCTATCGGTGCTGCATCAAGGAGAGTTGACCCATGCACCCTGCATAGTGCACATCTTTTATCTGGTTGTAACCCCAATCCTGAAGTCTTCCCGCCAACTGCAAGATGTTTTGAAAATGGACAGGAAACTGTGCATGTACTTCCGTCACTCTGCAAAATATGCCCTCCTTGAGCTGCAAAGGCAGAATAGGTTTCCCCAACATCGCCTCATATGCGACGTTTCCACATGTTGGACCAATAGTGGACCAAATGTATAAGCATAGGAAGGGCATGAATGATTTCTTGATAAGCGGGCAGGGGTACTCCCCTGTGAGACTTCAACATTAGCCAGTGGCAGCTTATGCGTGACACCTGCAGTTTGCTCAGATCCTTTGAGGAGGCCACCTTATTTGTAATTCACCAGGACTACGGGATGAATGATGTCATTCCACTCCTTCATGTCCTGGAGCAGATGCTGATAAATCTGTCTGGCCAGGGGAAAGGAGATGTGGCGCCTACATCTCACAGCCACATGAGTCCTGTGGGGGCTGAACTGGCAGAGGAGGAGGACGAGGACATTAACGCCCAGGAAATGTATACAGAAATAGGTGGTTGATTTGCACAAGCAACAGGAGAGGAACAGGAGGAGCTGGAGGCTGATGAGGAAGATGACCCCAGGTCAGGCAGATAACCCCAACAGACCATAGCGATATGCAGTGGAGATAGAGACAAGAAGTCCCTCCGAGTTCCTTGAACAAATGGCCAGATGCATGCTGAGTTACTTGTGTAGTGACAGCTGCATTATCACAATTCAGCAGGGGGATGACTACTGGCTTTCCACAATGTTAGACCCTCACTACTGGGCTAAAATGTGGGCCTTTTTTTTACACCTGCTGAGAGGGATGATAAACTCAACTACTATAGAGACATCCTATGTAGTCAGTTGGTCGCTGCCTATGTACGCCATGGCCCATCCTAATGATGGTCTGACCGGGGGAACTTCTTGCGATCATACTGTACTGCATTGACTGGCTGGGGGGGGGGGGGGGGTAGGAGCAGCACCAGCAAAGTCAGCAGTAACTTGAGTCTCCAGTCTCTGATGAGCATGTTTCTTCACCTGCCTACTGAAAAAATCAGCCAGCAGTAGCAGGACATGGAGTAGAACTTTAACCAGCAGGTGGTGGCATACTTGGAGTGCACCCTGTCACCCCAGATCTAAGATCCATTGGACTACTGGGCAGCCAAACTTGAATTCTGGCTGCAACTGGCCGAGTTTGCTGGACAAGCTTTCTTGCCTGGCCAGTAGTATGACATTAGAGCGGGTGTTTAGTGCTGCAGGGGGGCATAGTTACCTCAACGAGAAATCGCCGTTTAGCAGGAAATGTTGAGAGATTAACTTTTCTAAAGGTGAATCAGGCCTGGATCAGCCAGGATTTTCACACACCAGTGCCTGTTGCATCAGACTAGATCATTCTGGCTGCCACACCAGAACATTGTGAAACATAGACTGTTACTTTGGGCCACATGCTTCAGCCACTATTCTGATGCTGCCACCCATCTGATGCTACACACCTGCTGCCTCTGCTGCCACCTTCTCATCCTGCCACCATCTTGTGCTGTTACAGCCACTGCTGTTGCCCCCTACCTCTCCACTCTGTGACTGGGCCAGTATGTTGACTCCTCATGCTGTTGACACCCTCACTACTCTGTGAATGGGCCACTGTGTTGACTCCTAATGATGTTGGCACCATCCCCACTATGTGAATGGGCCACTGTGTTTACTACTCATGCTGTTGCCACACTCACCAATCTGGGGATACTAGTGTCCATGTTTCATCTTGTTGACATAACAGCTTTTTTTATCGTTCTTCTGATCCACCAGAAAAACTGAAAAATAAAAACCACAACAGATCCTGTCTATAGAGCATCTATAAGGCAGGAGTGTGTCCAAAACATAGAAGACATGCAAATATTTTCTTCATGTGTCATCTCTGTTTTGGACCCACTTCTGATTTTGCCTTACCAATACTGATCAAATACTAATGCAAAAAACTGACCAAATACTGACCGTGTAATAGAGGCCATTAAAGTCCTGTTTTTACCTTACCAATACTGATCAATTACTGACCAGTTACTGACCGTGTGAAGATGGATACTCAAAAGACAGGATCCGTTTTTTTTTTTTTGGGTCGTTCTTCTGACGGATCAAGAAGAAGGGAAAAATAAACAATGAAGTCAACACAAACTTACTGCTGACACCTTTCCCACTCTGTCATGGTGCCACTACTTGTATCAGTAGGTAACAGAACAGGTTCTCTAGCAATATATGTGTACAGTGTAAAATGAGACTGCTCCTTCACAATTTAGTAGAATCAGTGGCTAACAGGTTAACTAGCAATCTATGTTGAAACAGCAGACGGTGTAAAATGAGACCGCTCTTTCACTCTATAGTAGAATATTGGGCCACTGCACGGTTAAGTACATTATACCTGACACAAACATTGACATGTAAGGCTGAGTTCATTCTTCAGTTATTTGGTCAGTTAATTCCAGCAGATACTGTATGGTAAGACAAAATCAGGAGCCAATCCTACTCACAGAAAATGTATCATGAAAAGTTCTGAGCCTAATGGTGTTGCGCCAATGCGCATGTCCATATACTGTATGTGACCTGCCTGTCATAATGACACACAGTAACTGTTTCACTACCAGAAAGGACTAGCTATGCATAATGCTGCAATGCACAGTGATGTACACCGAGATTCACTCTCCCTGCAGGCTGGGATATAGCTGATCTAACGTGCTTCATGACGAATTAATTCAGAACAAAGGACAATTTTTTTGGGGAAAAAAAATCCGTGAAGTGTCTGAATCTAATTTTTGAAAACTTCGCTCATCTCTAGTACGCAAACTATAGAGACTTTCCATTGTGGAAATCATTGGTAGTGAAATAGCAGACTTCCCCAATGCTATCTATAACACCTAACAAGATTATTTTGACTCCTTTAGCACTAAAAATCAATATTAACCATATGCATATTTGGTTAGACCAGGGCCGGTGCAAGGATTTTTGCCGCCCTAGGCAAAAGAAAAGTTTGCCGCCCCCCCCCCATGTGACATCACAATGCCCCACCCATATGATCTGCCATATTAAAGGGGTTCTGCAGTTTATTTAAACTGATCGGCAGGGGTCCAACACCCGGGACCCCCGCCAATCAGCTGTTTGAGAAGGCAGCGGCGCTGGCAGTAGCGCCTCAGCCTTCTCGCAGTGACATCACGATTAGTATCATTGGCCTGGGTGGGGCTAAGCTTCATTCAAGTGAACAGAGCTTAACCCCGCCAAGGCCAGTGATACTAGTCGTGACGTCACTGCCCCTGCGGTAAACAGCGAGAAGGCCGAGGCGCTACTGCCAGCGCAGCTGCCTTCTCAAACAGCTGATCGGTGGGGGTCCCGGGTGTCGGAACCCAGCCGATCAGATGCTGATGATCTATCCAGAGGATAGATCATCAGTTTAAATAAACTTCAGAACCCCTTTAACTAACGCTAGTTCTCTCTCTCCCCCCTCTTGTCATTCTTCACCCCCCCTTGTCATTCTTCATACTCCCCCCTTGTCATTCTTCACCCCCCTTGTCATTCTTCCTCCCCCCCCCTTGTCATTCTCTCCCTCCCTTGTCATTCTTCACCCCCCCTGTACCTAGTGCCATCTCGTCCCTCTAGTTTAGCGCGGCTGAGCTCTTTATGGTCCATGGGTACAGGAGCTTTTGTTTCCTGTACCCGAGGGGACTGACATGAAGTGCACAATGTGTGCGCACTTCATGTCAGTCCGGCCAGGTACAGGAGACAGATGCTCCTGTACCCGCGGCCATAAAGAGCTCGGCCACGCTACAATGGAGTGACAGGAGGGAGCGCTGAGCGCTTCCCTCCTGTCAGCTCCTCTTGCTGAGCCCGGGCGGTGCGCCCTCATGGATGCGCCAGCCCGGGCAGTGCTGCAGCCGCCAGAGGCTCAAATCAGAGCGCTCGGCGGCTGCAGCATGAGACGTGGTCGGCGCTCCTAGCAGCGCCCCTTCCCAAGGGGCGCTCTATGCGGCGGTCTATTCCACGTATAGGACTCGCCGGCCCTGCGTTAGACCAACAGCTGTATCTCCAGATGTTTTTAAATTTGTTTCAGATTTGTTTTGCCGAATTGTTAAAAAATTTGATTTGGGTCTGAATCGATTCTACAGGAAGGAGAGAGAGGGGTGAAATACAAGAAACAAATCTAAAGAAATTTGTGTAAATTAGAATCCGAATATTTTGAATCGTTCATCTATACTTCAGATCCACTTGTACACTCAGTTCGTTTAGGCATGTTGAATTTCCTTTTTTTTTTTACCAATCTCTGTGACAGAATGTTGTTGAACATCTAATAACCAGAGACATGGTGCGTTAGGCCAATATTAGTCTAATATAAAAGGCCAGTTTACTTGTCTACCTGTGCGATTTATCATCTGAAAGATGGGCTAGATAGAGCTCAGTTAGGCTTGTGTATATTTAGCTCATCCATGGATGTATGGATAATATGTGCATAAATTCTGATCTTAGAACCCATTCAATCATATGCATCATTAGTAATAATGTAATGAATTACTATGTCTATACATTATTTCCAGTGAGAATATCAACCTAAGTGCAATTAATAGCCAAAACTAGAAGTGACATACAAGCTCAGTGTAGATTGTAACTAAAAATCAGAGCATGCTTTTTGTATGTATGAAGTACAGACAGGCTCATGAGCAGAGTAAGGAGGAGGAGGGCTGTGCTCATCCTGGGTTTAGTCTGTCCGGTAAGTTTGGAAATCATGTCAACTTACAGTTGTGCACATTCATTTATTTGTCAGGGTAAGGCTTGGTGATATCTGATTTATCTGAGACTTTCCATGGCAATGCATAATATGGTACCTGTTACTATTTGCAGAGCTTCATAGTAGCATTTTTGTTAACATACCACATTCATCACAGACTGGGATGATTCTGCACACATGGCAGACTTGCTCTTGTTCTTAAATTTAATTCCTGCCTAACATCGGCCAAATCAAAGTGGCAAGTTCTGTAATGGATACCCTTTTAGTGTGGATAGATTCCATGGATATGGCATACCAGGTTTGTTCATGAATGGAGCGCAGTGTTGTAACACCCAGCAACTTGTATGATTTTCTGCTAGTGGCGTAGTTTGTGTTGGAACATGAAACCCTCTGTTAGTATCTGTTTGCAGGAGCAAATTTATTTTAAAGCACAGCAGAAGGCTGGAGAAGTATGTAGAGGAATAAGGGCTTCTATTAAGGAATTAAACTTGAACTCCATTTAGACAATGACCTCATCCAAATGGCCTCCTTGGCATTCACACCTACAGGAACAAAATATTCACCACATCTATGTCACGGTATGAAATGTGGCTTGTGGACACTGAATATGGAAGAGGCTCTGTGCTAGATGGAGTCAGTGCAGACAGGAATCCGGAGACATTGGTTTTAGCCATAGTCAATAAAATGTTCTTCCAGCCCTATCCGAAAAACCATCCATGCATAAGCTTCTTTCGTTTTTTTTTGCTTCACATCCCTAGTCTCCCATAAGTTCAGGAAGTGAAAATAGTAATTTAAATCAGCAATGAGTGGCGTATCCCACACTAATACTGTACTTATCCTGTCTGATTTTGTGCTTTCATCTCCTGCAGCACACAGCTGGCTTTGGTTAAATGTCTCACGTCAGAGCTTTTACTTGCTGTGCAGCCATCTCTACCAGGATAGAGAAGAGTACGAGTCCAATCAAACATCATTAGGTCGCTAAACTCCTTAAACGTTTACTTGCTTCCATCATAATTGTTTATCGGACAAAAAGAGTGATCCAATCATTAGAATAATCTACACACATTGTAGCTTCTCTGTTCTCTTCCGGACACCGGCTTACGGGTTCTGCATTATAGTATCACAGTAACCAACACTTTTGCGGTAATGACTGCACAGCAATAATCTGCTAGGGAAGGATATGTCTCTACTTAAATAACCCAAAGGAATATATCAGTATTGTGGCTTCATACATAAGGAACCTAAATGTCATGGTAGAATTTTTGTATTATCCCTAAACAAAGGATCTAACCGTGTTGTTTGCAATGCCAAGATTATGTTTAATTAATCCTACTATATCACGTGATATTAGAATGAGCCTAGATATAACTAAAAGAAGTAAATATGTTTGTATGCAGAGAGCGTATGTTATAATGTAAAAGCATTATAAAGTATATTTTGAATTGCACTAAATAAAAAGGTTAATAAAAATGTTCTGTTCATCTGTTTCTTAGTTATGGCTGTTTTTTCTGTCTCTAGTTTTCCAAAATTGTTGACACCATAGAGGCTGGTCCTATGAAGGACTGATTTAAACCGTCTCACTAAATGCAATTGTCAAATGTGGTGTGAAATTTAAAGGATATATAAGGATATGTCATCACTTAATTAACAGCGAGGATCCTAGAATGGATGAGTCCCTTCACATTGTTTCTATGTACAGTAGAAACCTGCCCATCTACTGCAAAGGGGAATTGCATCTCGGCTCCACTAAAAGTGAATGTGGTCAGCTGTAGTTTCTATATACTGCGGGAAAGGTCTTCAGCCTTAGATCAGTGCTACAGCCCCTTCGTTCTCATAACTGTGGGGGTCCCAGAGGCCAGATCCCTTCAATCACAAAGTGATTGCATATTCTACAGATATGGCATCACTTATATGAGTTAACGAAGAACTCCCAAAAAAAATGTTATTCTCTGACCTGTTAGAAAGGTACATGATGTAATCTGTAGTGAATGTAATCTTTTCATCAGTGACTGTATTTTTGAGTTTTACCCTCCCTTCTGATCCACAGCTGTGTCATGTGACCGGGCAATCATAATCTCCAACTGACACAGCATCTTATGTGTGAACAGGAAGTCAGTTTCTCTATGTATTCCTATGGGAGCCTCAATGTCAGTTTCATAGGAAGGAATAGAGAAGTAACTGACTTCATGTCCTGTGTCAGTTGGAGATCAGAGAGTTGGTCACATGGCATCAATTTCTAGCAGTTCAGAGAATAAACATTTTGCTGGAAGTTCTACTTTAAGAAAAGGTATAAATCCACTCAACAGGCTGACTGGAGATATCGGCTGAACTGGAGCATGGGCGCAGTGGTCTCTTTAAACTGCACTTTTGTGCAGCTTTTGAAGGGAAGAGAGGCCATGCGGCTAGAGATTGGGCAGTGAAAAAACAGCATGTAGTTGTGGCTTGAGCTCCAAAAGTGGTGCCGCTGCAGCAGAGGAGCAGCAATCATTGGTGCTTCATCCTCTGCATTCACTGTTGCTTTCCTACAGCATGCACCATGTAATGCTACCACCTCTGCATACTACACATTAAAATGTGTCACGCCAGGCATACATGAACTTTGTGTTTTTTTCCCCTTGCTATTATATTGTTCATAAGCAAATTCTTAAAATACACTATTAAACATACAACATATTCATAGTCATTATTCACCAAAAGGGTTGAGTGGTTTCTTAAAAGTCCATAGACATAGATGTTTCATGGTACTTCCCCTGTTTCAGGCTTGAGAAAGGGGGTTTCCAACCAAACATCGTTTTGGAGTATTCATACTCTTGCACTCCTCCATTTTACCCCCAACACTACACACTTACTGACTACTACCGCAGCTGCCTCCGTGAACCCGTGTACTGCTACTTCCCGGGCAGGTAGGCTCGTGCGAAGCGGGTGGTCTAGCACGTTTCACTCCTGACCTCCCACTGCTGCCACCCAGCTGACTCCCAGCCACGCTAGCAACTTGTTGGCTCCGCTGTAGGCTCAAGGGCAAGCTGCCACCCTCTTCTTCTGATGATGATGAAGCCCCTTCGTCACCCGGCTCCCAAGTGCGATCAGCTACATCATTATCATCGAGTACTGTCTGCATGCCACTGATGTCCTCCTCAACCATCTCTGGGTCAGGAGCCTGACTGCTCACAACACCACCTCCCACGCCACTCTCCTCATCAATACTGGCCCGCCTAGTGGAGGAAGCGGCGGATGTCTGCTCCACATTTTGGCTGGGCAGTAGTTGCTGACCGTCCTCTAGTAGCTCATCCTCACTGAAAAGTGGAGCCGAGCCTGCAGCATATACCATTTCTCTGGCTGAGGGAACAGAAAAGGACAGGGGCATGTCTTGAACAGGTGAAGGCACAAGGCCTGCTCCGGGCCATGCCAACTAAGCATTGTGTCAGAGGAACCCACCGACTCTTGGCTGGTGGTGTCTAATGTTACTTGGGACGAATTGGATGACCGAGTCAACCATTCAAGAACCGCTGGGTTGCTGGTAAAGAAAAGACCGCTAGATGACACTGGGAGCTCAGGCCTCTCGCTGTGACCCCTGCTGCCATGCCCCCTTACTCTGCTGCGACCTCTGCCTGTGCCAGAAACATTTAGGCCTCTGCCATTCCCCTGTGCAGGGCCTGGCACTTCTCTGACTGACATACTGTTAAATTAAATATTCAAATGTTAGATCAAATATTATATTATATCATATACATGGCAGACTGGGCTTTAGAATATATCACTGCACCGCAGAACAGCAATTAGGCCCTAATTTTTTTCAACTTTTACACAAATGGCTTTTCAGATAAGTGCAACGATGAACAGTGAACATATTTTTATTTCACCACTAATACATGGCAAATGGTGCTTTAGAATATATCACTGCACTGTTGAGCGGCAAAGATAATTTTCCTTTTTCCCACTAATACACGCCACAAAAAGCTTCAGAACAGATTACTGCACCGCTGAGCGGCAAATATATTTTAGCTTTTTCCACTAATACTCGTAAAAAAGAGCTTTAAAACAGATAACTGCACAGCTGAGCGGCAAAGATATTTTTCCTTCTTCCACTAATACACGCAAAAAAGGGCTTTAAAACAACTAACTGCACCGCTGAGCGGCAAAGATGTTTTTCATTTTTCCACTAATACATGCAAAAAAGGGCTTTAAAACAGATTACTGCACCGCTGAATAGCAAAGATATTTTTCCTTTTTCCACTAATACACGCAAAAAAGGGCTTTAAAACAGCTAACTGCACCGCTGAGCGGCAAAGATATTTTTCATTTTTCCACTAATACATGCAAAAAAGGGCTTTAAAACAGATTACTGCACCACTGAACGGCAAAGATATTTTTACTTTTTCCACTAATACACACAAAAAAGGGCTTTAAAACAGATAACCGCACTGCTGATTGGCAAATATATAAAAAAAATTTCCACTAATACATAGAAAAAAAGGGCTTTAGAACAGATAACTGCACCGCTGAGCGGCAAATATATTCTACTTTTGCAACTAATACACAACAAAAAGTGCTGTAATTCACCACACAAGGGCTAATAAGCCCTTTTTTCCCACTAATACAAGCCAAAAAATGCTTTAGAACATAACTGCACCGCATAAGGGCAAATAAAACGTAGAATTATTTCCTTGTAATAAACCCTCTTAACGCCTGTATCAAACAGCACGTGCAACCTAATAAGAACGGTTTGCTGGAATTACAGAGCTGTACAATGGCAATTTGGATCCCCCGTCAGTGCGGCAAGGTGTAATTGGATTGTTCCTATCACCCAGGCTGTCACCTCCCCGACTGAACACTGTTCAACAGAAATGCTGGTGGAATTATTCCTCCCTATCCTTTCCCTACACCTTGATTAATCATTCCCTGCACTTGTAAATCGTTTTTCTTTTTTACCACAACAAAGTCTTTCCTATCACTGTCCCTAGCGCCTGCAGATACATCTTTCCCAGTACGCTGGTGAATGGCAGAATCTAAGATGGCTACCGCTATTTATTGGCGCCCTGGCATCACAGGGCTGGCTGCTGATTGGCTGCATGCATGTTAGTATGGGTGATCCGGCCTTCCCAGAGTTCCTTGCCCCATGTCCTCACATGTGCAACAACGATTTTAGGAAAAAAGGCGATTCCTTACCAAGAATCGCGAGAAAATTCGGCTTCGATGTGAATCGAATTTTTCCTGAAATTCGGATCTAATTCCACTTCGTCAGCTTCGATTCGCTCATCTCTATTGAGTACCAATGGTGTAGCATATTGAAAAATTGGGGGATAATTTAACCGCTTCCCGACACAATCCTCCGCACCCCCCCACCCATTTTCAGGATGGCCGGAGTGGTTCGCAGAGTGACAGCATACAGCTGACACTCTACTTGAAACAGCCGACATCGATGCTGGCACCGATGCCAGCCATTTAACTCCTTACATAGGGACTGCTGTATGGAAAGAGTTAACAGGGAGCGAGCTCCCTTCCTTTCCCATCAGGCCGCTGCTGTGCCGTTGCAGCGACCCGATGCTTGACGGGTTCACAGAGGGAGGGGGCTCCCTCCCCCATCGGGCATCTGTTCTGTTGTGGCAGCGTCCCGATGGTTACTATGGCAACCGGACAGCTTCACAGGCTTCCAGCTTGCCATGGTATAGCTAAGCCTGATCAGGCACCTGCTAAACGCAAGAGGGTGATCAGGCTAAGTGTAAAGTCACAATACACTGCAGTACACTAAATAGTGTACTGCAGTGTATTATAGAGGCATCAGACCCACTGGATCTTTAAGAACAAAGTGGGTCTGGGTCAAAAAAAATGTAAATAAAAGTGGAAAAAAGAGTAAAAAATTAATAAATCTAATTTCTTCTTTTAGCTACACATTTATATTTGATTGAAAATTAAAAAACTTAAATACACTACACGTTTGATATCACCGCGTCCGTAACGACCTGATCTATGAAAGGGTCATGTTACTTTCCCCGCACAGTGAACTCCATAAAAAAATTTAAAAAAATAAAAACTATGATGGAATTGAAATTTTGCTCACCTCACTACCGAAAAAAAGGTATTAAAAGTGATCAAAGGTATTAAAAGTATGTACCCCAAAATGGTACCAATCAAACCGTCACCTCATCCCGCAAAAAATGAGCCCCTACGTGAGACAATCGCCCAAAAAATGAAAAAAATATGTCTCTCAGACTATGGCGACACTAAAACATGTTTTCTAAAATGCTTTTATTGTGTTAAAGTGAAATAAAGAAAAAAAAGTATACATATTAGGTATTGCCGCATCCGTAACAACCAGCTCTATAAAAATATCACATGAACTAACCCCTCAGGTGAACACCGTAAAAAAAAAAACCTGTGTAACAAAAGACATTTTTTGTCACTTTACATCACAAAAAGTGTAATACCAAGCGATCAAAAAGTCATATGCACCTAAAATAGTACCAATCAAACTGTCATCTCAAACCGAATAAAATGAGCCCATAAATGGGACAGACGCCCAAAAAACAGAAGAAAAACTATGGCTTTCAGAATATGGAGACACTAAAAAATATATTTTTTCAAAAATGCTTTATTATGTAAAACTGAAACAAACTACCAACAAAAGTAGTCATATTTTGTATTGCCGTATCCGTAACAACCTGCTCTAAAAGATACACCATGATCCAACCTGTCAGATGAACACTGTAAATAACAAAATATAAAAAGGGTGCCAAAACAGCTTTTTTTGGCACCTTGCCTCACAAAAAGTGTAATATAGAATAACCAAAAATCATATGTACCCTAAAATAGTACCAACAAAACTTCCACCTTATCCCGTAGTTTCCAAATGGGGTCTTTTTTTGGAGTTTCTACTCTAGGGGTGCATCAGGGGGTCTTCAAATGTGACATGGCAACTTAAAATTATCCCAGTGAAATCTGCCTTCCAAAAACCATATGGCGTTCCTTTCCTTCTTCGCCCTGCCGTGTACCCATACAGCAGTTTACGACCACATGTGGGGCGTTTCTATAAACTACAGAATCAGGGTAATAAATATTGAGTTTTGTTTGGCTGTTAACTTGCTTTGTTACTGGGAAAAAAGGATTAAAATGGAAATTCTGCCAAAAAAGTGAAATTCTGAAATCTAATCTCCATTTTTCTTTAATTCTTGTGGAACACCTAAAGGGTTAAGAAAGTTTGTAAAATCAGTTTTGAATACCTTGAAGGGTGTAGTATGTAAAATGGGGTCATTTATGGGTGGTTTCTATTATGTAAGCCACACAAAGTGACTTCAGATCTGAATTGGTCTTTAAAAAGTGGGTTTTGGAAATTTTCTGAAAAATTTCAAGATTTGCTTCTAAACTTCTAAGCCTTCTAACGTCCCAAAAAAAGAAAATGTAATTTACAAAATGATCCAAACATGAAGTAGACATATGAGACATGTAAAGTAATAACTATTTTAGGAGGTATCACTATCTGTTTTAAAAGCAGAGAAATTGAAATTTTGAAAATTGCAAATTTTTCTATTTTGTTTTGTAAATTTGGTATTTTCTTTTATAAATGAAAATGAAATATTTTGACTAAAATTTACCACTGTCATGAAGTACAACATGTGACGAGAAAACAATCTCAGAATGGCTTGGATAAGTAAAAGCGTTATAAAGTTATCACCACATAAATTGACATGTCAGATTTGCAAAAATGGCCTGGTCCTTAAGGTGAAAAATGTCAGCGTCCTGAAGGAGTTAAAAAGGAAGATGAATATATACGCAAATATTCCAGACTAAAATGTAATGTCTGACTACTGGTATTGCAATATTTCCCTACCCAATGATCGATGTATATTATGAAAAAAAAAAAAATTACATAAAATCAGCAGTACACATATGAAATTGGGGAAGCAAAACACTCTCGGTCCAAGATCAAGTGGTGCAGACAGTGACAGGCCTCAGCTTCCAGAGCCCTACAATAACAGTAGAAGAAGTATAACTTTTTTCAGAAATACATTTTATTTTAACCCATGGGTAGGTCTTTCTTATATCAAGCCCTGAGAATGACCTAACCATGGGTTAGAACTTTGCAGATTTGATGAAAAAATTCACACTTATTTAACTGCAAATGTTGATATGAGTGCTGCTGTCCTTCTACAAGTGTGCATATTATGTATATTATGCATTTATATAACATAAAGTCTCAATGCATGTGTCTTCAATGCATGGCAGCTGCTATAACACCAAGCTTCTTGTGTTCTATATCAGGCCAGATTCAAGATTATTGCATCTGCCCCACAAGAAATATACTTAAGTCAGTGAGGGGGAAAAAACTTAATCTGTCTTTGTTGGGATCACATGTCCAACAGGTCAAAGTGATAGAAATGATGTAGTGCATCACTTTTATGTGTTTAATTGGATCCAGTGGTGTAGTACGCTTATATTTTGGGGTTTTGTAAAACCCAACAGAAACTAAGAGAACTGTTGCAAATTGAAGCATTTTAAATCCCATAGAAATGAACATGATCTTTTGACTTTTTTTAAACTTACAATATATTAAAAATCTAAATAAAAACTCCAGTGTGATCCAGCTGAATTTATGTGTTCCTGGCTAACACAAATGAAACATTAAAGTTTCCTTTTCGGGACTAAATAAATAAGCCGTATGTGAGTTATCCTT
Organism: Bufotes viridis; assembly: GCA_033119425.1. Classification (NCBI taxonomy): domain Eukaryota; kingdom Metazoa; phylum Chordata; class Amphibia; order Anura; family Bufonidae; genus Bufotes; species Bufotes viridis. Next base: position 275,079,014 of record CM065591.1, read on the forward strand.
ATTTTTCATTTATGTCATCTTAACAAAACCTGCAAAAGACAAAGCTAGGGAAATATTTCAAGTATTGCCAAGTATAAATGTTAAAGTATTTTTATGGCACATTAATTCAATGCCTTAAGAAAATCTATATAGTCATCTTTTGCCCGGAACACTCATAAATTATGCTGTTTCTTATTTCTACTTTTGCCGAAGTGGCCTATTCGAAGTCCTGGTATTTTCTTTATGTCTGCTCTAAAAAAAAAAAACACATCTCTAGTGCATTATTTTATTTAATGGTTTTTCCTTTCTCTCTGTTTGACTTCCCCTTCAGCGGGCTGTTAAGCACCATTTCAAAAATATCCTTAAAAAACCATTTGCTGGAAGAAATGACCCTTTACTCTACCTACTGAGAATTGCACAAACTCGCACTGTACATCGTGGCAGAAAGATGATACAATGACAGCCAGCCTGATGTGTCAGGGTTAGTAGGGAGGCAGCAGCAACTCGGAATATAGGAATTATTCTTCATCATCTCCAAATGTCACAACGCATTACGCTCAAGGTCTCAGCTTGCTGAAGGAGTGACCCTTGACTGAATGCAAGTGCTGGGGGAAAGAACTAATTGTAGCTCCTTTTCACACGTCAGTCACTCTTCATGGCACTAAGCCTCTCAACCTTGAATAATGTCGAATTCCCTTCTTCTGCTTTTTTTTTTTTTTCAATTTCCCACAATTTCATACATGTTCTGCATGAAGTTTATTTTTGTCCAGTTTTTTAAAGTGTCCTATAAACAGATCGCAAGGAAGACGCCCATGGGATTAAGAATACAAGGGTCCTTGCAGAGGATGCAGACCTGACAGTTTGACTAGAGGAAACTAGATTTAATTACTTGCATGTGCCTGTCTCTTCAACCTAGCAAATAACAGCACATAGTAACAGGACATGCCATGGCGGTACGCACCATCATTTTTTTTGGTAATGACTGCACTCCATATGCTCACTTGAACTAACATGAATGACCTAAGAGCATTACATATTAGAGTAAAGATGGTCATCTCTAATGATGCCATATCAAGGGCAACTCAGCTTAGCAAGAACCTGTTCATCAAGGCAGAGGCAATTGCACAACATCTGGAGTGTCAAAGGTTCCCTATGTCTGCCCTGGAATCAAAGGGAACACCCCTAATTGTTTTCAGTAGATGACCTGTATATTTATAATTGGTTACTTGGATAAAGAAATATTTGTATCACTCAAAGTATGTAACATGATATGTAGTGTCTAGTCATAGATCAACATTTTTTCAGAATGCTGAAATCATGAAATGCATGAAAATATATGTAAGACAATTAAGACAATTTGTCTTATTGTGGGCAATATTATTCATTTGCATTGTCCTTCATACATTTACTTGCTCTACCTATACCATATATTTACCCTTTAAGCACTGCTAATCTGCTCATTGAGGGGCCTTATTCTAGGCTTTTAGAATATGTGCTGCTTGGGTCTCCCGTGCAAGGTGGAGTAGGAGTGGGCGAAGCAGGAACCTGGCTCTTATATCACAGCCAGGCTCCTTCTCTAACGGCCCTAATTGGCAGAAGTACCAATCTAGGCCGTTTAACACAGTAGATGCCGCTGTCAATAGCGATATCACCTAATTGGTTACGGAGGGAGGGTGCTCCTTCTGTCAGGCATCTGCGCTGCCATAAATGAGACGCGGGGTGCTGATGTCTGTAAATGGCAGCCAGGGGTCCAATGAAGGACCCTAGGCCTGCCGATGTGTATATGTTCTACTAGGCATATACACTAAAAATAATGCCAGAATTAATGTTTTTGCAAATCCGCCACCAAAATAAAAGAATTCAAGGTGATCAATGTGTTATGTACCCCAAAATAATACAAATAAAAGCTACAAGTCATTCTGCAAAAATCAAGTCCTCACACAGCTCAGTAGAATGCAATATAAAAAAGGTATGGGTCTGGGGATGTGGTGATGCAAAAACATTATCTTCTAGTAAGTAGTAAAATTGAAAGCGTAACGTTACCATGTTATTTTTGACGCAAAGTGAACATACTAAAATTTACAATGTAAAAAGGCAATGGCAGTATTGCTATTTTTTTTATTTCTTTCCACATAATCAATGATTATGTGTACCAGAAAAATGTTCTCATAAAAAATTACATCTTGTCCAGCAAAAAACAAGCCCTCGTATGGCTAAAACAATGAACAAATTAAAAAAAGTTATAGTTCTTGGAATACAACAATTAAAAAATCAAAAAATTGCTTGGTATGGTGACTAAGTCCTAAAAACTTTTTGGTGTAAGGGGTTAAGCAATCGTAGCCATTACTACTAAAGTGTTACCCTTAATTGGTCAATGAAGTAAATAACTGTTTACTATCCTTGTCTATGGACAGCTTAAATCTTACATATAGGTGACTACTATAATTAAAGCTCACATGGGCAGCTGGCCAAAACTCTGTTAAGTGCACATTCTTGGCAAAATAAAAAATAGATTTTTGGCTACCACAAGATAAGCAGCACTGGAAATGTCCAGCAGTTGCTCATCTCTGGTAACTGAAGAACTTTCAACCAGCAGTGCAATATATATGACTACCGCTATAGGGGTTTTCTAGGCTCAGAATACCTGTTTGAAAGGGCCACCCCTTTAGTGAATGAGATGAAGCTTTAATACCTTGCACTGCCACTTCTAAATAGATAGTGTGCAAGTAGATGGACTAAACAATGAAGATGCCGCAGCGCTCGCCACAGGCTTTCAAGCAGCTTAGCGATGGTCCCAAAAGTTGGACTACCACTGATCTGATATTGATGACCTATTCCTGAGGATAGCCCATTAACATTATGAATCCGGAAAACCCCTTAGGTAGCTTTATATATGTCTAGTATCATCAGAACAGATTTTCTGCTAGAAATCAGAAATGTGCAAGATTCACAACCTGTAATTTTTGTACTCTGACATTAAAGTAATTAAACATTGAATCAAATTTATATTTTTCCTGTCTCGAAGTCCTTTAGTAACCTCTAAGGATCTTGTTCTTCTACATAAAGCCCTGTATTCCAAGTATATGCAGCAAGGTCTTGTTTTTAGCTTTAGGCCCCTTGTACACGACCGTATGCCCTCCGAGACATACGGTCCATGAGCGGGCCATATGTCCCAGAGCAGCATACATTGTGCGCACGGGAGCCCACAGCATCATAGGTTACTATGATGCTGTGCGCATTGGGCCTCCCGCAGGACTATTGTCCTGCACTCATATGATCTTATGAGTTTGGGACAATAGTCCCCACGGGCAGCCCGATGAGCACAGCATTATAGTAATCTATGATGCTGTGCGCTCCCGTGCGCACGATGTATGCCCTCTGGGACATTTGGCCTGCTCACGGACCGTATGTCTCGGTGGGCATACGGTCATGTGCAAGGGGCCTTATACGAATATTATTGGAACTTGGCATGGTTGGTGAATTTGGTGTGGAAAAACTTGAGTGGGCCGTACAGAGCCCTGATCTCAACTCCACTGAGCACCTTTAGGTTTAACTAGAACAGAGATTGTGAGCCGAGCCATCTCATTGGACATCATTGTCAAACACATTGCAAGAAATGCCAGGCAAAAAAATGATTTTCTGTAGTGACTTTATAATTCACTGTAGACTTTAAAGTAACTAAAAAAAAGAATTAAAAAAACTACAAAAAAGCAGTGAAAAATGCTAAAAATCACCAACATTGCAAAAAGACTGCATGTGAAACCAGACTAGCAGGTCCCACAGGGATCCTCACCCAGGTTTTCCAGTCTGGCGTGCTTAGCCATACCGTGAGGAAATCTCTTTTTTAGGGCCCATTCACGTGACCGTATATTTGAGTCCGCATCTGTTCCACAATTTTGCGGAACGGATGCGTACCCATCCATTTCAAAAGGCTGCAAAAGATGTGGACAGCGCACTGTGGGCTGTCCAGCACCGGAATTCCATTTAGTGCCCCCGCAAAAAAGATAGAACATGTCCTACTAGACATTTCTATCATAGGGATGGCTGTTCTATTTCACAAAATGCGGAATGCACACAGCTGGTATCTGTTTTGCGGATCCACAATTTGCAGACCGCAAAAACGGAAACGGTTATGTGAATGAGCCCTTACAGAAAATAATAAATAAAACCTAGCAAATATATTCAGGACAAGGCCAGAGCAAGATTTTTATTTTCCTCATTAGGAGTTATACGACTGCCCCCACCTTCAATATATATATATATTTTTTCAATTATTCACTTGAAAAAACAGATTAAGCTTCTCAGGTTTTTACTGCAAAACATTGCTGGCAAGAAGCCAGGCGAAGCTTTTCTGGAGGGCTAAAAGTGCACTTGATAGAGGAGTACAACATTTAGTGAGGCCAAATTGTACTATTCCTTAGCTACAAAGATGAAGCATGCTAGTGGGCGAGGGGGCAGCATTTTTAACCCTATGTCTTCTGCTCAGCAGTAATAATAAGAATATAATGATACGACCTAAATCAACACAGTGGCAATTATTTTTTATATATATTGGTAAAATTGATATTTTTCATTTGTTGGTAATACCACATTAGTAACAGAAAAGTAATCATCCTTCAGGGTGCTGTCACACATAGTGGCGGCTGCACAGTCGTCATGGTGCGGGCAGGGGCTGCAGATCTGCGTGGGTTGCTGCTCGTTAGCGGAAGCGCGGTTTTCATGTCCATATACTATCCATGTTCCCTTTTAACTAATTATCTTCTAATCACTCAGAAGCAACTGAACCTCCGTTTTTCGGGACTGTCTTTTTTTACCAGACAAATACCAAATTCTGGTTCTATAAAGATAATAGATTTTACCGTGAAGTTTCAGATCACAAATTACATTGTATTGATCTCCACACAAACATCTAATCAATATTTCATGTCAACTGCATTCATGGTATTTTGACCAACATCAAAATCATTATCTGACTTATTAACTTATCTATAGTTCAATCATATGTGTTGATAAAACTACAATGATGCTGAAGGGCTTATGCACAACTGCAAAGTTGTATGGATGGACAGTCTATGGTACACATGGAGTGCCTGGAGGTCCATATTACAAACTAGTAGTCACACAGCTTGCCTTTTTATGGTGCCTTCACAAGGTACTATATGATGCTGCAAAGTTTGGAGCATACAATTATTTTTTTTTCATAAAGTTATGAATTATTGAAAGAAAATATCTGTAAAATCAGATGCACATGAAAGTGCATTATATGTCCATAGCAGGATAGTGGCCCTTGACTCCGGGAATTCAGGTCATCTGCAATTGGGACTTGAACCTGGAGTGCTCATCTCCCCTGCTCTACTACATCACACTTGCTCAGGGGCGGACTGGGAAGGACTTAGAAAAGGATTCTTTACGTTAAGAGCAGTGGAACTCTCTGCCTGAGGAGGTGGTGATGGTGAGTACAATAAAAGAGTTCAAGAGGGGCCTGGATGTATTTCTGGAGTGTAATAATATTACAGGTTATAGCTACTAGAGATGGGTCGTTGATCCAGGGAGTTATTCTGATTGCCTGATTGGAGTCGGGAAGGAATTTTTTTCCTCTTAAGTGGGGAAAATTGGCTTCTGCTTCACAGTTTTTTTTTGCCTTCCTCTGGATCAACTTGTAGGAAACAGGTCGAACTGGATGGACAAATGTCTTTTTTCGGTCTTATATACTATGTTACTATGTAAAGTGGCCCTGGAAATAAATACTAAAAGTGGCCCCATTTTGCAGTTGGGTCCAAATTGATGGAAGGCAGGGCCAGCAACACCATATTGTGGCACATTATACCACCCCATCAGAGCCAAATACCACAGTCCATCACAAAATACTGCCAGCAGCAGAAAATACATCCCCAAATACTTCCACTGGCCGGCAGTGAGGAAGGCTCAGGCGACCCCTGTAAGGTCTATGGAGTAACCCAAAATATTTCTAGACTAAAGCTGAATCTGAGGTGGTAATAAGATCATTTGACCCATACCTGACAATCTGGAGTGCTGTTCTTTCCTTCTATTCATTGTAAGTTTTACTATTACTATCATATTCCACTGAAGATATCTCAGTGTTTGTATAACTAGAGTATGGCCTCAGTTCAGTACATAGTAAATTTCACACACAGATATTTCCTATCTCACTTGTGGAATATGCTGGTGGAATACACAATGTCTGTTTTTCTACTACTCTGACTATAGCCTACAGAGCATAATTTATGGTAGATTGTAATATGGATTTCTAGGTTGTTAATCGCTTGATGACCACCCTTTGACTATATATGTCTTGGTGGTTGGCACATATCTCAGCACAGACATTTTAAAACATCCATGCAAATACCGCAGCTACACACTAATCATGCAGGAGAGGGAAGTCCTCAGTCATAGAAAAGACAAAGATAGTTTTTCACTGTCCTTGCCCTTCCCATCACTCTATACACAGTGCTGAACGAGCGGCAGTGCTTCCTGCTCCAGTCTTAGCGGTCATGGGATCGCTGGTGTTGGGTGTCTACAGAAGCTGCTGGGTCTTAGCAGACCAAGATCAGTTCTGTATTGAGGTTGTACATCCCTGAACAACCTATTTGAGGGTTGTATTGCCCCTGTAGCTGGGGTTAAAATGTCAGTCCCAGTTACAGGAGCATTTAGCTATAAGTTAAAAAAAATAATAATATTATTTTCAAATGTCCCCCAATGGTCTTGTATGACCTTATGGGGGGGTAGAAATTATTTAAAAAAAAATAAAAAAAAATGGTAAGGATAAAATAAAATAGAAAACTGCAGCATTTAGCCCTGCCTCCAGCAACCATAACCCATACATCCCATATATCAAAATGACCATTATAGATATAATAAAAAAGTTAGATGCATGTTGTGCCATAAGTATAAAAAAGTAAAAATGTGAAAAACAAACTATTTTCCCTCTTTTGTTTACATATTCCCTTTTTACAATTTTTTTAAAGTGCTAAAATAAAAAGGACATAAAAATAAAGCCCCATGTATCACTGGAAAAAAAAAACGTCATAAAAATTATTTGCATAACCGAATGGAAAATGTGCCTGGTCAAGAAAGGAAGGGGGGTGTAAATGGCCCGGTCTTGAACTGGTTAAACTAAATTGCAACTGGTTCATATAACTATGTTGTGCCATTCCTCTACTATTTCAACTATTATTCCAGATGTGTGTTACCAGTTGGGCCTGTGTCCCTGAACAGTATGACCCTATCCAATCACTGTTGCCAGTGTCAGACTGCGCAAGGACAGGCACAACACATAAGAATACTTGAGTCACATGAGTCAGAAGAATAGATGCTCTAGAATTGTTACTACATGGGAAATGCAAGCATTCACTACAACAACCATTTCAGGAGAGGTGAAAGATCCTCTTTAATAACTTTTGTACTTGTCAAACAACTAACCAGTATAGCGCTGAGACAAACACATCACAAATCCTGCATTTCTTACATTAGTGACAAGAAGTAGTTCAGGATCTACAACTACAATGTTTTAGGCTGGATGCCTGCAATATGTCACTGTGTTCTCTCCCTCTCTGGCTCTCTTGGAGGAGCCCTATGTGGAGCCTATAAGCCCTGGACGAAGCGCTTAAAAAGCCATTATTTATAATAACTGTTAAATGATGAGACATTATTTACGTAGATCAGAAGATAAATTCTCACTTACAGAATGCCTGCATTGGTTTTCTAAGAGTAGTCTGTTTTATATTTTAAAAGAAAAATGTAATTTATCTCTTAATAGAAAAGTAGAAGAACTCACTGGACATTTGTGTAAACCCACACCGATGTAATACTAACACAAGGATATGTAACTGCATTGACTACATCTGCATTGTTCTAGTAAAGATGACTTTTTTAGTGACTACAGCAATTTTTAAATTTTATCTTCATCCTATAGCAATGTAATTATTCTCTGGCTTGCAATGGTCACTCAGTGATTAGCACTGTTGCTTCACAGCACTGGGGTCCTGGTTAAAAAATTAAGCAATGAAAACATCTGACTGAGGCTTTTATGTTCTCTTTGTGTTTGCAGGTGCCTTGCATTCAAGATATTGTCCGAGTGTTTAATAATCAGGATAGGTCATCATCAGTATCTGATCCATGGAGGTCCAACTCCAGGCACCCCCGCTGTTCAGCTGTTTGAAGAGGCTGTGGAACTCCGGTGAACGCTGTGGCCTCCTTGCAGCTTATTAAGAACAGCGCCATCCACTGGATAGTGGCTATGCTTGGTATTGCCCAATTCACTTGAATTGGACTAAGCCATGTGACTATTAAACGTAACGTCACTGGCCTTGAATGAGACTGCAACGCTCATGGCGTTCTCTTTAAACAGTTGATTGGTAGGGGGCTTAGAGTTGGGCCCCTACTAATCAGATATTGATGACCTATCCAGGATAGGTCTTCAGTATTAAACACCTAGACAAACCCTTTAAGGCCTGGGCTACATTGTGACTTCTTGCAGAGCTAATGATTAATTTTAACTATTGAGCGACAGCTGCAGTTCACAAGCTACAAGTCATAATTCAATAGTTAAAATCTAAGGTGCTACAAAAAGTTGCAGAGTAGCCCTAATCTAAAACTGGTCACAAGCGTCCCACTGCTGTAATGCTCAATTAAATAAACTAAGCAAATAAAGGGAGATATTTTAAGGCCAGTTTCACATACAGTTTAGTGTAATTTTTTTCAGCTTTCTTTTTGAGGGGATGAAAATACAGCAACCCAATATTTTGGGAAAATATATGACACTGTATACCAACACAGCATTTTTGATTTGCCGTTTGGTTTTGCATTTTCATGGAATTTTTCAGATCAAGTTATTTTTCTCTTTTTTTCAAAATGAGACTTGATGAAGATGTCGCATCTTTACCCATAAACTTTTAAATAGCACTTCAAAAATGGCATGAACTTTGCCACAAATGAAAAAATAAAAAATGCATGTAAAAATGCCATAAAAATTGCTTCAAAGTGCAGGTTTTTTCACGTGTTTTAAAACTTTGGAGGAGGTTGGGCATGTTGGATATTAACATACCTAATATTTTCATTCTTGAGAAAATAAGATGCTTACAGGTGTCTGGCGGCAGCTTTCTCCCCTCTCCAATTCTCAACATATGCATGCCGATGGGGGGATTGGGAGTGATATCCCAAGTGTATGTGCAAGAATGGGGAGGGGGGGTGTTGGGGGGATTGGCAAAACCTTCCTCCCTACTTTACTGTTTCTGTAAAGGAAAAAATACTTACTTGCTTCTCACTTATTCTCCTCCAGGCCTGCTCCTCTGGGCCCCATCACTCTAATCCTCCAGTTTGACATGACTGTAGTCAATCACTGGCTTCCTGGATCCCCTTGCGTCATGTGAACATTTGTCATAAGGTGAGCCGCTCACTGTCATGGCAAGTGGTCAGATGTCAAACCAGAAGTTTACACCGAGGGAGCCCAGAGGGGCATCCCAGGCCAGGAGGAGAAGGAGCGGGGAGCCAGCACTATGAAGCAGGTAAGTAATCTTTCCTTTACAGGTCAGGTAAAGTGGGGGGATTTGCCAAACCCCTTTAAGTTCTAAAATCCATGATCACCTAATGATATATACCTCAGCTATTGTGTAAAACATGCAGAAAGACTGTAAAAGTTATATTACAAATAAACATAATCAGTGCTTAAATAAGTGGTCCACAATTAACTTTGGTTTTAAAGTCCATTTTCACCCCACGGGACCTGTAAAAGGAACTATACTTACCTGCTCCTGCTGCTTGGCTCCAGCTCCGTGGGTCTTAGGTTGTCTACAATGCACTTTGGGTTTCCGCAAGTAGACTTTCTACATGGACAGGGTCACGTGTGCCGCCGCAGCCAATGACTGACTACAGCTGCGAGGTGTCCCTAAGAGGCATGTCACTGCTGGGTCATGCGCCACTTGAGGACACTACTGAAGTCAGTCACTGGTTTCAGAAATGCATGTCACCCCCTCTGTACAGGTACGGGGAGATGAAGTGCAGTGAAGACACTCTGGGACCTACAGAGCCGGAAACTAAGTAGGGGAGCAGGTAGATAAATATCCCTTCATAGATCTCATGTTGGGGGGAATTGTATAAAACATGTTATGGACTACCCCTTTAAGATAAATAAAAGTAAAATTTCCTTGTACAGTAACCTTGTAGAGTACCTGGACAATATAAAAATTCAAGTACCACATATCAAGTTTTCATACAGTAGGAACATCTTTGTGTCTTCTAACTGCTCCTTCAGGACACTAGAATTGTCTGCCACTTGGTATTTCCTTGTTTCTAGTCAGACATTAGACACATTGTTTTAACTACCAGTTTACCAATTTAATGAATCAATAGTCTGTTTTGCCCTGCCTGACATGTATATCAGATACAGACGCTGACATAAAGCCTCCTGAGCTTTCGATGACTAGATCGCCATCAGATTAGCAACTCTTTCTATAATTAAGAACCTACACTACTGTGCAATTAAGATGCCTCACATGATAATTGAATAATAAGTATTAGGTTTTGTGAGATATTATCAAGTGTTCCTCTGCCTGTAAAAATTCAACAATGTGTGGTATTCTGACAAACACAAGACAACATACTGCACAACAAAAGCCACAACAACAATACACCTTCATAATTGATTCGTTAGCCAAATGCTTTTTTGGCCGACAATCATTCTTCCTGACCTCCCCATGCTCTGTGCATAAGGCCTTAAAGGATTTTTTTTGGGGATCATAGAAAAATGGGCCATAATATGTTAAACATAAATAGATGCATTACTCACCTCCACCAGTCATTCTATACTACCATTCTGATGCTACTACTCCCTCTTTCAGGTCGCAGTTTAACACACCAGGAATTCTCTGAAAAAGCCCACTCAGCCAATCACTGGGCTTACGAATGCCGTCCAAACATCCAGTTCACATAAGATTGTTGGCCAGTCCCACTGATTTGCGAAAAATATCAAATATTTTTAGACTACATTCACACGCAAACAGCCCTGTGAAAACCGTTGCAGTCTATAGAGCTATTCACATGGCCAGTGAATAGCAGCCATACAAAAAATGTGCTATTTTCGTCCGTTGAAACACCCCATTAAAATCAATGGGTCTGTTTTTAATGGACACTTAGACAAGAATGTACCCGTCTAACATCCGTTAAATATGGGTACACTAGTGAAAAATGTCCTTTCAGGAGTTAAATGAAAAAATGAATGCCTCATCCACTTGCACACTCGCTCCTCACAGGATGCAGAAGGATCTGACATCATCACGTTGGGAGTGTCTGGGCCATCTGCCTTCAGTGAAGAGTGAGTGTCCCCATGCGTGCAAGTGGTTGACATATTTGGATGTTATAACTGCTGGGGCCCACTATGGGGGACATTATTACTGCTGGTGGCCACTATGGAGGACAATATTACTGCTGGTGGCCACTATGGAGGACATTAGTACTGCTGGGGGCCACTATGGAAGACATTATTTATACTGGGCGCCACAGTGGAGGACAGTATTACTGCTGGAGGCCACTATGGATAACATTATTACTGCTGGGGGCCACTATGGGGGACATTATAACTAGGGGACAATCTGGGGAACATAATTACTGCTGAGGACCACTATGGCGGACATTATTACAACTGGAGACCACTATGGAAGACATTATTAGTGCGGAGGGCCACTATGGTGAACATTATTAATGCTGGGGGTCACTACAGAAGACATTATGTATACTGTAGGGGCTGGGATTTAAATAAAAAATCCTCAAATTTTAATGACCATTAAATATGGATGCAAAACGGCCATTAAAAATGGGCAATGAGCCAGAAAATGGATGCAAAAATGGTCGAAAAATGGCCAGTTTTCACTGTTGTTTGAATGTAGTCTTATTGCATGGAATCTGATTCTGCAATAATCATTCAAACATTAATACAGAAGCCTTCTTGGAATAGGTGTAGCATTGCACAAATCATAGAAATAAAGGGCTCAGATATCAGTTGTTTTATATTTCTTTATCTATTTTATAGTGCTATCTTGATCCATGCTGTGCACTCAACTCAAATTAATGGAAAGGCATGGTCTACACAGGCAAATTTTAGTAAAAGAACAGTGTAATTATCACTGCTCAATTCCATTCACTTTAATGGGACAGAGCAGCAGGGAGTTCTGGGAGTTAGACCCCCCACTGGTCTGATATTGATTATCTATTCTTAGGATAGGTCATCAATATGGGGAACCTGGACAAACCCTTTAAATACACATCATGGGACATGTAAGCTGTTAAGTGAAGGGTCATTGTAAGGGTATAAGATGGGAATGCATTGTTTCACATAATATTAAGACTTCATTTTAATTAAATATCTCAAACAACTTACATAGCTGGGCACTCAAGTTTCACAAATGACATTTGTTTGCAAGTGTCTTAGCCCATTTTGCAGCATACAAGTAGCAGTATTTATAGAGGGATAGTCTTAGCTGTCCATTGCTCACAATGTTTTCGTCAAAAAGTCCCACTCCAATTAATCTCTATAGTCAATATCTTATTGGTTGTTTCAAAGGAAAATTTGACTGTGAGTAAATATCTGCTTTCTGTGAGGTACAACCTTCATAAAAAATCTGGAACAAAACTTTTTCATGGACAACTGAACACAATACACGGAAAATGAATATTTACTATTTATTACAAAAAGCAGTATTTCTAAATGTTTGTAGAATGCGTTTCTTCTAAATATTTCGCACTCCTTCACACTCCTTGATGCAGCTGTATGAGGTTTTATTTTGTTGGATGAGCTGTAATATTATTTGGCACCATATAATTTGTTCATAACTTATAATCTTTGTTTGGGAGCAGGAATGGAAAATAAACAGCATTTCCACCATCATCTACATATGTGGTATATTAACTTTTTTCCTCAGGTTGTCATAAATGCAGAGATATCATATACCTCTTATACACCTTTTTTGGCGAGCACTTTTTTAAAAATGTATTTTACATTTGTTTCAATTCCAATAGAGAGTAGATAAAATGCTTTAGAATACATAGTATACTTAGCACTATTAGTGGAAGGCACTCTATTAGGCCATACGTGTGGACCCTAACTGGCATGATCATATTGTGCAGGCTGCACTGGGAAGCCCCCTCGCAGTCAAACTCATTAGATAACACAGTTGCTATTGACTTTAGCATCTAAGAAGTTATATGAAAGCTGCTATGGTGGGTGTTACAGTGCCTTGTAAAAGTATTCACCCCCCTTGATTTTTTTCGTATTTTGTTACATTACAGCCTTAAGTTCAATGTTTTGTTAATCTAAATTTTATGTAATGGATCAGGACACAATCTTCTAATTTGGAGAAGTGAAATTAGAAAAATATATAAATAAAACTATTGTTTAGAAATAGAAAATTGGCATGTGCGTATGTATACAGCCCTTTTTTTAGGAAGCCCATAAAAATCTCTTGTGCAACCAATTACCTTCAGAAGTCATATAATTAGTGAAATGATGTCCACCTATGTGCAATCTAGGTGTCATATGATCTGTCATATACACACCTTTTTTGAAAGGTCCCAGAGGCTGCTACACCGAAGCAAGAGGCATCACTAACCAAAGACTGCCATAAAGACCAAGGAACTCTCCAAACAAGTAAGGGACAATGTTGTTGAGAATTACAAGTCAGGGTTAGGTTATAAAAAAAATATCCAAATCTCTAATGATCCCCAGGAGCACCATCAAATCTATCATAACCAAATGGAAAGAACATGGCACAACAGCAAACCTGCCAAGAGAAGACACACCAAAACTCACGGACCTGGCAAGTAGGGCATTAATAAAAGAGGCAGCACAGAGACCTAAGGTAACCCTGGAGGAGCTGCAGAGTTCTACAGCAGAGACTGGAGTATCTGTACATAGGACGACAATAAGCTGTACGCTCCATGGAGTTGGGTTTTATGGCAGAGTGGCCAGAAGAAAGCCATTACTTTCAGCAAAAAACAAAAAGGCATGATGTGATTTTGTGAAAAGGCATGTAGGAGACTCCCAAAATGTATGGAGGAAGGTGCTCTGGTCGAATGAGACTAAAATTGAACTTTTCAGCCATCAAAGAAAACGCTATGTCTGGCGCAAACCCATCACATCACCCGAAGAACACCATCCCCAAAGTGAAACACGGTGGTGGCAGCATCGTGCTGTGAGGATGGGACTGGGAAACTGGTCAGAGTTGAGGGAAAGATTGATGGTGCTAAATACAGTGATATTCTTGAGCAAAACCTGTACTGCTGTGTGCGTGATTTGAGGCTAGGACGGAGGTTCACCTTCCAGCAGTACAATGATCCCAAACACACTGCTGAAGCAACACTTGAGTGGTTTAAGGGGAAACATGTGAATGTGTTGGAATGGCGTAGCCAAAGCCAAATCTTAATCCAATAGAGAATCTGTGGTCAGACTTAAAGATTGCTGTTCACAAGCGGAAACCATCCAACTTGAAGGAGCTGGAGCAGTTTTGCAAGGAGGAATGGGCAAAAATCCTGGTGGTAAGATGTAGCAAGCTCATAGAGACTTATCCAAAGCGTCTTGGAGCTGTGATTGTCGCAAAAGGTGGCTCTACAAAGTATTGACTTTAGAGGGTGAATAGTTATGCACATTTACTTTTTCTGTTATTTTCTCCTATTTGTTGTTTGCTTCACAATAAAAAAAAAAACAACCATCTTAAAAGTTTTGGGCATGTTCTGTAAATTAAATGATGCAAATCCTCAAACAATCCATGTTACCAAAATACGAAAAAAGTCAAGGAGGGTGAATACTTTTGCAAGGTACTGTAAATCGATTGTGCAGCCAGTACATATTGATGAGCTATTGATCCCGTTATCATAAATTAGAAGCTATTCTCTCCAACAACCCTCTGCCATTATTAATAAATGAGAACCAATATCATGTCATCACCAATACTATTAGAAAACCTGTCCTGGGCACTGGACATTTTGATAATCTAAGGAAAGAACTATCCCCAACGACCCCCTCCCCACCCCACCTGACCAATAAAAATTCAGTATTTCAGCTAAAAGAAAATAAAAATAATACATTAACATGATACTGTGACATATTCTGTAATGATGGTGGATTGGAATGCAGCATATGAGATATATTTTAGGAGAGGCTTACTAGGGGGTGCTACATTCCCTGATGCTTGTATCAAATGTTGTATGCATAGCTAGTAATAACCTGGGAATAGCACAGAAATGCCAGGAAAAGAGATTAGCACTGGTATATGACACCTACTATAAACAAACTGTTTACAGAATCCATTGTATAGCATGTCTAAACACCCCCATCATAATGGGGGTAAATGATATTAATAACCTCGTCAGCATGTAAGATCATCAATTTTATTATACAGATTATTTGAGTGTTAATTAGATTAGAGGTAGAAGGATATACTAATCCTAAAATACTTTTTTGACAGCTTCTTTGTACAGCCTGCTGTTATTCTGTCTGATGAAGTACACAATTTGTTTAAAAATGTATATACCCTGATCTTCAAAAAGATGCTGTCCAAATTTGTAATCCAATAGGATGCTCTTTACCGGATCAATAATGCATTGGCTTAGTGAGATGTTAGTGGGCATATCTTTGCACATAGTTTAGTCTCATATTTCAGAGATCTTATCTCTGATTCCTCTGATCGGTGCCAGCTTCAGCAGAGGAAAAGGAGGGATCAACTGTCTATTGTAGGTGGGAGCATTATCTGGCATATGGCAGCCATGTCTCTTTGGTCACACACTGTGAACAATGCCTTAGAAGCATTGTAGTTATTCAGGGTTGATACACAATTTCCTTAAGTATGCCTAGATCTTTTCGGCTGCTATAACTTTATTACATTTTATAGTCTACTTTTAAAAATTTAATTTATGAGTAAATTCCTTTAACCCCTCCCAATCTAAATAAAATAAACATTTTTAACCTTTTTCACCTGGGTACCTTAAAGTGGTTTTCTGTGGCTTAAATATTAATGACCTATCCTTAAGATATCAGATTGGTGTAGGTCCAACTCCTGGTGTTCTCCAATGATCTTTGTTTGAATGGCATAAAAACAAACCCCCTAAAACTGTGGCGGCCTCCCATTTTTTACAATTCCAACATATTTAGAATTGTTTTCCAGCTACCCAATACATCGTATGCAATATTAAATGATGCCATTACAGAGTACAACTTGTCCCGCAATACACAAGCCCTCATACAGCTATGTAAATGAAAAAATAAAAAAGTTATGGCTCATAAATGGCAAGGAGTGAAAAACAAAAACAGAATATTGACCTGTAATGAAGTGGTTTTTTAAGATTTTGTAAGCATGGCGCATATCTTTCCACATTTTAAACTACAAATGGAAAAAAAATTAATAAAAAAACATGGCTTTAAATAGAATATATTTTAAATTATAATTCTATATATACAATTTTAAATTAATATTGACAAGTTTTTTGGAAACATTTACTATGGCTGTCTACCAAACTCTGGAAGATTTTATATATACTCATCCCACCCCTCTACCACTGTCTACCATTTTTTTATTGTCCAAAAAGCAAGACTGTTTGTGCTCCATAATAACAGACAAATCGCGCCAGGCATTAGGTATAATATCTTATTTAGTTTTAATAAGTTGCAAGTAATATAACTGGAAAAGGTTTCCTTATTACACTCTGACCTTGGCTAAAAGTCTGAGTGCCTACACAGCATGAAATGAGTAAATGTCGGAAAGTTCATCCATGCAATGAATCCAGGCCTTGACGACTCATTCCAGATATATGGACTCCAGCTGCACAGTACTCTCAGTGGCCTCATTTGTATTGTGTCAATGCATTTGTATCTACTTAGCATTATTAAGATATCGATTGTCTCACTCTGCTAGATGTGTCTTTGTCTTGTGTCTAGTCCAGCAAACGTTGGCTTCTAAACGGTTAAGAAAATGTTTATCACAAGACTGGCTTCAGAGTTGAAAGTAATGTGATCAGTAATGAATTTTGTGTTACATTAGGTTGTATAAATGGGCAGACAAGCGCAGACAACAAGTGGCCAGGAGTCAGGGCTAATCTAATGAAGTAAAAATAGAGACAGCACCAATTATACATGGGGCCAGCTCAGAGCTGCTGCAGGGACTGCAAATGAATAGGTACAAATCAAATTACTCACTAATAGACGCACTACAAGAGGGGGCAGTCAATGCTAAATGCATTAAGGCCTTGTGACCTCCCTGCTCTAAACAGCACAATCCCAAATTTGACTTCTATCCCTTTTCTTTCTCTCCCCCTCCCCGCCCTCTCTACAGAAATAAAAGAGACTCTTGTTCACTTAAGAGCCAAAATGCAACAATGTTTCTCTTTAAATGACTGAAACATTTGGACTGTCAAAGTCGGGGAAGCATTTTTACATTATCAGACCACTCTGCAGAAAGACGGCCTAAGAGCCAGGCATTACAATCCTGCTGAACTGTCAGCCTTGCTTTTAGAAAGTGTTCATGCACCCTTCAGAGATGTCAGACACAACAGATTATTCAATGTATGGAATGTTACATGATGGCTCAGAGCTTCTTCTTTTCATTCATGCTGCCTGCCTGAAAATAAACATCTATGGTCCTAATGAGATTTCTTTTCATACTATCATGCTTATGCACTTGTAGCAAATGGCATCAGCTGCTAATGAAAAATATAGCCCAGAATAGACCATATTTGACAGGACAAGCGTCAGACAAAGGAGAATTCTTGGAAGACATGTCATATATAATGGCGGTATATTTAGCCATTTGGGATATTGGGAGCGGTCAGTCACGTAGCAGGATTATGAGCAGGTCTCCACTTCTATGTATCAGTAACAATATGATTAATATCATCACTTCTGTTAGGGTTCATTAAGGCGCACTAGGTAATTAATGGCAATGGTTCATATACCTCACGGTTGTGAATTTTAGCGCAGTGACAATGTTAGTACATGAGAATTTATGACATACCAATCAATGCTTGTACAATAGTGGTGTAATTCTGACTGTGAGTGAATAAGATGTAGATACAAAATACCAGATTAATCAGGTCACAAATGGTAAGAATTCGGCATTATTATGTACATAGTGAAAGGAGGTGGACATGCCCATCTGAGACTTAGGTTATTTTCTAGCTAACTAGTGTTAAAACTATCTGGCAGGCTGCACCAGCTGAGGAATTGCCTGCCCAAGCACCGCCAGACCAGACTGGGTATATTGGGACCCGGTGGGGATCCATCTTTTTCCAGCAGGAGTGCTGGGATTCAGCTGGACTAAAAACGGTGCTTGCACTGTTTTTTGTCCAGTTGAATCTCAGCACTCCTGCTGGAAAAAGATGGATGCCCGCTGTGTCCCATTATAGTCAATGGGCTCTGGCAGGGCAAGGCAGTATCCAGCTATGCCGGATACAATAAACCGGTGGGCTATTCCTCTGCCAGAACAGCCTGCCGGATGGTTTTAAAGCTAGAGGGGATTATCCTTACATTGAACTCCAGTGAAACAGGTGCTGATACCAGATTGTCTAAAACAAGACACTAGGCATTTTTAAGGAAGAAGACCCTTCTTTTCATGCCCTGGTCACAGCCTGCCCCAGCATAATCCGCTGCTTGCTAGGACTGCTGGAAGAAGATGCACTCATGGTTATCAGATGAGTGCAATTTCAGCTGTAATTCAAAAGGTCTTGTCACAGAGATAACTCATTTAAGTAGGCAAAATTAAGGTGGCAGCTTTTAGTCAGGGTAAAACTCTGTTTAAGGAAGCAGTCACACAAAAAAATGCTGTTCTCTGGCCGACTAGAAAGCTATAAGATATAAATTGTAGTGAAGGTAATCTTCTCACTGTAGTTGTGAGTTATCCACTCCCTTCTGGTCTACAGCTGTCTTATGTGACCAGCACTTTGCATCTACCAACTGGCAGTGTCTTATGTGTGGACAAGTCAGTTTGTCTATTCATTTCTATGATAGCCTCCATGTCAGTCTCATCCTTTTATCCTCTAAAAATTTGGATATACGACTGTTTAAGAAGGCTTAAAGGGTTGTCAGGATTGCTTTTTAAGTTCCCACCCGGCGGGACCTGTGTAGGGTGCTATACCTATCTGCTCCCCTCCTTTCAGTTCAAGCTCCATGGCTACTGGAATGTCAACACCGGACATCTGGTGCTTGCCTATAAACTTCTTGCAGGAACGGGGTCACATGTGCTGCAGAAGCCAATAACAATCCTCAGCGGTGTGTCCCCAAGAGGGTAATGTGCCACTTTGGGACACTTCATTGCCGGACCCTGAGAACAAGAGGAAAGTTAAGGGGAGCCACCGAGAGGGAAGGTCAGGAAGCAGGTAAGCATAGCTCTCTTCACACGTCCCCCTGGGTGTGAGGGAATTTAACAAAAAAGCCTTGATAACTCCAATTCTTCTGTCAGCAATACTATAGTATAAATAATGTATACACACTAGAGAGAGACCAGAAGTAAAAATGTCTCAGTCCATACCTTTGAGTTGTCAATATTACAGTCATATCACATAGCATACTACACATCGATAAATCTATAACAATCTGCTTATTATTGTAACATCTATTGTTAGACTTAGTTTCCTAATCTCTTCTTTACATGTGCACTTAGTCTTCTGTGAGTTTCAGCCTCTGTTGGCTTCTGCTCGAATGCCGGTGCTGTAAGCTAGTAATGGAAGTAATAAGTATAATGTATCTTGCAGTAGTCATAACTCTACAATAATGAGTGTAAATTGGCAGATAGCTGTACTATGAACACTATGAGTCTACTGGCTGTTTAAGTGATTAGTCTGGAAGCGCAGTTAAGCTTCTATCAGGGGTCTTCATTTACAACATGTTAAAACTGTTCAGCAAAGAAATTATATTGGGAAGGAAGCAAAAACAGCTCCTTGTATACACAAAGCTAGCACAGATACAAAATGAAGATTCCAGATTAGACTGGTTTCACACTACATTAAGATCACCTCTCCATTATGATTTCTTTAATCAAAAGCAGGAATGGATCCAGGAACAAGGTAAACATTTCCTGATACCTCCTTAGGTAATGTTTACTTTCAGCCTTGTCTGTTCTACCGATCGGGACCCCCTGTATGAGTCAGAGCTGAGAACCATTCATAACGATAATTTCTCACTCTGACTCACCTGGCCTGCACGTATTACATGGTTGGCTATACATATCTCAGGGGAGAGTTGGAAGGCCCTCATACACATTAAACAGTTGGCCCATTATGCAGAAATTGTTGGGTTCGACCAATGTACATCCAAAGTGTATGGCCAGCTTACGTTTCTTTACTTTTTCTTTTCCAATAGGAGGTGAAACAATGATAAAACAGTAATAATGAGTACTGTCCAAACAGTTCAGGTAAGGACCTGTCAATTGTGCATAAGAACACAGAGAATGATTTGACTAAAGGCTTCCGTTCCGTTTTTAAATGGAAAAAGAGATATTTGGTGCAGGAAAGAATATTATTTTTAGTTGTTATTTATCGGTGTTATTTTTACCCACTGAGTCCATACACTTATCCATTGTAGTTTTCTTATATAATTTATGTCTTTTTTCAATTCACATAAACAGCAGTCCTACGTGCTTTCCTCATACATCAGCTTGACTAATTCTTGGCTCTGTTTCTCAATGGGTTTGTATTATTTAATATTCCCCTATTACACGTTTCACAATGTTTTCAAATCACAGGTGGCCTCTCGTTCACCACAGATTCCAAAAATCAAATTCCAGAGAAAATTGTATTTTACTTGTATTATACCACTTTTACAGAAAACATTGAAAGGTAATTATGAAAAGTAGAGTATGAAAAAAATAAAATAAACGCCTCATGAAGTGTACTCTTTATTTATTCACGTGTTGCGCCATTTTCTTCGCAAAAATTGATGGATCCAGTGATTTTATTTGTTTCTTTAGAAATAAGTCACAATATTCAAAAATATGTATTATAGATTACATAGTTTTAGATGGCAAAATAATGACCAACTTGTTATATAGATTTCCCGTTCACTATAGACAAATTTGTGAAAGTACAAGATGCATTTCGAGCATCATAATAATAAAAGTTAATGAAAAGGTTTGTGCACATACCACTAATACATAATCTGCACTGCTGGCAACCATTTTAGGTGAACCAAAATTTAAACTTGTGTTTGGACTGGGGTTATGTAAAGACTTTTGCCATAGAACAGAAGCTGCCACATCACCTACATACAACTTAAAAGAGTTATCCAACCCCTAGAATGACCCCCCCCATAATGCCTAAGCACCTCATATAGGTTATATTTACCCCGTCACCCACGTCGCTCCTGCTCCATGCACAGCCGCCGCTGCATCTCTGGGTGACGCTAGGGAGGCTCCTGCTCGCGGCCTGCTATTGGCTGCACAAACCCCCGCCCCCTTATCACCGCATGTTTTGATCCGCGTGACGGGAAGATGCAGCGGCGGCCATGCGGGGATCAGGAGCGACGCGGGTCATGGGGAGCAGGGTAGGTATAGCCTATGTGAGGTGCCCGGGCATTGGGGGGGGGTCATTATAACCCCTTTAAGTGCAATTATTTTGTCTTCAATATGGGTGATAAAAATACATTAGTAAGTGCCTTGTATTAACTTTCTCTACAAGATAAATGTCATTTGATGAAGTAAGACAACCTCTTTAGGTTTATTCTGTCCAGATATTAAATAGGATTAGTACAGTTGCCCCTCTGTCTTCACTTAAGGCCCCTTTACCCTGCCCAAACATCAGACAGATTAGCGCTAACGAGCGTTCGTATGATAATCTGCCTGTGTAAAGGTGTCCCAATTACTCGATGAACAAGCAAAACGCTTCTTCATCGAGTAATAGAATTGTTCATGCAGTCACTTAAATCATCGTTTGCCGGCTGCAGATCGCACTAAACAGCACTCTCCTGCTGGCATACAATGATTCTGAATGGGGATAAGCGATGATGTTAGCGATTTCTCCTCCCCATACTGTGTAGGAGGTTGCCGCATGTAAATGCAATGGTCTCGTTCACTGATGAGCAGGCAATTGTCGGGAAGGAACTCTTTCTTCCTGACAATCATCTACTCAATTGGGCAGTGTAACAGGGCCTTTAGAGATCAGTCTTTCATTGATAGTGAATACAGATGAGCTCCCGCGGTCTCATCTACCAGAGAGGGCGGCACTTTTTCCTATAATGTGCAAGCACAACCACCACTGATGGATAGCAGGGTGATCAGAATGGACAGCACATGGATGAGATATGTATGTTGTTTCTGCACAACATGTTGTTTTAAGTCCGAAAAAAAATGCGGATGGCACAGAATTGTATCATTATTTTACAATTCGCAGTTTGCAGACCACAAAATACATATAGTTGTCTGCATGAAGCCTAATAAAATTGAATGCCATGCAATACAACTTACAGCTATCAACTTCTCAGTAAATGATATATGATTATTGTTTGTGAAGATGTTTATTCAATATCTCAGAGGAATCGTGAGTGCAAGGAAGACAAAGCTGAACGACAAGCTTGACAGAAAGCCACATATTACATCATACATACCTACCATATTTTCCACTTTATAAGACGCACTATTTCCCCCCAAAATCAGGGGGAAAATGGCAATGCGTCTTACAAAGCAAATAGTGCAATTTTTACTTAACTGAAAATGATACATCGCAGGTTGTGCTGTGCGGCATAGTGGCCTGCTATATACCAGTTACAGTTAAGCTCTATTATGCAGGGTGGGAGGAGGGGCTGGAGGCCGGCAACTGCTATTGCTTTTGCGGTGGAGCCCGATGCAGTCTCTGTACTACATTACCACCAGGCCCTGCTCATACCAGTCTTCACATGTAAAGTCTAATCATTTAATCCTCAAACAGTGGCACTGCTTTGTTAAACTAATCCCTGTAGTAGTACTCACCATCAAAGCAGCAGGCAGGCCGGCAGCATCACGTCACTCACTTGGTCACGCTCCTTCCACTTCATTAATGAAGCTGGCGGAACAGAGTGAGTGACGTGATGCTGCCGGCCTGCCCGCTTCTTTCATAGTGAGTACTAGTACAGACGATTAGTTTAGACGATTAAAGCAGAATTTACATGTGAAGGCGGCTGTGAGTGGGGTGTGAATAGTGAGTGTCACTATTCACACAGGGACATGAGGGGACACATTATTAATAACAATACTGTGACACATAGGGCCATGAGGGGACCAGCATAAGGTGCCATAAGTGTGTCATTCACAGATCCCCCATAATAGTGTCATCCACAGAACACTATTAGTTCAAAACCCACCAAAAGCACACCTTTTGGTTTAAAATGTAGGCGCGTCTTATCATCAGGTGCGTCTTATACAGCGAAAAATACGGTAAGTTAAGTTAGGGAGCCACAATCAAAAGTAAAAGGGGGTGTTAAAATCAGTGTGAAAAATGGCAAAAAATAAACTTCACTAGTACTGTGCTAACTGTAGTGATATATGTGTCCAAACTAGGAGCCATGAGACAGTCTTGTGCTTGGCATCACTGGAGGGCAAGACTATTTGTACCATCTAACAAATATGGAGCCACTTGTGTTTCCAGACCCACTCATTGGGTAGTACTGCATCGCAGCAAGACACATTTACTAGGATTTTATCATCCTGCTATGGCTTATGAGTTAACTGCATGCAAATGTCAAAACTTGCTGGAAACTATGTCCAACTCATTTTATGCAACAAAAAGCTCTGCTCCTTTAACAACATTACTTAGAATTTACAACTTAAAGGGGTTGTCCCATGAAAAATATTCTACATGTTTCAAACCAGCACCTGGATCTGGAAATGTTTGTAATTATATTTAATAAAAGAATTGTAGTATAGAGAGGAAGCTATTTAATAAAATGTGTCTGTATAGTGCCACCTGCTCTTTGTTCTTTCCCTTATTTTTCTGTCCACCTTACGGGGGACACACATCCTCAGTTCCATCCTTCAACTGCCCCCAGCCGTATCTACTGTTTGGAGCTGTGAGAGTTACAGTGAGAGAGCTGCAGCAGAAAAGATACACTCCCTGAGCCTGAGGAAAATCTAGTAGAGCAACTGGAACAACGAACCAGGAGATCTCTGCATCCATGTGAGCTACACGGCTGGTTCTAGCTTCGTTAGAAAGAGATTGTCATGTACTGTATGAGGTCTGATTTTGTATTTTTTTACATTAGCCATGAGATAGCCCCTTTAAACACTTCAACTACATTACGCCAACTATCTTAATGATGAGTCAAATTATTTTGGGGACACATATTTTCTTTACTGTAAGGATGGTAATATCTCATCAACACATACTGTAATGGTGTTTTTGTGGAATGCATCCAAGTGCTTTCCAGTCCTAGACTTCACACACGGACTATAATTGATGGAAGCATGGAGACACATTTATAGTCAGAGAGGTGTAGGAAGCATATTATTGCAACACCCGTCTGACAAATCCAACAAAACACCATAAAAAGCTAATTACAAATATGAAATACAAATGAACAACAAAGGCAATTGCATAGTTTTCACCAATGGAAGAAAAAAGACAGTAATAAAGACAATGGGTTCTGGCACACCATCAAACACAAGCTAACAAAATAATGAAGGCAGAAACATCTAGCCTTCCTAAATCATGTCAAGCACTTCCCTGCCAGCACATCCTCTATGCCAAACCTATTCACATTGTGACTTTCACACATGCTTACACAACACATTATAAATCTGGCAATTGCATAGCTTTGGGGATCTAGTCAGGCTATGCCTAATTTAATAATGACAGACTATAGACATGGATAGACATAGATAGGCTAAAAAGTCAGATGTTAAATATTAATTACAACATAAGCCTTAAAGGATTGTCACACATCAGCAAATAGCATTTATTATGTAGATAAAGTTAATACAAGGCACTTACTAATGTATTGCGATTGTCCATATTGCCTTCTTTGCTGGCTTCATTCATTCTTCCATCACATTGTACACTTCTCGTTTTCCATGGTTACGTCCACCCTGCAATCCAGCGGCGGGGGCCGTGCTTCCAAACTATAGGAAACAGCACTAGCCTATGTGAGCTCCCACGATCCCAGCCACCAGAGAGGCCGGTGCTTCTTTCTAAACTGTGCAAGCACGGCCATTGCCGTTTTTTTGCAGGGTGGTTGTAACTATGGAAACGAGAAGTGCATAATGTGATGGAAAAATGAATCCAGTCAGCAAAGCAAGCAATATGGACAATCACAATACATTAGTAAGTGCCTTGTATTAACTTTCTATACATGATAAATGCCATTTACTAAAGTGTGGGAATCTCTTTAAGGCCATCTGCACACATTGTGGATTGCACGCAGTTGTTTTGTGCAGAAAAACTGCAAAGTAATACTGTACCAGCAAGGTGTATGAGATTTCAGAAATCTCATACTACATTTTGCTTTTTTCATCCATGCGGCAATGGACCTTCTGTGCAGACTTTGAAATCTGCAGCATTTTGTTTGTGTGTTTTTTGGTGTGGATTTCAACCTTTTCAGAGGAAGGGTGAGATCTGCGGAAAAGCTGCATCCGTAACAAAATCTGCCATGAACTCATGCTGATTTTGATGACGATTTGGTGCAGAAATCTGCATCGAAGTTTGTGCGGGATTTCTGCAAGTCTACCGGTACCCAGCAATGATTTTCATCATTTGTGATCGTGTTTGCTCAAGATCAGGGTGGTGTAACTGGCAACTTTCCATAGAACTCTGGAAACCTCCATCTGTCTTGACAGCATTAAAGAACACAACACCAAACTATTAGATAAGCGTGGATGTGTTCATTCTCATAATTGGACAGCCCTGACATAAATAGCTCATTTTCTTTTTCCTGTGAAGGTGTTATAATACATGAATCAATGTGTATGGCTGAGAGGATGTTAATCAAAGCCAATGGTATTAAAATAAAAGCCAATCTGATATTAAAATAGAGTTCAGAAGCAATTCAAATAGCATCAAGTTACATCATTTTCAACTTAGTAAAATTCTGGGCACAGTTGGATGATGAGAAACACATATATCCTTGAAGAAGATTGGAAATAACTATTATAAAGAAAATTACAATGTTTAGCAATGCACAATGGCGTGCCTGGGGGGTGGGTGGGGGGGGGGGGGTTAGTGGTCTGCCCTGGGTGCCGGCTCTCAGGGGGGTGCCAGAACAGAAGCACTGAGTGCTTCCATCAATGCACTGCATCTTATAAAGGGAATACTAGTGAGAGCTTCCATAATGAAAGCGCTCACTAGTCTGCAGGAGGAGGGGGAGAGAAGCGCTGTACAGTACTACCCCTCCTCTTGCTCGCTCTTCTCAGGGCCCGCACTGCTGTGTCCTGGCTGCCTGCAGCGTCAGGACGTACAGAGCGTACTCTGACCTGACGCTGCAGGAGGTCAGGTGACTGCAGCGCAGGCCCTGAGAAGAGAAGGCAGCCAGGACAGGGAGAGTGGCGACAGGAGAGGTAAGTTACTTTATTATTTTACAGTCTGATCTGAGGTCTGATATGGAGGTCTAATGGGGGTCTGGAGTCATCTATGGGGGGTCTGGAGGTCTGACTCGGGGGGGTCTGGAGGTCTAATGGGGGGTCTGGAGATCTGACTGGGGGGGTCTGGAGGTCTAATGGCTTCATGCTTTCCCCATGTAATAACAATTGCCATTAGCCTTCAATAAGGGTACAAAAGGGTGGTAACCAGTTGGGGGGGTGTACCTGCTGAAGGCTAATATCAATTCATATATAACTTCTAGAAGAAATAATAAAGAAATGGTACAACATAGAGCCATAAGACTAGATGCTCCAGAATTGTTATTACATGGGGAATGCATGTAGCTATTAAAATAGAGATGTCAGGAGGGGTGACAGGTCCTCTTCAAGAGGTTATAATTAGTGTTGAGCAAACTTGTATTTTAAGTTCGGCGTCCAAAGTTCGGGTTATCGAAGCATCCCGTTATGGATTCCGTTACCATGGACCATAATGAAATTTTGAATCCATAAAGGGATCCTTTGATGAACCCGAACCTTGGACAACACTAAGGACCTGGGGTGACATCACCGTCATGTCATCAGTGCAAGGGGCATGGTTCAGTACTGGATTGGATAAGAGGTGGTAGCCTACCACCTCTTATCCAATCCAGTACTGAGCCACGCCCCCTGCACTGATGACATGACGGTGACGTCACCCCAGGTCCTTAGTGTTGTCCAAGGTTCAGGTTCATCGAAGAATCCCCTTATGGATTCAAAATTCCATTATGGTCCGTGGTAGCGGACTCCATAACGGGATGCTTCGATAACCCGAACCCGAACTTTGGACGCCGAACTTAAAATACAAGTTCGCTCAACACTAGTTATACTCAAAAGAGATTTCAACCAAACTTTCAGAAAGATAGGCCTCTACTTCTCGAAATGGTACATGATGAGAATAATCATAGCATACTAATACTATGTCACTGGAAAATATATTACTTTACTATTATGACAACATGGAGGGGGCAAACCCTGGTTCCTGATGACGTGAGAATAGTCCTAAACTTAAAGGGATTCTGTCACCTCATTTTACCCTATAGAGCTGCCGATATGCACGGCTAGATTGCCGCTAGAATGTCCGCAATATACCTGTGTGCTTTTATTATGTTTAAAAAATGATTTTATAGATATGTAAATTAGCCAAGTAAGTTGCCCAAGGGGCTGTACTAACCTTCTTGGAGCCCAGAGACCCCCCCCCCCGTGAAGGAGCGCAGCACCGCCTGCGTTCTCCGAATCTCCTCCTTGCTCACAGTTAGATCGCTGTAATCTCGCGATGCGCAAGCTCGCGCATGCGCAGTTCCTTCCCTGATGCTGATGCCAGCACAGGGAAGGAACACCAAGCCGGCACTGCGCATGTGCGTGCTCGTGTATCGCAAGATTACAGCGATCTAACTGTGTGCAAGGAGGAGAATCGGAGAACGCAGGCGGTGCTGCGCTCCTTCACTGGGGGCGTGGCTGGGCTCCAAGAAGGTTAGTACAGCCCCTTGGGCACCTTACTTGGCTAATTTACATATCTATAAAATCATTTTTTAAACACAATAAAAGCACACAGAGCTATGGGACAGGTACATTGCGGACATGCTAGCAGCGATCTAGCCGTCCATGTCCGCAGCTCTATATGGTAAAACGAGGTGACAGAATCTCTTTAACAGTCATATTAGAATGTTTTCTATCCACATAAAAAAGGGGGTGCAAAATCTGATAAAAATAATGAGAGCCAGTGCTCTATGAATTACTTTACAATAAAAAGTTTTACAATGCTATTATTTTACAATTGCTATCCGACCAAGTGAGAGCAAGTTTCTCTACAATTATTGTGAAACACAACATATATAAGTGTCTGTAACATCTCTTAACCTCTTGTGAGGAGGTCACCTTATTAGATCTATGGAAATAAATGAGATTTTTTATCTATATAATTGAACATTACAAAGATGGATTATGTTGGGACTAAAGAGCTAGGAAGGGTTCAGGAAATGCACAATGCAGTTTGTAGACAAGATTATATGGAGAGCTCACCGTTGTATTTGTTTTCCTACAATCTAGCATCCAGTTTTTTAGCTATCACTTGTATTAAATCTATAAACAATCTATGGATTTCTTTGTGTTTCTTTTGTTTAGGGGAAAGTCCTCATAATGGATAGAATGAAATCCTATAAAAATACTCAAATGGGCTAGCTCAACATGTCAACCCCTTTCTATATTGATGTCAACCTGGTGATCAGTAGATCAATGCAGGTCTGCCTTCATTAGTCCCCAGCCATCAACTTTTATTGCCAAATGAATCTCTGGTTCCCCCCTGGCTGTTGGGGGTAAAGTAAGTATTCAAATGAATAAACGTCCAAGTACTGCCGAAGTCCCCCATACCACAAGTAACTGTAGTGGTTCTATGCTCCACCACCCACTGTGTAAACAAGGCCTTGGAATAGGACAAAAAACTGTCCTATGAGCAGCCAAAAGTAAATAAAGGACAATAATTTATTTATTTGTTATTTATATAGCATTGACATATTACACAGTGGTGTACAGAGATTGTTGCTAGTCACAACAGTCCTCTTTCCCCTACAGCTCTCACTCCCAGCAAAATTTCTAAGGGCTGTATCTCACACAGTAGAGTGCAGCTAGCGCCACTCTTAGATTGTCATCTTTAAAACAAGACCTGCCTTGCATCTCTAGCTGCCAAGCAGCCCGAGATATTCCAGGTTAAAGCAGCCCTCCTACCTCCAACTGGCTATAATCTCAGACAGAGTGGAGAAGGAGCGGGTAGGCTTTTGTGGTATGTGCTGACAGGTTCCAGGGAAAAGAGAAGAAAATGAAATCCTTAATTCTCTGCACATGCAATAAATGCACATGGCCCCAAGGGGAAAGGGACATGGACCTCTGTACACGGTATCAATTCTCCTATCAATCAAAGAGCATATTTGCTGATTGTCACATATGGGGTGGTGAGACTTTTTACAAAGAAAACTTGTTTGAAGATAAGCGCTTGCTAATTTACACACCCCTATGTGCCTAAATAGGCCATTTTTGTGACACCATGACACAGAGGTTTACCAGCATCTGGATCACAGCGCCAACTAAGCTGCACCAAACATTCACACCACAAAGACTACTACAACTATCAATAAAGTTTCCATTTTAGACTTTGCGGATCCCTGTCCACAACCGATTTTTAGAGTAAAATATGCAAACAGATCCTCTAGTGATACTCGTTACACAGTGTAGTAATAGTGATAATAATTATCACTAGGGAGAGCTCTAATATAAGATGAAAAAGATTTTTATCAGTCGAACAAAAAGACTCTCTCTCAATGAGTGTTGCCATAAATGATAATTTTTAATTACCAAAGTAAAAAAAATAAATCCTGGGTATAATACAGGAGCTTTTTTGTGCCCATATTAGGGATGCAACACCTGAATTTCCCACAGTTCATCAGAACCAGAGTTATGGCATTCTAACTTATTTTCTGATGAACTGCAGGAGGTTCAGGTGTTCGGTCCATGATACATGAGAAATAAAGCATCTGCATTATACCCTTTGTTAATGCTTTCATTATGGTTTAGGAATTTATCATTTTTAGGCCTCATGCACACGACCGTTGGTGTTTTGCGGTCCGCAAAACACGGAAGCTGCTCCGCGTTCTGTAATTTGCGGAAGGGAACGTGGCCCATTGTAGAAATGCCTATTCTCGTCCGCAAAACGGACAAGAATAGGACATGCTCTATTTCTTTTTGCGGGGGCACGGAACGGAGCAACGGATGCGGACAGCACACGGAGTGCTGTCCGCATCTTTTGCGGCCCCATTGAAGTGAATGGGTCAGTGCCCGAGCCGCAAAATATGCGGCTCAGATGCAGACCACAATGGCCGTGTGCATGAGGCCTTAATTAGGATAACAGTTTGTATAGAGAATGGAAAATTATATACTACATAATTCCCAGTATTTGCACAGAAATGTTGATTGGTGTACTATATACCTATGGTTTTTGCATTTTTCTAACACATGCAGCATTGAATGTAGACAGGTGTGGTATGTATGAACACACATCCTACATTTTTTTTGCCAAATAGGGATTCTGTTAGTGTACACATTTTAAGCAAATGAAAATTTTTCTGCAATTTTTTTATAATCAATCTTTAATGAAAAGTTTATGAATTTGGTTATGCATACTAATTATTAAGTTGTATTTTTATACAAGGTATGCTGAGCGTTCTCAGAAATTATAAATGTTGGCAACGTGGCAGCTGTTTGCTGTGTACAGTATATATTTTTAACACATTTGTGGATGACTGCCAAATGTTGCATGGGGTCTGTTTCCGTGTTTTTAAGAGCCAAAACTCTTGTATACACTTGTTGTATATATAATATATTATTTTTTAATAGCGTTTTTGTGTGTAAATAGTTTGAAACTGTTTATTTTGATGCATTTTTTTTTAATAATTTCTGTTAAATAAAGGTGGACATGATTGTCAACAGTCCATCAAAGCGCAATTGCTTTCAGAAAATATATACGTTTTGGGGGTCAACTTTACAAGAACTGAAATCCCTGTATTTTACAGGTAGTTAATACTTTAAATTTCCAGGTTAAAACCAGGTGTTTGATCTTTTTAATTCTGGAGATTTTAAGAAGATATGTGCATAGTAATTTAGTTTTAAGTTGTACGTATGAGCTCTACACATGTTGTACTTTTATTTTTAGGATGTGCTGTGCATATAACTTTCTGCTTAGGTCACATTTTTACCCAATTATACTGACTTTTGGCAATTTGTAAAATATGGTAATTCCATCTTCCAGTAAATGAAGAAAACAAATGTGGACCTACTGCTGTTGAACACTGACAATGGAGTATGAATAATGACAAGTTTGGTTTAAAAAAGAATTATTGGACCTCATATCACACCTCTTTTTTGTACCTGTTCCTGATACCACCACATCTCGGTTTGGGGATTCAGACATGGCATCGGCCAACCGTTCACGGAGACCCTCATCGGTGCTTTCAATAGAAGAGATATGGCGTAAACCAAAGCTCTCTGGCCAGCTACCACATACTTCCAGCAGTGTCACACTTCTATCATAAGAACCTATAATAAAATAAAAGAAAATATTGTATAAATTTAGATTATTATATTAAAAAAAATTGCTCACAGAAGTTTTACAAAAGACTGGAATATTGTCTCCCTTTTGGCTAGCTATATATTAACACACAGTTAAACCTTTTTGAGAAGATCACCCAAAACTCCATGGAAATGGTCTTCTAAAAGGGAGGTCTGCCTTAACCCTTTCACCCCCGGAGTTTTTTTTTTTTTTTGCATTTTCGTTTTGCGCTCCCTGCCTTCCCAGAGCCATAACTTTCTTATTTGTCTGTTCACATAGCCATATGAGGACTTGTTTTTGGCAGGAAAAGTTGTACTTTCCAACGCCACCATTTAACATTGCATATGATTTAGTGGGAAGCGGGAGAAAATTCCAAATGGGGTGAAATTGAAAAAAAAAAAAGCAATTCCACCACACTTTTACGTTTTTTTTTTTATTTACTTACGACGTTCGATGTGTGATAAAACTGACCAGTTACTTTTATTCTACAGGTCAGTATAAATATGGCGATACCTTATATGTATAGTTTTACTTGTGTTTTGATAGTGATAAAAAAATTAAAAGTGTGGGGAAAAAAAATCTGTTTTTTTTTGTCAACATATTTTGACCCCCTATAACTTTTTTGTAATTATGTGTACGGAGCTGTATGGCGGCTCATTTTTTGCAGGGGGGATATGACCTTTTCATTGATACCATTCCATGGGGTGTGTATGACTTTTTGATCACTTCTTATTAAAATTTTTGTAGAAAATTAAGCGCCCAAGCGCCATTTGGACGATTTTTTCCGTTTTGCTATTTGCCGTATGGGGAATATATTTTTATACTATGTGCGTTTTTGCACATCGCAACACCCATGATGTTTGTTTTTTAAATTTTTCAGTTCTTTTTTTTTAATCTTGGGAAAAGGGAGGTGATTTGATTTTTTATGTTTTATATATATATATATATATATATATATATATAACTTTTTTTTAAGCCATAAACTATAACAATCAATCATCTGATTGCTATTATCAAGGCTCCAATGCACTTGCATTGAAATCTATGATGATTTTACAACTTTGCTATGAAACCCTATTACAGGCAAGGGCTCCATAGGAAATACTATGTAGCAGCCTCCTGTCACAAAGACAAGGGGTGCTGCACACAAACTCCAGCTCTTCTGATCGCCACACAGGGGAGCCGGAGCACCACCGAAGCGCGCGCTTTCAGTTTTCAGCGCGCACAGATGCCGTGGTCAGGGTTGACCACGGCATCTGAGGGGTTAAATGTCCGCGATCGGCAGTACTGCCGGTTGCAGACATGAGCCGCGGGTGTCTTCTATAAGAAGCAGTTGGCCACCAGTGGCTATGGTGCCTGCAGCGCTCAGGAGCGGGCGCCATCTTTAAAGACCCGGCCAGCGCCGTACATTACAGCGCTGGGGGCGAAGGGGTTAAAGAAGACGATAAGTGTGCAGCATCTAAATCTGGCCATACATTTTAGCTGTTGGCAGTATGCTCATTCGGCTATTTCTCCCAGACCCCATACAAATTTTTGTTAGCCTTGGCTAAGCGTGTGTGTATTGACAATGGGGATCAGTCATGTTGAACTCAAACTGCCTGGTCCTTCATTCTCCTCACATATGCCTTTGGGTGAGATCCAGGAAGCCCCTATACAAGTAGGTAATTGGTCACTCTCACCAAAATTGGTGGTTTTGCCCGACATTAATCTATTGTGTATTGCAAACTGAAGAGGGAACCGAAATTTGTCCCAGAAAATCTTGTCTAAGTAAGGGGGTGGTCTTCTTAAAGAGGTGATCTTTGGAGAGGTTTCACTATGCATACAAATTTGTATGCCTACAGCACAATTATTTTAGAACAACGTATCTTGTCTAAGAGAAATATGACACATGTATATAAGTTTTATTATTACTTTTATTATATGCCCCAAAAGCTGCATACAGACCATTAAGAACCAGAGGCAATAACGGAGATAAAATATTTTGACCAGTTTAAAAAGCTCTAACATAATCATTTCTCTGCAAGCTGCCTGTTTATAATGTAATATTAATTATACACAATTTCATTCTTTACAGTAAAACACAGAGACAGAAATCAACAAGAATTCCATCAATGACTGGTCTGCTTCCACTCAGTGCAAAAGAAGATTAAAACTAGCAGCAACTAGTCTCCAAAATTTGTTATAGCAACTGGAACATGCTAAATGGAGTTACAAATGTTTAACCGCCCACCAATGAAGACATGGGAAATCTGTACATAAGTCACAGTTACAACACAAAAGTCAAGGGCTTTCACTGCCATATATGTTCAGGATTGAGTCACTTGTTTGACTGCTATATGAAGAACAAAAATACCCCTACCTGGACGAAATACTATGTAATGCCATGTTATATACCTTTACTGTAAATAATAATATAAAACTAATTTTCTACGGTTTCATAAATTTGTACCATTAAAGCTTGTCCCTAGGAAAATACCATCTTATACAGAAAAAGCATGTGCTTTATTTGTGGCAATGCTGAAAACAACCATTAGGTAATAAAAATGTAGGCAGTAGTAAATGGAAAAATCTTTTACTTTAGGTTTGACTGAACCTTTCAAATAAACATGGTCTTCCTGTTAGTTTACAGATTGATGATTCGTCTGGCATTCAGGAAGAAAGTCTAGGTCCAAAAATATAGGATTGGGTAAATCTAAGGGCGTACATTTAAGAAACGCAAATATTAATTGTTTCCTGTCCCCTGAATCTTGGTTCTGAAAGCATATTATCAAGTTATATTGAAAAATCAGCAACATGTACATTACTAGACTTGGGTGTATAAGTGTCCAATCCCATCACTATTAATTTCCTTAGTAGTGCCTGACTGAAGATGTGGTAACTTTGAACTGTAGAGGTGGCCATAAAATATAGGCTACGTTCACACTCGCGTTTCGTGCGGATCCGTCATGGATCTGCACAAACGCATCTGTTCATATAATATAACCGCATGCATCCGTTCAGAACGAATCCGTTTGTATTATCCTTAATATAGCCAAAACAGATCCATTTTCTATTGTACCATATTGTGTCAGTGAAAATGGATCCGACCCCGTTGACTTACATTGTGTGTCAGGACTGATCCGTTTGGCTCAGTTTCGTCAGACGGACACCAAAACGGTGCAAGCAGCGTTTTGGTGTCCGCCTCCAAAGCGGAAGGGAGGCAGAACGGAGCCAAACTGATGCATTCTGAGCGGATATTTATCCATTTAGAATGCATTAAGTGCAAAACTGATCCGCTTTGGACCGCTTGTGAGATCCCTGAATGGATCTCACAAACGGAAACCAAAACGCCAGTGTGAAAATAGCCTTAGACAGAAGTAGGTTGATAGTTGAACAGCAGTTGAACAAGCATATGGTGAACAATCAGTTCACACATGTAGCCATATGCACCTTAGTCCATATTTGCTGTTAGTTGCTAATCAAACTGGCCATAGATGTTCAATGAAACCAGGAGATGTATGAAAGATCTTTCTGAGAACCTTCTTTGAATGAAAGATCTTTTGTTGACTATTGGACAAAAAATTTTGAACACAGGTGACTTCTTTTCAGACCATGATAATCAGTTATTGTTAAATTTAACTCAGCGAATGATAATTTTGGTTGAAATTGTTCCTTTTCATCAACTTTAGACTACTGTGTATGGCCACCTTAAGTTCATACAAAACTCAGAGATAACCTTGGCTAGAAAAGAAGAAGCCATAGGTAAGACCGAAAAATTGGATAGAGAACTCCATGAGATAAAATGAATGGGGTCATTTATCAAATTGGTGTAAAATAGAACTGGCATAGTTGCCCATGGCAACCAATCAGATTCTACCTTTCATTTTTGACAGCTCCTTTGGAAAATCAAAGGTGGAATATGACTGGTTAGTATGGGCAACTAAGCCAGTTTTACTTTACACCAGTTTGATAAATGACCCCATAAGTGTTCGAAAATCCTTCTAGCCAATGACATGGATGGAAGAATGACACTATTCAATGTGGGAAAGCAGGGCTACTCAAGGCAGTTGTTTAGAAATAGGAATCTTTAGAGCTCAAATGAGAATTAATGAAATTAGATCTGGCCATTTTCATCCCAGTCAACTGATGATCATTTAGTCTGTGGGAGATATTCACCTGCAGCCAATATCATGGTCATCCTTTCTCAAGGGTAATATCTATGAATCAGGAGGAATTGGTTTCCTTAGATAAGCCTGCACTTCAACCGTCTTCTGCTTTTCATTTGTTCACATGGGAATAAACATTCATGGTTGAGCAAGTCAATGTTTATGGAAAGAACTTTCTGTGGGCAGACACATCCTGCAAGGCTGATGGCCATGAAATTTATTTTGCCAGTTTTACCTCCAGAGAGTCTAGTCAATTTGCTAAAGAGAGACCATGTGTGTTATTCAAGGATTTTTTTTTTATCTCACTTTCCTGTGTTAGCAACATACAGAGGCCTGGACCTTACATGCTTATGGCTTAAAAAAAAATAGAAAAAATAATCCAACATTGGTAATTATTGCAAAGTTCCAACAGTGTGCTAGTGGTGAACAAGACAGTGTCCAAAAACAATGAAAGAGTTTCATGCATTAAAACTATTTTTTGTATTCGTAGGCTCTTCCTACTCATATTTCATTGCCGTAGATTTTTTTTTCCAAAACAAAACCATAAATTTATAGAAGGGTATTAATTTCTCTTAAAGTCTCCAAAATGTTAACACAATAAGTAAGAACAATTTTAAGTGTACCTCCAGTTATAAACAAGTTTTCAGAAATGAATAGAACAGGTGAAAATAAGAAACTTTGCAATATATCTTATTAAAGGATTATGTTTTCTCCTGGGCTTTTCAGACATGTTTCCTATTCATTGTTTTCACTTATTCTCTTATAAGTTGTAGCTCCTGTCTCTGTCTCCACCCTCAAACACAAAAGTCTATGGACAGAGGAAGAGGGATGAGGAGGCTGCTGCCAGCTTGAAAGTGATAAATGTAAAGCAGAGCTAAGAAACTGCAGCAGCCTCCTCCCCTCTCTCTATTTAGACTTCAAAGTTAAAAGAAGGAAAGAGCAAAGCAACCTGATAAAAGCAGATATAAGCTTTTTTCTTTAAAGGGGTTGTCTCACATCAGCAAATAGCAGTTATTATGTAGCGAAAGTTAATATAAGACACTTACTAATGTATTGTGATTATCCATATTGCTTCTTTTGCTGGCTGAATTCATTTTACCATCACAATATACACTGCTCATACCCATGGTTATGACCACCTTGAAATCCAGCAGCGTTGACCATGCTTGCCCACTATAGGAAAAAGCAGTAGCCTATGTGTGCTCCCACGGCTCCGGCCAACAGACAGGCTGGCGCTTTTTTCTATAGTGTGCAAGCACAACCACTACTGCTGGATTACAGAGTGGTTGTAACTATGGAAACAAGAAGTGCATAATGCGATGGTAAATTGAATCAAGCCAGCAAAGGAAGCAATATGGTTAATAACAATACATTAGTAAGTGGCTTGTATTAACTTTCTCTACATGATAAATGACACTTGCTGAAGTGAGACAATCTCTTTAATAAGATATATTACAAAGTTTCCTATATTCATGTATGAAAAGTTAATTTATAACTGGATGTACACTTAAAAAAAACCCTGAACAAACATCACCGCTAATAGTGACCTTTATTTTACTATACTGCATTACAAAGATGGCACCTACTGATATCCAATGTATAATACACATCACCTTCTTTACACTATGGATAAAGTGTCTCTGGTTGTTTCTTCTAAACTCTACAAAGCCACGTTTTCCACCACGTAAGAAACCGTTTGACACACCACTGCTGTAGAGCTGAAAAGCTGCATGTACCAATGGGCACATGACTAATTTGCTATATACATTTACTTTACTTACTCAGGGACTCATAATACAAGCTCCATTGTAAATTGAACGTGCTATTTCTTCACAATGCTCATGATACGACCGAAGTAAGGTTGCAACATTGTAAGGTATGGACATTGGAAAGTGAAGAACTACTAGGTACGTGCAGTGTATGGACACAACGTGTTTTGCACAAAAGAACTATAAATTAGCACAATCACCAGAATTACTGATTAGTGGGCATCCAGGTTGTCGAACCCCCACGAATCTAATACTGATACCTATCCTGAGGATAGGTCATCATTATCAGAATCTCAGAAAACCCCTTTAATTTTCCCATTATTTCTTCCAAACTGCAAAAATGAACCTACAAACAT
This sequence comes from Bufotes viridis, assembly GCA_033119425.1. Lineage (NCBI taxonomy): Eukaryota > Metazoa > Chordata > Amphibia > Anura > Bufonidae > Bufotes > Bufotes viridis. Next base: position 275,116,925 of record CM065591.1, read on the forward strand.
TTGACAGCTCTATATCATATAAATATATGACATTCCTTCATTGAAAGTAATAGCAGTTGTGCCACTTAAACATAAATCAATTACTGCTTTAAAAGATAATTAAATATGCTGCATTACAGAACCTCCCTTTGCCATGCTATGGAAAAAAATGCAAATGCTAGAGCTCAAAGTTAAAAGTACATGAAACATGTCCTTGTTATCAGCCCCTTTGGTTTTCCCCTTTGATCAGCCGTCAGAAACTATCTACACTTGTACTCAGTGACTGGGCAGCTTCACTGCACACTCTCTGTCAATGACAGGTGGTAATAGAAAGGGTGAGAGACCAAGCCCTGCGGCAGGCGTCCCTTCCTCTGATAACATCCAAAGTAGTGGATGATAACTGTTCATAAACACTTGGCCAGCCAGTTACTCTATACATCAGCAAAGAGGGGCAGATAATTTAGACCTGGAATGGCATGAGCAGCACACAAAGCACAGCATTCATGGATTTATATGGCCTTTTCTGTTCCCAGAATTTCATCAGATTGGTTCAGTGACTTTAAGGCATACCAGGCACTAGAGAACCTTCAGCACCAGAAACCCTTGGATCTTGTGTGACATCTGCTCTTGAACTTCGACAAACCCCATTTGAACTTGCTGTAAAGAGCTCTGAAACTTTAAGCCTTTTCAAATCTTTTCTGGCTTTGCCGCACTTCTAAAGACCTTTAATTTGACAGGCTAAGTCTAACTTTATAATGTTTTACAAATCATGGCCTCCCCGTGACATCAAGACACATTCTAACGCCTAAGAAGACACCATGCACTTTTCAGATAGTAGGATATTTTGCATCCTTGCAGTCATGCACACAACTCTTCACACCTCCCTGGATAAATATTGGTGTAAATAATAAGACGACCTGTAGTAACTCTTGACAAGTTTCTCACATTCCTTGACAGTAAATGAAAAGATGGATGAAAGATGCATTCTTGACTTGTGTTATTCTGAAGGGCGATAAAGAAACAAAACTATTTTGTCTCTTGCAAGCAGACCTTTGAATAACAAAGAACATGTTTTTTGAAGTTTTGCCAAATGAGGCTTCTCTGCATGTGTGAACAGACACTCTATAAAAGGGGTCAGTCACTTGTTCCTAGGATACTTGAGTAAGAACAGAAGATAGAAATAAAAGTGTTACCAGTACATTCAAGATCTAAAAACTGATTTTTCTTCTTTTTTTTTTTTTTTTTCTCGTCGACGTGTGAGGCACAAATGTTAATGTGTGTGTGGGTTCCAGGGATTACATACATTGAAAGATTTTCTTACTGGAGATTTGCAAAGTCTTCTCTGAACTTTGTTTTATCTTCTGCTCTCTTTCCACTCCCTTCTGTGGTTTGACTAGATTTCAGACAGTAACGTATGATCACACACATTTTTATCACTCTAGTGAAGAATACAAGCTCACTCCGTTTCAGCCAGCTAATCAAAAAAGCAACAAAAACTAGTTAACAATAAAGAGAATCTCTTGAAAGAAAATAAACTAATTTTTTTGCTGCCCATAAAAGTGATGCCCTCTCCTGCTCACAAAATATATCTCGTGCTGCTTACATATTCTGTTTTCTTCATACTTACTTTAAGACTACATTCACATATGAGTTGTGGTTTCCATATTTCTTGTTTCGTCAAAGCAGTTCATAAATGGGATTAAAAAATAAACAGCTCAATCATCAGTGTGTGTCCTTTCAGGTTTCAATTCTTTTTGACAAAAAAGTCTTTAAAAAGTCAACTTTTTCTCCTGTCAAAAATAACTCAAACCTGACAGAAATGACGCAAACTGAAGCAATCTGAGCACAACTGATACTCAAAATAAATCAGATCCATGTTTACTGTTCTTCTGTTCCTCTGACAGAACGGAAATACAGAAAACACAAATAAGATGTGAAATCAGCCTAATGGGCCCCTTACACTGCATGATAGTTGGGCAGATAATCACTAACAAGCGTTTGTACGGACACTCGTTAGCGATAATCTGCCTGTGTAAAGGTGACAACGATTACCCGATGAATAAGCAAAATGATCGTTCATTGGGTAATAGATCGTTGGTGCAGTCACCTGTATAAACAGCACTCTGCTGCCGGCAAACAATCATTCTGTATGGGGAAGAGTGATGGCATTAGCGATCGCTCCTCCACATACTGTGGAGGAAATCGCTGCATGTAAATAATAAAAACACGGGAGAACATACAAACTCCATTCAGATGTTGTCCTTGGTCAGATTAGAACTCAGGACCCCACTGCTGTAAGGCACCAGTGCTAACCACTGATGCTTGCCTTGTGTTTATCTGACTTCTGTAAAATATCTGTTCAGGGCTTGGATATCAGCTATTCTTCATTCTTTTACTATACATGAGTATACATTTCCTTGGTCCGATGCTCCACCTTGCCTTTTACTGCACCACACATTGCCAAGGTCTGCTTGTTTACTGCCGGTGACCTATCGGCTTCTCTTCTCTTCACTATGCTAAGCGCAGACTTCATCAGTCAGAGACTATGCTACTTTGCATAGTCCCCACCTTTAACACACCCTAGGGCAGTGCTATAGAATGCCCATTTGTGCGGTCTCTGCCCGGCAGTAAACAAATAGTGTTGGGCGTGAATATTCGTCATTTGTTTCCATCTGAACACATGATCCCTCCATGCTTCTTGCTTGCAGGCCAATGAGAAGGCAGCAATGTCTTTGTCTGAGCTTAGCAACATCCCTAGCAACCAATAGGAAAGTTGCCTACCCCTTTACTATATAAGAACCCCCCCAGCAGCCATTTTCTGCAGTTTTTTACAGTTATGAGAGAGGCATCAGTGTCATTGCTGTGCACAATCACTAATATGTAGTCAGACCTGCTAAAATGTAAAGTTGCCCATATTGCGCAAAAATATGAGCTTCATTAATTGCCAATTTGCTCAATTGCGAATGTATAGGAGCACTCTTTCTGCATGTAAAGCTATTGTAATGTTCTGCCATACCAACCATTTTCTCCAGTCTCAGGAAACTTCTAGCAGCTTGGAAAATGTAGCTATAGTGACCCACACCTGTATTGAGCGTGCAATTCGCGAATATTACACTGCCGATTTTCGCAATCAAGAAAATAATTGTGAATTCTCGAATTTCCGAATATATAATGAATATTTGCCCAAATATTTGCGAAATATCGCAAATTCGAATATTGCCCCTGCTGCTCATCACTATAAACAAACAGATCTTGTTCATGCGCGATGCAGCGTAAGGCAAGAGGAAGCATCAGAGCAAGCTAATGCTCTGATGCTCCAGTGAAGCATGCTTAAAAATCATTGTTTGCCAGCGGCAAATCTTGCTTTCTAATCACGGTCTGCTGCCGGCAAATAATGATTTAGTATGGGGACGAGCGATGGTATTAGCAATTGCTCCTCCCCTTACTATGGAGGAGATCACTGCATGTAATAGTAGCGGTCTCCTTCAATAACAATTCCCTCCCCACAATCGTCTGCTACATCGTTAAATCTAATACAGCCCTTAAAGTGAATCTCAATCATTTGTGTCAATCAAATCCAACTGACTTCCACACCAGAATAATTTGTAGACTGCCCATGTTACGCATATTGTGGCTCTAAGCTGGGGCTATTTACTAAAAGTCCAATCATGTACCTGTCAGCACCGTGAACATGTGCAGAACCTACACAACATACACATACTTCCAAATTCATCCTATTGGCCCTCACTCTAACTGAAGCAAACTAATATGGGAGATGTTAATTTAGCTGCTTTACAAAGAGCTTTGAGTAGTTATTGCAAACAAAAGATTTAGAAAGAACCTTTAATCTTTGCATGCAAGTGCACCACTTTCCACTCACTGTGAGATATGTAGTATATGCCAATATTCATGTGATCCTACAGTTCAAGAAAAGAAAAAATTACATTGACTGGGGAACAAACTCAAGACTTACCCAGTGCCCTCCTTTTCATCTTTGCAGCTGCAGATTTACCAGTTCTCAGGCCCATCTTTTGTCACCCAAGATGACCACATTGCTTCTCAGACTGTCCAGCCTGTCTTTAGGATTGGCCAGCACTGCTCACCTGAGCAGTGTTGGTCAATGTGAGGGTGGCATTAAGTGGCTTGGACTACTGATGCACGGTATCAGGTAGTCTAAGAGGCAGTGCAGCCATCTTGGGTGGCAGAAGAAGAACCTGGCCAGAACTGCAGCTGAAACGATGAAAAGGACGGCACCAGCTATGTAACTGTTCTGCTTCTTCTCCAGTTAATGCAATGTTTTTTTCTTTCGGTCATTTTACTCTGTTATTGTCCACGGTCTTTAAGTACACATGTCCTATGCTTACATAAAGACCAGTTTTGGTTAGTATATGCTCTCAATATGGGCTAACAAAATAAAGCAAACCACTAAAATACTTGGTTTATATGCAACTAGAAATAACAGTAATCTGTAATTACATTTGGTATGTTAGACATGGCTGCCCATTTCATAGTGCATACCGCCTTATTCCACCATTTGGTCTCATTGCCACTGGTAAATTACTAGCCACAGTGCATCCACACACTACAAAATAGAGTTTTCTTTCATCATTTGATGGTATGTAGAGTAAGTTTTCAGAAAAATACTGATAGGAACTATTTTAGCACATTATATACAACATACTGTTAAACCCATGCATATTAAATAGACTACAAACAGTACACTAAATAAACCTATGTATGTAGTTGGTGCTTTTTTAATCCCCATAGTGAGGTCAATTTTTTAAATAATTGCTAAACTTTTTAGCTGTGAACACAGGTCAGTTATGCAAGTGGCAGTCCGTTCCAATAGATAGTACATAACGAATCCCTTAGTGCTTGACAGCAAACATCATAGAACATATGTCTTATTTATTGCTCCATGTTTAGGCCAGAACTCCTGATTTGTCACTGACCAGCTCATTTTAGTTCTTTTAAGAAGAAAAATATGACAACGTAGCTTAGCCAGGTATTAAATTATTTTGCACTTCTAAAGTAGAAGGAATGTGCAGAAGTGAATGGCAAAAAAGAATAATGTGAGGTAAGTCAATGCAGAGATTAAAGGGATTACCAAATCTTTGACAGAGTGCAGACTCACAAGGGTGTGTTTACTGACAAACTGCTGAAACCTTCTTGACAGTCACAAAATGGCCTCATGATACTAAACCTCTATTTCACCTTCCACCTTAAGAACTGGGGCAAATGATCTTAATGCTTTTTTGATGGCAAAAAATATATGTTATACGGAATTGCATACATGCAGTGTAAACATAATCACAATACTATATACATATCGTAATATACATTCTTGGTGCTCTTTTTTGTAGTGCAATATTTTGAGCAATCGATTAATATTTTTTGTGATTGATTTTGTAGTAAGATTTTTACATCATTACGTGTTGATAAAGCTAAGCTCTTGATTTAACAAACTTTTCAATCTATTTTTGAACCTAGTTGTTTTTGTCCTACAATGGACTTCTACAAAATTTCTTTATACCTTGATTGGACCTTGCACTATTTGTACAAACCACTATTATCTTTCTTGATTTGCTTTATCAAGACTAAAGATGGTAGCGGCAGAAAATAAGACTGAAAAAAAACATGAAGCTAGTGAGATAAGAAGGAACATTGTCTACACAATATCTAAAGTTGGCCATACACAATAGTCTAAAGTTGATTAAAATGGACGATTTCAACCAAAATGAACAATGGTCGGGTGAAATTCAACAACGAATGTTCATTTTACCCGACTGATGATAAACTATTATAGTCAGAAAAAAAGTCTGCTGTGTTTAATATTTTTGTCCGATAGTCGGGCAAAAGATGTTTCGTTTAAAGAAAGATTGTTTGTAATCGAAAGATCTTTCTTTGAAAGAACGTTCCCAGAAAGATCTTTAGTCAATTTCCTGGTTTCATTGAACATGTATGACCAGTTTGAACAACTGTAATAGCCAATATGAACTAAGATGTGTATGGCCATGTCTGCAAAACAAACTTTCATCACATGAATGTTTGTCCAACCATCAACCAACTTCTATCCAATCTGTATGGCCACCATAAAATCCATGGCTTGAAGAGTGATATCCATAGGTGCTTGTTCCTGATTAGGTAAAAAAAAATGCAACAATGGAAAAACACAAACATCATTTCATTCCTCTGAAGCCAGTAATGCACATTAGATAACATTAGGATGACAGCTATCAGCCTGAGTGTCACACAATAATAAAATATGCATTATTTATCCCCAGATGTCATCTTGACCGCTCCCATAGTAAGGTGCTGGTAGATTCTGCCCAAATTGTTATCGACCAAAAAAAATAAAAATATGTCTATGGTCAGCTCTACTTTTTTCTGATTTTAAAGCCTGCAATTACAGTTAATAGAGGGAGTGCCGTAACTAGAATTGACTTAGACCCACTGCAAATTTTTAAACGTACCCAGCAACTTCTTCACAACCACCTCCTCCCATGCAACCCCCACTCCTGTGGCTAGTCAAGATCACTCTCAGATGAGGCCTGGCAGTGTCTGTGTATATAATGTCATTGTATAATACTGTTTAGGGGGCCCTGACAATCAAATATTTCAGTAGTCCTCCTGGGTGGGCCCCTTCTGAAAGCAGACGCTTCCCCTGCTTCCCCCTATAGCTACGCCCCTGCATACAGTATTGCTCCTTTCACTTCCATTCTTGGAAGTATAGGCTTGCTAAAGAAAGCCTTCCTACAACAGTCCAATGTCTATAGCATGCAATGGGCTAGGACTAAACAAAGATTGTTGTGACTGCAACAAGCCATTTTGTAGAAAGGTAAACTATGAACATAATTTTGCATAGCTGCATTAATGTGGCATAAGTTGCATCTATGATGCCCCTACCCAAAATGTGGCTAAGGCTACTTTCCCACTAGCGTTTTTCACACAAGTGTTTTTTGCGTTTTTTTCGTATCCGTAATGAACGGATCCGGTTGTATTATGTCTTATATAGCCAAGAAGGATCCGTCATGAACTCCATTGAAAGTCAATGGGGAACGGATCCGTTATCTATTGTGTCAGATTGTGTCAGAGAAAACGGATCCGTCCCCATTGACTTACATTATGTGCCAGGAAGGATCCGTTTGGCTCCACTGCAGGCAGCGTTTTGCTGTCCGCCTCCAGAGCGGAATGGAGACTGAATGGAGGCAAACAGATGCATTTAGAGCGGATCCTTTTCCATTCAGAATGCATTAGGGCAAAACTGATCGGTTTTGGACCACTTGTGAGAGCCCATGACGGATCTCACAAACGGAAAGCCAAAACACTAGTGTGAAAGTAGCCTTAAAGGTTTTGTTTCAGGGTATAAAAGTTATCCCCTATCCACAAGACTGCTGGGACTCCCATCAATCCTAATGGTGGATTTACTCTGCAAAATTGTCAGGCAGATTATCGGGAACAAACTTTACAACGAATGCTCGTTCCTGATAATAGGCCAGTATAAATGTGCTGCTAAATCATCTTTCATGTAGCACATTAAATCATCATTTGTGGGCAGAAGATTGTGCTGTGTGAACAGCGATCTGGTTCCCCAAAACAATGAAACAATGAATCTGTATGAGGACACGACTGCTCATTTTTAAACAGTAGAGGGCTAATGAGCAGGCCATTTTTGGGAAGCAGAGATCCTTTCTCTGCTTGCTCAGCATGTCTTAATGCACCTTAGAGCTATTTTTTGGTTGCATCAACATTCCTTTAAAATAATTTATGAAAGTAGCTATAATTTTGTAATGTATATTGTACTTTATTGCTCCGATCTTCTGTTCTGGGCTGTGGTCACATGACCATGTCCATATAGCACTTTTTTCCTGTGATGTTCTGTCTATGGGCAGGGAAATCATAGGGGTGTGTCTATGCAACTAGCTGAGTGGGAGGAGCTATAAACTAGCTGGGGGGCGGTGCCGGAGTTGTGGCAGAGAAAGGAGAAGTGCATTATGGGTTTGGTTGGATAGAGCAAAAGAAAGTGCGAGATACAAGATGTGAACAAGCCAGAGAGCTTTGTTTAAATGGTGAAAACGGGTCAGGAAAGTGCAAAGTGAAAAACGAACATGTGATGTACATTTTTTTAACGGCCATGAAAAGGACATTTTAAAACCAATAGTAGTCTATGGGGTTATTCACATGACAGTTTTTTTGACTGTCAGTGAAAAACGGACGTAAAAAAATAGAACATGCTCTATCTTGTCCGTTTTTCACTGGCAGACTGCCCCCATACAATTGAATGGGTCCATTTTTAACGTTCGTTTCTCAGACAGGCATCAGTGAAAAAAATGTCCGTTAAAAATGTCCGTTTTTAACTGACTTTTTTTTCACTGTCGTGTGCATGTAGCCTGTTCCCTGTCTAAATGGAGCAGCTGATTGAGCATAGCCTCTGCCACTCATTCTCATTAGGACTGCTAGAGATTGTTAAGCATTGTATTTGGCTATCTCCATCAGTCCCACAGAGAATTAATGGAGCAGCAATGCACATGCTTGAGCTGTTGCTTCATTCTCATGGGACCCCTGTTCATGAAGGGTCCCAATAGTCAAACCCTTCATACAACCGATAAAGGATATGGGATAACTTTTAAACTTGGCATAACCCCTGTAATGTCATTAAAGGGCCACATCCATCCAAAATGTATAGTTTACCAGGTACTGATGTGGATGCCTAACTCCCTCGACAGTATTGTGATATTTATTATAATAGTAACGACAATGGTTGATGAGAATTGTGGCATGAAACCCTCTATTTCTATTCAAGCCTTTTCCCGAGTTCTCTTTGACAGTTCTAAATTGCTATACAGAGGCAAAGTAAAACACAGGAATAGAGTAATTAAGAGAGCAAAGGTCTGTAACAAACAAAGAATTTTCCTACACTAACATTGTTTATGTTCTCGTCCAATCAGCTTGGCAGCTTCCTTCACGATCCGTGCAACATTCCAGCTATACATGCGTTTTACAGTATGACGCAAATCAATCAACTATTTTATTACCTGACGTGTGTTTGAACACAATCATCATGTTTACCACGCCATTTCTGCTCTAATTTTCAGCTGTTTTACACATATGTTTCTAGACCCCACAGCAGATTAGGACTTATGCTGGCACCAATCGAGGGCTCTCACCTCCACTATTTTGGCATAGCTCCGCTTAAACATCTCAAGGCTCATTACACCTCAGGTCAAGAGGCATAAACATTTGTGGTTAAAAGTCCAAAGAAAAATAAATTGATCTTCAATTTGACTAACAATTAAGTAAAAAATGGGAATTTTATTTGCCACTTTGAGTGGGCATTTGACAAATCTAGGTCCATAAATTATAATGATGCATGCATTGTGCATCATAATTTATACCCACACTATTATATTAGGAAAAGTTTATAAATGATAACATTTTTTGAACAATAAAAACAACATTTTATTCTGATATTAACAGTTATACACCATAAAAATTCAACAGAAGCCAACACTGTTTTCAAGAAACTGTATTAATATACTGTATGTATGAATATGTATGTATACTAAACTGTATATTGTCTAATATGTTGGAAAAGTGTAAGCGTTTTCCAGGCTTACACATCTTATTGTATTGGCCATCAGTACCCATGTTAATACAAATAAAATAACTTTAAATTTTACTAGTGCAAAATATGAATCTTTCTTATTTCCCAGACTGTTCTTGGATAGTGATGAGCGGCAGGGGCAATATTCGAATTCGTAATCTCCAGTCATTATTTTCTTGATTGCGAAAATTCACATATAAAAATGTGCATAAAATTTGCATAAAAATTCGCATAAACTGGTATTTAAAAGGTATCGTTTAAATACCAGTTTATGCGAATTTTTATGCAAATTTTATGCAAATTTTCACAATCAATAAAATAATGACATTATTTTCTTGATTGCGAAAATTTGCATATAAAAAATTGCATAAAAATTAGCATAAATTGGTATTAACAAATGAATATTCGCGATTGCGAATATTTTTGCGGTATTCTAAATATTCGCGAATTCTCGAAGTGCTGATATTTGCGATTAAAATTCGCAATTCGAAAATTCGTGATCAACACTATTCTTGGATGCATGTAAACAACGCAGCTACGGTCCAGCCCATATCCCCATTGCCTCCTGTTCCTCTCCATGTATAGCTCTGCATATTTTTAGAATATTTTTAGATCCACATTAAAAATATCACAGTCATGCAGGGGTGTTACTAGGTCAAAAGTGCCCTGAACTTAATGCCTGCCAACCATACAACTATATTGTCTCCATGAATTACTATAGTGAAACACGGGAGCCTAGTGCTCTCTGCCATGCTATTTACTATCATAGGCCACAGGCCACTGGGCCTAAGCCTATGATGCATAGAATGGCGCAGGCAGTTAAGAAGCGATTACATTATCGCAACCGCCTGCGCAGGGTCTCACGTGGTGCGATTACATCATCACGAGTGCCTGCACCAATATGTAGGTGGCACTTTAACTTAATCGCAACCACCTGAGCTTAGAAGTTGGTAACTCAGGAACTCAGGCCTATGGCCTGCATAACAGAGGGCAGTAGAGAACTGGGAATCAGGTATTTATTTTTTCTTTGTCACTTTGGGGAAAGATAGAATTGTAACACTATGGGGGTGGCATTATAACTACAGGGGGCTCTGTAAGTTATGGGTGCACTACAGGGGTGCACTACAAGTACTGGAGCACTACAAGGGGCATGATGCATACTGGGGGGCACTATGGGGGGCATTATACTTACTGGGCGGCACTATCGGAGGCAATAAACCAATTAAGGGCACTGCAGGGGGCATTATAACTACTGGGGTACTACAGGGAGCCTTATAACTACTGGGGGCAATATATGTATCGAGGGCACTACAGAGGGGCACAATAACTAAGGGGGCTTTATGGAAGGGCCTTATTAATATTGGGGACTCTTTAGGGGGCTTTATTACTACCGGGGGCACTTTGAAGTTTTTTATCACTATTTGTGCACTGTGGGGCTTTATTATCATTGGGCACTACTACTGATGGGTGCAATCTCAGACAGCATTATCACTGTAGGGGGAGGCCAGTGCCTCTACATAACTTTGTCAATCCACCGTCAGAGCAGGGGCTAATTAAGACCGGCGATGGTCTTAATAAATTTGCCCCTAAAAAGTAAAAAAAAGCTAAAAATTAGCAGATGTCAATAAAAGAGGGAAAAATAACTGTCTGGTGAACAATCTCTCCCAACTACCCCATACACATAGATGTTTGGTTAGGCCAAATACGTACGTGTATACAACAGGGACAGAGGAGAAAGCTGCTGCCAAACACTTCTGGCAGTGTCCTATCTCCTGGGAGAACAAAAAGATCTGGTGAAAATACTCACTTCACCTGACCCTTCTCTCCCCCGACATTATCTGTTGGGGGACAGTGTGGGGCTCCCTATACCCATAAGACTGCTGGCCGAACCTGCCTTTAAGCATGTGCCTAACCTGTTATATGGTAAATACAACCTTAAATATATAACTTTTGTTCACTGATGGCTCAGTGTACTCAGTCAGGTAATACATTATCATATTCTTTAAAAGCTACGGAATTTACTCATCACCAAGTCTATCACTTGCAATCTGAAGACACCAATCAATAGACATAATGTTTGTCTTTTTCCGTTAATGTCTCTTCATGCTCAATGCCATATGGAATTCTTTTGGCGCCGTAGAAGGGAACGATATTAATTAAAATGGAATTATTGGACAGGCAATAGATTCACATTTAACATGAAGATCAAATACATGTGATCATGGCAACTGATGGTACCATTACATAAAACGAAAAAGGGAAAATAAAAACAATGGATTTGCTACGTCTGGCTGCATGGAAGGAGACAGCGCACACTGAAAACAATAATAAAAGGAAAATAAATCCTGGCCCTTGAAAGGGTCATTCTCATTTATCATACTTTACCAGTTTAATCTTCATAACGGTTAATGGCTACAAGTTTCAGGCTAAGTCATTAAACCTTGATTAAAACTTAATGTGGAACAAACAAAAAAGCCAGATCAATGCGAGGAAGCACAGAAACAGAATACAATATGTAATTACCTTATATGAGTTCTTTGTAACCATCTACAATTAAGAGTTAGATTTTAAATCTATTAATAGTATGATCCAACTTTCTCATGCTTTTCATTTAATCTTTACAATATTTCCAATAACTTCTCTTCTAGTGTGTTTAAGGCTACATTTACACAACAATAAAAAATGGTCGTGTAATAGACTTTTTTTTTTTTATGGCTGTCACACGTCCATTTTAAGAACAATGGTAATATATGGGAGTATATATGTAAGATAAAAACAGAGAGAGAGGACCGCGCCTCATGTGTGGTGTTGTTACGAATGGTGACGCAAGAGATATAATAAAATCTGCTTACCAGAGGCTGTTGTGAATGAGTCACAACAGCTATATGAGCTCCTGCTGGTATATTATCCCGACCAGCACACGGGGGCTTGGCTGCAGCCTGGGTTCCTTCCTGTACTCAGAGAGTGTGAGTGCTGGAGTGGAGGTAGATCATAGGAGAAAAATGGAGATAAGAACCTTATTTCCGGCGCTGCCAAGGATGACGGAATGATGCGATGTCTTTTAAAAGGTACTTTGTTCGTCTACGCGTTTCAGGGGTGAAAGTCCCCGTCTTCAGGACAGTAATACATTACTGTATATTACTGTCCTGAAGACGGGGGGACTTTCCCCCCTGAAACGCGTAGACGAATAAAGTACCTTTTAAAAGACATCGCATCATTCCGTCATCCTTGGCAGCGCCGGAAATAAGGTTCTTATCTCCATTTTTCTCCTATGATCTACCGAATATATGGGAGTATTCACACAAAAAACAGAACGTCATATTTTGTCTGTTTTCACAGACAGACAGCCCCCATATAGTTGGATAGGACTGTTTTTAACGTCCATTTCTTAGAAAGGCATCAGTAAAAAAAAAATTTATTAATAAATAACCATTTAGCTTTTTGACGTTTTTCACTGTTATGTGAATGTAGCCTAAGGGTCCATTCAAATCACAGATCCGCAAAACACAGATACCAGCCGTGTGCATTCCGCATTTTGTGGACCACACATGGCTGGCCCTATGATAGAAATCCCTATTCTTGGCCGCGGAACGTAACTACGGATGTGGACAGCACATAGTGCGCTGTCTGCATCTTTTGCGGCCTCATTGAAATTAATGGTTATGCACCCATTCCACAAAATTGTAGAACAGATGCAGACCCAGAACTACGGACGTGTGAATGGACCCTAATATTGAAGGGTCTTCAGTATCTACCGGCATCTCCACCCCTGATCAGAAAAGACTGCAGCCTCTTCCTAAGCCAGTGACATCACATTCATCAGTCACCAGGCAGGGTGCAGCTCAGTCCCCTTCAAGTGAGTTGCTGGGCTGAGCTGCAATACCAAGTGCAGCCTATATCCAATAGAAGGCACAGTGCTTAGTAAGTGGTGATGTGGCTGTGGCTCTCACCAGAGCACCGTTGCCTCTTCAAACAGCTGATCAGCAGCGGGTGTTGGACATTGGGGTCCCACTGATGAGATACTGATGACCTATCCTGAAAGTCATCAGTACTAAATACCTAGATAACCCCTTTTAAAAAATGGTGAATTTAGTATTATGTTTTAAGACTTTGCCATGAAAACATAAAAACAACAGTGAACAGTGTTACTTTTCTTTTCTATGTTAAGATAAAATGTTGCCATTTTGCTAGATATTCATTAAATATTAGACGCATTACCTGTACGAGTTAATCAAAAATGTTTGTTATTATCTCTACATAAGACAATAAATTAAATGGCTACTAATAATAACTATTCATTTCAAATATAAATGATAGATGAAAGCTTGATAAAGATCTGTGCACGTATCTAGAACTGCACAAGGGGGAAAACTGTAAAGTTGAAGTCACATATTTAGTTTTTGGTGTCTTTTCTTCATACTTGAAGTTCCTTTTATATATACCACAGGCTTTAAATAAAAACTGTCTCAAACAATGGGGGTCAGCAACCTGACTGCTCTAAGCAACACAGTGCTGTCTGATCACCTGATGCTTCTACCAGTTATTTTGGAGGAGTATCCACAACTAGCTAGACCCCTCCTTTTCTAATGCCCATAACATTCTGTAAAACCTCCCTGAGGATTCTAGGAGGGACAAACAGGAAGTTTCTAAAGGCCCCTTTATACAGGTTGAGAATCTGCCAGATAATCGATAACAAGCGTTCATAGGAATTATTTGGCGATCTAAAGGTGCCACCAATTACCCGATGAAAGAAATAAACACTCAGGTAATTCATTTGTGCAGGCACCTAAATCATCATTTGTCAGCAGCAGATCATGCAGTCTAAACAGTGCTCTGCTGCTGTATTGGGATGGGCGATGACATTAGCGATCACTCCTCTCCATACTGTGGAGGAGATTGCTGCATATAAATGCAGTGGTCTCCTTCACTAACGAGCAGGCGCTTGCCGGGAAGGAACTTTTCCCTCCCAACAATCGCCTGCTAAGTTGCCCCGTGTAAAGTGACCTTTAGGCCTATCAGGCCAGGATTCCATCCGATGTTGTCACTCTTTTCAGGGAGATGTCCACAATTAGGCCAAAACAGAAAATAACGTTATTTATAGTACAAACTGTTAATAACCTGGCCATTACTGGACACTGAAACAGTGGATAAATGGTTTACAACAACTTATCCTGAGAAAGGGTGTTGAATCAACAGCAAGGTTGCTTTACTTGACGGTGGTAAAAATGATAAACAATTTAAAGGGCTTCTGTCACCCCCCAAACAGCAATTTTCAGTATTGGACTTAATATAATTGCTAATGTACGCAGAGTCCATATACCCCTCTTACCTCTGGCTGTGCTTTAAATTCTTTAAAAAATAGTACTTTTGTGATATGCAAATTTCTTCACTACCAGCAAGTTGGGTGGTTACTTGCTGGTAGCCGCCGCATCCTCGGTCTAAAAACACGCCGCCTCCTCCACTTGATTGACAGGGCCAGCGAACGCTCTCCTCCTCCCGCTGGCCCTGTCTGCAGCAGAAATCCCACGCCTGCGCTGTACCAGTCCTCATTCGGCGCAGGCGCTCTGAGAGAAGGACACTCGCTTGGCTGCTCCCTCCTCAGTGCGCCTGCGCCGAATGAGGACTGGTACGGCGTAGGCGCGGGATTTCAGATGCAGACAGGGACAGCGGGAGGAGGAGAGCGCTCGTTGGCCCTGTCAATCAAGTGGAGGAGGGGGCATGTTTTTAGATCGAGGATGCAGCGGCTACCAGCAAATAACCGCCCAACTTGCTCATAGTGAAGAAATTTGCCTATCACAAAAGTACTAATTTTAAAGAATTTAAAGCACAGCCAGAGGTAAGAGGGGTATATATGGACTTAAACCAATGTGATTGTCCAGCTCACCTGCTGGTAAATTCCATCCTCCTGTGGTGCAAGGATAAGACAAGAACGGTAACGCTCGAAACGCGTAGACCGCAACTAGGGTGTGTTTTTTCTGCTGGAGTTTTTACTGCTGTATGCTGATTATTTTCACTGCAATAAAGGACTACAAGGGTTTTTATGAATAAGCTGGAGTGCTGGATTTCCCTTTATTTCTACATTGCAATTCCCGGGCATATATGGACTCTGCGTACATTAGCATTATATTAAGTCCAATACTGAAAATTGCTGTTTGGGGGGTGACAGAAGCCCTTTAAGTACATGGAACTGGCTATGAATGCTGTTTCTCTTCTGGATTTTTGCAGTTACTAGGGTAATACTTTGTTGGAGTAGAATATTATCTTACGAATATTTGTATTTGATTATAAAAAGAGGGTTACATTTTATTAAGCTTTCCCATTTCTATGTTACACTGTATACTGAGTAATTGAGATGCCAGCAGTACACAACCTGACCAAAATCCAAGTTGGAAGGTCTTGGGCTAAAATTCAATAGAACTATTTGTTTCCAGTCGTGGCAAAAATTTGAGCAGGACATTTTTCTGTTTCAGGATGGCAATGCCTTTAAGAACCTGCATAGAGCCCTGGGCTCAACAACAGTAAAAAAAAAAACTTAAAGGGGTTTTCCCATGATTAATGCAAAAAATGAAAACCAGGCATGATATAGTACTTGATCTCTTTCTAACAAAGGTTGAACCAGTCCAGTAACTCACATGCATCCATAGATCTCCCCATTCATTGTTTCAATTGCTCTGCTAGATTTATTTCAAGTTGGTAGCTCAGGGGGAATATCCTATCTGCTGCAGTTCTACACCTGTAACTGTCACAGCTTCTAACAGCAGATACAGCTGTTGGCAGTTGAAGGATGGCACTGAGCATGTGCGACCCCCTCAGTGAGGTAGAGAGGTAAGGAAAAGAAAAAATTCCAGTTGGCGCTATACAGAAACACTTTGAATAGCTTTGTGGGTATAATACATTTTTGATTACATACAAGTACCAAAGTATTCAGATCCAAGTGCTGGCTTGAAAAATGTAGAATCTTAGTTGTAGGACAACCCCTTTAAGAATAATTGAAAAGATAACTGGCACTATCTGACATCGATGACACTCTTGTGGTTAGATACAACCATGTGCCAAGGTCTAGTGAAAAGACCTTCCAGAAAAAACTGGGTGTTGAGTCAAAATTGAATATTTATAGGTTTGGACTGTGGAGATGTTTAACAAACATATATATACTTCTGACCATGTAGAGTATAAATAACTGGAATTTATTACATGTATACTCCACATAACTCAAGTCCAGGATCCATACCGACTCCCTTTACTTGTATCACTTATATGAAAAGTATAATATTTTCCTTCATAAATAAGCAGCAGAGGATTTCACAAAGGATTCATGGGCGAATTTTTCAAAAATTCGATTCGGCCGGTTCGACAACTTTTTTAAAAATTCGGTTTCGATACAAATATATTTGCGGCAAATCGCGTTAAAAAACGTCTATTTTCTGGCTTCAGAGAACCTTTATAGTGGTGTAGAACACTGTGCCATGCAGTAACACGCATAGGAAGTCTGCTGTGGTACTGAAATAATACCCTGAGTCAGTATGACATGCAGATGACAGGCGTCGCTCTTAGAATCACTGCACACTTCACTTATTTGGGCAGTCACGGGGCCAAAACTGACGAAATAACTCAAGCATGAACTCAGCCTTTCAGGTCGAAGTTAGCGCCAAGAAGAAGAGCACTCCTTTTACACTGTCGTCAGCTGATTCCACATAGATGTCTTACAAAACCTGTTCCTATACAGGTAGAGCACCCTGACAGAGTGGAGAGGGTGTCAGCAGTAAGTTTGTGTTGATGTCACTGATTATTTTGCCCTTCCTCTGATCCGTCAGAACAATAACCCCCAAAAAACGAATCCTGTCTGTTGAGCATCCACCTTCACAAGGTCAGCATTTGGTCAGCAATCCATTATCCAGTATTGCTATTGCCAAAAAAACAAGAGTGCATCCAAAAGAGAGATGACACGTGAATGGAATATTTGCATGTCTTCTGTGTTTTGTACCCACTCCTGCTTTTGGCTACCAAATCACAAGCCAATTCTGAATAGGACTATACAGGCCAACAGCTGCTACGCAGACAGGATCCATTGTGCGTCTCATTTTTCCTTCCTTCTGACAGATCAGAAGAAGGGTCAAATAAATGATGATGTCAGTCAGGCCAAAAGGCAAAATAGTGGCCCAGTCATGAAGTGGGGAGGGTGGGAACAGCATGAGAAGTCCACAGAGTGGCCCAATGACACAGTCTGAAGGTGGCGGTAGCATCAGGAGGAGGCCACAGAGTGGCACAATGACAGAGTGTGGAGGTTGCGGCAGCATCAGGAGATTACAGAGTGGCACAATGACAGAGTATGGAGGTGGCAGCAGCATCAGGAGGCCACAAAGTGGCACAATGATAAAGTGTGGAGGTGGGAGCAGCAGCATCTGGAGGAGGCCAAAGTGTGGCACAATGATAGTGACATAGTGTTGAGGTAGAAGCAGCACCAGGAGGCCACAGAATGGCAAGGTGACATAGTGTTGAGATAGCAGCAGCATCAGGAGACCACAGAGTGGCAAGGTGACATAGTGTGGAGGTGGCAGCAGCATCAGGAGACCACAGAGTGACGGGTGACAGACTGGGGAGGTGGGTGGCAATACAAGTACCAGCTGAAGATGGTGGGGGAAAGAAGGAGCACTTGGCATCAGATGTGTGGCATCAGGCGGGTGGCAGCATCAGAATAGTAGCTCAGGCAGGTAGCCAGAAGAAAACGGTCTCTTTTGTCAAAGTGTTGGTGTGGCACCATGGATGATCTAGTCTGATGCATCAGGCATTGGTGGGTGGAAATCCTGGCTGATCCACGCCTGATTCATCTTGACAGTCTCTCCATATTTTGGGTGGACAGGCGAGTTCTTCTTGGGGTAACTATGACCCCTGCCTCACTAAACACCCGCTCTGATGTCACACTACTGGCCGGGCAGGACAACTTTTCCAGGGCAAACTCTGCTAATTGCGGCCACAAATCCAGTTTGGCTGCCCAGTAGTCCAGCGGATCTTCAATGTGGGGTGGCAGCGTACTGTCCAAGTATGCCACCACCTGCTAGTTCAGGTCCTGCTCCAGGTCTAGCTGCTGTGATGTCATTAGGGACAAAGTGGAAGACTGAATCAACCATTCAAGAACTGCTAGATGACACCAGGAGCTCAGGCCTCTCGCTGCGAGTCCTTGCTGCCACGCCCCCTTACTCTGCTGTGACCTTTGCTTGCGCCAGAAACATTTAGGCCTCTGCCACTCCATTATGCAGGGCCTGGCACTTCTCTCTCTGACATACTGTCAGATGAAATAAATAAAAAGGAAATTAAAACACCCCAAAAAAGTCTGTAATTTTCTGACTTCACGACACAATGGCTAATAAGCCCTTTTTTCCCCCACTAATACACACAAAAAAGAGGTTTAGAACATATAACTGAACCACTGAATGGCAAATATATTTTTATTTTACCACTATTTCACGACAAAAATGGCTTTAGAACATATAACTGCACTGCTAAACAGCAAATATATTTTTCTTTTGCCATTAATACACGCCACAAAAGGCTTTAGAAATCATAACTGCAACTCTGAACAGCAAATATATTTTTCTTTTTCTACTAATACATGCCACAAAAGGCTTGAGAACATATAACTG
Source organism: Bufotes viridis (assembly GCA_033119425.1). Taxonomy (NCBI): domain Eukaryota; kingdom Metazoa; phylum Chordata; class Amphibia; order Anura; family Bufonidae; genus Bufotes; species Bufotes viridis. Next base: position 275,136,149 of record CM065591.1, read on the forward strand.
CACCGCTGAACAGCAAATATATTTTTCGTTTGCCACTAATACACGCCAAAAAGGGCTGTCATTTTCGCACTTCACCACACAACGGCTAATAAGCCCTTATTTCCTCACTAATACAAGCCCAAAAATGCTTTAGAACATATAACTGCACTGCACAAGTGCATATAAGACATAGAAATATTTGATTGTAATAAACCCTGTTAATGCCTGTATCAAACAGCACTTGCATCCCAATAACAAGAACAGTTTGCTGGAATTACAGAGCTGTATAATGGCAATTTGGTTGTTCCTATTACCCACCCAAGCTGTAACCTCCCCTACTGAACCCTGTTCAACATAAATGCTGTGTAATGATTCCTCCCTCTCCTTTCCCTACACCTTGAATAATCTTTCCCTGAACTTGTAAATAGTGTTTTTTAGCACAAGAAGTTTTTCTAGCACTGTCCCTAGCGCCTGCTTACGTCTCTCCCTGCACTAAGTACACTGGAAAATGGCAGAATCCAAGGTGGCTGAGGCTATTTATAGGGCTGTGACATCACAGGGCTGGCTGGCTGCTGACTGGTTGCATACATAGCATTATGGGTGATCCCGCCTTCCCAGAGTTCCTTGCTCCATGTCTTTACACGTGCAGCAGCCATTTTAGGAAAAAATGCGGTTCGTTACCACGAAGCGCGAGGAAATTCGGATTCGGTGCAAATAGAATTTTCCCTGAAATTCGGATCGAATTCCACTTTGTCAACTTCGATTCCCTCATCTCTAAATGTTATTATACAACAGCCATTTCATGACAGTAGACAAGTCATATGTCAAACCTGACACGTTCTGCATATCTGCCACTTTCTTTACAAAAAAAGGTTGGAAACTTTGAAGCTTGAACTTTGTAATCTACCGGAATGTGTTTTCATAAATCAGCACAGATAGCTGTTCGTTTGTCAGATTTATCATGGCTGAATTTCAGATGTGAAACTAGATATACTTCTCACAAAGGCTCATAGAGCTTGTCCTTTCACATTATACTTGACCTCTTGCTTTTCACTCTAGGCATGCATGGAACATGTGAACATACCTTCTGAGGAGACACATATTCTACCTACATAAACTGAAACAAAGTCAAGAGCAGGTTTGGCCTCTAGTAAATTTCACAGGTATTGCTGGATAACATTTTGATCTGTAAGCCTAGAGCTGGCCAAGCATAGAGACTGTTGGTGGAAGTGTTTGTGGGCATATATTATAAACACTAAAGCACAATGGATCAGTGGTTAGCAGTGGTGCCTTGCAGTGCTGGGGTTCTAGGTTTAAAGTCGACCAAGGACAACATCTGCATGGAGTTTGTATGTTCTCCCCAGGTTTCTGTGGGTTTCCTCTGGGTACTCCGGTTTCACCTCACACTCCAAAGACATACTAATAGGGAATAGTGTTAAGCGCGAATATTCGAATCTCGAATATTAATCGCAAATATCAGTACTTCTAGAATTCACGAATATTTAGAGTATAGTGATATATATTCGTATTTTCGAATATTCTAGATTTTTTTTTATCTGAACCTATGATCCCTCTCACCTTTTTGCTTGTGGCACAATGAGAAGGCTGCAATGTCTTTGTCTGAGCTTAGCAACATCCCTAGCAGCCAATAGGAAAGTTTCCTACCCCTTACTATATAAGAACCTCCCCAGAAGCCATTTTCTTCAGTTTTTTTGAAGTTCTGAGAGAGACAGCAGTGTCATTGCTGTGCTCTGTGCTTATCACTCATTACATTAGATAGTTAGCTTATATATATAATACAGATAGTTAGTGTAAGATAGTCAGTGTAGGTTAGACTGTAATATAGTGTAGCTGATCGGTTCCAGTACAGGGTGTTAGATAGTGTGGTAGGTTCTGTTTTCCATACATGCAAGCTGCAGGCATAGTGGTGTGATGTCACAACTATACTTAGTGCACCAATCACTAATATGTAGTCAGACCAGCTAAAATGTGCAGTTTCATGTATTGCGCCAAAATATTTGTATCATTAGTGCCGATTAGCGCAATCGCGAATATATTGGAGCACTCTATCTGCATACAAAGTTACTGTAATGTTCTGCTGTGCCAACGATTTTCTCCAGTCTCAGGAAACTTCTAGAAGCTTGGAAAATGTAGCAAAAGTGACCCACGCCTGTACTGTGCGCAGAATACGCGCATATTACATTGCCGATTTTCGCAATCAAGAAAATAATATATAACGGATATTCTACTAAATATTGGCAAAATATCGCAAATTTGAATATTGCCCCTTTCCCTCATTACTAATAGGGAACTTAGATTGTGAGCTCCATTGGGGACAGTGTGATACTAATGTCTGTAAAGTGCTGCAGAATATGTAAAGTCAGCATTATATAAGGGCATAACATAAATAAATAATATTGGTAGTTCTTGATATTCAAGTCAGTATGAGATACTAAAGTCTTGAAGGAAATGTGTCACCAAATTTTTTTTCTGACAGTTAAAACCAGATAGTAAAACACATGCTTTTCTTTTAATCTCTTTTTACTTTCTGATCGCAGATTTTTTAAATTCTATTTCCTGAACATGATTATGGGGGCGGCCATCTTGCCTGAGCTGTTCTTAAAAGCATTTACACAGCATTAAGAATATTGCTTTTTACGGCAGCCACATAGACACAATGGTCAGGAGGGGACCTCACTGACTTATATGGGAGAGTTCTAGGCGTGCTCTGTGTCCTGTGCAGAGGTCATTGTACAAGGAAAGAAGAGATGAGCTCTGACAATCATCTATTGTGAATGGTGGATCCTGTCTTATTTGTCATTCTAATCCTGCCTGTAATGATATCACGCCTGTGTATAGATAAGCAGGTAACTGCAGTAAAGTGATCTGTACAGACCAAGAAGTGGCGCCTATTATTAGGCTTAGTGGTCAGTGTGAAAACTGCAGGATTGTATGGTTATGTTTAACATAAAAATGGGATTTAAACAATAGCATCATTTTTTGATGACACATTTCCTTTAACCGCTACAGGACCGCTTAACGCAGGGATGCGTGCTGCGGGCGGTCCTGTAGCGCTGAGATGACGCGTCGGCGCGTCATCTCGTGAGAGCCGAGACTTCCTGTGCGTCTCGGCAGTTAGGCTACAGTTAGGCTATATCACATCAAACAGCTATATCAGACGCTGTTTTGTGAACAGCGTCTGATATAGCTGCTACCTGGTCCTCTGGTGGTCCCATTTGCTGGGATCGACCACCAGAGGACCAGGTAACACTGTAAAGTTGCACCAAACACTACACTAACCACCCCCCACCCCCCCTCACCTATTAACCGATTGATCACCCCATCTAGACCCCCTGATCACACCCCTGTCATTGATCACACCCCTTGTAAGGCTCCATTCAGACGTCCATATGTGTTTTGCGGATCCGTGGATTCACGGATCCGCAGATCCGATCCGCGGATCGGATCCGCAGATCCGATCCGCAGATCCTCAAAACACGGACACCGGCAATGTGCTTTCCGCATTTTGCAGATCCGCACATTGCCAGAACTATATAGAAAATGCTTTTTCTTGTCCGCAATTGCAGACCCGGAAGCGCGGATCCGTAATTCCGGATCCGAGCGGGACAAAGTCTGTCCCCATAGAAATGAATGGGTCCGCAATTCCGTTCCGCAAACAGAATTTCGGACGTGTGAATGGGGCATAAGGGTCCCCTATCACCGCTAGTTAGTTAGCTACTTGTTAGGTAGCTAGCGCCCAGCCCACCGCACTCACTGATTTTGGCACAGATTTTTTCATCCACATTGACCGATGCGAATGAAAAAATCTGTGCCGTTCATTTTTTTTTTTTCAGCGCAGAGGCTGAACGGAAAAAAAAAATCTCATTACCCGTATGCTCAATATAAGGAGAATCACAGATACTCCTAATGCTGGCCATACGTGTAATGATTGCGGAGACCCCTAAAATGCCAGGGCAGTACAAAAACCCCACATGTGACCCCATTTTAGAAAGAAGACACCCCAAGGTATTCGCTGAGGGGTATGGTGAGTTCATGCAAAATTTTATTTTTTGTCACAAGTTAGAAAAGTTAGAAAAAAAAAAATCAATTTCCGCTAACTTGTGCCAAATTTTTTTTTTCTGTGAACTCGCCATAACCCTCACAGAATACCTTGGTGTGTCTTCTTTCCACAATGGGGTCACTTGTGGGGTTTTTATACTGCCCTGGCATTTTAGGGGTCCTAAAGTGTGAGAATCCAAATGCGTAAAAATGGCCTGTGAAATCCTAAAGGTACTCATTGGTTTTAGGGCCCCTTTGCGCATCTTGGCTGCAAAAAAGTGTCACACATGTGGTATCGCTGTACTCAGGAGAAGTAGGGCAATGTGTTTTGGGGTGTATTTTTACATATACCCATACTGTGTGTGAGAAATATCGCTGTAAACGATATACATATACTTTATGCATTTGGATTCTCACGCTTTAGGGGCCCCTAAAATGCCAGGTGAGTATAAATACCCCACATGTGACCCCATTTTGGAAAGAAGACACCCCAAGGTATTCCGTGAGGGGCATGGCGAGTCCACAGAATTTTTATTTTTTGGCACAAGTTAGCGGAAATTGATATATATATTTTTTTTATTTTGTTTTTTACAAAGTCTCATATTCCACTAACTTGTGACAAAAAATAAAATTTTACATGAACTCACCATACCCCTCACGGAATACCTTGGGGTGTCTTCTTTCCAAAATGGGGTCACACGTGAGGTATTTATACTGTCCTGGCATTTTAGGGGCCCCTAAAGCGTGAGAAGAAGTCTGGAATCCAAATGCGTAAAAATGCCCTGTGAAATCCTAAAGGTACTCATTGGTTTTAGGGCCCTTTGCGCACTCAGGCTGCAAAAAGTGGCACACATGTGGTATCGCTGTACTCAGGAGAAGTAGGGCAATGTGTTTTGGGGTGTATTTTCATATATACCCATCTCTGTAAACGACAACTTTTAAAAATTTTTTATTCAAAGTTGTCAATTTACAGAGATATTTCTCTCACCCAACATGGGTATATGTAAAAATACACCCCAAAACACATTGCCCTACTTCTCCTGAGTACGGCGATACCACATAAGTGACACTTTTTTGCAGCCTGGGTGCGCAAAGGGGCCAAAATTCCAACGAGTACCTTTAGCTTTTACATGGCGGCTCACAATTTAGCCCCGCCCAAAATGCCAGAACAGTAAACACACCCCACAAATGACCCCATTTCGGAAAGTAGGCACCCCAAGGTATTCACTGAGGGGCATAGTGAGTCCGTCTGAGATTTTTTTTTTTTTTGCCAGAAGTTATCAGAAATTGAAACTTTTTTTTTTTTTTCAGAAAGTGTCATTTTCCGCTAACTTGTGAAAAAAATGAAATGATACATGAACTCACCATGCCCCTCCGCGAATACTTTGGGGTGTCTTCTATCTAAAATGGTGTGATTTGGTGGGTATTTATACTATCCTGACATTCTAGCACCTGAAGAAACATGACAGGTGCTTAGAAAGTCAGAGCTGCTTCAAAATGCCGAAATTCACTTTTTTGCACCATAGTTTGTAAACGCTATAACTTTTACCCAAACCAATAAATATACACTTATTGGACTTTTTTTTTTTTTATCAAAGACATGTAGAACAATAAATTTAGAGAAAAATTTATATAGAAATGTAGTTTTTAAAAAAAAAATTTACAACAGAAAGTGAAAAATGTCATTTTTTTGCAAAAATGTCGTTAAATTTGTATTAATGGCAAAAAAAGTAAAAATGTCAGCAACAATGAAATACCACCAAATGAAAGCTCTATTAGTGAGAAGAAAAGGAGGTAAAATTCATTTGGGTGGTAAGTTGTATGACGGAGCAATAAACGGTGAAAGTAGTGTAGTGCGGAATTGTAAAAAGTGGCCTGGTCATTAAGGGTGTTTAAGCTAGGGGGGCTGAAGCGGTTAAGGTGCTCATGCATGAGATACAAGTTGTTTAAAATGTCCAGGATGGGAGAGAAGCAAGGCACATAGGGATATCAAAACTGGTGAAAAGGAAAGCTGGCTTAGTTACCCATAGGAAACAATCCGATTCCACCTTTCATTTTTCACAGCTCCTCTGGAAAATGAATAGTGGAATGTGAATAGTTTCTATGAGCAACTAAGGCAGTTTTCCTTTTCACCAGTTTAATGAATCTCCCCCATAGTGTATTTTTTTTTAAAATAGATACCCTGATTATCCAATTTAATCTCTTCTGGTGCCATGATTCGTGTGAACAATGGCGATCATGTGATTGGACCATGTGATGTGACGTCATCACAGGTCCTTTAGACTGCAGCTAATGCTTGAAGAGAGAATAGAGATCGCCAACTACGCGATCAAGTGGCTAAGGTGAGTTAAGTTTTTTATTTTTAATCCCTTAATCCACATTTTACAAAGCATTCTTTATTGAGAATGCTATTATTTTCTCTTATAACCATGTTATAAGGGAAAATAATAAAATCTCCAGAATACTCAACCCGAAACCGGACTTTAGTGATGAAGTCCGGATTCGGGTCTGGGTACCAAATATGGCGATTTTTCCCACGCGCGGAAAAATTAAGAATTTTCCCGCAACGCACCCGCATCCTATCCGGGCGTCTAACGTGACGCCCGTGTGAAAGAGACCTTACATAGTCTGCAAGACCCGATCACTAGCTCAAAATCATGTACTTTTATGTATCTACACATGAGAAAGGGACAGCTGCTGAGGTAGCGCTTTACTGTACTGTGTGCCATTAAATACGCCCATTTTGAACCTCACATGAAACATTATAGTACGGACTTACACAGAATAAAAGACCGAATACACGTCAAGAGTACTTGGAATCAACACTAGTAAAGGTGCAGCCCCTATCAACATTTCAATAAGGTACCGTGAAACTAGTGGCATTTCTACATAGTTTTTTCCCATTGATCAGATTTTATGTTTTTTTTTATACTAGTGTTTTTTGTCTCTTTTAACTATGTGCTATAAAAACTCATATTTTCTTTCCAAATATTAAAATATATATTTTAAGTCTACAATAAGAGAATAACTGTTTGAAACATTAGGCATCAAAATCAGGAAACATCAGCTTAACATGCCACTGCATGACAAAAAGAAAACACATAAACCACAAATCCAGTCTGCCCAATTGATTTTCTATGGGAAGTATTGCTAGTCTCCATGGAAAAGAGATAAATGAAATATAATGTAAAGCAAGCCCACTGAGCTTATGAGAATATATGTCAGCATTCCTGTTTTCCATATACTACCCGATTAATCTATAGGACATTCATTAACTTGTCTACAGCCAAAGCACAGAAATGAAACATGGTCATATGGCAACAAAAATACCTTAAATTCCCAACGCCTAGATGAGTGACAACAACCTCATGGACCACTATGCTATAGCATATCGCCCAACATACTCTTGACTTTCACTGTCAACATTTGATCACAAACTCACCTCTAACTTGTTCCCCATATGTACTGCAGCTGTTCCCATACATTCCAAAAGGATGTTATATCCTCTCTATCAAATCTGAAGATACCTACTGTATTTCTATAGCACCAACCCAGCTACATGAAAAACTATGCACATCAATCATCAAACTCAGCTGCAATGAATGGTTTATTTAACCAGAACAAAAATATAGAAAGCGGACCAACGGATAGTCAGGTGTATAAAAAAGTTATGGACCAGGAATTTTTTTAATGGTTGCCCCCATTTTTAAGCTACACGAGGGACAAGGTATTGTAGTTAAATACCTTATGGACTGCTGTATCACAGAATAACGATCTCCAGTTTAGGTCCACCATTACATCATGTGACCCACATTTTGACTACCCGCTGTGTGGAACTAAAGTCAGTATCTCTATGCATGCCTATGAGACATTCATTGTCAGTCCTATATACTAGTATAGGGAGACTTAAGGCCCTATTAGACTGAACGATTTTCATTATCATGGACAAGCATTCATATGAAGCTTATCCCAATAACTGGCTTATATAGTTGAGCAGCCAATCACCCAATGAACAAGGATCACTAGGATCAATACGATAATGAGAATAAACAGGCGGCACTCTAGTGGTGAGTGCCACCTGTTTATTCTCATTATCTCATTGGTACAGAAGTCTGACTTGAAACTTCAGCACACTGAATGAGGGAGGAACAAATTGTTTTGCCCGTATTTAGTTTGCATCAGCTTGTGTAATCAGGCCAGTGCAAACGAGCGCCGATGGATGGGTTCTCATCCATTGGCGCTCACACTGCCCGTACAGTATAATTTACTTCTGGTAGACACTATAGATGCTGTAGGACTTCAGTAGTCAGACTACAGGTCACATGAGGTAAGTTCAGACCCAAATCAGAGCTCGTTCTTCTGCAATAAAGAAGCCTGAAAGGAAAATGACTGCATTAACCTATCCCTTATGTAGTTCACAAAGGGGGCAACCATAAAAAATTTAGAATTCAAATACTATCAGTGGTCAATAGGATAGAATTCATAATGGTGCTCCATCGCAAGCATTCTAACACACATTTTTATATAAAGAATCTTAAAAGGGGTTCTCCAAGAATTAAGAAAATTAAAACACTTAAATATTATTTTATTCTAATTATTCCCTTTTATTACTTATAATGGCTCTTTTTGTCTGGGGAGCAATCATTAGGAGAAATAAAATGGCCACCATCCTATTAGTACACTCAAAACTTGTCCTAATGAAACAAGAGGAGGACAAGTTACTTCACAATACTGCTCTTCTTGTCAGGAATTATTATCCTAATTACAGATGTTAAGGACTTCAGCTGAATCTCTGCGGGAATGGAGGTCATGAGAAGACATGAAATATAGAGAGGATTGACAGGACAGACTGTGGTAATGTGGCGCTGTAGTAATGGAGACTGCATACAATTGCTGCTGCTCATTGCCCCCACCCTCCTCTCCGTACTGCATGTCTCCTCATGAACGCCATTCCTACAGAGATTTAGCTGAAGATCTTATCAGCTGTATTCAGGACCATAATTCCTGACAAGTAGAGCAGAGAGGAGGATGAGGCAGCTCTTTACCTCAGTGTTCTGAAGTAACTTGTCCTCCTGTGTGATTAGGACAGGTTCTGTATGTACTAATAGCATGGCAGCCATTTTATTGTTCCTAATGATTGCTCCCAAGACAAAACGAGCCATTATTACTAATGAAAGGTATTTGGGAATATATTTATTATATTATATTATAAATTAAAGGGGTTGTGTCACTTCAGCAAGTGACAGTTATGATGTAGAAAAAGTTAATACAAGCCACTTACTAATGTAATGTTATTATCCATATTGCTTCATTTTCTGGCTGGATTCATTTTTCCATCATATTATACAATGATCATTTCTATGGTTATGACCACCCTGCAATCCATCAGAGGTGGCCGTGCTTGCACACTATAGGAAAAAAACACCGGCCTATGTGAGGTCCCACGGTCCCGGCCGCCAGAGAGGCAGGTGTTTTTTCCTATGGTGTGCAAGCACAGCCACTAGTAATGGATTGAAGGGTGGTCATAACCATGGAAACAAGCAGTGTATAATGTGATGGAAAAATAAATCCAGCCAGGGAAGAAGGCAACATGGATAATAATAATATATTAGTAAGTGGCTTATATTAACTTTCTCTATATAATAAATGATATTTGCTGAAGTGACACAACCCTTTTAAGTAATAGTTAAGTATTTTCAGCTATTTTATTTTCCTTATTCCCAGAGAATCCCTTTAAGCTAAAGGATTCTGGCCAAATATCTAGTTTTTGGCTTCTCTGTATGACAAGTCAGTAGGTGAAGTTTGGTCATATACCATCAAATTCTGATTAAAGTAGAAATCACCATTTATTTTCATTAGGTCAGGCCTGTTAAGACTTCCCCGGTAGGCCAGATGATCAAGATATCAATGTCTATACTGAACTGCATTCTTAGCTCACCCACCATCATGTTAGTCTAATGAATGCCAGCATTTTTCACCTACCATGTCATATGCCGATCACACACCAGAGTGTAGAGAAAGGATTTCTTGGAAGACATAATTTAAGAGTGTATAAGATTTCGACACTTGGGACGGCAGAGATCTCCAGTAGTGTAAATAGGAGCCCTGTGGTTTTAACATACACATGTAAACGTAGACTGGATACAATGCAGATCAACATGGGGTATCACATTCACCCACAAGCGAGAGAGATCTGACAGAGCAAAAGTTTCTAGAGTGTACAAAAGCAGAAGATTAAATTTCTCAGAGACACTAAATTGGATTTGTCTTGTTTCATGGACGTTTGTGGTAGCTGCTGTGCTATGGATTACATCTGGTTACATGTGAATTCACTTTACCTAGATGGTGTATTGTAAAAACTCTACACCCTGCCTGGGCAAGTGGCCAGTTATAGGACGCTGCAGAGAAAATATGTATACACAAGAAAAAGAAAGCAATTTTATGTACAAACACATAAAATAAGCAATGTATATATGACATCAACCTGATCTGCATCATGTAATAAAAGCTTGGAGGCAAATGTAAAAGACGCCCATAATAAAAGCAATACTCTTCAGAGCAATTCTTCAAGATTGGGCATGACAACAATTTTATCGGGTATCATTATCACTTCGGTATATTGTCTACAGTAATGCCTAAAAATTCCAGTTGATGGAGCAAGGTCTCTTGTTCTGCAGGTAGACAGCAAATTAAGTAAATAAATAAAAATAATGCAAAACCTTTATGTTGACGGCCCTCTCTTTCTTAAAGGGCACCTGTCAGCAGATTTGTACCTATGAATCTGGTTGACCTGTTACATGTGCACTTGGCAGCTGAAGGCATCTGTGTTGGTCCCATGTACATATGTGCCCGCATTGCTGAGAAAAATGATGTTGTAATATAATGTGGGCACATAAGAACATGGGACCAACACAGATGCCTTCAGCTTCCAAGCATACATGTAACAGGTCAGCCATTTTCATAGGTACAAATCTGCTGACAGGTGCGCTTAAGGTCAGCAATATTTAACATTTTTTTCTGTAGAATCAACCAGCAATCTAGGTGTATATGAATGAAGTATGATAGTTCCCTAACAGCATAGAACAGGGGAATGAAAAGATTGGCCATATTGGATTTTCCTGGTCCTTTGTTCGAAGGGAGATAAACCATTGCTGGAGAAATCGGACAGCAGGAAAATAAAGACACATGAAAATTAAAGCATGTATAGGGGGTCAATAGAGATCAGTATCAGCTGACAGCCATATTGTATGCATGTCAGCTTCACTTGGCATTCCATGAGAAAGTTACTCTATATCATACAAATGACCTCACACCCATATTGCTACATTACAAAGAATATTTACAAGCCTAAAGGCCCAATACACTATGCAGTGGTGATGAACCTATGGCATGGGTCCCAGAGGCGGCAGTCAGAGCCCTCTCTTTCGGCACCCGCACCCTGAAAAAAGTCTATGGTGTACAATATGCCTTAGACTTTTTCTACCATTCATCTGCACAGGCCGTGCTATGAACGGTCCAGGCAGCACACTGAATGTAGGCAGGCTATTACAGCTAAATGAGTAAGTACACGGAATATATACTATATTGGACTGTAGTATTCAGGTTACATTGCGGAGTTGGCACTTTTCAATAAATAAAGGGGTATTGGGTTGCAGTTTGGGCACTCGGTCTCTAAAAGGTTCGCCATCACTGCACTATAGTGCCTTGGAGAGTCTGGCCAACAGTCCAATTTGATCAGTTTTGGCCCTGTGAATGCCCAAATAAGTGAAGTATGCAGTGATTCTAAGAGCGACCCCTGTCATCTGCATGTCATACTGACTCACAGTATTATTTCACTACCACAACAGACTCTCCATGCGTGTTACTGCAAGGCACAGTGTTCTACACCCCTATAAAGGCTCTCTGCAGCCCGAAAATATGTTTTTTTTAACGCGATTCGCCGCAACCCAATTCGAATCGAAGTGAATTTTTTCGAAAAATTCGGTGAACTGGCCGAATCGAATTTTCAAAAGATTCGCTCATCTCTAATGCCTTTACATGGGCAGTCATGTTCGGTATCAGTATAATGGACGGTATCTTAACTCAATGACCACAAAATCGAATTAAATATATTATTCTACAATAAACAAGTGTGAAGCTTTGTACGGAGAAATCATTTGTAGCTTGCAAATATGCAGCTCTCATCCTGTGTACTCTTTTACGATCCACATTTTAAGAGAAATAAATGGGCCGTTATATCTTCTCTTTAAAGATACAAAGAGGAAGATGAGCGCTTAATCCCTTGCCAAAAAGATGTTAGTTCTTCAAATTTCCATTGCTTTACATTAAGTGGAAAGAAAAATACTATTACAACATCATGACCCAAGTGTCAGGCCAGTTATGAATTACGTTAACATATTGCTAGGTTTCATATAAACGTCAAGAAACCAGATTGGAACAAAGCTTCAAAAAACAATACCCCAGTGAGCACCAGTGAAGTTCATACATCTGACCACTCATGAACTGTAATGGAAAGAATGGAAAGACAGCTCAGCCAAACAAGCCTTTCCATTGCCCAAAAGGCCTTAGCAACTCGAAGCGATGTTTTAATCAGATAAAAAGAAAGAAAAAGAAAGAAGGAACAACAGTGAATTAGATTCTCATTTCTCCAGTGGATTACATCACGGTTTCCAACACGCCATCATATGTCGACTATAAACACAGGACAATGCTATTTAAAGAAGTCCTATTGAGTTGTCGGTTGTGTCTTCACACACTGGAGAAATAATCTTTATTTTTGAAGACATGGTGCTCATGAGAATAGTCATCATATGACATAAAAGCAATGGCTAATAGGTGGCATACAGTTATACTGAGGCCTACAGTTATAGGCCACCACCCAAAAATGGCTTATGTTAAAAGATGTGTATTATAGGGGTTGTCTCATCATCGACAATGGGGGCATATCGCTAGGATATGCCCCCATTGTCTTATAGGTGTCACTGTTATGGGGTACTGTGGATGTCACTGTTATAGGGGTACTGTGGATGTCACTGCTGTCGCTACTGTTATGGGCCACTGCGGATGTCACTGTTATGCAGGCACTCTGGATTTCACTCTTATGAGCCACTGTTATTGCAACTGTTATGGCGGTATTGTGCATGTCATTGATTTGGGGGTATTGTGGATGTCACTGTTATGGGAGCACTGTGGATGTCACCATTATGGTGGCACTGTGGATGTCACATTTATGGGAGCACTGTAGATGTCATTGTTATAGGAGCACTGTGGATGTCTCTGGTATGGGAGCACTGTGGATATCACTGTTATGGGAGCACTGTGGATGTCACTGTTATGGGAGCACTGTGGATGTCACTGTTATGGGAGCACTGTGGATGTCACTGTTATGGGAGCACTGTGGATGTCACTGTTATGGGAGCACTGTGGATATCACTGTTGTAGGAGCACAGTGGATGTCACTGTTATGAGGGTGCTGTGGATGCACTTTGAGGAACCGATTGACTTTAGGGGAGTTGGTCTATCAGGAATATTTCAATGAGCACATATAGAAGAATAGCACAATTTGTACTGCCATGATCCTGAGTATATGTGGTGCCAATAATGTGATAGGTAGAGCTATAGAAATGAAGAGGCTTCCATTAAATTCCTGCTTTATTTTCTAGCAGCAACGTGCCTACTAAGTAGCTCTTATGATGTTCCTTGTATGACGCACAGGAACCAACAAGGGATAAGGAGGATATTCTCCCAGGTAAAGGGTAATCATTGTTAGGCTACTTTAATATCTGCGTTTTCAGTTCAGGGTTTAAGATCTAGTAGAGGATCTCAAAACCTAAATTAAAAAGATCCATTCTGCCTGATCCGGTAGTATTAAATCAAAACTGAACAAACCTAAACAGGCATGAAAATCATTGTAAGGGCTCAGGCACACGACCGCAGAGACATATGGTCCGTTAGTGGGTCATATGTCCCGGAGTAGCATCGATCGTGCGCACAGGAGTACACCGCATCATATATTAGAATGATGCTGTGCAGGTCGGGCCGCCCGATCCTGTTTTCTATTGTGACAGAAAAAAACGGATCCGCCCCCATTGACTTGCATTGTGGGTCATGATGGATCCGTCTTGCTCTGCATCCCAGGACGGAAAGCAAACCACAGCATGCTGCGGTTTGCTCTCCGGTATGAGAACGGAATGGAATGTATTTTGGAGCATTCTGTTCTGTTCAGTTACATTTTCTCCCCATTGACAATGAATGGGGACAAAACGGAAGCGTTTTTTTTTGGTATTGAGACCCTATGACGCATCTCAATACCGGAAAATATTAACGCTAGTGTGAAAGTAGCCCTATTTGGGTTTTGAGATCCTCTGCCAGATCTCAAAACATGAATTAAAAATGCAAAAGGTAAAGTAGGCGTACAGTACCTGTTCCTGCATTTGGACTATAGAGCCTGCAGACTCTTTAAGACACAAGAAAAAGTTGCATCAAATAATTTCAGAAAATATATTCATACAGGAACTGCACATTGGCTTCTACTATGTCATATACAGTTAAGATTCTGGCTGGAAGACTTTTTGATGCGTGATATGTTCAGTTTGAACAGAAGGCTAACAAAAAATAAACCCTAGGGAAGTAAGGTAAGTTTAAAGCCACCTTAAGTGCTCTGCATGCCCTTGTTCAGAAGCTTGGCTCTCACATCCCTGCCTTTACACTTTGACAAGGTGTCTGCACAGTGATTTTGACAGGTAAAGCTGCAAAGCTGCTGGTTCTCTATTTTTATCTGTCTTTTTCAGACCGGAAAATAGAAGATGTAAGTTATCTAAATCAGTCACGATAAACACTAAATGCACTTGTTTAAGAATCAGAATCCACAGGGAATTAACTTTGGATGGTACCAGAAGAATGCTGCTAAAAAAAATCATTGAGTACTAGGCCAATCCACACTGTTCAAAGTTTTCCTCTGCACATATCTGAATGGTTTTGCCCTTGTCTCTTGCATTATTCATCAGGCATCTGGTGTCTGCATAAGGCAGAGTGGCATTGGAAGGTGAGATGATTGAGTGAAGAAGTTATTGCATTTGACATGTCCTGGCCTACGGCTTTCAGTCACTTAACTCATCTCTGTCATCCTCAAAACAGTCTATAGCTGAAGGAAATTCCAAGAGAGCTACCATTTAAACAAGATCTTGCTTTTATAACCACCAAGAACCTCATATAGATATTGTGGGGAGTCGCTCTGGTAGACAGCGGTGCGGGTGCAGTTTAGAGGCAAAACAAGGAGTCCAGATTGTGCATCAAACAGTGTTTTATTCACACTTGCACACCAGAAATGAAAACAGTCTCTTGGTGACAGTTCATACACAACAGAAATCATGTGGAAAAACCAAAAACAGGCCAACACACGGTCCAGTCACCTTGGGTGGTTTAGGTGCGGGTTCACACCTAGCAGTCGGCTCAGCCGCAGGCGATTCCACCTTCAGGTCGCAGGGCAACACCACCTTGCTGAGCTCCTTCCTCCAGGACAGAGAATTCCTCAGCCCTGTTTGCAGGCTCCAGGATAATCACACACACCCAGACACAGCTGCTGGCTGCGTTTTATACCCAGCCCCAAAACATGGACTGGACCGTGGGGAGCAGCCACCCACCCTACTCTTTAGCTGCTCCCAGTAAGAGCCGGCCCGGATCGGCTTTGCAGCCATGCTATTTAACAGAGCAGCACTAGCTGCTGCAGACCAAAACCCCGGCTCTTACCTCACCGAGGCCAGCAACCTCGGTGACACGTACCTGCTATCAAAAACAACACCTTGCACCCTCTTACACACCCCCTTTGTTCAACCCTGAGGGGTGAACACACGTGAGGCAGTGGACGCGGGACAGGGCATCTGCGTTGCCCTGCAAGCGGCCTGCCCTGTGTTCCACGAAGAATTTGAAATTCTGAAGAGATAGGAACCACCTGGTGACCCGAGCATTCCTCTCCTTGGCCTGACTCATCCATTTGAGGGGGAATGGTCGGTCACCAGACGGAACCTCCTCCCTAACAAGTAGTAGCGGAGAGATTCGAGTGCCCACTTGATAGCCAGGCACTCCCTCTCCACTATACTATATCTGGACTCGGCGGGATTGAGCTTACGGCTCAGGAAGACAATGGGATGTTCTTCCCCGTTGACCTCCTGAGACAGTACCGCACCGAGGCCTACCTCCGAGGCGTCGGTCTGTACGACAAACTCCTTGTTGAAGTCGGGTGTCACCAAAACCGGGGACCCACACAGGGCCGACTTCAACGCGGCGAAAGCCTCCTCCGCCTTCTCACTCCAGCTAACCCTCCCAGACTTTCGCCCCTTCAAGAGGTCTGTCAACGGCGCTGCTATTGTGGCAAAGTGGGGCACAAACCTCATGTAGTAACCTACAATCCCCAGGAACGACTTTACCTGCCTGGTGGTGACCGGTCGGGGCCAGTTACGAATGGCCTCTACCTTGGTTACCTGAGGTTTGATGACTCCCCGCCCAATTACATATCCCAGATATTTTGTCTCCTCTAACCCTATGGAGCACTTCTTTGGGTTAGCGGTCAGTCCGGCTTTCCTCAGGGCATCCACTACCGCCTGCACCTTGGGTAAATGGCTTTCCCAGTCGGTGCTGTGGATGACTACATCATCTAAGTAGGCCGAGGCGTACCGACGATGTGGTCGCAGCACTATGTCCATTAACCTTTGGAAAGTGGCGGGGCGCCATGCAGGCCAAAGGGTAACACCTTGTAGTGATACAGGCCCTGCGGGGTAACAAATGCGGTTTTTCCTTAGCCGACTCCATTAAGGGTACCTGCCAGTACCCTTTAGTGAGGTCCAGCACAGAAAAATAACGGGCTTGTCCTAAACTTTCAACCAGCTCGTCTACTCGGGGCATGGGATACGCGTCAAACTTGGATACTTCATTTAACTTGCGAAAGTCGTTGCAGAACCGCAACGTCCCATCCGGCTTGGGTATTAGGACTATGGGACTGGCCCACTCACTTTTCGACTCCTCAATGACATCGAGCTTCAACATTAACTGTACTTCCTCCGCGATGGCCCGTCGCCGAGCCTCGGGTACCCGGTATGGTTTTAACCGGATCTTGGCCTGAGGCTCAGTGACGATGTCATGTTGGATGAGAGACGTGCGGCCAGGGAGGTCCGAGAACACATCCGTGTTCCGACTGATGAACTCCCTGACTTCCTGAACTTGTTTGGAAGACAGGCTGTCTGCAATTTTACCGTGGTTACTGCTTCACAGGCCTCGAACTGTGGGGCTGGACCCTTTTCACCTAGAAGCCCTGGCCGGGGGCTGTGGTCGTCGGCTGTGTCCCTATCTTTCCACGGCTTAAGTAAATTCACGTGGTACACCTGCTCCGGCTTGCGCCGCCTGGCTGGTGTACTTTGTAATTTACTTCCCTACCTTCTCGATCACCTCATAGGGGCCCTGCCACCTAGCTAGGAACTTGCTGTCAAGGGTGGGTACCAGAACCAAAACCCGATCTCCCGGATGGAAGCCCCGTACCCGAGCCTGACGATTATACACCCTACTCTGGGCTTGTTGCGCTGCCTCCATATGCTCCCGGACCAGCGGCAACACCCTTTCTATCCGTTCCTGCATCTGGGTGACATACTCAATGACACTTTTGTGGGGGACAGGCTGTTGTTCCCATGCTTCCTTGGCGATATCCAACAGGCCCCGAGGGTGTCTGCCATAAAGCAGTTCGAAGGGCGAGAACCCAGTAGAGGCCTGGGGTACCTCTCGCACTGCGAACATGAGATAGGGCAGAAGCAGGTCCCAGTCCTTCCCATCTCTAGACACCACCCTTTTTAACATATTTTTTAGAGTTTGGTTAAACCTCTCAACAAGACCGTCTGTTTGCGGATGGTAAACGGACGTCCGTAACTGCTTTATACGCAACAATTTACACAGTTCCTTCATTACTTTGGACATAAAGGGGTCCCTTGGTCTGTCAGAACCTCTTTTGGCAGGCCCACACGGGAAAACATCTCCATTAACTCTTTGGCAATGAGCCTAGCTGAGGTATGTCGCAGAGGCACCGCCTCCGGATACCGAGTGGCATAGTCGAGAACTACCAGAATGTGTTGGTGGCCCCTGGCAGACTTTGGTACAGGCCCAATTAAATCCATAGCAATTCGCTCAAACGGTACTTCAATAATTGGCAGAGGTACCAGAGGACTACGGAAATGTGGCTGGGGACTAGTTATCTGACAGGTTGGACAGGACTTACAATAATCTTCTACCTCCTTGAACACACCGGGCCAATAAAACCGCTGCAGTATGCGGTCCTGGGTTTTCTGCCACCCCAGGTGTCCCCCAAGAACATGTTGGTGGGCAAGCTCCATGACAAGCTTGCGATACGCTGTGGGCACCACCAACTGTTCAACAGGTTCACCTCGGACTTGGTTCACCCGATACAACATATCCTGTAGAACAATAAATCGTGGGAACATTAATTCAGCCCCTGGTTTCTGGGGTTTACCATCAATTTCCAGCACATTCTCCCAGGCCCTGGTTAGGGTTTGGTCCCGGTGTTGTGCGGTCCCAAAATTTTCCCGGAGACATTGAGGTCTGCCAACTCAGGTCCCGGTGGCAAGTCCTCCGTGTCTCCCACCATTACACTCAGTGGGGTTGTTTCCCCCTCTACCGCCGGAGCAGTGGTCACCCCTACCGCCGGCCCTTCAGACTCGGGCTCCCAGGGTTCTGGCCTTCCAGCGGTATCAGGCCACTCTGCTAGGGTCACCCCTGTCTCGGGTCCCTCAGATACCTTTATTGCCGGCCACAGCGCCGGAAAACCGGGAAGTCCCTCCCAAGTATTAGTTCGTGTGGGAGTGTAGTAGCGACAGCCACCTCGTGGGTCCACCTACCAGCCGCTGTGGACAAAGTCACTAGTGCAGTGGGATAGTCTTTCAGGTCTCCGTGGATGCACAGGACCCCGACTTTACGGCCAGTATACTCCGCAGGCCGTACCAGGGCAGCCCTTACCAGGGAGACTAAACTCCCGGAGTCCAGCAGAGCCACCGCCAGCGAATCTCCCACCTCTACCTGACACAGGTGGTTATGGTCTTGTACCTCACGGGTGCCAGTTGCGCACAGCTTCCGTGCATACAAGGAGTGGCGACCCCGTAGTTCACCTCCATCAGCTCATCCCGACGCGGACAGTCGGCCCTGATGTGGCCTGGCTCCTGACACCTCCAGCATACCACGGGAGGCGGGCTCGCAGGGGTATATTCCGTGCAGGCCGCTCTGTCGCGGACGTTGGAACTGGGGCAGAGGCCTCCGGGGTTTAACTGACCCCTTCCCAGCAAGACTCCCCTGCAGGTTTCTGGTGGCCTCGTGCACCGCTCCACCAGGTCGACCATCTCCAGGGCATTGGTGGGCGATACCTGGCCGATCCAGTGCTGGAGAGGGTAAGGCAAAGCCCTCCAGAAGACATCGGCTAACAGACGGTCGAGCATAGCAGTGGGAGTCAGTATGTCTGGCTGCAGCCATTTTTGCAACCGTTGTAGCAAGTCATAGTATTGTGGCCGGGCGGGTTCAGCCGGGTTAAACTCCCACTGATGCACCCGCTGGGCCCGGACCAAAACATTCACCCCCAGTCTTGCCAGGATCTCACCTTTCACAGTCGGGTAGTCAGCTGCTTGGTCACCTGGGAGGTCAAAAATACTTGCTGGGGTCCAGACGCCAGGAACGGAGCGATGACCTCTGCCCACTGTTCTCGGGGTAATTTCTCCCTCACGGCCACCTTCTCGAACACCGCCAGATAGGTCTCAACATCATCCGAGGGGGTCATCTTAGGGATCGCGGTACGGACAGCTTTCCGGGCATCGTGGACGCGGTGGGACGCTCCTGCCGCTTGCAACGCCATCACGTGCTGTAGCAGTAGCTGGTTGGTCTCCCGCTGCTGCACGTTAGCCTCTATGAGGGCTTTCACAGCCGCCTCCATTTTGTCGGGGATCACAGGCTGCAACTTTGCCGGCTTAATATAGGACATTCACTTTTGCCCAGCAAAAACAAAGTTCGGCGTTCACGCCAGCCTCACTGCGCATGCCCGCATCCGACACCAAATGTGGGAGTCGCTCTGGTAGACAGCGGTGCGGGTGCAGTTTAGAGGCAAAACAAGGAGTCCAGATTGTGCATCAAACAGTGTTTTATTCACACTTGCACACCAGAAATGAAAACAGTCTCTTGGTGACAGTTCATACACAACAGAAATCATGTGGAAAAACCAAAAACAGGCCAACACACGGTCCAGTCACCTTGGGTGGTTTAGGTGCGGGTTCACACCTAGCAGTCGGCTCAGCCGCAGGCGATTCCACCTTCAGGTCGCAGGGCAACACCACCTTGCTGAGCTCCTTCCTCCAGGACAGAGAATTCCTCAGCCCTGTTTGCAGGCTCCAGGATAATCACACACACCCAGACACAGCTGCTGGCTGCGTTTTATACCCAGCCCCAAAACATGGACTGGACCGTGGGGAGCAGCCACCCACCCTACTCTTTAGCTGCTCCCAGTAAGAGCCGGCCCGGATCGGCTTTGCAGCCATGCTATTTAACAGAGCAGCACTAGCTGCTGCAGACCAAAAACCCCGGCTCTTACCTCACCGAGGCCAGCAACCTCGGTGACACGTACCTGCTATCAAAAACAACACCTTGCACCCTCTTACAATATTTACTCGGTAGAAAAAGGATGCCTATATAGTTCAATATGCCCCTAGCTCAGTAGCCAAACCAATAAATCGACAATGGATTTTGCCTGACTTTACACTAATTACTTGATTTATTTTCTGTTACATCACTAATACAGACAAATACTTTAAGGGCAAATTCACAGGAAGCTCTTTAAAAGGGGTTGTCCAAGACCTTGATATTGATGTCATATCCTTAGGATAGGCCATCAATATCCGATCAGTGGTGGTCCTGCTCCTGGCACCCCCACCAATCAGCTGTTTGATGGGGCCATGGTGCTCCGGTGAGTTATGCGGCCTCCTCACAGCTAACCAAGCACACAGCCATACAGTATATAGTTGTGTGCTTCGTGTTGCAGCTCAGGCCCATTCACTTGAGCTGTGCTTTTGCTATGTGACCAATTAATGTGATGTCTCATGCCTAGAAGGAGACCACTGTGCTTACCAGAGCGCTGTAGCCTCTTCAAACAGCTGATTGGTAGGAGTACCGGGAGTCAGACCTTCACTGATCAGATACTCCCTACCTATCCTGGAGGTGTGCCATGAATATCAAAATCTTGGACAACCACTTTAACCCTTCATTGCATTCTTGGAAGGAAAGTGGAATACATGGGGGAACCAGAACAAACAGATAGAGAAATCAAGCAAAATCCTAGCAGATGTAGCACTGATGGAAATAACCATGAGATCTTCAACTTTGCATTTTGTAAACCATTCATCATACTTTGGTGGTTTGAAAGTCAGTGTGTGGACATAAGGTGAACATTAGATCAGTCATTACGATCATTCACTCATTCTATACTTTTATAGCATCAAATGTTTATGGATTCAGATAGAAAATTATTATATGCAAGGTAGGTGCTATAACTGTCCTATATCTGAGCATTTGACAGACATGTTCAAAGGACAAATATAACAGATAAGTTCCAAAAATATTTTAGAGCATGCTGGAAAATCATTTCTACAAGTGGTTCTTGAGACAGATGTGATCAGTGTACAAAATGTATTTCCACGGCATACAGTGGATTTAGAATACATTTCTGTGTTAAACATCCAGTCACCAGAAAAGATGCATTGTATAATGTAAGATGGCTGATTCTTAAAACATTTTAATAGTCTAATTGTTATGGCAGTTGGTAGGGAAAACATAGATAGTGAGCCCAAACTGGAACCCCGCCGATTTCCCTGCCTACTTGCAGTGTAAACCCTAGGTGGCGAGTCTGCAACTGGTCAATGTTCCCTATCCTACTAAGGTGCAAGACAGATGAAACACATAGACAAAACCACACAAAAGAGTCGTACAGAATGAGTCGGAACCAGGAGGACGATAGAGTACCAAATCAAGAGACAGAGGGTGTTCAAATAGCCAAGACGTGATCATAACCAAATGGGAGACAAAGTAAAAAAAGGCAGAGAGTGGTCATAGGCAAGCCGAAGTGAAAAATATGAGCAAACCAAACACACAAACAGAACCAGGAACACAGACTATCACTGGCACTGGTATAAGGCCAGGAAGAGGTTTAAATAGAGCACTGAGTCCGAGGATCAGAACCTGATAGGTCCATAACTTGGCACTCCATTAGTCAGAACATAACACGCAGGTTTAGATCAGCTGAGCAATCAGCCCACTGCCAGTTTCCTACAGTATACGACCACTGTGGGGAGAAAGAGCATTGCATCCTGTTGCTCAGGACGCTGTTGTCATCAGGGGGTGTGGCCATGCAGTGCATCACGGGGATGTGGCCGGGCAGTGCGTCTCACCCAGCACAACCGCACCGAAGCCAGAGACACTATCATCTCTGTGTCAAACTTTAAAGCTAGGGCTAGGCGGCGACAGCTATCGCAGGCAGTAGTGGTGAGCCCATAGAAATGAATAGGATCCAGCAGTGTTGGATTTCTTTACTACTCGCGCTGCAATCCTATTCTATGGGATCACTGCTACTTTGCGATCTTGTCTGCGAAAGCTGTTGCCCTAGCCTTAGATATATTACACTGGGAATAACCAGTCTACAGCCTCCATCACATACACTTTTGCTTTCTAGCATTTTTAAACGCTTGTAAAAAACAAACATTTCAAGCATTATTCATAGAGTTTTTAAGACTTTTTTTGTCAGTTAGTTTTTTTCTGTATATGGGGAAAAACGACAGAAAAATGCCATACCCATAGCATGCTGCATTTAAAAAAATATGTCAGGCCAAAAAAAACAAAAATGCCCCTAAATCCATAAAAACACCATAAAAATGCAATGAAAACCTTGGTGTTTTTCACAGAAGTACTGTGTGTGCCACCAACCTTACTGTAGATATTCATCTAGGTTTATCCTGAAGTTTAGTTACAATATTAGTCTTACACCTGTAAAACGCTATCCTAGTTATGAATTGGAGAACAATGGAAATCTCGGGGGGTTTCTATTTTTAATGGGGTCAGAAGTCAGTGGTTTGTGTCGTGATATATAAATATCAATGCATGCAATTCAAGTGAGTTGTGCTGTAAGTAAGTTGTTGAAAGTGGTGTTGAGCTATATTGTAAAAATCACCTTCAAGGATCCTGTAGAAAGAACATCTGAGCGGAGAAACATTGAAGGGTTTTCCAAGATTTTGATATTGATGGCATATCCGCAGGATAACTTTTGGACCCCCACCTCTATTAGCTTAATTTAGAAGCTGCATCACTTAGTCCCCTTCCTAAGCCATGTGAAGTTCATCAGTCACGTAGCCTAGTGCAATTCAAATGAACAGGGCTGAGCTGCAATACCAATCATAGTTGCTATCCAATGGATGACGCTGTGCTTGGTAAGATGCGAGGAGGCCGTAGTGCTCACTGATGTGCCACGCCCTCCTCAAACAGCTGATCAGCAGTGGAGTGGGAGTCACACCCCTGCTGATCTCATATTAAAGGGGTTCTGCACTTTGTTTAAACTGATGATCTATCCTCTGGATAGATCATCAGCATGTGATCAACAGGAGTCCGACCCCCGGAACCCCCGCCGATCAGCTGTTTGAGAAGGCAAAGAAAAAGGCAGGTTAGAGCAAGCGTCAGCAAGGTACATATGGAGAGATTCATACTTGATCACAGACTGCTCCATAAAAATACATAAACGTGTAAAATTGCTTGGGCTTTAAACACATTTTATTAACTATTAGTTTTAAAACTGGTCTAGGGGTGGCTAAAAGAGTTTGTAAAATGTGCCATATGTATTAAAAATGGGGGGGGGATTAAGATATCTGAATGTGGGGAAATCCCTGAATTTCCATAAATTACCTAATCAGTGCACCTCCCTATCATTAACGAATCCAAGCAGATCAATACATCAATATATAAATCAATGAATTTAGAAAAAAGCTGCTCATTGGCATTCAAAAACTGTGCCTCCAAACCATCTTTCTTCAGAAAGAGAACTGATTTTAGCAAAGTGGATAAGGGAACAATTTCCTGACTTTCCTACTTTCACACTAGCGTTTTGGATTTCCGTTTCTGAGATCCCTCATGGGCTCTCAAAAGCGGTCCAAAACGTCGCTGCTCCGAGTAGCGGTGCAGGCACAGAGGCTGTTTCCGCTTCTGGACCAGCGACTGTGCATGCATTACTACAATTCCAGGTAGAGTGACATAGGCAGTTGCCACTCCGGAAACGGAAGCAGAGTTTCTTTGCCTGCACTGGTACTCAGAGCAGCAGCATAGGAGAGGTCCAGCCCTGTCAATCAAGCGGCAGGGAAAGCTTCTTCAGCAGCAGGGACAGCCTATCCCAGGTGAAGAAATCTTCTTGATGAGACAAATCATCAGAGTCCCATCACTCTGAATCAATGTAAATCTTAAATCCAGTGAATGCCTTCTATCAACTCGATCTGCGTTCTAGAGATACTGGTTAATATATAATTATTTTTAACGCTGGTTCTGTTTACACTTGCATTAGGTTTTTTTATTGCATTTACATGGTCAGAATAACATATAAAGATAACATAAAAAAATAATAATATATATATATATACACACATACATAAGGTATATAACATTAAATATAACATTATAACTTAAAAGTTTAATTCCGGGCGAATTACTTCGTCATGAAGCGCGTTTTTTGTAAGTAGTGGGTGCAATGACAGGGAGCTGCGATAGTGGCATCTAAGTGTAAAATTAATAATAAAAAAAAATTTCAATCAAACTTACAGCCTCGATTTGCTCGCGACGGGCCGGCCGCCGCCATCTTGCTTGAACATCTCGACCGAAATCCTGTGATGTAATTTTGAGCCGCACGGGATTTCGGCCGAGATCTTTTAAAAAAGATAGAGGCTGGCGGCATGTCGAGAGCAAATGGAGGAGGTAAGTTTAAATGTTTTTGTTTTTTATACTGTTTCAGGTTAAATCAATTCGCTGACACAAAGCACGAGGAAATTCGGCTTCTAGGCAAATTGAATTTATCCTGAAATTCGGATCGAATTCAACTTGGTGGGATTCGATTTGCTCATCTCTAATTATAGCATATAAAGATTATTGTTATTATAACATGAATAATATAAATCTAATTAATTTGGCACAGGAGTAAGTAAATTAAAGTCAAATGACAATCGTTCAGTGCTTTGAAGATCGTTAAAAGTGTCTGATGGACTTCTTTTTCATACATACTTCGCGATTTTGGTTTATAGTAGCATATGTACTGTGAATATAAACGGTGGATGAGTGACAGTTACAATTACCAATAATAGAAATGATAATTTTCATGTAGACACATAAAATATACAAATATTTCTATGTGTAATTGGGCCTTTAGGGTGTGTGTGTTACATTTATCTGCACTAGACTGACTGAAGTCTTCCTATTGTGTTGAATTGTATATGCACTTGGGACGGCTGCACATTCAGGAAGAAAATATGATGATATAATTACAATAGCACCTGGGAGTGCGGCACATGCTGGATGTGTAAATCATTCCATTAGACTTCCACATGGCGTTCAACCGTAACAAAGGAAGAAGCTGAACATCAGGCAAATGGCCTTCCAATATGGAGCAAAACATTAATGAAGGGATTTTCCACAACTCAAAATATTTATAATCTATCCCTGTACAGTCTCCATTCTTTCCCATCCTGTAATTAAGAGGGAACACAAGGCGCCTCTTCTTGTGACTGATGGAGCCCAGAGCTGAGACCTCCACTGCTCTAACTTTGTGTATGCACAAACTAATTAGGCTTAACTAAATACTGAATTAGGTTTAACCTTATACTGTTCCCCATTTGTGTTACCTCTAGTTATATTGTTCCCCCTAAGTTTCACCATCAACATTGCTCCTCATAGTTGTGCTTTGGCCACATGAATACACAAGGGCGAAAGTCAGCTGCTGATTGAATGAGGTTCCCCCCATATACTAGGTTGAGCATGCATGTGTTGTAGATGGGCTTACCTCCAAATACATCTCATGTGTATGACCTGGTGTGAAATTAATATTATATATAAGATTATTGATATTCCAAACCATAGAACATACATAATTGTATACTGCTCAACAGTGACTCTTGAAGATCATGATGAGTGTCCTATGATACACTAAATATTGCTCCAGTATCAGTATATAAGCAAAGCCCTCAAGGCACACACAGGTGGCTAGCATCCATATAAGCAGAGTTGTACACACACGTGACAATGTCCTCACAATGCGTGCATTAGGGATTTAACCATGATCATCAGGAACCACCAAGGAACTGCCGAAATATCACATATCTTCCTGTCAAAAGGGTTGTCCAGGAATTACATATTGATGACCTTTACATAAGATAGGCCATCAAAATCAAATTAAATAAAGAATATTCCCAGCAACTGTCTTTGTTTGTATTGCTCTTTAAATTTATTCACAGCATAACAGTATCCTGGACGCGTTTCGGCTCACAGCCTTTATCAGCAGGTCACAGGAAAAGAATTAACACACATTTAAATAGCCTAAATGACGTCAGACGCCAATTGTGAGTGACAAATACACCTAGCCAATCAGCATCATGGTTTCAGTTTAAAGCAAACTAGTGGACAAACAGTACATATAAACAAATAGACAAATGATACATATTAATCGCTGATACATATTACCATCCATGTTCTCAGTTCAGAGTGGATGTCTGCAGAAAAAACAATAAAAGTAACATATTAATTGGCAACATACTATGGGTTATAATCGCATAATCTCATATTCGCGGTTCAAACCGCGCGGTTGTAAAGTATCTAGGGTATGAATCAAAAGGCTTCCCTACGTCACCCCCTCTTCTCGGCATTTTTACTTGCTCTAGCACCTGAAACTTTAATTGAGCAATCGTATGTCTGTGCTTCTCAAAATGGTAGGGCAGCGGGAGCAGTAAATTCTGAGTTCTGATGGTAGATTTGTGCTTGCATATTCTATCCCTTATGGCTTGCATTGTTTCACCCACGTATAGTAACCCGCAAGGGCACTTAATCACGTAAATGACATTTGTAGATTCGCATGTAAAATAGCCAGTAATATTGAACGGTTTGCCTGTACGTGGGTGAAACACTTGAGGTCCCTTAATAATATGTGAACATTGCAAGCAATGTAGGCACGGAAACGTGCCCCTTTTTTGGCTCCGTAATGTGCTCTGTCTCAATGCCAGCTTCCCGCTACCAAGATCCGCCCGTACTAATTGATCCCTGTAACTCGGGTTCCGTTTGTTACAAATGAGTGGAGGAAAGGCAAATTCCTGTATTGTTGGGTATGCCTTCCTGAGCAGATTCCAGTGTCGCCTTACGATATTATCAAAGCCCTTGTTAAACACATGAAACTTGTGTATAAAGGCAATCCTAGGTGCTTTTGTCTCTTTAATAGTGGGGACATCAGATTGGGTACTCAGATCAGTTTTGATTTTCTCCAATATGGCTTTGGGATAGCCCCTCCTTTTAAATCTAGTGGTCATCTCCTCCATCCTAAATTCCAACCTCTCCGGATCCGTCACAATGCGTTGTACCCGCTGAAATTGCGATTTGGGTATCGCTTTTTTAAGGGAGGGAGGATGAGCACTAGTGAAAAAGAGGGTGCTATTCCTGTCTGTTGTTTTCCTATGGAGATCACTTGAGAGGAGGCCCTCCTCATTTTTGATGATCACTGTGTCTAGGAAGCTAACCCTGTTCCTATCACTTGTCATGGTGAATTTCAAGCCTTCACATACGAAGTTCAAGTGTTCAAAGAAGGACACGAGGGTGTCATGTGGCCCCGCCCACACGCAGAATATGTCATCAATAAATCTTTTCCAAATTAGGATTTTACAAAAATCCTCATGAGTATATACAAACTGATTCTCAAATGATGACATAAATGCGTTAGCATAGGGCGGGGCCACATTACTACCCATCGCCGTACCGCATCGCTGGCCATAATAGGTGTCTTCAAAGAGAAAATAATTCTCAAACAGTACAAGATGTAGTAATTGCAGCAAAAATTCCTGCTGTGACCCAGAGAAATCGCTAGTCTCAAGTAGTTGGGATACAGCCTGCATCCCTTTATTATGGTCAATTGACGTGTATAGGCTCACAACGTCTATAGTTACTAGCCAGCTTTCACTAGGAACCTGTTTCATTTCCCTAATCTTATTCAGAAATTGCGTGGTATCCAGGAAGAATGACCTGGTGTTCCTGACCAACGGTGTCAATGCTTTCTCTAATACAATCGATAGAGGAGACAAGATAGAATCCACTGAGGCCACAATGGGGCGCCCAGGAGGATCTACCAAGGTTTTATGCACCTTAGGGAGAACATATTCTTCCTAGACACAGTGATCATCAAAAATGAGGAGGGCCTCCTCTCAAGTGATCTCCATAGGAAAACAACAGACAGGAATAGCACCCTCTTTTTCACTAGTGCTCATCCTCCCTCCCTTAAAAAAGCGATATCCAAATCGCAATTTCAGCGGGTACAACGCATTGTGACGGATCCGGAGAGGTTGGAATTTAGGATGGAGGAGATGACCACTAGATTTAAAAGGAGGGGCTATCCCAAAGCCATATTGGAGAAAATCAAAACTGATCTGAGTACCCAATCTGATGTCCCCACTATTAAAGAGACAAAAGCACCTAGGATTGCCTTTATACACAAGTTTCATGTGTTTAACAAGGGCTTTTGATAATATCGTAAGGCGACACTGGAATCTGCTCAGGAAGACATACCCAACAATTAAGGAATTTGCCTTTCCTCCACTCATTTGTAACAAACGGAACCCGAGTTACAGGGATCAATTAGTACGGGCGGATCTTGGTAGCGGGAAGCTGGCATTGAGACAGAGCACATTACGGAGCCAAAAAAGGGGCACGTTTCCGTGCCTACATTGCTTGCAATGTTCACATATTATTAAGGGACCTCAAGTGTTTCACCCACGTACAGGCAAACCGTTCAATATTACTGGCTATTTTACATGCGAATCTACAAATGTCATTTACGTGATTAAGTGCCCTTGCGGGTTACTATACGTGGGTGAAACGATGCAAGCCATTAGGGATAGAATATGCAAGCACAAATCTACCATCAGAACCAGGAGCGTAGCTAACGGCTCATGGGCCCTGGTGCAAGAGTTCAGCTTGGGCCCCTTCCCTCAGTGCTTTGTGTGTCTTCCTATACGGCACAAGGGTCTTTGGGCGACTGCTACCTCTGCACCCCCTATAGCTACGCCCATGATCAGAACTCAGAATTTACTGCTCCCGCTGCCCTACTATTTTGAGAAGCACAGACATACGATTGCTCAATTAAAGTTTCAGGTGCTAGAGCAAGTAAAAATGCTGAGAAGAGGGGGTGACATAAAGAGGCTTCTATTACGTAGGGAAGCCTTTTGGATTCATACCCTAGATACTTTACAACCGCGCGGTTTGAACTGCGAATATGAGATTATGCGATTATAACCCATAGTATGTTGCCCATTAATATGTTACTTTTATTGTTTTTTCTGCAGACATCCACTCTGAACTGAGAACATGGATGGTAATATGTATCAGCGATTAATATGTATCATTTGTCTATTTGTTTATATGTACTGTTTGTCCACTAGTTTGCTTTAAACTGAAACCATGATGCTGATTGGCTAGGTGTATTTGTCACTCACAATTGGCGTCTGACGTCATTTAGGCTATTTAAATGTGTGTTAATTCTTTTCCTGTGACCTGCTGATAAAGGCTGTGAGCCGAAACGCGTCCAGGATACTGTTATGCTGTGAATAAATTTAAAGAGCAATACAAACGAAGACAGTTGCTGGGAATATTCTTTATTTACGTTGTGGAGCAAACGCCTTCCCGCGCAACCTCGCTGAAAAGATCGAGTGCTGACTATCTCTCTTCTTCCATCAAAATCAAATTGGCAGTGTTGGCGGAAGTCTGACCCCAGCCAATCTGATATTGATGACCTATCACTTAAATGGGAGCAGAGCTGTATCAACCAGGCACGGCAACTACACAGTTAACAGAGCTGTGTAGTTTTGATGTCTGTTGGGCAGAGGCGGTGGAAGTCTGCCCCCCTACAGATCTGCTATTGATCATCTTTAAGTACATTTCAGACAACCCCTTTTATATGGCAAGGGACTATTGCTACACGCCAGATTAGCAGGATTTCTGGACCATAAAGTGCCAGCTTAACCAATTCATGACCGCCCATTGACTTTAAACGTCCTTGGGTGGTCGGTTTATTTATGAATGGACGTTCTGGAATGTCCATTCAGAATTCGCTACTGCACGCTAATTGTGCAGCTGCCGAGCGGGGGGCCGCTCTCACCCGTTCCTGGGTGTCCCTGTCTTCTAGATCGCTGTGTATACAAATCAGGAAGCGCTATGCCGTTTCCTGGCCCGGCCCAGTAGTCATGTGTCCGCCGGGGCCAGGGGAGTGCAGGAGTTGTCGGATCTTCCATAGACCACGATCAACCCTGCACTGAGGCTGTACAGTGCAGTATACTGCTGTACAGCCTATCTAGGGGGTGTATTTCCACTGTAACTGGGGCTACTATGTCAACCCCAGTTACAGAAGTCAATAGTAAAAAAATAAAATAAAAATGAAGTCAAATGTAACCCAGAGGTCTTGTATGACCTTATGGGGGACACAAAGTGTAAAATAAAAAAAAGAATAAGTGTTTTTAAAAAAAATTAAATAAAAAAAGTTTCACACCTAAAAAAAAAATTTCCCCACCAAATACGTTATTTAATAACTGTAAAAAAAAAATAGAAGATAAAAAAATAAAATAGACATATTAGGTATGAATGCGTCCGCAACGACCGGCTCTATAATAATATCATATGATCTACCCCATCAGGTGAACGCCATAAAAATAAATAAATAAATATTGCGCCAAAACAGATTTTTTTTTAGTGAGCTCACCTCCCAAAAAACATAATGTTAATCAATCGAAAAGTTCTATGTACCCTAATATGGTAGCAATAAAAATGTCGTCTCAATCCACAAAAAATGAGCCCCCACACAAGACCATAGCCAGAAAAATAAAAAAAATATGGCTCTATGAAAATTGCAAGACAAAGACATGATTTTTTTTTCTAAAAATGCTCTTGTAAAATGTAAAAAAAGAAATAAAAAATACATATTTGGTATCGCCGCATCCGTAACAATTGGCTCTACAAAATATCACATGATCTAGCCCATCAAGTGAACGGTGTAAAAAAACAAATAAAAATTATGCTAAAACAGTTTTTTTTAGCCACCTAACAAAAAACATATCAATCAAAAAGTCTTATGTACCCCAAAATGGTAGCAATAAAAACGTCACCTTGTCCTTTAAAAAACAAGCCCTCACACAAGACTAAAGCCAGAAAAATGAAAAAAATATGGCTCTAAGAAAATGGCAACACAAAAATATAATTTTTTTTCTAAAAATGTTTTTATTGTGTAAAACTAAAAAAAAAAAAAACTAGACATATTTTGTATTTTTGCATCCGTAATGACTGGATCTATAAAAATATCACATGGGCTATCCTATCAAGTGAATGGTGTAAAAAAAATATATAAAAATGACACCAAACAGCCTTTTTTGTGACTTTACCGCCCAAAAATTAGATAAAAAGCAAACAGAAAGCCAAATGTACCCCAATATGGTGCCAATAAAAACTACAGCTTGTCTCGCACAAAATAAGCCCTCACACAGCTCATTCAACAAAAATCAAAAAAGTTATTGCTCTTAAAAACCATGACAGAAAATTCCATGTTAGAAAATCCAGATGCCGCTCCTTCACTTCTGAGCCCTGACGTATCCCCAAATAACAGTTTATGACCACAATTGGGGTGTTATTGTATTCAGGAGAAAGTGAGTAGCAAATGGGGGGAGGATATTCTCCTGTTATCTTTTGTGAAAAAGAAAGTTTGGGCCTAAAGCACCATTTTCTTGTAAATAAAATAATGTAATTTTTCATTTTCACACCTTAGTATTAAAAATTCTATGAAACAGCTGTTGAGTGAGGTGTTCGCTACACCCCATAAAAATTCCTTGGGTGGTATAGTTTACAAAATGTGGTCACTTATTGGGGGTTTTCACTGTGGGGTTACTTCAGGGCCTCTTCAAATGCAACATGGTGCCCAAAGACCATTCCAGCAAAAGTCGTATGCCCAAACAGCGGTATAAGACCATATATGGGGTGTTTCTGCAAACTGCAGAATCAAGGTAATAAATATTGAGGTTTTTTTTGTTGTTAACCCTTGATGTGTTCCAAGAAAAAATTTAACAAAATGGAAAATCTGCTAAAAAAGTGACATTTTGAAATTTCACCTTTATTTTGCTTTCATTCCTGGGGAATACCTAAAGGGTTAACAACATTCCTAAAACCAGTTTTGAATAGTTTTAAGGGTGTCATTTCTAAAATGGGATCATTTATGGGTTTGTTCTATTTTGTAAGCCCCACAAAGTAGGTTTCGGAAATTTTGGAATTGCTTCTAAAAGTCTAAGCCTTGTAACGTTCTAAAAAAATAAAATGACATTTATAAAATTATGGCAACATAAAGTAGACATATGGGGAATGTTAAGTAATACATATTTTATGAGATATCACTTTTTTTAAAAGCAGAGAAATAGACATTTTGAAAATTGCGAATTTTTCAAAATTTTTGGTAAATTTAGGATTTTTTCATAAATAAAGATGAAATATATTGACTCAAATTTATGACTATCATGAAGTACAATGTGTCACGAGAAAACAATCTCAGAATGGCTTGGATAAGTAAAAGCGTTCGAAAGTTATTTAAGGCTAACGCCGGATACCTGTGGGCATTCCTACCATGTATATGGACACCCTCACCGTGGGGTGTCTTTTCACCTGGAGGTGCAACCATACACCATACACTTTTCTAGTGTGTCTTTAACGCGCAGGTTTCCTAGCACCCTTTTAAAACAACCAGTGGGTGGGTTCTGTCTTTTGTACTGAATCTCTACAACACTGCATATTCCCAATCAGTGGACTATGTCAGATTTTCCTTCTCTCCTTCCATTCTGTTGTTTGTGAAGGAGGGGGGGGGGGGTGATAAACTGAGCAAAACCCCAGCAAGGCCCTATTGGTTTATGAACTATGTGCACCTTTCCTGGTAAGAATCCAGTGTATCTTTACATGCTTACATGCTAAGTTACCCTTGGTTTGGCTTGACATACTGGTGTTGCAGAAGTTTTTGTAGTGAGGCGTCTGCTCTGTTAGGGGCATTGTAATATGAGATGAGTTTTATTAGTTTTAAGTTTTTTCACTATCGCCCCCTTTTGTTTTAGAGTTCCAAAGTTATCACCACATAAAGTGACACATGTCAGATTTGCAAAATTAGGCCTGGTCAGGAAGGGGGTAAATGGCCTGATCTGGAAGTGGTTAAAGGACTTTTACTGTATCAATTTCCTTTTTCAACCTTGTTAGATATAACAAACTACAGTTTACAAATCTCTGGTCATGACCAAAGCCCTGCAACTGGAAGACATCATTACTGCTGTCTTCTTTTCCTCAAGGTGCCCTCAGTCTTTCAAGTGCAGCAGATCATGAGGTGAGGGAAGCCACATATTAATAAATAAGTGGTTTCTGGTTGAGCCCAGAGATAACTTCACTGTCGGAAAATAAAAACTATTCCAGCCTTCTCAGCATGTTGACACATACCATGCCATTTTAAACAGGTACATCATTCACGCTACGTTTCTTAAGTTACAGTACAAGTATTGCTATACATCTTCCTCAACATTTGTTACAAGATTCCTTTTAGTTAAAGGATCACATTAACCACTGTTGACACAGAATAACTAAGAGGCACCAGAAAAGACAAATTCATCTCAGTGGATGTGTGACTTTCTCTAGGCAATGGAAGGTGCCCAGCACATGTATTGACACTGTGCACCTATGATGACAGTGGGCAGTTGAAATATTCCAATTACACTAGCTATAAGTTCACTTCAGTATTGTCTGAAAGGAGATAACCATAGTGATAATGGAGAAGTTTCAATCCGTACCATTTATAATATATACAAAGTTAAAATGGTATTGCAGGATATACAACCTTGGCATAAAATTACATAATAATAGATTTAAAGGGGTTCTGCAGTAATTTTAAATTGATGATCTATCCTCTATCAGCATCTGATCAGCAGGGGTCCGACACCCAGGACCCCTCCGGATCAGCTGTTTGTGAAGGCAGCGGCCTTCTCGCTGTTTACCGCAGGCCCAGTGACGTCACAACTAGTATCACTGGCCTGGGTGGGGCTAAGCTCTGTTCACTTGAATAAAGCTTAGCCGTGTCCAGGCCAGTGATACATTGTTTATTTACAATAGAATAGAATTACAATTTTGCACGCTACCAATGAATGATCCCTGATATAAACAATGATTCCGTTCCTCTAGATGGCCATGTACAATAGAACAGTTAATGGACAAGCACCACCATTTTCAGATTTTCTTGGCTTTGTATATTGTTAACCACCCGAGCACATTTTTATGGTTTTCAACTATAGAAATGGACACTGCTGTACAGAACATTCAGTTCATACTTTAACATTTTTCTCAGTAGTTGGAGAAAAATGATTATAATGAGGAAACGTTTCTCTCGCTCTAAAACATGTTAGTGAAACTCTCACTACTTCATTTGTAGGACTTCATGCACCTCTAGAAGTTAAAGTTCAGTCTTTTTCTAGGACGATTAGTAATTGATTATTCATAATGAGCTCATAAAGATACTGCCTGTCTAGGATAATATAAACCACTCATACAACAATTATGTTGCCTGGAAAACCCTCTGCACACAGTATGACAATGACCACTACACTATACACTAAAAACTAAAAGGACTACGATACACACCGCAAACAAAAACTGTCCAGTGCATTTTGTGTTATGACTCATTTGTGGAATCCCAAGTATAATTTGATTATCACAACTTTCCTCTGAACAGAAACACATCTGTGTATCTGATTTAAAAAATATTTAGAAATGTTTTAAAAGATGCAGAAACAGTCCCATCTGGTAGACTCCAAACCAACAGGTCATCACAAAGACACTCTAACCACAACACAACAGGAAGAGAACAAAGTAAAATAATAAAAAACATCACAAACCCACACAACCTTTCACAGAAACTAGAACATTACCCTCTTATGCTGTTTGAAAGGACGACTTGGCTGCAGAAATGCCTTTTACTATTATACATTTTAAGATTTTTGTAAAAGCTGAAATCGGCAAATAAAAATATTTCACTAGAAAAACATACTTTCCTATTCAGAACACAAAATGTAAACTTTCCTAGATAAATATGTTTATCTTTTTAACGGGGACACATAAAATGTGCACGTCATAAGTTATCTGTCCTGGAAATAGTGTGATTATTTTATTATACATTATAAACTCTTTCATCCTTCCTTTTTTGCCACTAAACTCTGGTACGCAGCCGTTCATTTTTTACGCACGACACCTTGTGCTTAATACAATTATGGAAAAATATTTAAGAACATTAAACTTAAATGCCAAGATAATTCCGATATCACACAGTGCGCCAAACTAAACTCAGTTTGCTTTTTTAAAACC
Source organism: Bufotes viridis (assembly GCA_033119425.1). Lineage (NCBI taxonomy): Eukaryota > Metazoa > Chordata > Amphibia > Anura > Bufonidae > Bufotes > Bufotes viridis. Next base: position 275,171,903 of record CM065591.1, read on the forward strand.
GCACGCTCTCATGCATGTTCCAAACCTTAGTTCCATTAATTTATGAAGTAAAATATATAGTGAGAATTTTTTGGTTTAGTTTAGACAACTGATGCTTTGAGGTCTAAAATAAAATGTAGCCTTGATTACATTAAATTTCATTGGTACATTTTCAATCTAGACAAAAGTTGTTTTATGTAGTAGTAACCCCCAAAGATTAAAGTACTTTCCCAGTGTTTTGATATTGATGGCCTATACTCAAACAGACCATCAATAGAAGATCAGCAGGAGCCCGACAACAAGCACTCCTGCTAATCAGCTGCTCAGGGGTCTGGAAGTAGGCATCTGTTGTGGACAGAGCTGTTTACTGCAACACTGTCCCACTCACTTGAACAGGAGAAGTGTTGCAACAAAAAGCTCTGGCGGAGGCTTTGTAGCACTGGCACATATTTCTGGCATCAGAGCTACTCCCAAATAGCTAATTGGAGGGGTGAAAGCGGTCCGATCCCTGATGATCTGATACTGACAGCCTATCCTAAAGATAATTTATCAATGTGAATACACTGGAAAACCCCTTTAATGTTACTGTAAAAAAGACATGCAAGCATGCAGTGTAAAGCTGGTCATACACATGGGGAAAAGCCTAAACCTGTTGATTGCTGTGGTTTATAAAATCCCTTAAAATATATATATATATGATTGGTTGCTATAGTGGTCATTCTAATTTTTGCTTTGTGACGGTTTTAATAATTCTTTCCCTATATATTATAACTGAACAATATTTTATTTAGCGCTAGTCTAACAGTAAATCAATCTGGTATTATTCCATTTTTATCTAAACTTTAGAAACATTATTTTATTTTTTAATCGGTTGGTTGAGGTACTTTTAAAGTGGGTCTGTAGCCTACACCTGAAATTCGAATCAAAACATAAACTTTGTTATTTTTGCTCACATTAATACATGATGTCTGGGAAAGAATTTGTCTATAGTGAATGCAATTGGTAGTATAGTACTTTTGCGTTTAGACATTTCATGTCTTCAAAATTGTTTACAGATTTTTGTGAAGATACAAGGTTAAAAATGTTGGTTTCCTGATTGAGTAAAGTGTACATTATACCAGCCGATTTTTTGGCAGATGATTGCTAATGAGCATTTGTAGTAACACTTGCTAACAATCATCTGGCCATCTAATACTGCCGCCAATTGCCCGATGAACGAGCAAATGTTTAATCAGAAAATCTGAATCTTGTGACAGGCTAAAGAATCATAACTTGCAGGCGGCAGATGGTAGTGTCTAATCACGATCTGCTGCCGGCAAACAATGATTTAATATAGGGAGAGCGATGGTATAACGATCACTCCTCCCTATACTGAGGAGGAGTTCGCTGCATTTAATTGTATCGGTCTCCTCAGCTTGCGAGCAGGAGATTGCCAGGAAGGAATGCTTCCTTCCCGACAATCGCTTGTTAAATCAGGCTGTCTAATCCCCCCTAAAGTAGAACTCCAGGCAAAATGTTTATTTTCTGAACTGCTAGAAAGTGATGCCATGTGACCAAATCTCTGATCTTCAACTGAAACAGGACAGGAAGTCAGTTACTTCTCTATTCCTTCCTATGAGACTGACAGTGAGGCCCCCATAGCAATACATAGAGAAACTGACTTCCTGTCCACACATAAGATGCTGTGTCAGTTGGCGAGTCTGATTGCTGGTCACATGACAGAGCTGAGAAGCAAAAGGGATGTATAACTCACATGTACAGTAAGAAAACTACATTCACTACAGATTACATCATGTACCTTTCTAACAGGTAGAGAGAAGAACATTTTTGGCGGGAGTTCTTTAAGTCTCAAATGAAGTAGAATCATATGTAGGGTCTGAATGATGTCATTTTTTAATTAGCTGGATTTCAGTTTCTAATAGTCTCTGACTTGGAGTGGTGCAGTATTGAGTGAAACTTGAAAGGAGTGCTACACATTATCAAGCACTTCATTCTCTGCTCCAATTTAACTCCCTTTAAAGTGGGTCTCCAGCCTAGAAGTGAAATTCAAAACATAAACGTACTGCTGCTTTCCACCTTCCAGGCCTCTGAATTACGGGACATGCAGAAGCTTGTCCAATTGGGACTGGAAAATCAAAGTAACATAGATCGCCATCACTAGCCATTTAATTGTTTTTAATGCAATGCAATCAATACATATATAATAATGAGAAGACTCCTCCTATGAAACTGTTAGAAAGTGATGATGAAGCCATGAATATTTTGAATAACATTTTTAGACTTACTTGAAACGTGCAAACAATTTTTGAATTGCTATTCCGCTTTCAGTTGTGTGAATATGATTGTAAATGCAGTACAATTTCTATAACAGAAGCTGCGATGTGAGGAAGCCAATACCTGAGATACTTTGCATTCTACTGATCTGCTGTCATGTACTGCCTTCATAGGAAGCATTTAACCCTGACATAATATAAGGGCATTATAAAATTATAAAAAAATTAGAGTGAAAATCTACAAGTTCAAGCAGGCTAAGGAAAATAATATGAACTGCGGCACGTAGGTATAGATGTGAGGCTGGAAAAAGAGTGAACACAGATCTGCAGTGTAAAGGAAATCCTGCTACTCACCCTCTTCTGATATAGCTGTTGTGATAAAGAGGAGGATAATAACTTGGGGTCTGCTACAACTAATAATGATATTCAAAATGAAAATTTCAAAGACATATTAAAAAAACCTTTATATTAATAGTAGTCAAAATTAAAACTTTAAAGAGAACTTATAGTGAATGGTAATATATGCAATGACATCTGGGACTGTAATCAGTTAACTTCTTTTAAGGGCTGCCAAAGCAAACAGCCAAATAACAAATCCACTTTACAGATCATCAATCTGGCCGGGTACTTGCCAAGGTAAATAGTACAAGGCTGAAGTTTGCTTTGCAAACCTAGGAATCGAGAATTTAGCAAATCCCAATTCCAGAAGGACTTCACTTCTACATGGATATCTACAATAACAAAAAATTTCATCTGAATCATGGCAATTCAATATAGGTTTTAAAATGAGAATTACTAATAGGATTCACTAGTAAGTAGAAGAAAAACTAATAAAATCTTAAATATATAAATATATTTATTTCTGGTTCGTCTTAATTGAAAAAAAAAAATATTGCATTGCCTATCTGTTCAATGTACAACATTCTATATACAGTATATTGTCTTCAGTGGCCATATTGTTCCACAGAATGGGAAAATATAGCCCACTAAATGTGAACAGAGGAATACAGTCAAAAATATATCTTCAGGACTATCAGAACTGCTTGACTTTGCTTACAGCAGATTCAAAGCTTTAATGGGCCATATATACTAAAACATTTCCCCACTGGGCCTTGCAGGCAGGAAAACAATTAGAAATTCATCTTCAGGACAACCAGAACCACCTAACTTTGCTTACAACAGATTGAAAGCTTCAATTAGCCATATTTACCACCAAATGTCACCACTGCACCTTGTAGGCAAGGATACAATTGGAAATTCATCTTCATGACAATCAGAACCAGTTGACTTGGTTTACAACAGATTCAAAGTCTTCAATGGGCCATATATACAACTAAATATCATCCTTTGGGCCGTGTAGAGAAGAATACAAGCGTAATTAATCTCCTTGACTATCAGAGCTGCTTGTCTTTGCTTACAACAGATTCAAAGCCTTTAATGGGCCATATATATACCACCAAATGTTACAGTTGGGTCTTGTAGGGAAAAAAAATTTGGAAATTCATCTTCAGGACAATTACAACCACGTGACTTTGCTTACAACAGATTTTAAGCCATCAATCGACCATATTTACCACCAAATGTCACCGCAGAGCCTTGTAGGGAAGAATACAATTGGAAATTCCTCTGCAGGACAATCAGAACTACTGGACTTTGCTTGCAACAGATTTACAAAGTTTTGTTTAAATTGGTCACAAAAACATTCCACTTTCATAGTAAATTCCCCCCCCAAAATAGGCAGATGTCACTGATGTGAGGCTACCTGTCTGTGACCACTGTAATGCAATGCAGAATGTTCTCAGTCAGATTTCTTTTCTTTGTCCAATGCCAGGGTCAGGGAATGCTGTAGGGTTACAATGATTTGCAATATAATAATAGCTTGTGTTGAGTTTTAAATGTAAATTTTTTGAAAAATAATATTTTGTTTCTACGTTCAAGATATTTTAACGAGCTGCAAGAGGAGGAGACCGAGGAAACTTCAAGGTGTTCTGTGACTTGCTAAGCATTGCCGAGATTTTTCACATTGCAAAAGGCTTTGGATTTACCACCACACTAAAGATAATGTTCACCACAACATTTTTCTATACAGAAATTGTAAGTGTTACATTTTTCATGTGTTAACAAACTTGAAAGAGCCTGAACTATCCTGGGAAAAAGGTAATATCTATGCTTTATTCCTATTAATGTGCTCAATATATTACAGTAATATGCAAACACCTAAATATTCAGATGAAGTTACAGCAGCTGCTGCATGGATACCTCTTTTTCTGCCTGGCTCCATTCTCTTACATGCAATATCCCATGACAGGTTGGCTACACTGCGGCCACAGAAACATACTTACACCCTGGAAAACTGCATCATGGCATAACCAAAAAGACTAAAGGTTATCAGACCTGTGATTTGAGGTTATACCAGATAATAAAATATGTCCTTCTTGGAGTCCAAACATATAATTTTCTATTAAAAGCATGATGATTATGGTAAAAGTGGGGTAAGTTTGGGTATTACTGACCATCAGCCATCTCTAATAAAACTTAACTTTTATTTTCACAAGCAAATTTTTTAGAGATTTGAAAATAAATATGGCCATTTTCAACTATTTCCTATATTAGGTTAATATAAGGGATTGGATCCCCTTTAGATAGTAGCTATATATTACCCCACACACACACACACAAACCTCCATTTTAGTACAGTGTACAAGGATTAAATGGGTGAAATGGGGGGTTTCTTTCACTATGGCCATTAAAACAGGAGCGGGAAAACGACTGGTTTTTCACTCCTGATAGCATAGACATTTCCACTATGAAGTAAAGATATGTCCAGATCAGAAATGCACTCACACTGGGGATTTTCTATGATAGCATTATGCAGAAAGTGGTTTTAACAGTCTCAAAATTTATTGATATCGGTCACTGAACGATATGCAAAAAGGCATCTCCCAGAGAAATATTATACTATATTTGGTTTGCCTATTTTCTCCTGTCAGGTTCCAAGACTTGTTAAAAAATTGAACTCTGGCTCCTAGGGAGCACTTCAAAAAGGGGGAAATCGTGAGATGCTTCTCTTTTTCTGGGAGATACCTCTGCATATAATTTCCCATGTAGCATTGCCATTAAAGGGCCCTTTAAACGGGCCAATTCTGAGCCAGATGATCGCTAACAAGAGTTCATAGGAACGCTCGTTAGTGATTATCTGGTGGTGTAAAAATGCCACCAAGTAAAAATGCCATGCCACCAATTACCTGATGAACGAGCAAAATGGCTATTTTCTGGCAGCAGATCGTGCTGTGTAAACAGCATCTGCTGCAGGGAAACAAGGAGTCTGTATGGGGATAAGTGATTGCATTAGCGATGGCTCCTCCCCACACTTTAGAGGAGATCACTGCATGTAAATGCAGCGGTCTCCTCCACTGACAAGCAAGCCTTTATTGGGAAGGAACTCCATCTGACAATTTCCTACAAAATTGGCCCATGTAATGGTGATACCATGAATAATGCAAACAATGAAAATCAGACACCATATAGTACATGACAACGCTATAACCAGCCCTGTAGCTCACATGGATCCAGAAATCTCCCCATTCATTGCTCTGCTAGATTTATATCAAGCTGACAGCTCAGATTAGTGTCCTATCTGCTGCGGCTCGGGGGCGTATCCATGCTCTTCCTATCACAACTAGGGAGGCACTTGAAGAATGAAACTGAGCATGTGTAGCCATCTCAGTGAGCAGGAGAAATAAAAAAATATATATATCAGGTGGCACTATATAGATATACTGATACATGTTATTGAATAACTCAGTGATTACGCCACATTTTTAATTATATGCAATTGCAAAAGAATTCAGTGCTGGTTTGAAAACTGTACAATATTTTTCATGGGACAACCCCTTTAAGGAGAGCCAGTACCCTCCCTAAGCTAAGGTCATGGAACAAAATATCATGAAGAAAAATAATCTACTTATTTTGCTACAAATGTTCTGCGTAAACAAAATATAATACATAATAGGAACAAGTGTGATGCCACATAAGCAAACATGAAATCAGGAAAAAATATCACCCACAGGAGAGATTTCTATGGGCAAACATATAATGGTACCTCCCCTTACATCCACTATAAAATCTTCCTTGAATGATTAATAAGCAATGAATTTAATTGCAATATTTTCCTTTGTATCATTTAAAGTGAAATCCGACAGTAAAGAGTCACAAGTACAGAATCAATGTTTATTTCTATAGTAATAAATAACACACAGTAACATGACCATATACATAATAAAAAGAAAGCAGCAATGCAGGAGTAACTACAGTCCATCACACTCCCCTGGTTACCAAAATATGCCTGAACATAATAACATGACAGCCAGACATCACTCAAAAGTAATTGAGTCCAATCATGTATTACACAATGCCCATAAATCCCCAAGGTACTGAAGCGCCCATAACCACACTAACCACTATACATAAGGCATAGAATGCCACAATACAATAGAGAGGTACCAAAGTATACCTACATGGGGTAGAGCTGAACGGAATATCAAACCAGGGGCAGCGTGCACCCCGACGCGCGTTTCACTACCGCTTTTTCAAGGGGCTTTACTAAAGTGTACTAACTATAATAAAAGCAAAAACATGTCCAACCCATCCATACCATGGCATTCAAAAGTCAATCTCACAAACATGTTGCAAGCTCCTGCTTTTACAGTATAACATGTTCTTCAATATGCACACATGTGTTTCCCAGATCCCAACAACTCTGCTTTCTACACCAAATTATACAGTACTTTGATCCCTGCATTTCTATTTTTCATTTTATGTGTTATCACATTAGGTTTCAAAGACAACAAAAAAACCTACATTCTGTGCTGCGTACTAAATACAATTGTGCAATGCCTTCCCATCTGATCTTTATTTTCAAGATGTCCCATAGTCTAATACATATATTCATTCAAATGTGTACACATTCCACTATACGTACAGTTTAGGTCTGTTACTTAGGACTATGAAACATGGGGACAAGAGGTCTGGCAATACCCTGTATATATCCCAGCACTTACACATTCTTGCACAAATGGCTCATACCACATTTATTAAAGGGGACCTAAAAATTTGGTGAAATCACAATTGTGAAGCAATGCTTCTCAGAGCGCTCTGCACTGTCAGGTTTCATCTGCTCTGCTCATGCTCTGCTCAGCTTCACCAGCATTCCAAGTATGGACACCAAATACTTTATATAAAAAAAACAAAAGTGCTACGGAAAAGGTTTAGGTCCCATTTAATGGTTTCACACTTGCATGGATTTAGCTACAAAGTGGTGTGGCTTAGCAGAAAAGTAGTTTGGCTTAAGATGTGACACCAAATTTGGCACAATGTAAGCCAACTAACAGGTGGTATACACTTTCACATGTGCCGTTTTCAGGACCATTGAGGTCTATTAAGCTTCACATGACTTTTTTTTGATGGCCCGTGAAAAATGGGGATCAAAAATTGTACATGTCTTATTTTAGCTATTTTCACAGACCAATGCAATTGAAGAGGATCGTTTTTAACACCCTTCTTTTAGAAAACACGTCAATTTTGTAGTTTTTAACAGACTTTTTTTTAACGGTCATGTAAATGTACCTTTAGACTCAGATTAAATGTGTGCTAGTCTAAGTCTGTACTGTCTAAATATTACACATTATTAGTAAATCTAACTAGGGCTGCAGTAAACAATTTTTTTAGAAATCGAGTATTCTATCGATTATTTTTTACGATTAATCGAGTAATCTAATAAGAATGTTACCATGGCAACTAGGGCTTCAGTAGCGTCCTGGCTGCCATGGTAACTGATCAGAGCCCAGTTATAACACTGCTGGGGCTCCAATCAGAACTTCCACCAATGAGGAGGGAGGGGACTCTGCTCTGTGGCCACTGCCACCAATGAGGGGGGAGGGGACTCTGCTCTGTGGCCACTGCCACCAATGATTTTAATATTGGGGGGTGGGGGGAGGGCGCACTGCGCCACCAATGAAAATTAACCTTTAATACAGACGGCAGGCAGCAGATCAGCGGCAGTTAACCCCTCAGGTGCGGCACCTGAGGGGTTAACTGCCGCTGATCGCAGCTCCCTGCCTCCTGTATTAAAGATTACAAAGGACCTTTCATGGACCGGACTTACTAACTAGCAGCTACACAAAGCAGCGCCCAGAGATGTCCCTGCACTTACAATTAAACCTGGGCGCTGCACGGTTCTTCCCACTGTGGGCCAGTTACAGTCTCCTGCTCCATATGCTAAATTACTAATATCGGAGCAATAGGGAGGAGACATCAGCTCTGTGGGCGTTCCTTCTTCCTGCACTGTGACGTTCTGTGCTGCGATTGGACAGTGCAGGGAGAAGAAACGCCCACAGAGAAGGTGATGTCTCCTCCCCATTGGTCCTATATTAGTAATTGGCACATAGAGCACGAAACTGTAACTGGCCCACAGTGGGGAGAACGGAGCGGCGCCCAGGGATAATTGTAAGTGCGGGGACATCTCGGTCCTCGAAAACGTAGAATATTGGCCAAAAGTTCATTTATTTCAGTAATGCAACTTAAAAGGTGAAACTAATATATGAGATAGACTCATTACATGAAAAGCGAGATATTTCAAACCTTTATTTGTTATTATTTGGATGATTATGGCTTACAGCTTATGAAAACCCCAAAGTCACAATCTCAGAAAATTAGAATATTACATTAAATCAATAAAAAAAGGATGCTAAATAGAAAAATGTATGAAAAGTATAATCATGCATATGCACTCAGTACTTAGTTTGGGCACCTTTTGCATCAATTACTGCCTCAATGCCGCGTGGCATGGATACTATCAGCCTATGGCACTGCTGGGGTGTTATGGAAGACCAGGATGCTTCAATAGCAGCCTTCAGCTCTTCTGCATTGTTCGGCCTCATGTCTCTGATCTTTCTCTTGGCAATGCCCTATACATTCTCTATGGGGTTCAAGTCAGGTGAGTTTGCTGGCCAATCAAGCACAGTAATCCCATGGTCATTGAACCAGGTTTTGGTACATTTGGCAGTGTGGGCAGGTCCCAAGTCCTGCTGGAAAATGAAGTCACCATCTCCATAAAGCTCGTCTGCGGAAGGAGGCATGAAGTGCTCCAAAATCTCCTGGTAGATGGCTGCGTTGAGTCTGGACTTAATGAAGCACAGTGGACCAACACCAGCAGGTGACATGGCTCCCCAAATCAACACAGACTGTGGAAACTTCACACTGGACTTCAAGCATCTTGCATTGTGTTCCTCTCCATTCTTCCTCCAGACTCTGGGTACTTGGTTTTCAAATGAAATGCAAAAGTTGCTCTCATCAGAAAAGAGGACTTTGGACCACTTAGCAACAGACCAGTTATTTTTTTATTTAGCCCAGGTAAGATGCTTCTGACGTTGTTTGTTGTTCAGGAGAGGCTTGACAAGAGGAACACGACATTTGAAGCCCATGTCCAGGATCCGTCTGGGTGTGGTGGCTCTTGATGCACTAACTCCAGCCTCAGTCCACTCCTTGTGAAAGTCCCCAACACTTGAATGGCCTTTTCCTGACAATCATCTCCAGGCTGCGGTCATCCCTGCTGCTTGTGCACCTTTTTCCCACACTTGTCCCTTCCGCATAACTATTCTATTTGCTTTGATACAGCACTTTGGGAATACCCAACTTTTTTTGCTATTAACTTTTGAGACTTTCCCTCCTTATGGAGGGTGTCAATGATGGTTTTCTGCACAACTGTCAGGTCAGCAGTCTTTCCTATGATTGTGATTCCTACTGAACCAGACTGAGAGACAATTTAAAGGCTCAGGAACCCTTTGCAGGTGTTATGGATTAATTAGCTGACTAGAGTGTGAGACTTTGAGTATAGAATATTGAACCTGTTCACAATATTCAAATTTTTTGAGATTATGAATTTGGGGTTTTCATAAGCTGCAAGCCTAAGGCCTCTTTCACACTTGCGTTGTGAAGATCCGGCGTGCACTTCCGTCGCCGGAATGCACGCCGGATCCGGCACAACGCAAGTGAACTGAAAGAATTTGAAGACTGATCAGCCTTCAAAATGCTTTCAGTGTTACTATGGCAGCCAGGACGCTACTAGCGTCCTGGTTGCCATAGTAGCAGTGGGGAGCGGGGGAGCGGCATACTTACATTCCGTGCGGCTCCCGGGGCGCTCCTGAATGACGTCAGAGCGCCCCGCACGCATGGATCACGTGATCCATGCGATCACGTGATCTATGCACTGGTGCGCCCTGACGTCATCCTGGAGCGTCCCGGGAGCCGCACGGAATGTAAGTATGCCGCTCCCCCGCTCCCCTACTCTTTACTATGGCAACCAGGACTTTAGCGTCCTGGCTGCCATAGTAACCATTGACAAAAAGCTAAACGTCGGATCCGGCGATGCGCGGAAACGACGTTTAGCTAAAGGCCGGATCCGGACTAATGCCCTTCAATGGGCATTAATTCCAGATCCGGTGTTACGGCATGTCTTCCGGATTTTTGGACAGAGACAAATCCGCAGCATGCTGCTCTTTTGTCAATGTCCGAAAAACGTTGACATACTGAACGGAAGACATCCTGATGCATCCTGAACGGATTTCTCTCCATTCAGGATGCATCGGGATAATCCTGATCAGTAGCTTTCCGTCCTAGAGACCCGAGGACGGATCTCTAGGACGGAAAGCTAAAACGCTAGTGTGAAAGAGGCCTTAATCATCCAAATTAAAACAAATAAAGGCTTGAAATATCTCGCTTTGCGTGTAATAATTCTATCTCAAATATTTGTTTCACCTTTTAAGTTGCATTACTGAAATAAATGAACTTTTGCACGATATTCTACTTTTTCGAGTTTTACCTGTATCTATATTAAAACCATGATTTTAATGCACTGACTGCATTTTCTTTAAGCTTTTTTTCCCCATTATAGATATTTATGACATATACATTTCTCTGGGACCCTCACCTCTCTGCAAAATGGAAGTCCCTTGACTACATTCCTTTCTGTGAGAAGGCCACCACATTAAGGTGGGAAATAAATAGGCCGTTGACTGTGCACCTCCCTCTATCTTTTTTTTTTGGAGTTACAGAAAAAAACAAGCAATTGTTCTGGAGGACCCCTGTTCTGTACATGGGTCGCAGAAGTGGGGCTTGTACCTTTTATAGGCCATAAATATTTATGATGGAAATGCCCCATGTGTTGACACTGCCCAGGTGACAAGACTTAAAGGATAGGTACATCTCAGAAGAAAAAAAATGTAAATCTATAGTAAATATTACATAATTAAATGAAAGACAAAAACAAATAACTAGTAGGATGGGGAGCAAATCTCTAGGCAGCATGGTGGCTCAGTCGTTAGCACTATGAACTTGCCAATGTGGGAGCTCTGGATTCAAATCTGACCAAAGATAACATCTGCATTAAAGGGGTTGTCCGGGTTATTTTTTTGTTCTTTGTATGTTTCTAACTAATCATATGTAAGGGGTTTACAATTCACTTCCTTCATCTGGCGCCTTTTTTAGATTTCACTGAGGGTCACATGACCTGTGATGTCAGCTTCTCTTCCTGCTCTGATAATGTTTTGTGCACAAGGCAGGGGAGCAGGTCTGTGTCTGTGCACAAGACATCACTGTGCTGGCCACACACCCTGCACTGCCATCATTGTGCTAGCCACACACCCCTGCACTGGCCGAGCTGCTGTATGCTCTGTGTCTCCCTCCCACTAGATTCTTCAGGAAAGATTAACCCCTTCTACCATCAGCAGCACAGACTTGGGGCTGGAGGTTTTGCTGAGCAGCTGCAAGCAGTGATGAGACACAGGATCTTCCCTCCTCATCCTGCAGACACAGAGCTGACAGACTGGAGGAGTTCTGCTGAGCACAGCACAAGAATAGGTAGGGCGAAGATACTATTTGTATCAAAAAATGAATCCGACCTTGGCTTCGTGCAGGGGCGGACTGAGAACTTAAATTGGACCTGGAAAACTAAAAGTGGCCCCATTTTGTAGGCCAGGCAACACAAGGAGGCAGGATCAACAATACCATAGTTCAAAATACCATCCCAGCAGAACCAAATAACACCATATAGCACAATATACTGCCCCAAAAAAACGAGATAGACGAGGCAACAGATTATAATGAGGTCGTTATTATGGGGGACTTCAACTACCCAGATATAGACTGGGAAACTGAAACTTGTATATCTCATAAAGGAAACAGGTTCTTGGCAATAACCAAAGACAATTACCTTTGTCAACTGGTTCAAGACCCAACTAGAGGGACAGCAAAAATGGACTTAGTATTAACCAATAGACCTGACAGAACAACAGATATGCAGGTTGGGGGACACCTGGGAAATAGTGACCTTAAAGTAATAACCTTCCAATTGTCATTCAAAAAAGTGTTTTTTCAGGGAGGAAAAAAAATACCAGACTTCAAAAAAGCTAAATTCAGCCAACTAAAAGAGGCCATAGGCCTAACTAACTGGGACAAAGTCCTCAAAAATACAAATACAGCCACAAAATTGAATATTTTTAAAAGCATCCTAAAATCTAATTGTGAGAGGTACATACCTTACGGGAATAAATGGTTAAGGAACAAGAAAAAAACAATGTGGATAAACAGAACTGTAAAGAAAGCTCTAAATGACAAAAAGAAAGCATTTAAATCACTAAAACAGGAGAGTAGCGAGGAAGCACTGAAAAACTATAAGAAAAAAATATAAAATATGTAAAAAACTAATTAAAGCAGCCAAACTAGAGACCAAGAGATTAATTACCAAAGAGAGCAAAACTAACCCTAAAATGTTCTTCAATTAATTAATGGTAAAAAGTATAAATCTGAAAGTGTCAGCCCTTTACAGAGTAATGAGGGGGGAGTTGCAGAGAGCGATGAGGAGAAAGCAAAACTATTAAATATTTTTTTCTCTACTGTATTCACTAAGCAAAATAAACTGTCAGATGAAATGCAGATTGTCAAAGTAAATTCCCCATTAAAAGTGCCCTGTCTGACCCAGGAAGAAGTACAGTGGCATTTTAAAAAGATTAAAATAGACAAATCACCAGGACCAGATGGCATACACCCCCGTATCCCAAGAGAATTTGGTAATGGCATAGCTAGACTCTTATTTCTGATATTTAAGCACTCTATACTGACAGGGAGTGTTCCGCAGGATTGGCACATAGCAAATGTGGTGCCAATATTCAAAAAGTGTTCAAAAACTGAGCCCGGGAAAATGAAAACTATAGGCCGGTAAGTTTAACATCTGTTGTGAGTAAACTGTTATAAGGTTTTCTAAGAGATGCTATCTAGGAGTACGTCAATGAAAATAAGCAAATATTTCCATATCAGCATGGCTTCACGAGGGATTGGTCATATCAAACTAATTTAATCAGTTTCTATGAGGAGGTAAGTTCTAGACTTGACAGCGGCGAATCAATGGATGTCGTATATCTGGACTTTTCCAAAGCATTTGACACTGTAGCGCATAAAAGGTTTATATACACAATGAGAATGCTTGGACTGGGAGAAAATGTCTGTATGTGGGTAAGTAACTGGCACAGTGATATAAAACAGAGGTTGATTATTAATGGTACACACTCAGATTGGGTCACTGTCACTAGTGGAGTACATTAGGGGTCAGTATTGGGCCCTATTCTCTTCAATATATTTATTAATGATCTTGTAGAAGGCTTGCACAGGAAAATATTAATTTTTGCAGATGACACTAAACTGTAAATGAACACGGAAGATGACAGTATACTGCTACAGATGGATCTGAATAGATTGAAGGCTTGGGCAGAGCAGTGGCAAATGAGGTTTAACACTGACAAATGTAAGGTTTTGCACATGGGAAGGAATAATGCAAGTCACCCGGACATACTAAATGGTAAAACACTGGGTAACACTGACATGGAAAAGGACCTAGGAATTTTAGTGAACAGCAAACTAAGCTGTAAAAACCAGTGTCAGGCAGCTGCTGCCAAGGCCAATAAGATAATAGGTTGCATCAAAAGGGACATAGATGCCCGTGATGAGAACATAGTCCTACCACTTTACAAATCACTAGTCAGACCATACATGGAGTACTGTGTACAGTTCTGGGCTCCTTTGAACAAAGCAGACATAGCGGAGCTTTAGAGCGTTCAGAGGAGGGCAACTAAAGTAATAACTAGAATGTGGGGACTACAGTATCCTGAAAGAGTATCAAAATTAGGGTTATTCACTTTACAAAAAAGACAACTGAGGGGAGATCTAATAACTATGTATAAATATATCAGGGGTCAGTACAGAGATCTCTCCCATCATCTATTTATCCCCAGGACTGTGACTGGGATGAGGAGACATCCTCTGCGTCTGGAGGAAAGAAGGTTTGTACACAAACATAGAAGAGGATTATTTACGGTAAGAGCAGCGAGACTATGGAACTCTCTGCCTGAGTAGGTAGATGCAAAATAAAAGGATTTGAAGACCATGTAAACGGCGCTGCAGGCAGACAGATGAATCCTGGGTCTTGATAAAATCGTTCTTTTTATTTATTAAATAGTTGTCTACGCGTTTCGGGGGCTAACTCCCCCCTTCATCAGGACAATACAGTGATCTGAGTCATTTGTCTGAGTCATCAGACAGTGTACATGGTCGCCGTGTATATGGTCTTCAAATCCTTTTATTTTGCATCTACTACTTCTGCCATCCGTGGAATACAAGCGGGGCGAGACCAGGCAGCAACAAGGCATCCCCCTAAGCTGGTGGGGTAGAATCCAGCAAAGCTCAATTAGATGTTGTGACTTCCTTCACAACAAAATTTGGTAAGCGCACTAAGCTTATTTTATTTACTCTTTGAAGGCGAAAACGCACATGAGGCGCTGTATCCCTTTTACCTATATTTTAAGGTTTTTCCTGAGTAGGTAGTGATGGTGAATTCACTAAAAGAGTTCAAGAGGGGCCTGGATGTATTTCTGGAGTGTAATAATATTACAGGCTTTAGCTAGTAGAGATGGGTAGTTGATCCAGGGAGTTATTCTGATTGCCTGATTGGAGTCGGTAAGGAATTTTTTTACTAAAAGCTGGCCCTCTGTAGTGGCCATCAATAGCTACCATCTTCTGTCCTCCTCCTTCTCCAGTTGTTTTTGATTAAGATATAGAGCAGGGAGCTTAGAAGGAGAGGTATGGGCCATAGCAGTTGAATGCGGTCACTGTCTGGGTACACGAGAATCTGTCTCTCACAGCATCAATTACTGTTGAGGGCACATTATGTACCTGGTCAACGGCAGAGAGTAGGACTTGGGTGGCTCCCTGGCGCATCAGCCAACCAGGAAATTTCCCTGTAAAGTCTCATTAACATAGCAGAGTTCGGATATGTATTTTGAAACAGTAATTTATGCGAATAAACAAAGTGACACGTTATAGAGGCGAGACAAAGTAAGTCTTGCGATACTTGCTGAACCTTTGTGGAGGCAATACATTTCACAGTAGGAAGAAGCCGATATTCTTTTTAAATCGGGTTCGTTCAACCCTACTAGATACTTTTGTCTAACTCTATACCAGATATTGGTTGGCTTAGTTTGAAACAGAAAGACCAATTTGTGATGCAATTAGTGAAAAATGTAGCATCTTAGACTACAATCCTTTCCCATTAAGTAACCCCACTTTATGAGGATAAAAATGGTAGCAGGCACACTCTTATTTGGGATAAAATGGATATTTTATTAGTAAAATTATGATAAAATAGTAGTAGTATATCTAAGAGTAGGTGATTAGAATTTGGTGCAAGTGATAGTGAGTGAGTGATTATTTATAGAATAATGCACCCAATTATTACTACTATAACCCCACTTTATAGTAAGCTATGTCCCCTTTGTGAACTAGATGCAGACAATTCTTTCAAGCCTAGATGAGCCAAATTGAACCCAAAATGTAGGTGTGCTTACATTAGTAAAGATAGGCCACTCTGTCTCTGTATATAATAAAGTGACCATTAATGATGGGATCCCTTCATTCTGCTGTTCGACTTAGGTGTCAGAACCTCACCAATCAAATATTAATAGCATATCCTAAGCATAGGTCATCAATATTTGAGAAAAATTTTAACTTAATGAATGTTTTTAAAATGCATTTTTTCTAAAACTACTTTTCTGTAGATACAAGGCAAAACTTAAAGCTCATATAGGTTACAATCTATATGAAATTTAGATAAAAAAACGAAAAAGTGTTATACAGTTGCAAGAAAAAGTATGTTAACCCTTTGGAATAATATGGATTTCTGCACAAATTGGTCATAAAATGTGATCTGATCTTCATCTAAGTCACAACAATAGACAATCACAGTCTGCTTAAACTAATAACACACAAAGAATTAAATGTTACCATGTTTTTATTGAACACACCATGTAAACATTCACAGTGCAGGTGGAAAAAGTATGTGAACCCCTAGACCTGTGATGGCTAACCTCAGGTGTTGGGTACAGCTGCCCTGCCCTATAAAAAAACACACACCAGTTCTGGGTTTCCTTTTCCCAAGAAGCATTGCCTAATCTGAATGATGCCTCGCACAAAAGAGCTCTCAGAAGACCTACGATTAAGAATTGTTGACTTGCATAATGCTGGAAAGGGTTATAAAAGTATTTCCAAAAGCCGTGCTGTTCATTAGTCCATGGTAAGACAAATTGTCTATAAATGGAGAAAGTTCAGCACTGCTACCACTCTTCAAGTTCAAATGAAGATGAGATCACATTTTATGACCAATATGTGCAGAAATCCATATAATTCCAAAGGGTTTACATACTTTTTCTTGCAACTGTATGTGGTGTTTTCAAGCTAATCACACTCTGTTAAGGTGGCCACACACATTAGTCTAAAGTTGATCAAAATGTACGATTTCAACCAAAACGAATGTTCATTGGTTCAAATTTAACAACATTTGATCGTTTGGACCAACTGATAGTGGACTATTATTGTTTGCGAAGGGCAGTTAACTTATGGGCAGCCACCAAAAAGTGGGGCCTCCCCTTTCGGGGCGATTACTCTGCTTTTAGGCAGAGGGGGCCTAAAACAATATAGTTAGCTCCTGCACATATCAGTTGCCTGAAAGTGGATTTTTGTAATGTTTATAAGTGCGCAAGTAAGCATATCTTAGTGCGTCAATAGCAGTTTACAACAAGCCACTGTTTCTTCTTTCTGTTTCTATGTGTAAACACAAGCAGGCATGCCATGGATTTTTGAACCACTTGTTCAGAACAAGTCACTGCTTCGTCCAACATTACTGTGTGTGTGCATAAACACTAGCAGTCATCTGCACCCAATAAGGGGCAATTTTTGAAATGTTGAAGTTTTATTTTTATTTTAAAAAGCATAAATCCGACGATGTAGTGTGTGTTTTAAACAGGCTGTTTATAACACCATCAACCATGCGTTTATCCATAGCTATATATGTCAGTGTCACTCATGCCATCATTTACTATTGCTGTCTTTATGTTAGAGCTTGAAAGGGAAGAGACAGAGAGACAGAGAAAAAAATGAAAGAGAGAAAAAAATGAATCCTAGGGGGCTTCAGGGCTGTATCCACTTAACCATACCAGTCCAGTGTGCAAGCAAAGACAGTGTCAAACTAGGGCATCTTGGGCCCACTAGAGTAAACGATTCTGAGGTTACACCATCCACTGTTAAAGCGCCTGTGTAGGTCCATTTGTAATATTATAGCAATTTTTGACTGCTTGTCCCTTAACTTAATAAGAAATAGTCCTTGGCAGCAACTGTTTGGCTACAAAATCGTATCCAAGTTGCATACCATTGGGGCACTGTGGTATTAAGGGTCAACTATTGTGCCAGAGCCTGAGCCCACTTAAGGGTCCCCTGGTACTTTGATGGGCATACTTATTAGATGTGGACAGTCCAAACCTCCCAATTTTGGTGGGATCATCCGACTATCTGTGCATGGCGGCTTCCTGACACATCCCAATGGCTGATATTTGGGAGATGAGGATCAGGCAGTTGAATTTCAACTTCCTTATCCTTTTCTTATTGGTAGGTAAGATGGTGCCAGAGGAGTATTGATGTGGCTTTCACTCTTCACCCTGTTCCCTACATATGCATGCTCAGCTGAACCAAGCACGCATATGAATGGGAGGATTGAGAGCAGTGGCTGTTGGCCAAACAAGTGCTCAGTGGCAGTTATCTCATGCTGGTCTTTTTTTTTTTGTGGATGTTAACTGACTGGGGGAAAGAAAATATGGGGTTTAATCAAAATCTATTCACTTTCCTTTGGAGATCAGTGGTAGTTTTAGAAGATCTGTTGAGCTTGGTATGTGGTTCCTACTCAAATAAAAAAAATATCCAGAGTTATTCTTTAACCCAGAGGCTGACTTTCTTTTAAAGTAAATATGTGAAATGGCGCCTGGTAACAGCTCTGTCAATCTCACAGGAGACTTGTTTTATAAGCTTCAAGCTAAAATATGTTCAGGCATTGAGCACAATACATAGCAACAGCACTAAGCACAGTAAACTTTTGTCCATGTATTCTGTATAACTCTGGAGATAAAAAAAAATCTTTTATCTTATGATGTGTGTTAGTCATAAGAGCTCAATAATTCATTACTGCACTACAAATATAGAATAGTGTCTACAATTATAAAGGATGGGATCTACAATTATAGAATAACTAACGCGTTCAGCCTAGCAGCAAATAGTTTCACATGCCAATCAACTGACAAGTACCCAAACAAAGGATTTAAAGCCACTTTGCAGCAGGGCTATTCTAAGAGGCATTAGTTAAATATGTAAAAAACAAAGATTTATTCAGCAATGCATGTCTGTGAAAACAATTCAAGCTTACACCTGTAAATTGGTCCAATGTGTAAAGAGATCAGGCCTTTGACAGATGTCTATTGCCTTCAAATGCTCTGACCAATATTATCACTAGACAGCAAGACCACCACAAGTATTTCCAACTGACTACCTATAAAGGTGTAGTCCAATAATACTGAAAGACACTATTTAAGTGCAACTTTTGTCTTCACTAAGTCTTGTTTAATATTATTACTGGCACTCCCATGCTCTGTCCAATTCTTTAAAAGGCTTGTCTACAGATAACATAGGTGATCGGAAATTCTGCAAAGTGATACACCAAACCCCATAAACACAAACTGACTACTCATGCCTCTATTACGGTCTGTGCACATGGCATTCCTTCCAAATGAGGCCTTATTTGGAGTATTCTGTAGTCAATGGAAACTTCTGATTCAGTATGCATTTGGTTTGCCTGTTTGGCAAGATCTGGCAAACTTTATGACTGTACAAGGATTAATAAAATGCATTAAGTTGAAATAAAATATTTTTTTGTATGTGTATCCTTGAAATCCTGTACATTTTTACTTTTAATTACTGGACAATCTGGAGTACCTGGGGTTGCTTGTCTTAAGGTCCCTTTACATCAGCAGATAATTAATTTGATTGAGCGACTAACAAGTTGTTAAAGTTAGACCAACAACCTTTTAGATGCGCAGAGTATCGTGTAAAAATTTGTGTCTGTGTAATAGGTCATTTGTCAGGCAAACAGTTGCATTCCCCACCCACTGTGGAATCGTTTGTGCTCTACACGATACCCATTTACACTTGTGGAATTCTAGATGTTGAGTGATAATTTAGGTATACTGTAAGAGAGAAAAATTAAACAATTATCACTTGTCTTTTGATCGTTCAATGCTTTTACACTACTCGAGTAAAGTAGGATTTTCATAGCTGTGGGTAAATACAGACAGGAAAACTCTATGTTTATAGCATTAACAACCAAATTTAGCTAATCATTTGTCATTGAGTACAAGAACCAAGGAGTAATTTTGTTTTTTCAAAAACTGACTCTCTGATCAGCCATTTTAGTTTGGTATGTTGCACAAAGAATTTTAAAAAAGCCCTTAAAGGAATTCTCCAATTTTGACAATCTACTTGTTAGAATGGTTATTTGCCTAAAAGTAGATCACAAAATGTCACCCTGCAGCAATCCCCATCAATCAGTTGTAAAAAGTGGAGAAACCTGGCAGTAAGTGTTCAATTTCCCTGCAGAGCCACCACAGGAGAAATGAAACATTAGAGAGTGCCAATTCACATTAATAATTTGTCTGTGTAATGCTAGACAGAAGAGGTCTTCCAGAGAAAGAGATGCTGTTTGAAGCCACTCTTCACTTTGGCCAAAGGACGAGGATCCTGAACATAGAATCAACCTCCATTAACTTAGAATTCCCAGAACAGGTTTTATGGAAATGGGGTTTCTAAACTGGACAATCCCTTTAAGGTAAAAAGATTGCAGTACCTCGAGCTACCAGAATTTCTGCTAAACAGAAGATGACCACTCATTCAGATGCTGTCTAGCAATAATGTGTGCTAATGAGAGATAGGTCTAATGAAGTTTAAAGAACTCAGTAATTAATATTCACAATAAAAAACACCACATTTCAGGTTCCCTTTAATAAACAAATATGAAATCAAAGTTTAGAGCCATGTGATGCTACTTACAAATAGTCATATAATTCAAAGAACCTGAGATGCAGATTCTACTGAATTAATGTTCTGTAATAGTCAGAAGTTTTGATAACATTTATAGGCAGAAAAAAAAACTTTCTTATGAAGAAAGTGTTAAAGAGCTTGAACATATGAGAGAGATTCCCGTGTTCCACATGATGTAGAATTAAGGATTGAGGTCTGCTTTCACTCATAGTATCTTTAAACTCATTTTACACAGCATCGGCACAAACCTCCCAACAATACTTTTTTTTAAAGCCCTTGAAAAGCTTGCCTTTTATGAGCTTGTTTCTTGCTAGCAGCTTAATATAAGAAAGGTCCACTGGAATTTGGGAGTGAGTGAAAGACTTCACTTGAGTCACATACTCAACAATGCCAGATGGGCATTGTCTGCTTTTCCAACACCTGGGCTTTTATATCCAATGGTTATTTTGGTATTTATTTAGTAAAATCTGACATTATACCAAGACTCACAGGGTATGGACAGGATAATACATGGCTACAGATATTGATTACAAGAAAACATACGCACAACTACCTAGCCTTGGCCAAACCACAAATGCTAAGCAAGACAACTTGGCTTTGGAACTGTAAGAAAGACTTATAAGCCTGGATTGCAGAGCTTAAAATAGGTTTGTTAACACTTGGAAATACAACAGAGAGCTGCTAAAACAGAAGAAATTAATTTCCCTGTGTCTTTTCTTTTTTTTTTTTTGCTCTTCTTCCGGCTTAATGTTCTGTTTTTCTTCAAAGTGCTTCATTTCAGTTAAGCATCTGTAAGCAAATATTAGCATGCCGTGGCTTAGCCATGTCTGCTCTTATGAAAATCACAGTTCTTTCAATTTCTAATTTATTTATTTTAACATTTAGGGACACAACAGCCTATCTTTACTCCTTCTTCTGATCATTAGTGGGGAGACTATCTATCCAAAAGAGTCTGTAGACATTTAGCTGTGTTTACACCAATTGGCAGATCATTTGAAAGGTAAATTGCCTGTTTATGAAAGTCAGTTTCATCAGATATCAGCCTTACTGGTAAAGATTAAACCCTTATTATGTGTTGTCTGATGAAGTACGGATGGACTTCAATGCCATGTGGTCATGAAGAATAACCTCTTAGCAACTCACAAACCCAGGGCTTAAATTTATCAAGCATCAGAAAGAATGCATGTATTACAGAGCTCTTCAAGTTTTAACTGTTATCACATGGAGCTTATGTATCAAAGGGTTTAGCAACTGTGTGTAGTTACCCAGAGCATCACACAGAGCCATTTGTGGAATGGCAGCATCTAGAGGATGGAGAAGTATTCATAAAATATCTACTGTAAATGTTGCTTTATTACTACGCTCTGAGGCTTCATTCATATTTCTTCCAGCAGAGTACCAGACAACCAAAGTTGGCATATTATAGTGAATGGGAATCCAGTGGTGCCAAGCAATGTCTGGTTATGCTTGATATGGTAACTCCAGTAGTTTGTTCCTCTACCAGAACAGACTACCAGAGTTACAAAATAAAGAGGTGAAACTAGCCTTACATGTAAAGAAAATGACGACAGACAAAACCATATTACAATTTTCTAAAATGATAAAAAAATGCAAGTAATTCTGTATTAGAGAATGTACCTGGGTTGGGGAAACTGAACTATGTGCTTAATGGACTAGAGCAGTGATGGCAAACCTTTTAGAGACAGAGTGCCCAAACTGTAACCCAAAACCCACTTATTTATCGCAAAGTGCCAACATGGCAAAATAACCTGAATACTACAGTCCAATATAGTATGTCTTCGATGTACTTTATCATTTAGCTATAACAGCCTGCCTACTTTTAATACCTGTGCTGTTATAGTGTGCCCTGTGCCCATGAAAGGCAGGAAAAGTTTAAGGCATATTGGCACACCATTGACTTTTTTCAGGGTGCGGGTGCCCACAAAGAGGGCTCTGAGTGTTACCTCTGGCACCAATGCCATAGGTTCGCCACAACTGAACTAGAGCTTGAGGGTTCATATCAAACCTGACCAACCTATGAGTGGCATTATTAGTTGTCTCTGTGTTTTGGTGAGTGAATGTTAGAAGAGGTATTTAGGGCTCCCTGACACAATGGTCCTGTATAACTATACGCAAGTAGGGAAAGACCTGTAACTCAAGCTGAGCTGGGTGGAGAGAAGTCAGAATTGGAAACATGAATCTACTGGCATGTTCCCTTTAAATAATAGGTAACAGTACTCCAAACATAGCAAACATTACTTGACACCTAATTGACTTTAAATTGCCACTTAGGACAACATAAGCCATTAAAAAGTTGTTAAAGTCTGCCGCAACTATGCTTGTAACACATTGTAAAGTTAAGGTTTGCTACAGTTAGTAACATAGTAACAGTATATAAGGCCGAAAAAAGATATTTGTTCATCCAGTTCGGCCTGTTATCCTGCAAGTTGATCCAGAGGAAGGCAAAAAAAAAAAAAACTGTGAGGTAGAAGGCAATTTTTCCCACTTAAGGGGAAAAAAATTATTTCCCGACTGTAATCAGGCAATCAGATAACTCCCTGGATCAACGACCCATCTCTAGGAGCTATAGCCTGTAATATTATTACACTCCAGAAATAAATCCAGGCCCCTCTTGAACTCTTTTAGTGAACTCACCATTACCATCTCCTCAGGCAGAGAGTTCCACACCAAAAACGGGATCAGGATAGGGATATTAAATGGAATAGCCTAAATGAGCTGACATAATTTTATGGATTACACCACAGTACACATGAAATTGGTATAGAAATAGAAGGGTAAGGGGGGTGAGTGGGTGGGGCGAAGAGGGGAAGGGAAAAAATAGGTCCCTTACTTGATTCTTAGAGGGAATCCATCTAAATATAAGTGAAAGATAAGGTGACAGATGTCATCACACTGAAAACTAAGGTGCTTTTCACACCAATGAAGCTGGTTAGTAGGCATATAAGTAATAGAGACTAAGCAAAATCATAATGATAGGGAAGATATCAGAGACGAAAATAGGTGGAAAAAAGATTGCCAATCAAATAAAGCAAGTAAATGTTAATCTTTCATTTAAACCAAGGGGTGACTGGGATCAAAAACGATAGATCCCCTCAGTCTCTTTCTGAAGGATCTTGCGGTCCCAGTTACCCCTCCTAGGTGACAAAGGTATCTATCCACTTTCTCATCAAGGGCGAGAAAGTGGATAGTTTTAAAATCCCCATTGTAATGGTCAATGATGTGTGGTTTGCGACTGGTGTGTTATTACGTTTCACAATGTTGTTAATATGTTCGCAGACTTGCCTTCTGAACTCTCTATAAGTTTTGCCGATGTAATCTTTTGGACATGTACATTGGCATATATAGATAACCCCTTACTCCTACAGTTCATGAAGTCTCTAATCGTAAAAGTCTGTCCAGTGACAGAGCAGGTTACAGTCTTAGATGTACATATAAAATGACATGCTTTGCAAGCGCCGCACCTGAAGTTACCCATAGGTTTTCTGTCAAGCCAGGTGCCCTCTCTTTTGGGGCCAATGTAATGGCTGTGGACCAACACATCTTGGAGACTTTTTCCCTTACAATAAGTAATCTGGGGAAAAGGGGAGATGACCTTAGAGAGATCAGGGTCCATTGTTAGAATTGGCAAGTATGTTTTTAGAATGGCTCTAATTTCCTTATTAGCAGTATCAGAGGTCGAGACTAAGCGAATAGGATTGTTTGCTCCAGGACTTTCCACCTTGGGAATGAGAAATTCACTCCTGTTCAAACTGAAGTTCAAACTGAAATGCTTCTTTCAGAATCGCTTGTGGATAACCTCTCTGTTGTAATCTGTGGTTTTCTGGATTCCAGATAAAAACTACCCAGACTGGAACAATTCCTGCGCATTATCTTATTGGTCTTGGCAGCAGCTGCCTGACACTGGTTTTTACAGTTTAGTTTGCTGTTCACTAAAATTCCTAGGTCCTTTTCTATGTCAGTATTACCCAGTGTTTTACCATTTAGTATGTACGGGTGACTTGCATTATTCCTTCCCATGTGCATAACCTTACATTTGTCAGTGTTAAACCTCATCTGCCACTTCTCTGCCCAAGCCTCCAATCTATTCAGATCCATGTGTAACAGTATACTGTCCTCTTTTGTGTCAATTACTTTACACAGTTTAGTGTCATCTGCAAAAATTGCTAATTTACTGTGCAAGCCTTCTGCAAGATCATTAATAAATATATTGAAGAGGATAGGCCCAGAACTGACCCCTGGGGTACTCCACTAGTGACATTGACCCAATCTGAGTGTATACCATTAATAACCACCCTCTATTTTCTATTACTGAGCCAGTTACTTGCCTACATACAGACATTTTCTCCCAGTCCAAGAATTCTCATTTTATATACCAACCTTTTATGCGGTACAGTGTCAAATGCTTTGGAGAAGTCCAGATATATACGAAATCCATTGATTCGCTACTGTCAAGTCTAGAACTTACCTCCTCATAGAAACTGATTAAATTAGTTTGACATGACCGATTCCTCATGAAGCCATGCTGATGTGGTGTTATTTGCTTATTTTCATTGAGGTGCTCCAAGAAATCTCTTAGAAAACCTTCAAACAGTTTACGCACCATGGATGTTAAACTTACCGTCCTATAGTTTCCGGGCTCTATTTTTGGACCCTTTTTGAATATTGGCATCTCATTTGCTATGTGCCAATCCAGTGGAACGCTCTCTGTCAGTATAGAGTCCTTAAATATCAGAAATACGGGTCTGGCTATGACATTACTTAATTTTCTTAGGATACAGGGGTGTATGCCATCTGGTCCTGGTGATTTGTCTATTTTAGTCTTTTTAAGACGCTGCTGTACTTCTTTCTGGGTCAGACAGGGCACTTTTAATGGGGAATTTACTTTGGTATATTAGTTTTATATTAATATATATTCATTGGCCAATTATTATTACCACTGCTCAAAATGTCAAAAGAGATATGAAATATTAGATGTTTTATTTGGTCTCATACTTAAGTTATTAATCAAATGTATAAATAGGTAGAAACTGTCAACAATGCAAGTGAAACAATGGTCTCAAGATGACAAGCTAGTAAGAAGTCCTTCTTAGGGCAAAAGCAGAAGGGACTCTATTTAAAA
This sequence comes from Bufotes viridis, assembly GCA_033119425.1. Lineage (NCBI taxonomy): Eukaryota > Metazoa > Chordata > Amphibia > Anura > Bufonidae > Bufotes > Bufotes viridis. The sequence goes on from CM065591.1 coordinate 275,197,811, forward strand.
CCCATGATCAGCCAGTTAAGGGATTCACAGTATCAGCTAGGTAAAGTGTGTTAGCTGCTGCTGCCGTTCGCACCTCAAGCTGTGCCATCTCACACCACTGACCCCTGTATGGCGACATAATTCTCAAGATGAAGAGAGGATTATCTGTCTAAGAGTCTTACATGTGTCATGCGAGGTCGGGTGCCAATTGCTATGTAAATTAGTGGTTAAGAGTATTGGTAACCAGGCAGATGCCTCAGCAGGAGAAAAAGATTACAAGCAATTAAAAAAAAGGATAACATACAAACTTTGCCTTGTTACATGAAAATAACACCCTCATAATATTCCAAATATGGCACAACTACATTTTTGACAAATCCCATGTACCAAAAGAGGATTCCCTAAGAGTTGGAAATCATTTCCTTATGATGCTATATTTATTATTCTAATTAAGAGATGAATATATGTCAAAGTTATTTTAATATGGCACAGAACATAATTACTATGAGGAATTACCATCAATAGCATACAGCATATTTCAGGTATGTACATAATTCATGCCAAATAATGATGCTTAGCAGAATAACAAGGCGTCCATGCATCCTTAACTCCAAAAGTTCCCAAAATGGCAGCGCAATATATAAACACTGAGAATACATATAGGCCCCCCAAAAGACCATGCTACCTAAAAATGGCACCAGAAAGTAAAACCCCAGATCTTCTCTATTAATGGACATCTTCAGTTAGGAAGAATGAAAAGAATCCATTGTGATATATATTTAATATATAAAATGAAACAGTAATATGCTGTGATGTTTATCCAAAAGAATCTAAATTTGTACAGAATAAACCAAACAAGTCATGCTTTTTAATGAGAATATTCTAGGATAGACTGTATTACAGGGAAGTGACCTTTTAACATTCAAGGAGGCTTACAATGAAGACAATTGAAGACCTGGATTCAGAAATCACAAGTCTTACCATAAGATGCAGTTTGAAAACAAATTTTTTTGTGTTTTTCGTCATAACCTTTATTCATGTTACTATAAGCAGCAACCCGTGGTAAGCATAAAACCAAGATATGAATAAGAACACAAAGAGGCAACCTTTATCTGTAGGGTCAGGTTAAGGTTACTGGGGTTGTCTGCGTGTGAATAGCTCTAGGGTCTTCACGGAAGATGCCTTTCACTCACTAAAATTAGACTTCCCAGAGAAAGTTTTGAGATCAAATTGTCACGATTATCTATTTTGACCTTCTCCATCTTCCTCTGATAAGACACTTGCCATCACTCTACTCTTCTATTTGTGGGATCTTGATTTACATTGAACAGAGCAGCAGCATATCATTGATGCTACTACCAAAGTTTCTTCTTACATCGCACATTTGTATCCAGAATGTCCCTGATAATAACTACGGGTATGGCTATTTTTGTCCTCAATCTACAGTTTGATAACAGAAATAAACATAACTATTTCTTGGAATTGACCCTCTTATTCCAAGATATTCTAGCATTTTCTTTGTCTTTTATAGTAAAACTGTAAAGCTAAGAGTAAATATTGTGTCTATGTAGAATTTATAAGCCAGGCAACCTACCTGTCCATACCACAGCAAAAAAAAGCAATAAAAGCAGAATAAATAACTTGCATAAATACACATTCAAAATATATCTATATCTATTAGGATAACATCTTCTTTCTTTCCATACTGTCACCCTTTTGTCCTTTCAGAAGCTGTGTCCCGTTGCTGAGTATGTTATCTTATGTAGTAAATCCGCCTTGATCTGGAGATGATGTCTTAGGGGGTGAAAAAGATTAATAAGGAATCACTCCTATGGCTTTAGAACAGCTAAGAATCTTAACCCATTTAACCTCTCCTAAAACACACAATCAGCTCAGGGGAAGTTGAAGGAAACTCATTTCAAAGACTCCCGGCGACACTTTTTAGGTCAGATTTACAAAGCTCATTAAAATGAAGTCTGTTACTTTAGATTTTAATACTAAGTCATATCATTCCTCAGAAGAGAAACCTTCTTGCCCCATTTAGAAAGCAAACAGCATACATTTAGTTAACAAGCTGCCATTCCCGTTTAGCCAGAGTAGCTAAGTAGATTCCTTGTAGCTGATGCTCTTATAAAACACACTCAAGTGGGTGACCGGATGTACCGTATATGAGAACATTTCTACCTCGGCTGCAACATTCTTTACATTACATTAAGGGTTTGAAGCAGGGCATGTCGAATCCTGAGCAATCTGATTCTTTTCACATTATAATTGATCTGGAAGAGAAGGTATCATTTAGACATATGTGCTATTGATTTTTTTCAGCCCTGTCAGTTTCATAACATTCACTGCTTTTACCCTGATGTAAGAGTATTTGGGGAATGGTGAAAACACAGATGAAGCCAAGCTCTTAAATCAGATAGGATGACTTCAGTGTAACCCCAGAAATGTCTTTCATATTGGATAAGTAGACTCACTTGATTAATTAGCAATTAAATATTTCCAAAATGAAGAATAAGATAGATGGTATACATTGAACAAGCACAGCTGCTGTAGACTGAAGTTCAATACTAAACTCTACAAAGATCAATATATTGTCCAAGGCTTTAAGGCCCCTCAGTAATTCAGTGGCAAATATATTGGTGATAGGACACAGAGCTGTGAATTTCTACTCTAAGGCCTCTTTCACATGGGCGTCATGTTTGACGCCCATATAAGAGGCGGGTGCGCTGCGGGAAAATGCGCGATTTTTCCGCGCATGTGCAAACTGTTGTAATGCATTTTGCAAAATCGGCATGTTTGGTACCCAGACCTGAACCCGGACTTCAGTCGGGTTGAGTATTGTGTAGATTTTATTATTTTCCCTTATAACATGGTTATAAGGGAAAATAATAGCATTCTCGATAAAGAATGCTTTGTAGAATGTGGATTAAGGGGTTAAAAATAAAAAACTTAACTCACCTTAGCCACTTGATTGCATATTTGGTGATCTCTCCTCTCTTCTTCAAGCATTAGCTGCAGTCTAAAGGACCTGTGATGACGTCACATCACATGGTCCAATCACATGGTCTGTATATTTTTTTAATTTTAACATGTGCACAACATATTTTACTAAATAATTATTATTTACAAAATAATGACTATTTATTTTTGGAGGGGTATTTTATTTTTATCATATTGTTTCATAAAAAAATAAGTAATCCCATTATGGCTGTCTATATTTCACTGCCTGGCCCTGTCAATCTAAGAAGCCAGGGGCCAGGGAGGGAATTGACCACAGAAGGAGAGGAGCTTCAGTGCAACAAGAGCAATGGTGAAGCCCCCATTGCACCAAAGGTCTTATTTGCATATCAACAAAAGAAACACAGTGTTTTAATCAGGTGAACCACATCTATGCAAACAGCTTGATAGGGAGGTTGCTGGAGACAGGTTCCCTTTAAAATGTATTAGCATATGCATATATGCCAATACAATAGGCTCTGTGTCAGTACAACACAGGCTGCTGATAGGGCAACAATAGGGTGCCCTAACAGCAGGCTTAGTCTACAGACAGCCCTGTGATCTTTCATAGGTCTTCAGAGCTGATTGGCCCTTGAGAAACACAATGACCCAATCAAAGGGGGAGTCCCTTTTGATCATGTTGCAGTATGGACCATAGCATGATCAAAGGGTTAAAAGCCAGTATTGGAGATTTCTCTGACCCCAGCTCTAAAATAGGAGCCTGCAATAAGAATCCAGAGTGTTGCTAACAGCCGTTTTTGGCTTAACTGCAGTGATGCCAAAAAACATTGCCACAGACTGAGGAACTGCCCTGCCTGCTGTCAAAAGACAGTGTGCTGTCATTAAAGGGTTAACATGGTTGCCCAATGACAAAAAACTTTCCCATTGATCACTATAACAGCAGCCTGTATTCACCATTTGAATGCAGCGGTAGGAACACATGCTGCTCCATTTAACTCTATGAGGCTGCCAGAATTAGTTAAAGAGGTTGTCCCACAAAAAATATTTTACAATTTTCAAACCAGCACATGGATCTGAGTACTTTTGTAATTGAATTTAATTAAAAATGTAGTATAGCCACTGAGCTGTTCAAAAAAATGTATCTGTATAGCACCACCTGCTGTTTGTTTTTTCTTATTTCTTTGCCCTGCTCACTGAGAAGGCCGCACATGCTCAGTTCCATCCTTCACCTGCCTCCTGAGCTGTGATAGGGAGATCTGAGACACACCCCCTGAGCAGTGATAGGGAGAGCTGAGACACGCCCCCTGAGCTGCAGCAGAAAAGACACTGCTCTTGAGCTTTCAGCTTGATATGGATCTAGCAAAGCAATGAATGGAGAGATCTCTGTATCCATTTGAGGTACAGGGCTGGTTCTAGCTTTGGTAGAAAGATATTGTCATGTACTATATGATGTCTGGTTTTCTTTTTTTACATTATTCATGGGATAACCCCTTTAAGCACTTGTACTGATCGTTCATTCTCAAGGAATGACACCTTTTAAACTTCCTCCATAAATCTTCCACAAAACACATTGCACATTTATCACTAATAAAAAAACTCCTCTACTGAAGAAGGGGACAATCCCGAAACGCGTCTGGGAATACTGACCACCTATACAAACTTTACCAGAGTCCGGACCTTGAACATACTTTATCTTGTCACCAGATAGGCGCAAGCTCCTGTATAGACAGACAATAGCAGGCGCTAGGATCCAGCAAGTACCTACCCTCCTATCCCTCTAGTGCTCCCGTAACCTCCGGTCACGTGGGACGCCACGTTAGGACCGATACCACGTGGGACGCCAGTGGTACGGAGAGGTTGCATGCACGCGGAAGCAGATCGAATCACTACACGTCGGGAAGGAGGTAAGGAGACATCGGTATAGCTATAGCTACCGTGGGAACGCATCAATTTTCTATACACTGCCAACTACTTTTCAGCCTAAACAAAGCCGCATACCTAGCGGAGCCTGTGAATGGTGCGGTGGCTGCATTGGGACTGACAATCATTATCCAATATTGAACAGTGGATTTGGTGGCAGGAGTATATTGCACCTTGTTCCAATAGTGCACGAGACATTCTATACAATTTAAGCACGGCAGCACCTTAAAGACATATTGGCAGCTGGTTAACGGTGGACTACTAGAAGCGCATTGGCATACTAATCTATTTACAAACACTAATTGAGCCACACGGCAGAATTTTTGGAGTGTGAGTGAACTGTTGTGGTTTTTGGAGCAAATTTCCTTACATAACACTTTTAAAATTTTGAAACATTGAAGTTGACACTGTTTACCACTTTTGCACAAGTTTTTTGCACTTGCTAGAAGGATGCACATATGAATTAACATACTGTATTTATTTATGCAATTAACATACTGTATTTATTTATGTAATATATGTATTTTATTAAACTAGTAATTTTAACGTGATCTTATGACCCACTTGGAGCAGTGTGCCCCCTATTGTTTCTTTTAGTATTTTTCAACATTGGGGCCTTGGGTGAAAGCCATTGGGTGAGCACCTGCGTATCATTGTCTGGTAACAGAGTGTAGCCACGCACAAACAATTTTGTCCCTAATAAAAAAAACTGTTTTTGTTGCCCATTGTGACCAATCACAGGACAGCTTTCATTATACTAGAGCAGATTAGGAAAATAAATCTCAAATCTGATTGGCTGCTATGAGCAACAAAGACAATGCTTCTCATAAATCTGTCCCATAATGACAAAGCATGAGAACAGTGGGCTCTATTAAAAGAGAAAACAAATTTTAAACACTTCCATTATGCTTTTGGAACACTTTTTATTATTCTGAATCTTTGCCAAGACAAAAAGCCTTCTAGATGTATCAACCAGTGCCATATACACATAATCAATACCTTTGACATGTTATTTAATTATGATTCTCAATGACACAGACACTATGAAACTAGTGTCAACATTCTGACAGTGGAATAAATACATAGATGTAATTATTCCTCCCAAGCCTCCCAGATGAATTGTAATGAATCAGGGCAGACTGCAGACCCGAGTTCTAAGGTTTCCTTAATGTGATAGAGTTTGATGTAGGGGTGTCACATAACCAATATTTTGCTGTTTTATTAGAATAAAAAGCTCTCTGAGGGTTTCAAGTTCAAATGGTCAAAGTCTGCTTTGCCCCCTCTGGTCATCATAGATCTAAATGCCGGTGTAAATGCTGATCGCATTATGGATAAATTATTACCAGAATGTTAAGGGAAAGGGAAAAAAGTATAAAATGAACATGGAAATGGAGCAAGAATATGATCAGCTTGCGTGCTACAAGTCATAACCAAACAATTTCCAAAAATATAACAACTATGAGAGGAAATTTCTTGAAATTCGATTTGGCCAAATCAGTTGGCAGGTTTGGATCCAAATAAATTCAGCCCAAATTGAAAGTGCCCCAATTGCTCTGAAAAGTTGTATATGACACTCTGAGGACTCTTAGGGCTGTATCCAACCCCTTTTTAGCTTTTTAACACCAAGATATCACAATGAATGTCAAAGTGACAGCTACATATAGTCCTATGGATAAACGCATGGCTGATGGTGGTAACAAACAGCCTCTTTAAAAACAAACTACACTGTTGGATTCTTTATGAGCCTTTTTAAATAGTCTAAACATTTTCACTTTTAGCCGCAAATGCCTGCTGATATGTATACACAGACACGTCTTGGGGTCATGTGACCCTCCTTTATCTCTCCTGTCTTCTGATCTGAAAAATGGCTGACGCTTTTTTGAGAAATTCACCCAAAATCACATAGCTAAAAAATTCAGGCCTAGTTTCAGCACAAAATTCTGAAACATTTGGGTCAAATTATCTCATCTCCCAAAACAACCAATTATATTATATATGTCTGTCATACATTTGCATATGTGAACGGATAACAAATGATATAAATGTGACCCAAACAAAAAGCAAATTAAAAAATGTACTATATGAAATTATTTATTACGCTTTTTATAAGGGAATATGCACACAACTGTATTATGACTCCATACAACAGTCCACATACCATCAACTCTGTCCAAAAGCCTTTGGCGCTCAGTTTTGTACTATAAACTTACAAAATTGAAATTAATATAAAATCATGTAAATATGTTACCGTTGCCTTTTCTTTCCTAAAAAAGCTCTGTTCTGGTTTATATTTGACTTCAGATCTATTTTCACACCTACATTTACAATAACAATTTTTTTAATCTACGATGTTCTAGTCTGTTGAATGGTTTTAGACTTCATTTAACTGCACATAGCAAACAAAATAACAACCCAAGTGAAAATTCACTCAGCAAACACTTCAAGACAATGTTTGCTAGGTCTTTTTTAAAGAACTGAATTACTGACTGTGGCCATTCACCTGTGAGCTAGAAAGCAAACATATAAGGCATAAGCTCATTGTAGAAGAAAAGAGTCATGTTCCGTAAAAAGCCTGGGACTTGTGTTCACAAATGATAACATGCTCTCCCCGTTGTCTTTACGGCCTAGACTAGAGCATGCTTACCTTGAATGAAGCAAAATGCAAGACAACCATGACTGATCGATGTTAAGAAGTTGTTTCTTTAACAACTGTGGCTGGATTCACTTCTAAGTATTTAAAAAGGTTAAAGCAGTGTAAGGTCTTAAGGTTAAATGACATATGTTCTTCAGGTATGTATTTTCTTTCTGCATTTGTGTTTGACCAGTCTAAACTATTTTGTCCATCAGCATGCAAAGAAGCTACCTGAACCTTCCTGCACCTGCCCAAATACTTAAGAAAGGTCTTTTGGTAATGACTGAAACAGCTGGTGAGGGATTAGAGAAAACAGCATCCTTCATGTTCATATCTTTGCTGGGTCAAGACGGTACAGACAATCATAACATGAGCAGCCATGTATCACAGTAGAATGAAACATAGAGATCTATCAGAATCACTACAGACTTGTAAGCTGAAAACCAGACACGGTGTGACAAAACAAATAAAAGTGAGCTGTGGTTGGGGACTCCACATACATATATATTCAGGGATCTGTACATTGTGCAGACATGGGAAGGTAGTGAAATAGATCAGCAATTATCTGACAGAGAGGAAATGCTACATAGTTTCTTATTAGTTGGGTAGGCTCTAAAAAAACTGAAAATCCAAGAGTGGAGAACATTCTATAGCGCAGAACACATATAAATGTACACTCATCCACATATTGCTACAACCTGTCATGATGGCATACTTAACAACACAAAAATAAATAATTTACATCAGTAAAAACATGATGACAATTGTGCAGAATAGCTTTTACACACAGCAAAGACAAAAAAAAATTGTTATTCAGCACATCTTTATACACAGGTGTACATCACCATGACTAAAAATACAAAATAAAACACAATGTAACAATACTCTGCAAACATTGAATATATGAACTCACTATATGAATAAATATGAGGTACTTTGCAGATACCTGTACATTTTAATCCACATTATTTGTGCTCATTCACCACGGCAAGCTGACCTCTTTTGGGTGGGAACCTACGATAAATGCTACCTGCTGATTGTAATTAGTGTAGTTAAAGCTAAAGCCTGCCCTCTCTCTATTTACTGGAGGCCAGCTGGCACCAAGGGAGGCAGCTTACAGAGTGGGTCCAGTATATATGGCAAGCTCGCGTTTCTTAAGTTCATTTAGAGGACGGTTGGCACCAAAAGAGGTAACATTTAGAGTAAGTTCTTGTCCAAAAGAGGCCACCTTGTTGTCTTGAATGGGCACAAATGATTTTGATCAAAACATTTTTGCTAATGTTTATTCATGCAGTGCGTATAGCATTAGTTCATATATTCACTGTTTGCAGAGTATTGTTGTATTGTGTGCAAATTTTAAGCAACTTTGGCTCTGCAAAATTTAGTCAAGGAGACTAGAGATGATGAGGGAATCAAGTGCAAATTAATTGAATTAGATACAGATTTTCCCAATAATGCAGATTCTACAGAATCTGAAACTTTTGAGATTTGTTGCAGACAAGTAACACAGCACAGCAGGGCACAAAGGATGAAGAAGCAGGACCACATGAACCCGGAAGGCAGGACTTGCCGATAATGCCTTGCAGCCAGCTTCAACCAATCAGGAGGAACTATACCGACACATGTCATAGGCACTATATAAATTCAGCTGCCTGGAAAACTGAACTTAGGTACAGTCCTAGGAGACCTCAGGGCGTCATACATGACTTTTCAAGGCAACTCAATTTAGGCCAAATTTTTTTCATATCTGAATTGAATCTGATGACTGATTCCAGCAAATTGGACCTAAAGGTAATTTCAAGAAATTTACTCATCTTTTAAGCAGATTTACTAAGCTAAGTGGGCCAAAATGCTGACCCAAATTGCTCCAAAGTACTGGCATACATGCTAAGTGCCAGATTTATTATGTGTTTTACACATTTTTGTTTCACTTTTTTTTACAAGCATTTAGAAAAGGGGCAAAGTACCAGGTTTACTGCATTATTTTGGTGCAAAACATTGAAGCAAAGTACCCAAGCCAAGAGGCAGAGAAAGGCAAGTATCTAACATATCTAGTAAGATGTGCCAAATGTATCCATTGTACAGTTGTTTCTGCCTGCATGGTCTAGTTACATACTGCCTAAGGGCTCATGCACATGAATGTATTTTCTTTCCATGTGCGTTCCTTTTTTTGTGGACCGTATGCGGAACCATTCATTTCAATGGGTCCGCAAAACAAAAAGGAGGTTACTGCATATTCATTCCGTTTCCATATGTCCGTATGTTCATTCTGCAAAAAAATAGAACATGTCCTATTAATCTCCGCATTACTGACAAGGATAGTGCTGTTCTATTAGGGGCCAGTTGTTCCGTTCTGCAAAATATGGAATACAGATGGACGTTATCCATATTTTTTGCGGACCGCAAAATGCATCCGGTCGTGTGCATGAGCCCTAAAGTTAAGACAGGTTAGGGATAGCAGTGTTAGGGTAGCACGGTGTACACTTCCAGGTTGGTACTTCCTTCATACTGGATAGATTTTATTAGTATAGCACAGTGTAGGTATACGTATAGCACACTATACACAAGATAATACAGACCTTCAAGTGAATGGCCCTGGGCTGCAATGTCAAGCACAACTGCTATACTATGTATGGTTTAGTGCTTTCTAAGCTGTAATGAGGCTGTAGAAAATCCCTTTAATATCACAGTAACATTTTTAGATCTATAAAAAAAAAAAGTAGCATAGGGGGAAAAGGTAACAGTATCAACTATCTTTAAGCACATGGCTATCTTAGAGATACATGACCATGCAAAGCCTACAGGATATTTTTGTACCACCGCTACATTTAGAATTGTGCATTTTGTTTCCTTAACCTCTTTTTTTGTGTAAAGCACTAAAATCATATTTTGATGAAAAATATCCTTACCACTACTGCTAATCTCTATGTCTTTAATTTCAAATTCTCTCTCATCATTTCAGCGGACTTAGTTCAGGAACCAGCTGAAATTTCTCTCCTAAAGCTTTTTAAATGTATGAGAATCTACAGGCAAATGGCAAAATATAATGAAAGTTTAAACGGTTAATTGAATAAACCTCTTAAGTACAGAAAATTTCCAGGCTCAGAGACTGAATGTTTATCTGTTTACAAGCATATACATTACATTTCATTACCAGTAATAGGTTCCTCAACTGCCATTATGCTTTGCATCAAACTGGATGTGAGCCTTTTCTAGCAATCTAAAACATATAATTTAACAAACATGTCATGCTAGATTTATATCACAGTATGTGGTGTTAGAAGTCTTTAGACTGCCAAGCAGAGCAGACAAGTGGGCTGCCCATCAAAAACTCATATGAGTAAGGTATATGTATGTCTCCAGGTGAAACTCTCAGATGAGCTCTAGGTTAAAAAAAAAAAAAAAAAAAAAAAAAGGAGGAAATTTCCATTTCCCCTTAACGCATTTTTATTTTTTCCATAGAACTGTTGCTAACCCAGCTTGTTTTTAACATGTCACAACTACATGGATGAAGGTCTGGGAAGGACCGAATTATTATGAGGGGTTTTATAATGAAACAAAAATAGTTGGCTGCAGAGCCAAAGTGGCTTAAATGGCTTAAAAATATTTAAAAAACTTATAATCACCTCTAGAGTTGAGCGTACACCTGGAAGCTCGGGTTCGCCGGATTCAGACGAAATTCGTAGCAAAGTTTGAGTTCGGGACCCAAACTTGACCCTGAACCCAAAACCCCATTGAAGTCAATGGGAACCAGAACTTTGGGACACTAAAATGGCTCTAAAAGAGTAATGGAAAGGACTACAGGGCTGCAAAAGTCAGCAAAATGTGGGTAAGAGCATGACAGGTGCCCTGCAAACAAATGTGGATAGGGAAATGACTTAAAATAAAATAAATAAAAATTGAAAATAATAATCTTGAACTAGGATGAGGAGGTCCATATGGATTAGAAGGTTGAGGAGGCAGTGGACGTGGCGGTGTAGGTGGATGCAGTGGTGGAGGAGGTAGTCGCCAACAACACTGTTTTTTGTTTGTAACTTTTTATTTTTCTTTTTAAACAAAATAATTGGGTAGACCCCAAAACATTTGCATATATAGAAAAGAAAACAAAGAGAAAGTGCGCTGGAGTATAACAAAGGCTGGGTGAGGCTGGTATAAATGTCTATTCTGCACAAGGTATGGACAAGTCCTGTGGGATTCATGCCTGGTTCATTTTAATGAACGTGAGCTTGTCCACATTGGCTGTGGACAAGCGGCTGCACTTGTCTGTGATAACACCCCCTGCCATGCTAAACACACGTTCAGACAATACACTGGCTGCAGGGCAGGCAAGCACCCACAAGGCGTAAAGGGCAAGCTCAGGCCATGTGCCCAATTTGGAGAAGCAGAAGTTAAATGGGGCAGACCCATCAGTCAGTACGTGCAGGCGTGTGCACACATACACATAAGACATTCCATATCAGCTGGTGGTGCTAGTTGTTGTGGTGTGCTGACAAAGCTTTTTCACACTTCGGCCATACTAACCCAGCCTTCTGAGGTGCTGGCCTTGACCCAGCTGCATTGGCGACTTCTTCCTCCTCCTCTGCCATCGCCTTGTGCTTCCACTGAGGCCCCGATGTCAGGTGGGAATGCCATCAGCAGCGCGTCTACCAGTGTGCACTTGTAAGGGATATAGATCACCCAGCAACCTAAACGCTGCCGAATTTACAGAATATATTTCCCAGTTAGGTATGTAGTGCAAGGGTAGTTTGAAAGAAAAAAGGGGTATAGATCACCCAACAATGTGAACGCCGCCAAATTTACAGAATATATTTCCCAGTCAGGTATGCAATGCAGCAGGAACACACCCACCAAGCCACTTGTGAATGACTGGTCTGATAATTGTGGAAATGTCCACCCACAATCTAAGAGCTGGATTTACTGATTAAATTTCACCCTCAGAAATGTAGTGCAAGCCGCAAATCTACTTTATGGCAAAAAATACGTGTTTTTTTTCACCAACAATGTCACAGTTGTATTTACTGGTTATATTTCACTGTCAGAAATACAGTGCAGGCCGCAAATGTACTTTATGGCAAAAAATAAGTGTGTTTATTTCACCAACAATGTCACAGTTGGATTTACTGGTTATATTTCACTGTCAGAAATACAGTGCAGGCTGCAAATGTACTATCTAGCGCAAAAAGTGTGCTTTTTTCAAACAACAATGTACCTGCAGTATTTAATGGTTTAATTGGACTGTCAGAAATACAGCGCAGGCCGCAAATGTACTATCGAACGAAAAAAAGTGTTTTTTTTTCAAACAACTATATAACAGCAGTATTTAACGGTTTTATTGGACTGTCAGAAATGCAGCCCAAGAAGTGTGCTTTTTTCAAACAACAATATAACAGCAGTATTTAACGGTTTTATTGGACTGTCAGAAATGCAGCGCAGCCCGCAATTGTACTATCTAGCACAAAAAGTATGTTTATTTCTACCAACAATATAAATGCAGTATTTAACGGTTTTATTCGACTGCCAGAAATGCAGTGTAGGCCGCAAATGTACTATCTGGCACAAAAAGTGTGCTTTTTTAAACCAAAAATTTACATTTTTGTATATTGTATAGTTGTTCATGCAAAATGTTAACATAGGTGCATTGGAAATTTAAGCACATCACAAGCTCACACATGGTAAACTAGTTTAAAATTCTATTTCTATTGTGAAAATGTATGATGTTTATTTTATGTTAATTTAATTAATTCATACTAAGGTTAATTCTGCAAAGGTGACCCTCCAAAGAAAGACATTTCCATTGCCAGCTGCCAGGGAGAATGCTGGCAGTCATAAGGATTTTTCTACCCCTTATAGTAGTGCCTATGTGTGCCTTCCTACCGATAGAAGGGTGTGAAAAAATGGTTTAAAGGGAATTTGTCAACTCCGGCAAGGCCTATTAAGTATAATAATACATGTGAAGAACACCTGTCCCTGACTCCAGATCAGTAATTTGTATGTCCATACTCACCCCGATTCATCTTATATGCTCCCTCAAATCAGCCATGGAATGCAGTCAGAGGACTTCACTTGGAGCCCTCCCCATTATGTGCACATGCACAGGAGTCCTCTCAATGCACTCTATGGCTGTTTGAAGTTGCACAGTAAGGGAATGGGGGTAAGTATCAACATACAAATTTCTGATCTGAAGTCAGTGGCAGGTGTTCTGCATATATATTACTATACTTATTAAGGCTTGCCAGAGCTGAAAGATACCCTTTAAAGGGAAAGTGTCTTCAGAAAATGACCTATTGTTTAAATCAAGTTTTTAAGTTTAACATATTTTTAAATAATTTTTAATGACGTTATTTTTCATTTTCTATGTTCATATCCATATTTGAACAAAAGCATAAAATACTGCAGTTTATTCACTGGCCACTAAGCCTAATAATAAGCACCACTTCTTGGTCTGTACAGATCACTTTACTGCAGTTCTCTGCTTATCTGGCATTTTAATCCTGCCTGTAATGATATCACCTCTGTGTATAGATAAGACAGGATCTACCATTCACAATAGATGATTGTCAGAGCTTATCTATTCTTTACTTGTACAATAACCTCTGCACAGGTCACAAAGCATGCCTAGAAGACTCTCCCATAGTCAATGAGGTCCTCTCCTGACCATTGTGTTTATGGCCAATGTGTAAAGAGATTTTCTTAATGCTGTGTAAATGCTGTTAGGAACAGCTGAGGCAAGATGGCCGCCCCCATAATCATGTTTAGGAAATGGAATAACTAAATCTGCCATCAGAAAATAAAAACAGATTATAAAAAAGGATATGTGTTGCTATCTGGTTTTTGCTGGCAGATAAAAATGTTGGTGACACATTTCCTTTAACATACTCTAGGTTTACAGACATGTATAAAGGATGGGACGGGGAGTTCAGGGAATATTTCTTTATACTTGTGCGTTTACCAAAGACCATTATAGCACACTCCTGATCTATACACCAGTATGAAGAGCAGCTCTGAAGCACAGACTGCTGTAACACATGAAATACTGTATAAGAAAACATAAGGGATATATATAATATTACATATCTTGTTGAAGAACTGCTTTCAAGTATTTTACTTTTTCTAATTATATTTTTGGTTGATCTTACTATACATTATCTTGAAATTCCAAACCTTAAACCTCAAGCACAATTATATGTACTCTGGAGGCATTCCATGCTGCTGCTTATAGGGTCCATGATGAGAGGCAGCCTTTTCTGATTTGGATTTCTCCCCATTTTAATAGATGATGAGAACTCATAAAGGGATCTCAAAAGGTGCTGCCACATGTAGGGAAAGTAAAGAGCCAGAAGTGTTGGCACTGATAATGTGTGTATGTAATTGTTGATATTTAGATTAGTTTGTGGGGTGGAAAAGTAGATTGTGTTGTGTTAGCGTATTCAGGTTTTATAGTGTAGTTACCGTATTGCGGTGTTTGTCTATATGTATATATATTTATAACTATTGATATAAATATATATAGATATAGCAGTAATAATAGACTGTAGACTTGTATTTGTGTAATAACTTCCTTTATTGTTCAATACACAGTTTATAGTGCTTTTGGTCGCCACCCTAATAATCCATGTAGTTCAGGAAAAGGTAGAGCAACAGGTAGTTGTATTTATAGTATAAATAGGCAGAGTCATCAGTAGACGATTCACGCCTATTTATGAATATTAATTATTGATATTAACCCAAAATATTAATAATTAATATTCCCTTTTACATTGGCGAGCCAGGCACACTGCTAGGAATTTGTGTCTGTGTTTGGCTTTGGTGAAGAAAATCGCTTACTCTATGAACTAGTCAGGCAAGAGAGACGCCGACAGTGGTTTCTGTGCGTCCAGAGCCTGATAGTTCGGACAGGTAACGCGATTTTTTCAATCAGAGCTAAACACAAGGCAATATCTACAGCAGAGAACCTAAAGCTTTTGATTTTTGTATTTTAACGATTTGTCGTTGCCTTACACGAACCATGAATACGTGCGAGCGTCTATGGAAGAAGTCGCATACCGTTGCTTTGAAAGAACCATCGCCGTTGGAGCTGATTGGAAGAAGCCAGGCTAAAATTGGAGAAGGCGTTCCGCATACTAGAGGACCTCCTCCAAGCAGCAAACCAAGGACAGGAAAAGACAGCACCAGAGAAGATGGTTTCTCAACAAAACGTGAGTATGGACTTCTCAACACTACTACACTTAGCTGAACACAGCACATTTAACCCCATCCTCCCCACCACTTACAAGTCAGCAGAAATGCTGTGGTCTGATTTGTTAGCACAGGCTTGTAGTTATGACAAACTCTGTGTTAACAAACAGACGGTATTGAGCAAGGCAACCAAACGGCTTCAGATGCTGGCCAAACTTGTGCATACATTTGAGGTCAGCATTTGCAAGCCAAAGCATGTTGCACTGGTGTCTCAGTCAACAGAGATAATTCCTCTGACCATTCATTGCCAGTGCTGTGCCAGTAATTTGAACCAGTTTCGACATTGCGCGAACAGCTGGCAGAGAATGTACAGTCTACGGTTGACCCGAGACACGTAGGTGGCTAAAATAGAGTCACAGTTAGTAGAGCTGCAGAGGCAGAAGGAGGAAATCGAGGCTCAGTTGACTCAGTGGTATGCTGAGATCAAGGCCTTCAAGGAACAGGCTGCCTCTACTAACGTGATGGTAGCCAAATTGAATGATGAGATTGTTGTAAGGTCCCAGTTGATCACTGGCTTGCAACATGTTATCAAACATTTTTAAAAAATGGTGCCGGCCCCTTCTTTTTCCTTAAAGTCAGGGCCAGAATCTCCAAAAATTTTGCCCTGTCCAGGGCAAAAAGGGGGGAGATCAGTCTGTGATAGGCAAAATCTCCCAAAATTTGTGCCTGTCCAGAATAACAGAGATTGTTCCCTGACTTTGGGAAAAAGAAATATTGTGAAGAGGGGGTTCCCAAGGATGGAACAATTCATGAGAAGGGAGCATGACGGCAGTGTAGACAGACCTAAGCCATGCAGGGCAAACATCAGATGTTTTGCATGTGCTGGCTTAGGTCATATAGCGAAACATTGCGAATCAGGTAAGCACAAAACACACAGAACAGGAAGCCAAGTCAGGTGTTTCAGGTGTGGGAACAAGGAACACATTGCAAGGAATCGCCCTTGTTCAAGTAATTGCAATGTGTCCAGTAGCAGTAGCCAGGTAACAAATCGTGCAGTGGGCCTAGTCAGCTTGGTCATAAAGGGGTTACCTCTCAGCAGCATATGCCTCACCAGGTGCTGAGGGGTCAGAATGGCCAATCTAGGCTAAAAAAGAATATTTGAAACCCCTTTGTTACACCGTTTGTTCCCCGTGTATGTCCATGTCACGTGTTTTTGTTATCTGTTTGTATGTTTTTCTTGATGTTGATGGTGGTAGTTCTTGTTTACGAATGTGTTTCGCCCTGCTGATTTTTGTAGTTTACATGTTTTTGATTTATTCTTGTGTCTCCTTTGAGTAGAACTGTGTTATACTGTGGACTGAGGTAGTTGTTGGTTTGCGGACAAGTAACATTTTCACATGGTGTATAGTGTGATGTTATTCTGTGCAGCCATTGTCTCAGATCCGGAGGGGTATCACTGTTTTGCTCAAGGTTTTCAGTAGGGCTGTGTTATACTGTAGACCAGGGCAGGTAGTAGGTTGCGGACAGGCAACATTGGCACAAGGTTCAGTGTGAGGTTACATTGTGCACATACTTTCTGGTATGGACAGGTAATACAGCTCTGATTGAGGTTTGACGCAGAGTGATTGACAGCAGAGTTTGGCCTGTATTTTGCATTTCGGAGTCCTAAAGAGTCAAGGCATGACCTATGCCATGTATTCTATTGGCCTCCACAGGATAGGTTAACAGGGGGAAATCATGAGTAAGACAAGGATACAGTGCCATCAATAACAAGACCGTGCTTTGTCCACAGCTCCCCTCGGATGTCCTAACCTATTAGGGTGGCCATCCTTATCTGTTGGTACAGATGGATGTGTAGCAGAGGATGCGATCCTCTCATGGTTGGGTGGTCAGACACCAGTGTTGGGATAACGAGGGGTTTCTCTTCACTTGGGTCAAAGGTATTGGTGCTGGTATTTGGCAACTTATTGCACCGTGAGGGGATAACACCCCACCCCCCAGGAACACAGGGTATTTTGTAATTCTCAGGGATCTTTAAGAGACTGAGAACTGAGCCACAATCCAGCAGGAGCATTACAGGATAACAGGGATCTCCCATGCCTTAGAAAAGGACTCCAAGGTTTCATGGTGGGAGAGTCTATTCGGCTACAGTGCAAAGGCTCTACAACCTCTTGATACACCGGGTGATAGTTCTTCTGGTTTTGGTTATCATTATCTATATGGGACTGTGACTGGAGGGTCAAGGGACTTGCTGACCAGTTACACCAGAACCAGACAGAACTTCACAAATTTAAATGGAGAAGGTAACTCCAGTAAAATCCTGAAGCCAGGTACCATATGGACATGAGAGACAGCGAAGGAGAAGGTTCAGGATCTAATGCCTGAGAAGCCCGGAAACTGTCAAATTCCTTTATTGTTCAATACGCAGTTTATAGTCGTTTTGGTTGCTGCCGTAATAATCCATCGCACGTAGTTTACAGAAAGGTATAGAAACAGGTAGCTCTATTTATAGCATAAATAAGCGGAGTAATCAATAGATGACTCACGCCTGTTTATGAATATTAATTATTGATATTCACCCAAAAGGTTAATAATTCATATTTCCTTTAACAGTACCGTAGAGACATTCCATGCTGCTGCTTATAGGGTCCCTGATGAGAGGCAGCCTATTCTGATTTGGATTCTCCCCATTTTAATAGATGATGAGAACTCATGAAGGGATGTGCTCTCCAAAGGTGCTGCCACATTAGAAAGCAATAAAATGGAGAACATACCTGAGCAAATGCAATGGGGAACCAGTCCCAAGAGATTAGGGGGTGGTGATGTTATGCAGGACTTGTAGGAGATATCATTTTCATATTTGCGTCATCTCCATGTACTTTATGAATGCTACTAGACGTGATACTGAACTTGGACAAAAATTCTATTTGTTTTCAAGCACTATGTCATGAATATCATTCTATTGTATGTAGAAGGCACAATGACAAGGAACGGCAACTGCGCAGTCCCCATCATTAAACCTCTCAGATGCCACATTCAACGCTGATTGCAGCATCTGAGAGTCACATTGAGACCTTTCAGGGTGATCGTGGAGAGGCCGTCGTGGCCATCTTGATTGAATAAAACATGCCAAATCTTGCATGCACTGATGTGATGACATCACCATGTCATCATGCTGGGCTCATGCGGTGGCATCATCACTGATGATGACGCCGAGTGGAGCCAACGTGATGAAGTGGTGATGTCACACGTCAACATGCGATCTACGATCAAATGAATGAGATATGTATATTTTTTAACCGCCATTTCAGGAAAAATTTATTTGTTACCACGAATTGCAAGGAAATTCGCTTTTGTGACAACTTTTAAAGACCACCTTGTTAACTTCTATTCGCTGAACACTACATGTCACTAATTAGTGACTACCGCTATCAACATTGGTTATTTTTAACACATATGTCCACAGACTGCAACTGCAGATTTGGGGTCTATGCTCACTTGCAGAATAAAATGATTTATGTTCACCAAAATTGAACAAACTTTAGAACTTACTAATAGCCCAAGAATTCACACTGCTCCCCAACACACACGCACAATTGTTCAACTGCAATTTACACTGCCCCTTGCATCTAAATTTTAAATATACTGTGGTAATGAGTACGGTAAAGTGCTGGAAGGGGTGTATATTTCATCCAGAGTCCTCAGATGGGTGAGGTAAATGAAATCAAGAAAGCTGCAGTGGTTTCACCAAAGTGTAGTTTGCGGGGACATGTTTAATGAGATTCTGTTTTGGGCTGGATTTTATTTGGACTGGTGGGTAGGTGGAAGTGGGATTCGCCAGCACAAACCCTTCAGGCATGGCTATTTCCTCTAGGGATAGGTAATACCAGGTGTTACTGCTGGGTTCATTACTGGGGAATAAAATCAGCTCTCAGATGGTCAGTCTGGGTTAGAAAGCCTGGGAAGCTAGCTGAGAGTTTGTCATTGCTGACCCCACGGAAAGTACACAATCCCTTACAATATATTGACAGATATTAGGTATCTACTGATATTTATTGATGCTAGTTACAGGACTGGCTGGAAAGAACATTAAACGTGGTGATGCACATTTGATCAGCTGGAGGTTAAACAACCATTGAATGAATGATCGCATGGTGAACAATCATTATGTCTACACAGTTACATGTTTTAGTCTATACTGGCTGTTATTTTTTTCAAACTGGCTATATGTCTTATGTGACACCAGGTGAAGGACAATGGATCTTGCTTGAGAAGGTATGAGAACGTTATTTGAAGGAGAGATTGTTCATGGATAAAAGATCTTTCATCTGGCTGGTCAACCAAAAGTTCAGACATGGCTGACTTCTTTCCAAACAGTGCCAGTGTGTTATTGGCCAGCTAAAAGGATCATTTATTGTTAAATTTCATGGATGAAGTCTGTAAGGGGCTGAAACATTGAAGGGTTTTCCAGTGAAACAAAAATTAATGGCAAAAGAATAAAGTGATACCTCCACAGATTCCCCTACCACAGCTGGTTGCCACTGTCTGGGTCACAGCTGCTTTCTTCTTCAGTGACACTGGGTGAGGGTCGATCTTTCTGGGGATATTCTGAGAATGTTTTTTCAGGGAAAGATTGTCCATGGACGAAAGATGTTTAGTCTGACAGTAGAATGAAAAGTTCGGACATGGCTGACTTCTTTCTCATTGGTCAGCTAACATGATCATTTATTTGTTGCTTTTCACCCAATTAAAGTTGGTTATGATAGAAATTATTTATTTTCCTCAACTATTTATGTCTTTTTTAGTTTTCATATAAAAAGGTAATTGGGGGTTACTGTATGGCATATAATGATATAACAATATAAAAGAGAAACACGCTAATGGGAGAATTATGCATTCTATCAACTTGCCATAAAGCTAAAGACATCATAGAACTCGAAAAAACAACCCAGAGAAGCTTTCCACATTCAGCAAAGAATGGATAGTGTCTGAAAGTCATAGTAAGTGTTAATAAATGAACTTCTATTCCATCTGAGCATCACTATTGTACACCAGGCTTCTGAATGTAAGCCTGGCTGCCATATTGAATTTGCATTTTCAGTGGCTGCCTCATTTGTGCGCTGTGGCCTTCTACTTTACATTTATATGGTGAATACTTAATAAAATGAGCTGCAAACATAATGCATTGTAAATAAAAAAGGTTTGTGCTTCTGTTTGTCTGGTATTCCTACTAACACAATTAGGGCTTTTATACTTACAGAGTGGGCATTTTAAGGTCAAGTACAGTTAAACGTGAAAGCTTTAAGTAAACATCTACATTATCTTTATTGCGCATTGATATTAAAAACGAGCGACTGGTATCTAACATTTCACACTGGACATTTAAATCTGTATTGTCGGTGTCTTTTACCTTTTTTTTTTGTCCAGGAAGTGAAGGCCAGAAAATTTAGAAGCATTATCATAACAATATATAAGAAGAGCAGAACCTATTCAGCAGATTACTCCCAGAGCATTTAGTGTACTTCATATGAAATAAAGAGCAGCATTCACCAAGAGCAATTAAGTAATGTCTCCATGAGACACATTTACTATGCTGCAGTGCTGTGCCAATTTACCCTCTGTCTTCTGCCACGTGAGCGAGCTAAATATTAGTCATATGCAGAGCAGTTACCACTTCATGCCATTAGGACTGGTTCTTAAAAAAAGGCAGACAAGAACCCTGATTCATAGCAATTAAATGGAGCAGGATTACCTACATATGTTTAACACATGAATAACAGAATCCATCTTGCTGATGTTCTGTTCTTGCAGGATGCGGGCTAATTTTTCCTCTGATATTATTCTGCTGGGTCTCCTCCCTGGGGTTTTCTTTTTCTCAGTGGAAAGAAGTTCAAAACAGATTTTTGATGCTAAGATTTTTTTCGCCTTCTGGAGGCAAAGCTTTGTACAAAGCTAAATGGCAAACAGAAAGAGAAGACATAATTCCATGCAAGACGCTTTCTACAAAGCAGGTAATTTAAGGCTAGCTGGACAAGGAATATACTGTGATTTTTTTAGACTGATCTCAGGAATGGATATCCAATTTCCGCTTCCATAATTGTTTAAAGCATTCTTCTAATTTCCTCAAAACCCTATCCTATGACACACTCCCATACATTTTAGCATGAACCAGAAGTATTTTAAGCATTAATGCTGGTCTGTGTGCAGGACTAATTTGCTTAGAGCTTTCGAAGTTATGTCTTGTGGTTTACAACACAAATACAATATTATTTTATGGAAATGTCAGAATGGAAGAAGAATTTCTGTGTAATAAATGGATTGCAAAGGATGCTGGATTCTGCGGAAGTGATGATCTGCTTATAAAGTTACATTTACTATACCTTTACTGGCTTACATAGCAGAAAATCTGCTGCATGGAAAATTCTCATAAGAAAACATCTCATGAAGCATCTCTCGATGGATGGATGTATAAGCAGTTTGCTCTTAATGGACTGACAGTACTATTGGAAAGATTTTACTATAGAATACTAATATAATGTGCACTTCACGTATAGATTTTTTTCCAAATGTAAAATATAAAAAAAGTCCAAGCCTTTTTAAAAATCTGTGTCCCCTCCCCCTTCTATGGCCAAAATCTAATTTCACCAATAACGCACTTTTATGGTAGTATACTTTAAATAATAAAATTTAACCCATATGTTTAAATGTTTTTAATAAAATGCAGTAAATTATTACTTCTGGAGTTACTATTCTATGCTGACCCTTGACATCCAGGTACATGTGTCCATGTTTGAGTTTTGAAAATTCTAGACTATTGAGTAATTCCAGAACTAGATGAAGGATAATAACACATTAAGTTATGAAGTGGCAACATATGCCATGGTGCTGTTGAATACACTAGAGAAGTGTTTTTTTTTTTTTTTTTCCGAAAAGTTGAGTTGTCCCTTAGCTGTAAGAGGCTGTACATGGCCAAACGTTGTTCAGACTACTTTTGTGCTTATTTTATTGCTCCATTTGTTTCAGGACACAAATAAAGGATTAATGAATTATTATTTTTATTTTTGCCATGAACTTCGACCGCTGATGCTCAGGTAAAACAATGTTGTTGCTGAGGAGGCTCCAGTAGAAGAAGCCTGAGAAGTCCTGTTGTAGAGGACACAAAAACATCCGCTTAATATTAATATAAGTCAGACCAAAGGTGCATTTGCACATGCTGACTGAGTAGGCAATTATCAGGATGGAAGAGTTCCTTCCCGATAATTGCCTGCTTGTTAGAAGAGGTGAGAGCTGTATTTATATGCGTTTGTATGAAAGTTCGTTTTCAATAATTGGCCCAATAATTGGGCCGTGTAAATGTGCCATTGTAGGTCAAAAAATATGAGGAGGCTCCTCTACATGCTCACAGTCTATAAGCTACAAGGATGAGCTACATCACCATAATTGTATGGCAATTCTATATGACATGTCCCATACTAATATTCCAACACATAAGACTCTCCCCCACCTTAAGGGCCTCTGTCAGCAGAAGATTTGCACCTATGAAACTGGCTGACATGTTGCACGTGCCTTTGGTAGCTGAAGACATTTGTGTTGGTCCCGTGTTCATATGTGCCCGCATTGCTGGGAAGGATAAAGTTTGAATGTATGCAAATGAACCTCTAGGAGGAACAAGGGTGTTACTATTACACCTAGAGGCCCAGCTCTCTCTGCAACTGCTGCGCCATCTCCACTTTGATTGACCAGTCTCAGGCAGCATAAATGTCATCATAGCTGCCCCTTTCAATCAAAGTGTAGAAGGTGCAGAAGTTGCAGAGAGAGCGGAGCCTCTAGGAGTAACAACAACGCCCTGTTGCTCCTAGAGGCTCATTTGTGCATATTTAAACTTCATTTTTCTCAGCAGTGCAGTCACATATGAACATTGGACCAGCACAGATGCCTTCAGCCACCAAGCATACATAAACAAACATAAAGGGGTTGTGCAACTTGGCTACTTGGCTGGACATGTAAAGAGAAGCTTACTTCCTAGCGCTGGCTCCCTGCTTCTTCTCCTCCAGGCTTACAATACTCTGCTGGGCTTCCTCGCTGTAAACATCTAGTTTGACATCGCTGCAGCCAATCACTGGCCGTGGCACTGACCAGATTCCCTTATGTAATAACAATTACAGTGAAGGAGCCCAGCAGAGCATCACAGGCCAGGAGAAGAAGGAACAGAGAGCCTGCACTGGTAAGCGCATAAGTAAGCTTTCCTTTACTGGTCTGGTAAAGTGGGGGGTTTGCTAAAACACCCCCCATTCTTACACAGTCCCTTTAAACACCTCTTCAGAAAGGTCAATAACTTACAGTAGACCGGCTTCCACTATACTACCATATTAGTACCTTTCCTTGTAGGGCAGGGTTCTCTCTTCCTCTTTACCAGAGTGTCAGTTAGTTTACATTTATTGTACTTGTTGTGGTTCTGTTTATCTCTTTTTATACATACAGCGCCCTGGAATTAATTGCGCTTAAAATTATAATAACATTCCATTGGTGTACCCCTGTTTCATAAGTGATTTCTGTTAAACGACTTCTTATTCTGAGAGTATAATGGGGTGTCAGTTAGTTTGTAAAAGCTGACATTTTTAGGTATTGTATTTTTTAAATCCTCTTTTTGGAAGGGGTCATCATCAAGTTGGAGTGAATGTATATAAGAAAAACATTTGACCACCACGTACAATCTCTCTTGTAAATAATCAATTCACTATGAGGGTTTACCCGTGCCATGAAGAGTACTATATGAAGTTAGCACAGCTCTTGTGTGTATTGTCAACAGCATGAGCCCCACAAATCTCCTTAGCTTAAGTAAAACAAAGAGTGAACGTGAGGAATCTTAATCTTGTGTTGAAGCTCCACCTTATTGTCCAGGCTTTGAATCTGCATCATTAAGGCATTTGAGCATTCCTCAAGACTCCACTAGAAGAGGTCTGGAAAAAGGATTAACTTTTAAGAGCATGTTTAATATGTAACAATATGTCATCTGAAAGAAACCAATTTTCATAGACACAAAAAGAACCTTTATTTGACTATTTTCTTAAATCACTGACTTGAGGGACATTAAACCCACAAATAAACATGTATAGAATCATACCACTGTATTACACAATTAACACCACAAATAAACTTGTTTGCTGGCATACTGGACCTCTTTAACGCCCACCCATACATGTTCAGAGGATTTATTCTTAGGTGTCTCCTTTATGTGGTGCCCCCACACATCAGCCATAATAAGCAGTATTGTGAAGTGGCAGTAAAGTAGGCTTTGGAGAGAAAGTTATTTACTACTTTTGCATTCCTCACTACATAGCTCTCAGTAAATGCTATGTCATATACATCCCAGAATATATCAGAAGTATTTTACATGATATGTTAAGTGGGTTTCCCATAATTTAAACATATCCTCTATATACAAGTTTTACAGCAGTGAGTGTGGAACCATTGTGTCAACCAACCGGTTTGACTTTTGACTAAACCTAAGGGCGTTACCCTGGCAGCTCCCTGGTATTCACTCTTTCACCCCTATAAAGGAATCTGGACTTTTCTGCAGGGAGCCACGAGGCTGCCACCTTTTAGAGTAGTCCCGGTGTGGTTGATAACTGACTCGTGGGGCGCAGAAATACTGGTGTAGGCACTATGGGATCAGGTAAAACACGCAGTTAAAAACAGGCAGAGTTAATGAGAATCTGAGATACGGGTCCGAGGCCAGGGCTGGCAGCATAGGGTTACAACAGTAACAGGCACTATCAAGTACACTGGCAGACAACAGAGAACAAATACCTCAGCAAGGAACAGGCACAATAGGAAACTAATTGTTCAGGCAAGGAAACAAGGTCAGCAGCTCAGTGTTATAACAGAAGCTGAATAGCAATTAGAAGCAGAGTGCAGCTGCAGAGCAAGGAGAAAAGGTGAATGGTAGTGTAGAAAACGTGGTGTGGTGTTTAACAAGCAGGATATGCTCAACCCATATGCAGTTGTGCATGTATCTAGGGGAGCACATCCTGCACTTGTAGTCCGTTGCTAGGGGCAATCAACAGCAAAAAATGCATACAATGGAAGATGCCAGCAACGGACTACAAGTACCACAATAACCATCCTACATATGATAGCTTTAATGTGGATGTGGAGAACAATCAAAAACATAACCATAGCAAAAGCAGGTGCACTCTGCGGCAATACTAAACCCTCACACTGATAAAATTGAGGGGTTAGTTCGACATATCCTACTAGGAGGACATGTCTTAAGCTCGGACACCACGGCAAGGTACACGTGGTAGTGTAGGCAAAAATGGGGGCAGTAACTCTTCAATGAGTAATGTTCCTAACAGATGCAGAGAGGCAGTAATGGGCACAAGCCGTTGATGTAACAGGATAAGCATAAGAGTCTGATAGTTGGGGTTTGACCACAGACACCCTCACAGATCATGAGAATAGGAGTCCTGCGAATAGAGTAGCATTTGAGCATGTGCTTTGCTGATCCATTTATCTCTATGTGGCAGCTGGATATAGCAGAGCTCTATACTCAGCTTCTCTTCAACAGTGCCACAGAGATCAGCAGTAGGGAAAAATCCACACTTGATCACCCCTCCATTCAAATGAGGCAGGACAAGACCCCCCTTTTTCAGGGTATCCGCAGTTGGACTTCACTAATAAGACCCTTTGCCTTAGCTGTTGATAATGAATATATTTTGGTAAACGCCTTTAAAATGAAGATGCAGAGGATGCTCTTCTAAAACACTTTTTCAGGGATCAAATCAGAAAATGAAGTAAAAACACACAGGCTATTTGTAAAATAAAACATATAAAGATATAAGCTCCATCTGCCATAAAAAAAATGCACAATAATGTCATGAATAGCATAATGAATATAGAATAAACCAGCTAAACCTTATACTAAATATCTATAAAGTCTCTTGACTAAAGCCAAAGCACCTCTAGTAGTAAGGAGTTAAAGTTGTGTTGAATGATAATACAGAAAAACAATTTAACAAAAACCATCTTCTAGGAAGTAACACCTTTGATGATGTCAGTGAACTGGAATTCTAATAAAGTGAAATCATTCACCCATGTAGCACTTGAACACTGTTTTAAACACTTGTTTTATAAGCGCTTGCAAGCTTTCCAAAGAGATAAACAATGCACAAGTGCTGCTCAGTATAACACGTACATAACGTTACCATCTAGTTAGCTCATGTCTGCTCATGGGTTATCAGATGGGAGCTCTAGAGTCATATATGCCTTGAAGCAATCTATTTCTATGATTAAATTCTGTATGATTGCCATAAAAAGTATGGAAAAGCTTATAATGAAGATTATGGCATAGATTTAGCGGTCATAATATTTTTAGGACAAAATCGTGTTATGTACAGTATATTAGAGTGGCCTATAATTTTATAAAAACAGAAAAACCTTTGTTAATTCTGTTCGAACATAATTATTAATGTTGAGCGAATCGAGTTGTCCGATCCGAAGTGGACTTTGATCCAAAATTTCAGGGAAAATTTGATTCGCCGTGAAGCCGAATTTCCTTGTGCTTCGTGGTGAGTGAATCGATTTTCCCTAAAATGGAATAAAATAAAAAAATCATACCTCATCTGTTTGAGTGCAAAGAGCCTGCTGCCGCCATCTAGATTGAAGAGCCTGCAAAAAGAGATTTCACGCGGGATGTTCAATCAAGATGGCAGCGAGGGGCTCTTCGAAATCAAATGGATGAGGTTAGTATGATTTTATTTACTCATTTTATTTGACACTTTAATATTAATGTCAGATGCCACAATCAGCGATTAATGCGGCATCTGAGGGGTACAATGATGAGGAGCAGCGCAATTCCCGCTCCCTGTCATTGCACCCACTACTTACAAAAGAATGCGCTTCGTGATGCAGTAATTCATCACAAAGTGAATTTTTTTTTTAAATTTGGCAAAGCAGTCAAATCGAATTTCTAAGAACTTCGCTCATCTCTAATAATTGTCAATAATTTTTACTATATAATGTAACAGATTTGTATAATGATGTATATCCTATAATGTGATAACTGTACAAGCCTCATTATATTAATGTCACCACCAACTGACAATCATCACCATACCATCACCAAAGGCTGAAGCACACATGCGAAATTATTGGCAGCATGATTCCACAGCTCACGTGAGGGTAGTGCTTCACTTTACTTTTGCAGGTATGTGTAACTCCATAGGGAAAAACTTCCATTGCACTGGACATGCCATGTCTGTAGCCCAGTTGGTGAACTCTGCCACAATTAACGGGGCTGTCTTACCTTAAACGTTGATGGCATATCACATATCCCACCGCTAGGATCCACACCTATCTCTAGAATAGAGTGCCCAAAGTTCAGGAGAGGGCATAAGGCATGCATGGCCATGCCGAGAATAGTCGAGCAGTGCACTCACCTGTTTTCAGAAGTCCTAAAGAAATGAATAGAAAGCGTACCATGCAATTGCAGCCACCACTCCATTCACTTCTATAGACTTGATGGAAATGGCGCGACCAGCACTCGGCTATTTTCAGCACTGCCAAAGAAATTAATGCAGGGTGGCTGCACCAGAGGTGGGACCACCACCTATCTGACATTGATGGCATATCCTAGTGATAGGCCACCAAAGTTTGAGGTGAGACAACCCCTTTAACCTTCATCTGTCATACCCAGTGACTACTGGCTAATAAATGTCTTCTTTAAGAACACAATGCTTGCATCTCTCAAAGGGTCTAAGATAGGAAAATCAGATGAAAAGTATAGTGCATGCTTTGAGAAGTCTAGCCTGGGCTTGTCAAGAGCAGGTTTCAGATGGGGATATTTTCAGGAACATTGGTAGTTTGACACCCAGGGCATCACTGGGAGAATGAAAACATCCATTAAATGGTAGATGACCTAAGTACACAAAAAATACAACCCTGCTTCTGTGACATGACACGTGGTGGAGTAAGGTCATTCTCATATGCACTTGATATACTAATAAGTTTACTATCAGCATGACTAAATCAGGTCACTTGTCTTCAAACTGTGAATTTACTGATCATTTTATTTGGCGTGCTTATCTATTTATAATTTATAGTGGCATTGTTAATAGCAACTCTAAAATAAGGTGTAATGCAGCAACGGTTCACAATTTTGGAGTCTCATAATATTTTACCATGCATAGTAAATAAATGTTAAGTTTTACTTCCTATCACCATGCTGCCATTTCTATTGAGAGTTGACAAACGAAGAAGGCAGTGAAAACTTTACTGAAACAGATTCCAAAAAGAAATAATTAGTGGAACCCAGTGGCAAACTGTCAATGGAGTTAGGCGACACAGATGCTATGGGGCCCGTGGGGTTGGGGGGCACTACCAGAACAGTGCATACAGTCCCTGCACTTCTCTAAAGAGTTATGGTTAGGAGTCTGCTGCTTTTTTCTTGAGGATCGTCTGCTGTCGGATCTTAAACTCAGGACCTGCGGTATGACGAACAGAAACCTTAGCAGTTCTCTGACTATAAACCTAGCTAGTATTCTTGTATAATATACTAACATCTCAATATATCAGCACATTGTATAGGATAACAGCAAAAGTATAATTTATTTAGTAATTACAAAAATGTAATGGAACAAATTTTTTCACAGGCAGCCCCTAAGCTTATTGAGATTCTGCATATATGCAGAGGCCCCTCCTTTATCCTGCTCTTTTTGCCGAAATCTGTGACGAAGGCCCTGAACACGCCTTAGAATGACGGCCCATCCCTAGCTATATGAGGGCAAAAGGCCCAACTCTGAACTTTGCAATGCGCCCCATTGATTTCTGTGTATGCCCCTGGTTTAACCCCATCATATTATTTGCAAACATGCTATTAAAGGGATTGTCCAGCATATACAAATTTTAACCACTTGAAGACCACAGGTTTATACCCCCTAGTGACCAGGCCCTTTTTTACAAATCCGCACTACACTATTTTTACCGTTTATTGCTCGGTCATACAACTTACCACCCAAATGAATTTTACCTCCTTTTCTTCTCACTAATAGAGCTTTCATTTGGTGCTATTTCATTCTTGCTGACATTTTTTGATATTTTACTTTTTTTGACAAAATGTTTGCAAAAAAACGACATTTTTCGCTTTCTGTTGTAAAAATTTTCAAATAAAACTACATTTCAATTTACATTTTTCTCTAAATTTATTGTTCTACATGTCTTTGATAAAAAAAAATGCAATAAGTGTATATGTATTGGTTTGGGTAAAAGTTATAGCGTTTACAAACTATGGTGCAAAGAAGTGAGTTTCCGCACTTTGATTTTCTGAGCACCTGTCCTGTTTCCTGACGCACTACAATGCCCAGACAGTAGAAACACCCCATAAATGACCCCATTTCGGAAAGTAGACACCCTAAGGTATTCGCTAAGGGGCATAGTGAGTTCATGGAATTTTTTATTTTTTGTCACAAGTTAGCGGAAATGGAATTTTTTTTTTTTCTAAAAATTTCATTTTCCGCTAACTTGTGTAAAAAAATAAAAACTTTCATGAACTCACTATGCCCCTTAGCTAACACCTTGGGGTGTCTACTTTCTAAAATGGGGTCACTTGTGAGGTTTTTCCACTGCCCTGGCATTTGAGAGTCTCCGCAATCATTACCCGTATGGCCAGAATTAGGAGTTTTTGCTATTCTCCTTATATTGACCATGCGGGTAATGAGATTTTTTTTTCCGTTCAGCCACTGGGCTGAAAGAAAAAAATGAACGGCATAGATTTCTTCATTCACATTGATCAATGTGGATGAAAAAATCTCTAAAAAATGTGAAAAAAAAAAAAAAGAGGGGAAAGCTGTAAAGCTGCGATCGCTAAGGGACCCTTAGGCCTCATTCACATGTCCGCAATTCTGTTCCGCAAAATTTTGCAGAACGGAATTGTAGATACATTCAATTCTATGGGGACAGACTTTGTCCCGCTCGGATACAGAATTGCGGATCTGCACTTCCGGATCCGCAAAAATATAGAACATGTCCTATTCTTGTCCCAGATGCGGACAAGAAAAGGCATTTTCTATATAGTTCTGGCAATGTGCGGATCTGCAAAATGCGGAAAGCACATTGCCGGTGTCCGTGTTTTGCGGATCCGCAGATCCATGGATCTGCAAAACACATACGAACGTCTGAATGAGCCTTACAGGGGGGTGATTAGTGACAGGGGGGGTGACAGGGGGTGATCAGGGAAGGTAAGATGTGTGATCAGGGGTTAATCAGTGATGGGGGGTGTAGTGATTGGTGCACTTTACTTATGTTTGCCCTGGTGGTCCCAGACAAATGGACCACCAGAGGAGCAGACAGCAGACATATCAGACGCTGTTTACAAAACAGCGTCTGATATGCATTTTAAATGCGTTTTTTTTCGCATCTACAGCCTGCCAGCGCATGATCAGCGCTGGCAGGCTGTAGTTTCAGTTGTCCCGGTTACGATCGCATGAACACGCGCGCGCGTTCATGCGAAATCTCGGGTCTCACGAGATGATGCCGATAGGCATGAGTGAGACCTGAGAGAGCCACCGTGCTGACGCCCATCGGCGTTAGCGTGGCGGCAAGTGGTTAAACAGGTTCACAATGTAGTACAAAAATAAAAATAAGCAAACTAAATTAGTCGATCCCAGTAGCTATCATACTGCTGTTACTGCTGACTGCCAGCATGTGGACACATCCACCAGCTTTGAGAGAAAAGAATAATGCTGCTGTACAACAGCGGAGCAATGAGAAGCCAAAAACACAGCACCTGAGCAATTGGGGAGGCTTGAATATAATCCAAGCCATGTCCCCAGCCAGAACATGCATTTTTTAAGGTATTGTGGAAAATTCATTTAAGTCTGTGGCTTAACTGCTAAGGTTTATATTTCTTATACAGCAGGTCCTGGGTTCAAGACCAGCAGATGAAAAATAGGAATGAACATTTTTAAATATACATGGGTGTCCTCACTCAAGCACTATAAGGGCACATTCACATCAGCTCCGTTAGAGGAGCCAAACAAAAATAACAGAAGTGCTGGATCCAGTACATAACTGACATGAACTGAGCTGAACAGAACCTATTGACTACAATAGGGTCATTTCGAGTGCCTGCTCTTTTTGACGGAATCTGCAATAAAGGCTCCCAATACGCCTTAGAATGCTGAAGGCCCATCCATAACTATATGTGGGAGAAAGGCCTAACCCTGAACTTTGCAATGCAGCCCAATGATTTCTGTGTACGCCCCTGGTGGGACCCAATCACATTATTTCTAAACATGCTACTAAAGGGATTTTCCTGCCTATAAAAATTTTACACAGGTTCACAATGGTGTACAAAAATAAAAAATAAGCAAACGCACTTAATCGATCACAGTCGCTATCATATTGTTGTTAATCAGGTCCGCTGTTGCTCCCTGGCTCCTCTTGACATGAAGGCAAGGATCGGTCAGCCAATCACTGGGCACAGCAGTGGCCTGCCTTGGCCACTGATTGTCTGAATAGCATATTGTGAATGTCGAGGGGAACCAGGAAACAGAGTGCAGTGGGGACCCAAGCAACACCTACTGGGAACGACAGGGGATCGGTGAGCTTTTTTTTTTGGTACAAGATTGTGAACTTGTTTAAGATGAGCCAATTTTATTTGTTGGACAACCCGTTCAGATGGATGTCATATGATACATGATATAACATCATCATATTAATCCATGTATATGCTAGACTTACAGCCAGTTATCAATATGTTCTAGAAAAGGGGACATCCCACAGATGGAATTTGTCAAGTCATATTTTGAATTGCACTACTCTTAGTGATGAACAGCAGACAATATTGCATACCCTATAGCTTAATAGCAAGTATGGTACCTCCACAACTATGATAATTCCAATAATTGCAATGACCAAAATAATTAGATTCAATGTCACTCAAAGACTATATATATACTTGACACGAAACTGATACAAAAATCAAGGTTCACCCTATCTCTGGAGAGGAGACAGCAGCCTAACCACATGATAGGAACCTTTCTTCTCCCTCTGAACATTTCAACTAGTTGTTTTTGAGGTACTGCATACTCTAAATATATTTAATTCAATCAGAGCAAAGTAGGCCTTTAATCTTCATGCACCATAGTGAGTCATTCCCAAGCCGAAATTTAAATCCAGGTTTTCAGAGGGGCATTTTTACAATCACTGTTGTGGATTGAAATGAGTCTTTTACTGCTTGATTTCACATTTGTAGCATTGTTCTTCAAACAAGTGAACTCCAGCAAGTCCTTCGTATCCACTGCCAACATTTCCATTCATGACCTCTTTATTTGTTATTCTAGCATTTCTTAATTGCATGTTTTTAATTCATCATAATCTAAAGTGCATTTTGGGCTTTTAATGTACTAAATGGGAACATAGGAAAATATATCCAGCAAAACATCTGATACTGCTCAGCGCTTCGAAATTTTTAAACATTGGTTTATATTTGCCTAAAGTCACACTGACCTGTTTTTCTTCTTTTGCAAAAGAACAAGAATTGTAGAAGGAAACAGCGCTGTCAAGATCTTTCAGCTTTATATCTGGTGCTGTGGATGCACATGTAAGTATGCTAAATAAATTGTTTGGGAAAATGCAATTGTGGTTACAACTGCCGCATGTAGAAGAAAAAAACTTGACTTGAAACTACAAAAAGAAAACTTTTTGTAGATTTAAGTCAATGGATGGAGCGTCTTCGTTTCCAATACATAGAGCCACAAAGTGGACGAGATGAATCAGAACCAATAAAAGCTCTTGGCTTCATGGAGATGAGTATAATACTCATATTTCAGGGATTTAGTAGAAAAATATACTGATCTGCGACTACATTAAGGTGACGTGAATACTATATATTATCTCATTACAATGGAATCTGTAAAGAGGTGGGACATATTAGACAGCAACTAATATAAAATTAGTTAAAATCCCTGAACAGTCAGTTCTTGAAGTTAATGTGCTGAAACAGGAAAAGTGGACAAGTGTAAGGATATGAATAAAGAGGATGAAACTGAGCATCTTCAAAACGGCAGTTCTTGTGGGGTGTTCCTACATGCAGTTGTTAGTATCTACCCAAAGGTAGGTAATATTGATGCATGTGGGGTGCAAAAGGCTAGCCAGTTTAGTCTCTCATAGAGAAGCTACTAGTGCAGACTTGCAATGTATTTTACAAGAGGCTGCCATAAAAACATATACTGGGATACGGAGCAAGACGGATCCGTCATGACCCACAATGAAAGTCAATGCAAGTTTTCTCTGACACAATTTGACACAATAGAAAACTGATCCGTCCCCCATTGACTTTCAATGGCGTTTATGATGGATCCGTCTTGGCTATGTTAAAGATAATACAACCGGATCCATTCATAACGGATGCAGATGGTTGTATTATCAGTAATGGAAGCATTTTTGCTGAGCCCTGCCGGATCCAGCAAAAATGCTAGTGTGAAAGTAGCTTAATTTATTATATATTACAGAGCAGGGCATGGAGAGCAGCAGCATGCTCGTCTATGGAGTAGATTGGCTGTAGAGCAACTGCAATACGAAAAAATGGCTGCTATCACTATTATACATACACTCTTGTGGGCAGAGTCCTCCCACCCCCCCTCTGCACCAGTCTGGTAATAGTTCCATGTTTTTTGTATTTGCATTTTTTATATTGTGTATCTAATTCCCTCTTGATGTACAGTGCTTCCAAATAAATATTACTAATATATATATATATATACATATATATATATATGTACACACACACACAAACAGATAAATACATTGCCCATAGGTTCCCATATTAGAAAGTATATTAGGCACAGTATACATTTTTTGGACAGAATAGCATATTTGATTATGCTTTTATTCAGCAAAAAACAAAGGTATGCCAACGTATACCACCCTGACAAAGGTCAAAAGTGCGCTAATATGGCAGCTGTTGGGTGAATGGGGAACTATGGATATGTTTAATCTATATGGCAGGAGCTATGCCAGCACATATGGTTAATATATGCTGCAAACGAAGGGTGAATACACAAAATATTTTCACAATTTTCATACGATACTGGGCTGATTATCAATAGTCACTGCTTGGTGGCCAATCAGATATGACTAATACTAATACCCAACCCAAAAGCTATTTTAGAACATAAGTTAGCTGCTTAGAGTTCACATATTTATCCATAACATTGATCAATGTTTTTAGCTGTAACCTTTAATATTAGTGTACTATTTTGCACGATCAGATCTTATTTCGACCAGAATTGAAGCCCCACCTTTCAGGCAGTATACCTCTCCCTTTGATGTCCTGATGTAATGCTTTAACCTATCTATGTGACTTACATGATGAGTCACTGAAAATAGCGACCAACCACAATATGTCTAAAAATACAGCAAGTAACAGATTCTTATAATTCTGCAAACTTGAACGTCTGGGATTACACATTTTTAATATTTAGCCTGAGAAGTACACTCTCCTTGCAGAAACATAATCCTGCATCTTCACCAAAGCAATCATTCTCAAAAGACGTATTATCTGTTTTGTTTGAAGTCTCTTTTCAGAAAGTATCTATATCCAACAACACTGACAAATGTGCCAAAAATACTGCCTGATAGAAACAAGATGCTAACACGAATATGATATAAAAAGTGCATGTTTTCATTATTATTATTTATAATCACTAGGATATCCCATCAATATGTGATCATGTGGGTCAGATGGCTGGAACCTCTCCAGAGGTGGACTGGCCATAAACCCAACAGGGAAATTTCCTGGTAGGCCGAAGCCCAGAGCACTGCCCAAGCCCTCCTCACAGCTGCCTGGGTACATAATAGTCTAATGCTCTCATCATTACTTAATGTTGGATGTTGGATGCACCTGACCAATGGCCACAGGTGCCCTTCTGAATTCAACTGTATCACCATCCTCAGGATGGTCACAGAAGTTGAATTCTATGGTAAAGTTGACAGTATTTTGTGGTGCACTATGGTATTCCTATCTAATTCTGTCACTACTTCTGTCAATTTGGACCCAACTACAATGTAGGCCCACATTTAGGTTTTTTTCTAGGGCCACTTTAAGTTCCCAGTCTGTCACTGAACCTCTCTAATCACTAGAATGAAGCCTCTACCAGACTCAGAGCCAACCCTGTACAAATGAAAAGGTTGGTACTGTGCAAATGAAAGGGGCTAATCTGAAACAGCAGACACAGTGTGCAGAAAAGGCAGGGCTATGGCTTTACTAAAGACTATTCTGAAGTTCATCTTTACAATTATTCAGACCAATTGTTAAAGTGTACCTGTCATTTCAGGTGGCTTTTTGGAATAACACTATATCTAACCATTATACGACTTATTTTCTGCTTTCTTAACCAGTTTCCACTGCAGGCTCAATCTCATAATTGTCAATTGTCCATGAGCTAGTGAGTATAGATTACCTGCTACCATGTCTCCCATACACTGCACACAAAAAGTAGGAGATTATTTTCCCCTATCTGTCATATACAGAGAAGCAGCAGCAACATGGAGGACATCACAAAGAGGTACTGAGATGTAGAGATGATACACTTCCCCTCTATAGTGCCACAGGAGTTATAATAACCTTTATAGTGCCTCAAGTAGTTATGTGCCTCCAGTAGTGCCCCAAAAGATATATGTTCTCCAGTAGTGCCCCTACTAGTTCTAATTTTTCCCCAAATGCGCCAATAGTTCTTTTTGCCCCTGTAGTGCCCTCAGTAGTTATTATTGCCCCAGCATTCCCCCAATAGTTCTTATTGCCAAAATATGCTCCCAGTAGTTCTTGTTTCCCCAGCATGCCCTCGGTGGTTTTTGCTATGGCAGCATGTTCCGAGTAGTTCTTATTGCTTCAGTATGTCCCAAATAGCAAAATACTCCCGCCGTCACTCCTCCCATCTGTGACGCAGGGCACAGGCCTTTTCCTGCCTGAGTTGCTTTATCCTGGGACAGGCAGTCACACTGACATCATTGCGCCTCCTACATCCTGATGCAGGCAGTTGTGATGACATCATTACACTGCTAAGACCAAGCGCAGGAAGTTGTGATGATGTCATTAAATTGCAACCGTCTGTGCCACTCTACAGCCTTATAGGCTTCAGGCTTAGTGGCCTATGAAAGTGAACCGTTGCCCCGGATATTTGCCTGCAAATATTGATGGCTGTTTCAGGCCCCGGTCGGCCACCCAAGATGCTCCTATTATAATCTGCCATTGCGCTCTGGTGGTAGCTTATGTTCCATTAGAACAATAGGATTGGGCATGTTGAAATCTATCAGCTTGTTCCTTGTCTGTCCCAACATCTGCTGTTGGGGAAACGGTGGAAATCCCCATACAGATTTGATGGATGTCTGGTACTGCTAAAATCATCAGGGTCAGCAGACATTAATCTAGTGTGTATGGCCAGTTAAAAGTCTCATGCATTTGGTCATGTTATGGCTTAGTTTTGTATATATGTACTAATTGTATACATGTATGCACATGTATCAAATGTACACAAACAGGATTTTACAATGCATATACAATAGGAAATATAGAAACAATACCAAGATGAATGTGTCCTTATAATTTAAAATATTTTTACATTAGTAAAAGTTATATATTGTTATGACCTGCAATGTCCTGTAAGCTATTTGTTCATATACAAAAAAAAACCTTGAGTAACCTGCATACATAAAGATTTTATTTTATTACTCAAACTCCTGAGCCAGTCGAACAAATGGCATATTGTACAATGGGTACTATATATAACAAATATATATTATAACAAATACTATATTTAATCTAACCAAAATATTTCCATGTGTTAGAAGAATTTGAAGTAAATCTATGAGAGTTCAATGAAATGTGACAGCAAGTTACAATAGTCATATAGTTTGTAGATTACTAAGTATAGATCATAAGAATATTGTCCAAAATAGCACATACATCTAGTAAAAAGCCCCAAAACAGAGATCCAAATGAATGACAGTATTGCGGCAAAACTGTTTGTCTGACATATCATTATAGAAAAATAACCATCAAAAAATAAGCTGAAATTAGAAGAATAGCCAAACCTAATGCCAAGTAATAAAGGTGGTTGGTGAGGAGTTTTTCGAGATCTGATTCTTTTATTGTAAAACTCTGTTAAATAAGCTAGTAAGGAATCACTGATAGAAAACAGACTCTTTTCTGTGCTATTGATTAACATGTTTGAAATGTTCTTTCCTGTGCACAAAGCCAAGAAATTGTACTTTGAAATATGCAACTGCTACTGAAGGCTTCATCAAGGACCCTGACAATTAGGCATCAAAACTAAATGGAAAATTAAAGCCATTTTATTATACTTCAGAGTCAGAAGTGTTTTTAATTCATCAGATATAGATTTGCAGACATTCCAAAGTATACTCATTGACAAAAAAAATTACGGACCCAGACAGAAATGTTGGATTGCTGCAAAACTCGGCATAGAGTTATATCTTAGGCAGATATGAAAATTATTACAATTGTGGTCTGATTAAATACATGAGGGTGTAAAAGTACTTCCTCCACTGCACTATAGAAAGGCTATCAGAGGCTACTTTTGGGTAGTGTACTTCTTGGTGAGAGATAGTTGACTGCTAGACATTCCTCTTCAAAATACTCTAACATATTTTGCGTAGATGACAAACTTAGAGAGGGACATATCACGGGACTGTGATAAGCAGGATGGTCATTTTGATGAACTGCCCTCCATCCAGGCTATTCTGACTTAGAATATATACATACAACAGAACTCCAGCTCACCTGGCAACCATCATCCTCTTTCAGGGCACAAAACAAACTAGATAAGGCCTTGTAGGATAAATGAACAAACAAAGATCCAGCACTTCACCTTTAGTTGCGTTATCTTGTCTTTATTTAGGTGCAAAACTTGTTACAGCATGTGGAAATCCATACACTCCAACCC
Source organism: Bufotes viridis (assembly GCA_033119425.1). Classification (NCBI taxonomy): domain Eukaryota; kingdom Metazoa; phylum Chordata; class Amphibia; order Anura; family Bufonidae; genus Bufotes; species Bufotes viridis. Next base: position 275,236,442 of record CM065591.1, read on the forward strand.
CAGGTATACAATTTACATGTTTCGGACAGCACGTCCTTAATCATAACTGGTCAGTTATGATTAAGGACGTGCTGTCCGAAACACATATTCTGAATTAGCTGTTAGGAAGTGTTAGGAGCAGTGGTTATGGCAAGGAAAACAACTTTTAAAAGGACCAGACCGACCACCACTAGAGAGGATCATTTAATCTACTGACAAGCACAAGCAGCTAACCAGTTTTGTTGTCCATCATCCAGACACTTTCATTACACAACCCTTTCTCTGCCTGGACCATTTCCGGGCACTTAGCAGAGGCAAAGTTTGTGTCATGGCACCCATTACGTGTCCTGCCATTGAAAGCCAGCCACCATCACCTTGGTTTGCATTGGTGTCATGAACAAGAAACCTGGACTGCTACAGACTGAAACTGTATCGTTTGGAATCCCATGACAGGTTCAAGTATGAAGGCCGCATAGTGAGCGATTCCTTTTTTACCTTTGCTGTGGATTGACATACTGCCCCAACTGCTAGTGTGATGATCTGGGGAGCCATCACATACGACATTAAGCTACCCCTGCTAGTGATATGAGGGACACTAAAAGATGAGCGATATGTGTGGGACATCCTGTGGCCACGTCTTGCCTCTCATGGCAGGGCTTCCAACCAGCATTTTTTAGCAGAATAATGCTCACTCACACACTGCAAGGGTTTCCTAGGAATGTCTCCACCATATTGCAACATGCAGGATATACAGGCCCAACTGCAAAACCTGTGAGCAAATGTGCCAGAGCACAACCATATCTCATCTTGTATCCAGGCTAGAGACAGCCCAACAGGGTAATGGAGCCTCCTTTCAATTTGTACAGTTTTCCCCAATCAAATTATTCTTTCACTCTAATACTGTAATTTCTTCCATATATCTTCATGTCATTCATTATACAGCTGATAACCCACTCAAAAACCTAGGATCGATTATAACTCTGATCCCCGCCATTTAACTGTTAGGTAGTTAAACGAAGAGATGGGCTCCTTCTGTTACCCCTCCTGAACACCATTTTGGGTTGCTGATCGTTGCTATGGCAGACTGGGGTCTTACAAATGGACTGCATGTCCAACAAATACAGAGGCCTATTAGGCCTTGTTTTACACTGACAAGCATTATACATGGCAATACAGAAATTTATTACAGCCATGATCATCCGAGCAAAATATTAGAGATTAGCCCCTAAACTAAACATTTTAAAACGAGTGCACAAAGCATTAACCCGTATGAAAAAAATGAACACATTATTTATCCTACATGATGAATACAACTTAATAAAAAATGCAAAAATTGCTGTTTTTTGTTCATCCCACATCCTAAAAGATTAATGAAAAGTAATAGCACCAATGAAAAAACTGAAATGGTGCAATAAAAATACTCACCACACAAAAAAACAAGCCTTCATATGGCTATGCTGACTGAAAAAGCTATGGCTTTCAAAATGTGGAAATGTAAAAACAAACAAAAATAAATCACGTAATTATGTATAGTTATTTATTTACTTAAGGTGACATGTTTTTAAGGGGTTAATGTGGCACTTATTTTCACACATGTGCACATAAGTACAATATAATGTGGAATTTAACAAGACCAAACAGAAGCAACCAAATAAAAAAATGTTATAGTAGAAGATGATGTGCTACATTTCTTTTTGAGCATATCTGCTAATTTTTTTTTTTTTTTATAACACCCACCTCAGTCAGTAATTGGCTGAGCAGGTAGTCCAGGGTAGACCAAGGAGTTTCATGTTGACTTGAGAACTGGAAGTGGAAAGGAGTGGTGGCTGGAGAGGTAGATGAGATTGGCAGGAGATTGGTAAGGTAAATACTGGTTATTTGTTATTCTACCCCACCTATTTTTAATTAAAATTAAGTCCACATTAAACCCTTTTAATGTAGCTATGACATGTTTATAGGAAATTGGAAGAAATGAGTTGCTGTAATCAAGGAACAGAGTAAATGTAGATGAAAGTAAAGAAGTAGATTGGTAGAAGTGGTTGTGCATGCTTTCTCTCACTATCTATGGAACACCATTATTTTGACAATAAACTAAAATAAGTTTGAGCTGGTTCGAGATATTCATTTTTTTCTTTATTTGTATTTTTTCTCCAATACTTTACAGCCTAAGGATGGAAAAATTTGGAAAAACACATACTAAAACCCAGACTAAAAAGGACCTGTAGTTTTAACAAACAGAACCTCACACGTGGGCTTACACTTTCTTTCTTTAAGTCTGTTCCATACTGTGGTCACCAAACATCTTATCTCTCTCTAAAAAAGAACTCCTTAAAGAGATCTCAAACCAGTAACAAAAGCAGCTGATCACATGGGGTTCCAGGAGGCAGACCTACAGTATAGCTCAAGTGATCATCATGGCACCTTGCCATAAGACAGCCATTTGACTTGCTTGTCCTACTTCTGTGTATGAATTTATCAATCCATATTGAAAATCCAGCTAAAAAACTAAAACAGAAACTACCGTGTCAAAATAAGTGACAAATACTATACTAAAATCTTGTATATAATCCTGGGATTTCTCGATATTAACATTTATGGCATATCAACAGGATCTGGATTGTAGTAAAGCATGTACCCCTGTGAAATCTCGATGCCACATGGCAAGTAAGTATCTTAGGCCGGCTCATATGGTACAATTTAATCTAGAGCACATCAGATAATATACACATAGTCAGTGGTGAACGCTAATAAACGGTGAGTTTTATTTTCAGCCGACATAATAGGTAACAACAGACAGAATCAACCATGTCTATATCATCTAGTGCAGTGGAAATTTATAGAAGTTAAGGAAATGGATATGCCTTAAAGGGATTGTGCAGGCAGTTTATATACTGTCAGACCTCGGCAAATGAGATATTGATGACCTATCCTGAGGATAGGCAATCAATATATATTGCCTGCACAACCCCTTTAATATATGTGCCATTATGCCATGACATGTTGGTGTTTGGAGTAATCTTGACCATCTAATGACCCAAGATATGAAGATTTACAGTGGTAGTAAAATCCAAAAGATATTGCTCTTGTATTTATCATTACCTGTCATAATGCACTGGAGACCTTGATGCATCTAGTCCTGAATAACCTTAAAGCAAGGTGACATAGATCCTTCAAGTATTATATTCAGCTTAAGAATGATGGTGAAAACCTTATTTAACTCTGAACTGATTTCCTACAGATGTTCTTGTCTGTTCTCCAGAAAGTGATACTTGGAACTTTTCCTGGATTGTCACTGAATTAGAACATCAACAAACACCTTTTCCGTCTTTGGAACCATCAAGTTCTTTTTTAAAAAATATAGAAGGAAGAAGCCAATTTAAACTCAGCAGGGAGCATACTTTACATTCCAACATTCCCGGAGGCTTAATTATTGTGAACTGTCAAACTAGGATACAGAGCAATGATTAGTATCACTTTCATTGTATTGTAGTTCAATGATGTCATCATTACGAGTTGGAATTAACAAAACAGGAGAAGTAAAAAAAATATTCTAAATGAGCACGTATGAGCTTTCTCAGTTCACAACAATTAGTTCTGAAAAGATTTTATTAATGCATTATGCAATTTCTAGCCAACATGAGCTGATGAGATATGTACAATGTTACAACAGATACTTCATTAACATATGTTTGGGAAGCTTCACTTCAATATCTTCAAAAATGAAAACCATACACAGTATGAGCTAGCCATGTGAGGTGTTCATAAAGGTTTGGATTTTAACATCTTTCAATGTTTCCCCATAATAAGTGTATTCTTTGAGAGTCAGGAAATCGGTGGGTTTGGTCAATACACATCTAACATATGTGGCCAAGTTTCAGCTTGAACTTTATAATTTTCATAGCAAGCTACATATTCTAATGAAAAATAATAAAGTCTAGTTAAATAAAAAAAAAACATAATAGTATCACAGTTTACAAACCGTACCTGACCTTAACAGCAATCTTTAAATCAAAAGTAAGAAAAGAAACAAATACAAAAAAACTATCTAGTGGAGAACCTGTGATGTAGTCTACCTACATCAAGGGTTCTCCACTAGATAATTATTATTATTTTTTTTACTTTTGATTTAGAGATTGCTGTTAAGGTCAGGTATGGTTTGTAAACTATGATACTATTATGTTTTTTTTTTTTAAACTAGACTTTATTATTTTTCATTAGAATATGTAGCTTGCTTTGAAAATGATAAAGTTCAAGCTGAAACTTGGCCATATACATTAGATGTGTATTGCCCAACCCACCGATTTCCTGACTCTCAAAGAATACACTCATTATGGGGAAACATTGAAAGATGTTAAAATCCAAACCTTTATGAACACCTCACATGGCTAGCTCATACTGTGTATGGTTTTTATTTTTGAAGATACCGAACCCACCTATTTCCTGACTCTCCCCCAATGAATGATGTTTGGTGGTGACAAGGATCGGACATGTTAAATTTCTCAGAAGATAAACCGTTACCAGAGATGTCTGGCAGTGGTTTCTTCTTCCCATTTACCAGACATGTATGCTAGGCCAAGCCGATCATGCATAAGTATGGGAGGATCAGCAGGGATAGCTGTAAACAAAATGAGCATTCAGCTCAACAACTATCTTATGTGTATGACTAGCTTAATGGCTACTTTACACTGCATTTCTTCCCATTTCTTCATCAGTGGAGGTGCATTTAGATGAAGCGATCCCTTCCACAGTATAGGGACGAGTGACCGCTAACGCCATCACTCATCCCCATACAGAATCATTGTTTGTGAGCAGCAGAGTGCTGTTTGGTACAATCTGCTGCTCACACACAATAATTTAGGTGACCGCACCTACCTGATGAGATAAAAGGCAGCACCTTTAAACGGGTCAATTATAGCTAAACAGCATTCATACAAATGCTCGTTAGAGGTAATCTGCCCAAATATCAGGAGGTATAAAGGGACCTTAAGTATATTTTGGGCAAATTTTAGCAATTTATCAGTTACTTAACCTTTTATGTATATTAATCCTATCTGCACACTTTAAAATGGCATTCAAAGGTGCACATATTTACATAAGTCAAAAACTTCACTTTCACTAGTTTCTATGATCAATAAGCTCAAGAGTCTTACAAAAATAACAAAAATGCTTTAAAAATACTATTATTAATCTCATAATCTGATCTTTCTTTGGAAGTCCATAGCAGAGAACCTCTATAAAGCCAATTAACTTCTTGCAAAGTCAAGTCTACGACCACAAAGGCCCTGATTTATCAAGACTGACATGTGCAACCTAATAGAGCCTTGATAGGGTCTTGATAGGGCCTACGCTGCCGGATTTGGCATTTAATTTATGGCGAGGCCTTGTAATAAAAAAAAACCCTCCTTCAGCAGTCCATGAGCCAGACTAAACTCTATGGCAGCTGGGAGCTGAAGTAGATTTTAGTCATTATTTATGACAGTTTCTGGCATAAATAATGATAAGTGTTCAGAGGCCAATGGCCCTGCCCATATCCACCCCCTTCTGTTAACTGCCAAAGGTGGCATATAAATGACGATGACACTTTAAATGTCGCAAAGAGTTTTAAAGACTGATGACTCATACATGTTAAACCACAGTACTCCGGAGTAAGCTGTCTGTTATTTATTAGGACACTTCTTAATAAATTTGGAGCATCTATTGCCTGTCCATGAGCCAATCTGTTCCTCCTAAGTTCCCCAAAATGTGATATGGACACAAGCACAGATAGATGAGTTGAATATGTGTATATATATATATATATATATATATATATGTACAGGGCCTTGCAAAAGTATTCACACCCTTTTTTCGTGTTTTGTTACATTACAGCCTTAAGTTCAATGTTTTGTTAATCTGAACTTTATGTGATGGATCAGAACACAATAGTCTAAGTTGGTGAAGTGAAATGAGAAAAATATATAAATAAAACTATTGTTTAGAAATAGAAAACAGAATATTGGCATGTGCGTATGTATTCACCCCCTTTGTTAAGAAGCCCATAAAAAGCTCTGGTGCAACCAATTTACTTCAGAAGTCACTTAATTAGTGAAATAATGTCCACCTATGTGCAATCTAAGTGTCACATGATCTGTCATATACACACCTTTTTTGAAAGGCTCCAGAGGCTGCAATACCTAAGCAAGAGGCATCACTAAACTGCCATGAAGACCAAGGAACTCTCCAAACAAGTTAGGGACAATGTTGTTGAGAAGTACAAGTCAGGGTTAGGTTATAAAAAAATATCCAAATCTTTAATGATCCCCAGGAGCACCATCAAATCTATCATAACCAAATGGAAAGAACATGGCACAACAGAAAACCAGCCAAGAGACGGCCGCCCACCAAAATTCACGGACCGGGCAAGGAGGGCATTAATCAGAGAGGCAGCACAGAGACCTAAGGTAACCCTGGAGGAGCTGCAGAGTTCCACAGCAGAGACTGGAGTATCTGTACATAGGATGACAATAAGCCGTACGCTCCATAGAGTTGGGCTTTATGGCATAGTGGCCAGAAGAAAGCCATTACTTTCAGCAAAAAACACAAAGGCACATTGTGAGTTTGTGAAAAGGCATGTGGGAGACTCCCAAAATGTTTGGAGGAAGGTGCTCTGATCTGATGAGGCTAAAATTGAACTTTTTGGCCATCAAAGAAAACGCTATGTCTGGAGCAAACCCAACACATCACATCACCCAAAGAATACCATCCCCACAGTGAAACATGGCAGTGGCAGCATCATGCTGTGAGGATGTTTTTCAGCAGCCGGTACTGGGAAATTGGTCAGAGTTGAGGGAAAGATGAATGGTGCTAAATACAGGGATACTTAAAACTTGTACCACTCTCTGTGTGATTTGAGGCTAGGACGGAGGTTCACCTTCCAGCAGGACAATGACCCCAAACACACTGATTTGAGGCTAGGACAGAGGTTTACCTTCCAGCAGGACAATGACCCCAAACACACTGCTAAAGCAACACTTGAGTGGTTTAAGGGGAAACATGTGAATGTGTTGGAATGGCCTAGTCAAAGCCCAGATCTCAATCCAATCGAAAATCTGTGGTCAGACTTAAAGATTGCTGTTCACAAGCGCAAACCATCCAACTTGAAGTAGCTGGAGCAGTTTTACAAGGAGGAATGGGCAAAAAGTGGTAAGATGTGGCAAGCTCATAGAGACTTATCGAAAGCGACTTAGAGCTGTGATTGCAGCAAAAGATGGCTCTACAAAGTATTGACTTTAGGGGGGTGAATAGTTATGCACACTGACTTTTTTTGTTATTTTGTCCTATTTGTTGTTTGCTTCACAATGAAAAAAAAATTTTTTTTTAAAGTTGTGGACATGTTTTGTAAATTAAATGATGCAAATCCTCAAACAATCCATGTTAATTCCAGGTTGTGAGGCACCAAAACACGAAGAAAGTCAAGGGGGTGATACTTTTGTAAGGCACTGTATATATATAACATAATGGGCTGATTGATTGTGTTTCATTGATTTTACTGTAAGCCTATTTCCACGTTAACCTTTACAATTACTACAGATTAGTACACAAGCCTGGATGCTATCGCTGCTAGATTCTACTACAGTAATCTTCATATTGATGTGTGAATCTCCACAAGAAATGTGAGAAATATATATGAATCCTTGTGCGACAGACTCCCCTGACATTCGGCAGCTGAAGTGCCATACTTGTGCCAAAACTGTCCACAAAATTAGTCGGTGATTTAATGGACATGCCTTTGTTCACACTATCAGTCTGAGAGAAGCGTTGGTCCAGATATGCTGTCGTGTGTGTTAAATTAAGTTGGTCTTCTAGAAGTGTTCATTTAAGTGGCCAAATCTTTTAAGGAACATTCCATTAAAATGCAGTCTCCAACGTACTTAACTGCAGGTATCATTAACAAAGCCCTGACTAAAAGCAGCTCTTACAGCGGCTGGAAACACGGATCCAGTAGCTGTACGTCTCTTCTTGTAGTGACAGCCACTCAGGCCATAAGCAAACACTGGCAAGTGATGACGTGTCAGATAGATGAGAGTCCCCTTTATCACGGCATGTATGCTGACCGGCGCTCCTTGAGCAGCATTTTACTTGCTTTTGCTCACCAAATATTGATCCCAAGTAGTCAGAACAACATTCATTAGAAAACCAACACGGTTAGTAGGTAGCAAGGCAGATGCTTGCGGCAGTGCTCTAATTTTGAAATGCTGCCTACATGTTCTATTTAACCATTCATTGGAGATACTGATATTTGCAACATCATTTCATTTTGGAATAAATCCCTTAAAGACACAGCTAGTTTTGGCCTTAAAGGGGTTGTCTGGGATAATAAAAATTAAGCAGCGACAGGAAGACAGGACTGGTGGCACCGTAGATGGAGGTAAATATAGCATCACTTTTCTTATTTTACAATAATTGGCGGCTTGTCCGAAATTTTTATTCATCTCTTACAGCCCCTTTAATGACACAGTGATTCTATTACTTTTGTCATCTCCACAATTCAAAAGGCATATCTTCATTATTCTTCTGCTGATACAGGTGTATGAGGTCTTACGCTTTTTCTGGCAAAGTTTTTTTTTTTTTTTTAAATAACACCATTTTGGAGTACATATTATGTACTGTATAAAAAAAACAGCAATTCAGGGGGAAAAACGGCCATTCTGACATTACATTTTGCATTTCATTTATGGCATTCGCTATGTGGTATAAATAATACCACAACTTTATTCTGTGATTGCAATGCGATTAGAACAATACAAAGTGTATATAGTTTTGATTACCACAAAACCAAATTGACATAGTTTTTTATTGTTTAACCTTTTTCTCACAATAAAAACACCTGAAAATTGATTTTATCATTCCCGCATTTCAAGACCCATAACATTATTATTTTTCAGTTATTGGAGCTTTATGGGACCTAAAAGGGGTTGTCTCACTTAAGCAAATGGTATTTATCATGTAGAGAAAGTTAATACAAGGCACTTGCTAATGTATTGTGATTCTCCATATTGCCTCCTTTGCTGGCTGGATGCATTTTTCCATCACATTATACACTGCTCGCTTCCAGGGGTTATGGCCACTGCTGCAGCACAGAAATGAGGTGGCCGGGATAGGAGCTGCTGCGCATGCTTCCTTCTGTTCACTCCCATGGTCCTGGCCACCAGAAAGGCCGGTGTCTTTTCCTATAGTGTACAAGCATGGCCATCACTGCTGGATTGAAGGGTGGTCGTAACCATGGAAACGAGCAGTGTATAATGTGATGGAAAAATGCATCAAGCCAGCCAAGGAGGCAACATGGACAATCAAAATACATTAGGAAGTGCTCTGTATTAACTTTCTCTACATGATGAATGTCATTTGTTGAAGTGAGATAAACCCTTTAATTTTTGCAGGAGAACTTTAGTTTTTATTGGTATCATGTTGGGCTAGATATGACTAGGCTTTTTGATCACTATTTATTCAGGTTTGTTCAGGTAAGATTAACAAAAACAATTCTGGTTTATCTGCGACGGATCACATAAATACTGCACTGCACTACTTATGTAGTACAGTGTCTTATACTTATAAGTATCATACCAACGGGGTCACGTCTGCCAGAGGCGGGGAGCCTTTGTTAGGTCTCCTGTTGTCATGAAAACCCAGTGGCCCTTTGCAATTGCGTTGCAGGTTCACCACACATCACACTTTAAAGGAAGTCAACCATCTAAATTTTGTTCCTTCATCCATTAAGGTCCTGCAAACTTTAGGATGGTTGGCAAGTATAGGCATAGGACAATTATTTGTGATATGAAAAAACTAAGACAGAAGCCTGATGTACTGTGGCTTCTATTAACGACAAGAGCCGGGATTTTAGCAGTCTTGGATAAAAAAATAAAGGCATTACTTAAGTCATACACAGATGCCATGCACAACACGTACTGGGTGGCTCCAGAGATACACTGCTAAGCTGGAAGCCGATCATTGAGCCTGGTCATTGCATGTTTTAATTTGCAGGTTACACTTCAAAAACGAGGGCATTTTTCCCCATGCCTGATCAAGGTCAAATCTCTATTAAAATACCCTTAGGTTCTCATTCTGGAGAAATGAACTGGTAATACATTTGGCAAATTAATCTGTGGATTGACTTCTCACATAAGACCAGCTGTTATGCTTCTAAGTACATGCCGTATTTACCTCTAATAATGAAATGACTAAATACAATGTAAAGGCAAAGGGGGAACACATCGCTTTCCTGCTCCTGAGGTATAATTACAGATTTAATAATCTGATTTGTCAAAACTGTCAAAGGCAAGTGGATCATCTGGAGAACAGATGAAGAAAATATTTATAATTATAGCTTCATGTTTGTAGTCAGTCCATCAACTTCACTGTAGCTGTAAGCTCAAAGAACGAGCCAGCAAGGGAATCTATCATTAAAAAAAAACTGCATACATAAAGGGGAACCACCGGGCATGATAATTACCTAGTAGAATGCAAAATAAGACTATGGCAATTTTGGGGGTTCTAAAAAGAAATTTTATATATATATATATATATATATATATATATATTATAAGCCAACATGTTGCATCAAATACAAACAAGAATTGCTTAGGTATGCACACTGGGAAGTTTATTATTCTAGTATTTTACGTTCAGAAAAAAAACATAATTTAATGTTTTATATGTCAAGAAACACAGAGAGCAATCAAGAATGTAGCATATTTATCATTAAAAAAAACTAATTTATGAATAAAAATAGCTCTTATCATTGCTGGCTATAATCAAATCAGTATTTGAAAATGGTCCAACCAATGCACTTAGCAAATTTCACACCACTGATCAACTTATGAAGTGAAACTGTGGTGGATAAATTCAGCTTAAAGGGGGTGTCCAAGATTAGAAAAAAAGAATCATTTTTTCTTCTTCTATAAACAGCGGCTCTACTGCCTATATAGGCTGTGTGTGGTACTGCTGTTCAGGTCTCTTCCCTTGAATGGGGATACGCTGTCATGACATTCACAGCCCATTGACAGGAATGGTACTGTTTTTAGAAAATGGCAAATGATTTTTTCAAATACAGGACAACCCATTTTCACACAATGCACATTTGGTTAGCATTCTGTTTCCAAATATTTAAAGTCAGAGATAAAGCCAGAAAATGAGAAACTATTGTAATTTTTTTTTTTTTTTGTATCTACTCCTACTGCAGATTCAATAGGGACTGAGAGACTTTTGTATCCCTTTGTGGTATTTCATATTAAAACCTCTATATTCATTGCAGCACATTTGTTGCAGAAATTTCTACAACTCAAAATCTGTTCAATTAACCTGAATGGGGTTGTTTCGGTGGAAGCACATGGATTTCTGCAAGATAAATGGGATAGTCACAAGTATTTCTAAATCAAATCTGCCATGTGGCAATACCATTAAGCCCTGCTCACATAGTGGATTTTAAAAAGGAAAAATCTGCTGCATCTTCCATGGCAGAAACCACCATGGTTTCTGCTTTGGCTTTTCAGTTTCAATGTTAAGAACCAACTCCGAGGTTTAGCCCCACTGAATGGTGCTTAACCATGAACGGATACCCGCCGTGGCTTCAAGAAGCGTACATCGCTGTACCAAGAAAGGACATGTCCTTTGTTAACATAGTCACAGCTGTAAACCGCTGGTCAAAAGTGCAGCCTCCCATTGAAAACAAGAGCTACAGCAGATTTTCTACATGGATTTTGGTCTGTATTCCACCGCCATCGTCTCTCAATGGAAGTCCATCCCAAAGTTTCAAGAGAATGGAAATGAATATGTCCATCCTTCATGCAGAAACCATGACCTCTGCAAATCAGTGGCATGTACAAATGCAAATCAGTGGCAGAGTTTTCCAACTGAAAGTCCAACATGTGAACATAACCTAAAATCTTTTGAATCCTATAATTAAATATTTGTATGATGCAGGATGAATTTATACCGAAACAAAATAAAGGAGAAGCTGGATATGCCTGTGGAGAAACACTTCTCTGGACCAGACCACAGCCTGATGGACTTTAAGGTCTTAATACTGGCAATTTTAAGAACAGGATTGAGAGAAAAGTTTGGGAATTAAAACTGATATCAACATTCTAGTAATTGAAAAGAGCACTCAATCTAACACTTGGATTTATGACCCACTACATGGACACACTTCCACCCCTTCCTCATTAGCCTGACTCCAGATCTCTTAAACTCCTAGGCCCTAACCCTTATTGCCTGTCCATCTGTAACAAAAACCTCAGTTTTATTGCTCTAGCTTATCTTAAGGGGGTTGTCCAAGATTCTGTTTGCCTATCCTCAGGATAGGCCGTCAATATCTGATTGGTGGGGTCCAACTCCCAGCATCCCTGTTTATCAGATATTCATAACCTATCCTGAGTATAGGCTATCAATATAAAACTCTCAGACAACCCCTTTTATGATGTATCACCCCATGTACAAATGTCCGTAACATCTTTTAAATTTTTTCATGTTGTGCTTTTCTCACTCATTTCTGTATGCATGAAGGAGCCTCTGTGCTCTGAAAGCTTACAAATATATTTTTTAACACAAAGAAACATCACGTGCATACCTGGAGATAAAGGTAATTCTAACTGCGCGGAAAGGAGTCATTGAACACACTTGTACATTGCACAGACATAGAAAAGTAAAGAATCTCTCTGATAACCCGGGTGGTATCTGAGGGCAGAGTTCACAGACCCCAGTTACAAGAACTGAAAGCATCTTCACAGTGATCCCTGTGTTCCTTGATAACTTAAAATAGATATTCCAAGAGCATTTTCCCTGTCTTTATCAAAACTATCACTATTATTAAACCCATCACTGTCAGATGCATCTGAATGCTCTTACAGAGTTGTCATTAGTCCCATTACCGGCTAAGACACACACAATGCTCTTTATTCAGAAGCAGCAGACCCATCACGGAGCATTGTCAGAGATCAAGTGGAATAAGCTTGGAGTTAAAAAGTTGCCTCTTTAGTACACCAGTTTCTGTACGATACAATCCTTTAAAAGGGAATTGGCTAAATGGAAACCAGCACTTCATACTCCATTCAGATGTGAACTAGACAAACATAATCATTTATTCCAACATTAAATGGCTACACCCCTCTGTTAGCTAAAAAGCAGTAAATCTGCTCATCACTCACCACTGCTGAAGATCTACAAATGATTTGCAAATGCATATACAGTATGTTGCTACAGGGTTGTGTGGCTATGAGCAGTATTTTGTCACCAGGAACCTAGGATCAGCCAATAAGTATGTCTAAAGATTACTTAAAATCTGCAAATGTTATATTTTTATCATGTTTATACAATGGATATTTCTTCCAATTGCAATTCTAAGGCTAACTACATAAATATCTTACTAGGGAACCAGTGCAACTTGGAATGCAGTATATTCTTTTCCATACAGATTAGATAGCCGCTGCCCAAAAATTCATATGGTTGACAGCTATTCCCCCTGATCCCCCCACCCCCCAATCTACAAACATGCTTGGCCGAGCTAGAATATGTTCTTAATAAGCAAAGGGGAACAGACCTCTGCCAGGCACCTCTGGCAGCTGCTTATCTGCCTTAAAAACATAATGATCCTACAAATTAAATTTTTACATGCCTGATACTTCTTCCTGCCTTTTTTATGCAGTCGGGAGAGTGAGGAAGGCTCTAGATAGATAGTCATCTAATAATCACTTAAAGACAACCTGTCACCATAAAATGCAATGCAATCCACAGACAGCATGTTCCAGAGAAGAAGATTCAGCAAAACTTGTAATTTATACATTTAAGTTTCTGTTTTTTCCGAGTTCAGTTGTACATAGGACTTATCAGTGAATGACATCTATGTATACACACTTACACAGGGAATGCAATCAATCAGTGATAACACCTCCCTGTGTACAACTATCAGTGACTGACAGTATTCTCTGTGTAAGTGTGTATACATAGATAGCTATCAATCACTGATAACACCTCCCTGTGTACAACTATCAGTGGCTGACAGCTATCTATGTATACACACTTACACAGAGAATGCTATCACTGATAACACCTCCACTGTGTACAACTATCAGTGACTGACAGCTATCTATGTATACACACTTACACAGAGAATGCTATCACTGATAACTCCTCCCTGTGTACAACTATTAGTGACTGACAGCTATCTATGTATACACACTTACACATAGAATGCTATCAATCACTGATAATACCTCCCCCATGTACAACTATTAGTAACTGACAGTTATCTATGTATACACACTTACACAGAGAATGCTATCAATCACTAATAACACCTCCCTGTGTACAACTATCAGTGGCTGACAGCTATCTATGTATACACGCTTACACAGAGAATGCTATCACTGATAACTCCTCCCCTGTGTACAACTATTAGTGACTGACAGCTATCTATGTATACACACTTACACAGAGAATGTTATCAATCACTGATAACACCTCCCCTGTGTACAACTATCAGTGACTGACAGCTATCTATGTATACACACTTACACAGAGAATGCTATCACTGATAACACCTCCCCTGTGTACAACTATCAGTGACTGACAGTTATCTATGTATACACACTTACACAGAGAATGCCATCAATCACTGATAACACCTCCCCTGTGTACAACTATCAGTGGCTGACAGCTATGTATACACACTTACACAGAGAATGCTAGTAATCACTGATAACATCTTCCCTGTGTACAACTATCAGTGACTGACAGCTATCTATGTATACACACTTGCACAGAGAATGCTATCACTGATAACACCACCCCTGTGTACAACTATCAGTGACTGACAGCTATCTATGTATACACACTTACACAGAGAATGCTATCAATCACTGATAATACATCCCCTGTGTACAACTATCAGTGACTGACAGCTATCTATGTATACACACTTACACAGAGAATGCTATCAATCACTGATAATACATCCCCTGTGTACAACTATCAGTGACTGACAGCTATCTATGTATACACACTTGCACAGAGAATGCTATCAATCACTGATAACATCTTCCCTGTGTACAACTATCAGTGACTGACAGCTATCTATGTATACACACTTACACAGAGAATGCTATCAATCACTGATAACACCTCCCTGTGTACAGCTATCAGTGACTGACAGCTATCTATGTATACACACTTACACAGAGAATGCTATCAATCACTGATAATACATCCCCTGTGTACAACTATCAGTGACTGACAGCTATCTATGTATACACACTTGCACAGAGAATGCTATCACTGATAACACCACCCCTGTGTACAACTATCAGTGACTGACAGCTATACAGCTATCTATGTATACACACTTACACAGAGAATGCTATCGTTTATCCAATCCATCCTAGTCTTTATAAAAGTCACAACATGTGAACATTGGAGGAACTAGGAATAAAAGTGACCATATACCTTTTATAGCTGACAGCTAAACGCACAATCAAGTGACAGGTTTTCTTTCTTTCACTCAATATCTTCCACTATAAGAGAGTATGGACATGGCCATACACATTACATGACCTGCCAGTTCCACCAAAATAATCGTGTTTGGCTGACATTCATCTAACATGTATGGCCCTTTAAAGGATTTCTTGCCAAAAATACTCCAGTGAGGCAATCTGTTATATATTGTCAGATTATTGCTTATTGAAATGCAATACTTAAAGTATAACTGTCAAATTTTTTTTTTTTTTACTATTGGATTCTGGTGATTAATATTACCTTGTTGGCCCTGTTTTAATTTCTGATTCTTAAATAAATAACCCCTAAAAGCCACCTAAAAGTCCCCAGTATTGGCTATTGTTACCTGAGATAAAATCAGGTTGCTATGGTCCTTCCGTCTACCAGATAAGAAGGACGGAGCACGCTGCGTGCACTGGGAACTGATAGTGAGTCAGCATTGTAAGGGAATGTATAAAAAGCCAGGTTCTTCCTGACAGGAGATAACAGTGCTGGGCTGTGTGTGTGAACTTCTCCACATGCCTGTGCTTGGCAGACACTCCCTTAGCAGTGAAGGACGATGTAGAGCCCAGTGTATAAATGACAGCCTTATCTGATAAGAGGAGAGCATGTAGGAGGACTACAGGCTTCAGCCAGACCTGGGAACTTCACTGCAAATCCCCATATACAGAGCTGGTCTTCACTAACTTCACTGCAGGTGTCCTATGGATTAGCCTCAGGGCTGAGGGCAGCCATCTTAACAGAATAGTGAAATTGCAGTTTTATGCAGACTGGTTGCTAAGGGCTGAATCTAATTAAATAAGGGGTAAGTAAGTCTAATAGTTATTGATTCAGGTATATTATCATATTAGTAACTACATATATGAAAACTGAAATTAGGGTCTAAATGTGACAGTTATCCGTTAAAGGGGTTGCCCCAATTAGACACATCCTTCTTAGAAAGGATCTAGCTTCTCTACAGTCATTACCTGCCGTAGTACATAATTATACACATTCAAAGAAATTTACAGCCCTGCAACACAGATATACAGATGCTTAGATAGGTTGTTAGGAGTGTATCCGGCTACATGCTTGTTGACTGTTTCCGATAACAGAAACCAGAAATGTGAATGGAACCCTGATATATCATATAGGCTATAACTCAAACGTATACAAATTTTTTAGATACATCATTATTACTATCATAATTATGTACACAACTTCATGAAATACACTTCAATATTTAGATTTTTTTTTATTTTTCCCTTTGCAGTGGTTCCAGTGTATGTTTGATATGTATGGTTCTGCGTGCATGTAAGGTAAGCTATTTAAGAGTGCCGTCTGTGATAACTCCCCTCCGCAGGCTAACACTTTCAGAGCTCCTTAAGTGCCTCCAAATTCATATTGCTGCCCATGAAATCGTCTCAGTGTACACTCACAGGCATCATTTAGCGTACCTTCTAAGGTAAGTAAACACAGGCACGGGTGCGACCATCTTTGCATAATGCAGAAGGCTATAGCAACTAGAAATACCAGCAGGGACCTGTTACTCATTTCAATAAGATAGACACTGTTGTTATGGTCACTAATCTCTGACCTACTTAAAATCAGTTCATTATAAAGAGCTACTGATTCGGAGAGCTACTTACAGCTTTGTCACTGAATGTTTGGGCACCAGGCACATGATACCAATCCATATGCAACTGTATTTCTTACTATATCACGAAAAGTAAACTATAAATTTACATAACTATTTACGTAACGTTATATGTTTAGTTCAGGAAATGCGTTATATTAGAACTTATGTTACTTTCACACTAGCGTTTTTACTGGATCCGGCAGGGTTCAGCAAAACGCTTCCATTACTGATAATACAACCATCTGCATCCGTTATGAACGGATCCGGTTGTATTATCTTTAACATAGCCAAGACAGATCCGTCATGAACACCACTGAAAGTCAATGGGGGACGGATCTGTTTTGTATTGTGTCAAATAGTGTCAGAGTTAGGCTATTTTCACACTAGCCTTTTGGCTTTCCGTTTGTGAGATCTGTTCAGGGCTCTTACAAGTGGTCCAAAACGGATCAGTTTTGCCTTAATGCATTCTGAATGGAAAAGGATCTGCTCAGAATGCATCAGTTTGCCTCCGTTCAGTCTTCATTCCGCTCTGGAGGCGGACACCAAAACGCTGCCTGCAACGTTTTGCTGTCCGCCTGACGAAGCAGAGCCAAACGGACGCGTCCTGGCACACAGTGTAAGTCAATAGGGACGGATCCTGTTTCTCTGACACAATCTGGCACAATAGAAAACTGATCCGTCCCCCATTGACTATAGAAGACATAATACAACCGGATCCGTTCATGACGGATGCATGCGGTTGTATTATTGTAACGGAAGCGTTTTTGCAGATCCATGACAGATCCGCAAAAAACGCTAGTGTGAAAGTAGCCTTAAATGGATCCGTTCCCAATTGACTTGCATTGTGTGCCATGACAGATCCGTTTTGCTCCACATCCCATGACGGAAAGAAAACTGCAGCATGCTGCGGTTTGCTCTCCGGTATGCGAACGGAACGTAATGCATTTAGGAGCATTCCATTCTGTTCAGTTACGTTTTGTCCCCGTTGACAATGAATGGGGATAAAACGGAAGCGTTTTTTTCCGGTATTGAGACCCTATGACGGATTCCAATACCGAAAAATAGAAACGCTCGTGTGAAAGTAGCCTTAGTCATTCATCTTTCCGCCATATTTGCAAGCATTTTTGAACGTTCACCATAACATCATATTCCAATGAGTTATTTGACATTTTTCAAACCAGCACTTGGATCTAAACATTGGTATGTAATTTATAATTTAAGATGGAGTTATTTAATAAGATCAATCTGTATAGCACCACCTGTTTTTTATTTCTCCATCCACTTCAGTAACATCACTTAGGTAGATGCACATGGTCAATTCCATCCTTCAATTGCCATCTGCCAAATGTACTGTTACATTTGCCAGACTGAAATAAATCTAGCACATCAATTGGTAAAATGAATGGGGACATCTCTAGATGCATGTGAGGTACAGGGCTGGTTTTAGGTTTGTTAGAAAGGGATTGTCATGTATTATATAATGTCTGATTTTCATTTTTTACAATAATCGTGTATAAAATATCCCCTTTAATTACAGGTTTGTATTATCACAGATGAACTCTAGTGTGCAGCTACCACTATATACACAGGAGTTACAGTAACCCCCAAGAGCACTCTGAGAGACCACTGAACCCTAGCCAACAACCTTCTGAGAACAGGACTCACTCTTCTTGGAATCTGGAGAACCCTACTACTTCCACTAAGGAAACTTTCCTGTCATCCCTAGGCTGGTCTATAGTAGAAGTTTCGCCTCACACATATGTAAGAGTGTTTAGCTTTATGGACACCTTTTGGCGCAATACACCTAGCCCAGATGGTAGTGTGCAGAGTAAATTTTATTTGACAACGCGTTTCGGGGTCTCGGCGACCCCTTTATCAAGTCTGTTTTGCTCGCCAGCGGAGTGGTGATAGAGGGTGCCAGTCACCACGTCGTCTTTACACCTGGTATGAGGAGCCGACTGGCGTGGTCAAGCGTCCTCCTCCACGTGGTCGGAAAGGCGGCCTCTCCAGCGCCTTCCGACCACGTGAGGAGGACGCTGACCACGCCATCGGCTCCTCATACCAGGTGTAAAGACGACGTGGTGACTGGCACCCTCTATCACCACTCCTCTGGCGAGCAAAACAGACTTGATAAAGGGGTCGCGAGACCCCGAAACGCGTTGTCAAATAAAATTTACTCTGCACACTACCATCTGGGCTAGGTGTATTGCGCCAAAAGGTGTCCATAAAGCTAAACACTCTTACATATGTGTGAGGCGAAACTTCTACTATAGACGAGATTCCGTACGGCGGCCCAGCCAGCCACCAACGGGAATTTTGGACGTGCCTGGCAGCATCCACCGATTATCCCCCTACAGCGCAACATATAAAGAACGGGCAAAAAAGAAATAAACAAGGTGAGCACACAACTAATATTTTAATAGCACAATAACACAGTTCCTAGACGTATTACCCTATGAGCGCCTTCTCGTTTCACGGCTTCATTCCACTCCATCCCTAGGCTGGGACAGGCCAACAGGGCCAGGGTCCACCCAAAGTTCCCAAAGTGCAATATGACACAGTAGACTGCACCATATAGGAATAGGCAGTATACAGCACCTCACACAGCCAATTTTTATATAAAAAAAACTGGGTAGATAATTTAACAAACTACCCACTTTATTATTATAGATGCATCGAGTGGCTGAGATGATGTCTACGTACAGAGGCACGCCAGCCAGTATCCTCTTTTCCCAGGCACCCAACTTCTTGAAGTCACTGCAAGGATCCCATAATCAGTCATCTTGAACGTCTTGCTGCTGTGTAAACAGATAATATTTGCATGCAGCTGTACAGTGGGCCTTAGACTGGTGGGTCTAAGGCACCCTATTCCAACCCTGGTCATCACTGTTCATAAAAGTTATATGAAGGAAAACCCCTTTGAAGGGATGGTTCAATATCCCCCAAAAATTGATTTGTTTTGGTCACAAACCATTGTTCATACAATCATATTAAAGTGGGAAAATGCAATATCATTAGGAAAATTGCATGTCACACATTTGTTGTGTAACACCATTATTTGACACAAGGCCATCTGAATTGAGACCACAGTTGAGGTTTTTCACATTTTATGCTGCTTTAAACAATGTCTCCCTGTAATTCTAAGCCTAAACGGTTTGACCTACAATCAATGCAAGCAAAGTGAACTCTCCAAGTCCTTAAATAAAAGGTTGTACATTTTCCAGAAGTCAGCATAAATGTTAGCATTACAGCAATAATGTGCAAATAGTCTTCTAGTCATTTTGGGAATATGAATTTTCTCCTAATATTCTTCTGAGGAATCCCCTTTTTAACTTCATGATATGCAATGTTCTACATATGGAGAAACAGCTGGAAAAGATCACCTTTACTACTCTAACGCAGCGATTTGTGCATTTCCAGTTATAAGTTTGGGTGTCTTTGGTGTGGTCAGAAATATTGCTTAATTTTAAAATCCCGGCTCCTAAAATAGCCAGTGGTTGGAATTTAACATTTCTGTAAAGTAAGCGAAATGTCCATCCTACATAATAATTTACACGTATAGTTCTTAAAATAATAATAAAAAAACTGCCAAAGTCACCACTTTTAAGGAACAAAAAGGAAAAACGTGTAAATGGTTTATAAAATAAAATCATAGTAAGAATGAAAGGAAGTAGCAATGTTTTATTAGGAGAGAACAATCTTATAAAAAGAACAGTAGATACAATCATAGAGGGCAGTGCAGCTGAGCAAGGCTCCACAACCCAATTCAAGAAGCATTAAGTAACCAAGTGTAGCTTTCTGCTCTGTTCAGGTGTTCCACTGGAAATATAAGCTACAGTATAAGTCAAGCACTAACCCTAACCATTATACAATATAGCTAATAAAACAAGACTTTTATAACCATAGAGAAAAGTTCCCGCATCTGGTGATACCGTCAAGCACATTTTAGGAAATGGAGCTCACAGTTCTCTCATGCTCCCTGTAAAATTCCATATGAATATGTTTGGACCATTGCCTAGCAACAAGCACTTCAGTCTACAGGTGACTACTTTGATATGTATGTCTTTACACACACTATATGGATCACTTGCCAATCTACAAAAGAGCAGGTGGCCAATATTATCGCACATCTTTACCTTGTATTTCTAGTGGGAAGATGGCCCATTAGCTGTTACTGGACACCATATTTTATCTAAATAACTTGTTTTAAGCTAAAATGTGGATCGATTAACATAAGAGGAGAACAAGTACAGAAAAGGTCCCCCGTGTAATAACAGTATATGGCCTTTACTCACCAACAGTTAAAGAGGTATTCCCACCTTTGAAATTTATGGCATACCCATAAATTTCTGATAGTTAAGCCTCATGCAGACATCCGTGGAACACGGTCCGTGAGATACCGGTGTATTGCTGTACAGTAGCGGCGGCACGAAGCGTACAGCGTCATAGCAAACAATGACGCCGTGCGCGTCTGCACTCAGCAGGATGCCAGTCCGGTATCTCACGGACCATGTTCCACGGACGTCTGCATGAGGCTTTATGGTTAGTACCTCCATGATCTGCATCTATGTATGGAATGGTGGTCCCCCAACGGCTGCCGAATCCAGATACAGAATGAATGGAGAGCTTCTTACAAGTGTGTGACTCTCTCCATCCACTTCTAGAGGAGTTCTGGAAACAGTAAGGAAGGACAAGGCTGATCTGGTACTCACAGAGAGGATTTGCTACACACAGAGAAGATTTCTTCAAATATTTGCAATTCGAGACTTTTTTACTGATGACCTATCGTCTCAAACGGAAGATCGGTGGAGGTCCCAGGTGTCGGCTCCCCACTGATCGGATACTGATGACCTATCTAGAGGATAGGCCATGAATTAAAACGTCTCGGAAACCCCTTTAAGGGAGGAATTGCCCATATTGGCAATTCTTACATAGAAATTTATCTTAAAAACCACTGTATGCAGTACTACAACACAACTTATTAAAGAAGACATTTTTTTCCATAAAGGATTTTATGTCAAAACGACATCTTATTTTAAAAATGTTCCTGTCTACAGAAATGCTAGCTATGCTGCTCATATTTCTTTGGTGTACTGGAAATGGCTACCTGTTCTAAGTTCAGATCCATAAAGATGAATCCTACAAGAAATGTTCAATGCTGTCAGTAGACCTACCATAGATAAGCTTCAAAACAGTTCAGTTGGTTTTCATCATGATGGCTCTGGCATCATTGCCAACATACCCATCTTTATATCTGCTGGTCTCTTCTTTTTTGCACTTCAAGTCATTATCTCAGTTCCTCTAATTTTCTTTGACTAGACACTTGCCAGTGACCTCAATACTCCTTTGGTCTTACCAATCATCTCTTTGCTGTTGACATATACTTTGCACTTATCTGTACCTGACCTTACTTTGACAGCAGAGCACACTTACTGCTTTGACTGATAACATAAACACTCTACTTCCATTTTCTAACATATCGAGTATCCCTTCTTACATATGGATATATTGAGATTGTAAATATTCACTACGTTTCAGAGCCATTTCTCTTTTCAGGTGCCTTGTGAAGGATATAACTGTCATTGAAAACATTAGGTGAATGGGAGTCACCGGTATGGATGCAGTGTCCCTCAAGCAGTTCTGTAACTGCGTGGATAAAAGCATGGAACTATTAGAGCAAGTGACATATACAATATATTCTGACTGAAAATAAATAGGGAAGATACATGTGTAAAGCCAGCATCTGCTAAGCCTTTCATGAGCTAATAGCTCCGCCAAGAGTGCTAAATATACTTTTTTGACTTTTCGGACAACTGGAAGATAATTTAGGACCACACACATAATAAGTTTTGGGCTGAGAAAAAATCTACCATCCCACTTCTTTTAAAAGTATGCAAATGAGTCACCCAGTTAGGAGCGGAGACTTTTAACTTCAAGGCCATCCTCCGTTACAGTATGTTTGGTTATTCTCTACCAAACAAGGAAGCTTTCCAAAAACACTAGAATATTAACCACAGACAGCTAAACACATCGTCTACAAGATGTCGTTTTTAATCATTTTCTCCTTTGTATAAATCCACCATCACTGTGTGTCATTTGTACTGCTGCACTGCAATTTGGAATTAATTACAGTAGTTTCAGTTTTTTCGGCAAAATAATATGCTAGAGGATTCTGCAAAACATGACACAAAACTGACATTGGAGAATCTAAATACCTAGTGAAAAGGAGTTAAATAGGTTAACTAGTGGTCACTTGCATTACTGTGGAGACTAAAAAGGAAACAATCTGCATGTTACAGAGCAGGAGGAGCTGAGCAGATTGTATATAGTTTTGTGGGGAACCATTCAGTAAAACTTGCCATTTATTTGTGTACGTCACTGCTCATTCTATGCCAGGCATGTCCAAACTCCGGCCCTCCAGATGTTGCAAAACTACAACTCCCATCATTCCTGGACAACCTACAGCTATTAACCTACAGAAGTGCATGATGGGAGTTGTAGTTCTGCAACACCTGGAGGGCCAGAGTTTGGACATGCCTGTTCTATGCTTAAGAGTCCGGTGAGCGGTCCTACTCAGTGACTGACAGCCCCTGCTATATCAATGTACATACAGAGATATCAGTAAATCAATAGGTCCATCCACTACACTTTTAAGCACAGAATGAGAAGGGACATAAATAAATAAATAATTTTTTCCCCCCATAAAACTATATATAAACCTGCTCAGCTCCTCCTGCTCTAACATCCTTCTGGCACATCAGCCACCACGTTGAATGTGACATTTTCCCTTGTAATGTACCATCTTTGTTAAAGTGACCCCACCGCAGATACCTTTGTGACCACACTCTAGGTTCATCTCAGTTTATAGAGACACATCCCACTATGAGTCTGTGGAAGGTCTACATATATTAGTCTTAGTCTGCAGTGAACCAACAAAGATCTCTAGGACCACTAAGTAATGGAGAGGACTGTTGGTTCATTCCCTCATATGTATTCAGACTCAGTGTGCATGTGTTCTCAATGGGAAGAGGGCTTATCTGTCCTGAGAGCAAAAAGATTAGGTGTTGAAATTCAACATACCCAATCCTTCTTTCCCCCAACATCATCTGTTGGGGGAGAGTTGGGTTTTGTTAGATGGTCAACCGTTAAGCCAAAATTGGTGAGTTCAACTAACTTTTCTCTTATGTGTATGGCGGACTTTAGTTTATGTAACTCAGAAGGGAGTAGATAAGCTGTGACAATTATCTATTGGGAATGGTGAATCTTGTATTATCTAGATTATATCTGTCACTGTATTCCTGCCTGTGATGACAATGACATGACTGCTAAAAAGAGATCTGATCACAACAGGAAGTGGTGTGTATTATTAGTGGCCAATGCAAAAACTGCAGCATTTTAGGATTTAAAAAAATATATTGACATGGAAAATTCAAAATAACCAACAAAAATTCTTTAAAGGTATAACAGAAAAATTAGATTTAAACAATAGGTCAATTTCTGAGGACACAATTCCTTTGGTATTATTTTTATTTATTTCATATGGATCCTCTTTCTTAAACCAACCTAGAGTCAATTTTTTTCTCCTACATTATTATTTTTTTTTAACTATTATAAAAAGTATATTGTGTGTAGCATATGATATCTAATTATGACAGGGGGTAACACACAGTTATTTATTTCATTTGTAAATTGTTGAGTTACTTCTGATGAAAATGCATTCTTGCCCCAAAGTGACTCTATGTAAAGTATGTGAAAGTTTTCATAGTGCTCCTAGTCACAATGTTCAGGTTTTTAACATGCTTCAAACAAAGTAAGGCAAATATGAAATAGCTTGAAAATTAAGCCGTACTGAAAGCCGCTAAAGGATCCACAAATGTAAATGTGCATATTGAGACATACCGTATATACTCGAGTATAAGCCGAGTTTTTCAGCACAAAATTTGTGCCGAAAAACACAAACTCGGCTTATACTCGAGTCATATACTCGAGACGGAGTGGGAGGAGGAGCGGGAGGAGGAGCTGGGGGGCGGGCATTTGCGGCGGGCGAGCGCAGCATGACTGACTAATGTCACGTGCCTGCCCGGCCTGCTTTATGAATGAAGCAGGCGGCGCAGGTACGTGACGTCAGTCACGCTGCGCTCGCCCGCCCGGTCTGCCTGGAGTATTCAGTGCGGCATGTGAGGAGGTAAGGTATTTGAGGAGGGGCAAGAGTAATTGAATTTTAAAACTTTACAGGAGCGGTAATGGGGGGAGGGGGCTGTGAATGGCACTGTTATGGGATGAGGGGGCTGTGGATGGCACTGTTATGGGATGAGGGGCTGTGGATGGCACTGTTATGGGATGGGGGCTGTGGATGGCACTGTTATGGGATGGGGGGCTGTGGATGGCACTGTTATGGGATGGGGGGCTGTGGATGGCACTGTTATGGGATGAGGGGGCTGTGGATGGCACTGTTATGGGATGAGGGGGCTGTGGATGGCACTGTTATGGGATGAGGGGCTGTGGATGGCACTGTTATGGGATGAGGGGCTGTGGATGGCACTGTTATGGGATGAGGGGGCTGTGGATGGCACTGTTATGGGATGAGGGGGCTGTGGATGGCACTGTTATGGGATGAGGGGGCTGTGGATAGCACTGTTATGGGATGGGGGGGCTGTGAATGGCACTGTTATGGGATGGGGGACTGTGGATGCCATCCACAGATCCCCCATAACAGTGCCATCCACAGATACCCCCCATAACAGTGACATCCATTTCCACCTCGGCTTATACTCGAGTCACTACTTTTCCCAGTTTTTTTAGGGTAAAATTAGGGGGGTCGGCTTATACTCGGGTCGGCTTATACTCGAGTATATACGGTAAGTTATGAAGGCTTCTTCAGAAGAATACATTTCACTATTGGCAAAATTATATGCAATGACATTTTATATGAAATGTAAAATAGTTAAACATTTATTTTTTCTTAAGATGTGGAACCACAAGCTGTTTAAAATGTTCCAATTTGAACTTACAGCCCACATTACTAAATACCCTAATTCAAAATGTAGATCTGTAGATGACAGCTATAGGAACTCTGACTATAGATAGCAAAGCTTTGTTTAAGATCAGTGATGAGTTTTGTAGTAAATCAACTCAATTGCTTGATAACACGATTCTTCAAGAATAATTTAGTGGTAATTAGTATGTGTGTGTCCAGGAAAGTGTGCTGCATATAATACATATTACTCTTCTGGTAAAACAATTAAACACATTACAACTTATTGTTGAGCCATGCAAACAAACATATTCAAACATTAATAACAAACAGCCATGTGATTTATTTATTTTTTTCAAAACCATTGCAGTCTATGACTTTTTTTAATAGCTCATGAATAATGGGCATAAAAAAATAGGATATGTGCTATTTTATCCGTATTTACGAACAGAAAGCCACTGTACAAGGCATGGGGCTGTTTTAATGACCATTTTTTAGAAAGCCATCGGGAAAAATGATTGTTAAAAATTTACCATTTTGCCAATTTAACAGATGTTTTTTTTCTTCACAGTTCTGTGAATATAGCCTTATTCTAACACTTCTCTATACTTTATTGTATTTATGATTTAATAAAATAGTTTATCTCTTCATACAGAGGTGGAACATTGTATACAGGAGAGTGAATCTGGATGGCACATCCTCAGCACTATGCTTTTGATATAACGACTGTCCTTCAGCATAATTACGTGGCGCATCTGCCCAATTTGTAATACATTCTATGCTGTGCATAAGTGGCATTAGTATACAGTTTGATCAAAGAGCATAGGCCCACTTACTGCGAAAAGGTAGCCTCTACAAGTGGGGACCTATTCTAACCTCAATGGCGCAGCAGTGCGCGGCGACCACCGGCGCCCCAGCACCGCACCAGCAGCAGACAGCAGGACCCAGAAGCCACACAG
Organism: Bufotes viridis; assembly: GCA_033119425.1. Lineage (NCBI taxonomy): Eukaryota > Metazoa > Chordata > Amphibia > Anura > Bufonidae > Bufotes > Bufotes viridis. The sequence goes on from CM065591.1 coordinate 275,263,494, forward strand.
CATCCCCACTGTGCAGCAAAGCCTCCTTGGCTCTGGGCCCCACCACCCCACCAGCACAGTACTGAGGCAGCAATGGCAGACACGCAGTACTGCACTATGTGAACGAGTGCAAAGAGTTCACCCAGTCACAACCCTCAGGAAATCCATCTGAGAGGTAGTAGGAATTTATAAACCCTTTGCAGACTAAGGCTAATTAAAAACACCTAGTCCAAATGGGGAGGAGTGCTGACACCAGAGGGGGGAAAAAGAAAATAGATTCTAACAATAAATACAGGAGAGTGGAACATTGTGTTGTGGTCTGAAGACTAACTTAAATGGCCATTTCTACAACTATGAATAACTCCATAGCTGTGATCCACTCTTCTGAATGTATATTCCATATACTAAAACTACAATCCAAATTACTATATGGATAACTACACAGGTATTCAAAGTATAGGTCTAAAGATAGTAATGAAGGTCCTGGATGCTCACAGAACCTATTTTGATTTTAAGAGAAGCTCTGCTTCAAAGTCACTTTAAGTGGGTTTTCCAGGATTATGCTCACATACTTTATACTTTTTTTTCCAATTTGGACTTTTTTTAACCCATTTTCACCATCTAAATACAAATACCTCGCACTACCTGTACGTAGCATCCAACCAAACCCATGATACACTTTATCTTCTTCTACCACAGCTCCAGAACTGCCCTTAACAATGCCCACCTAGTTTATAGATCCTCCCACCCAGCTTATTACATAAACACTCCCCTACCACTGCCCCACCCATAGACATAACATGACAAGAAATAAGAAAGAGCTGCATGGACATGCTCAGACCAGAAGATAGGAGCAATAAATGTAAAAGCAGTACTTTACAAAATTACATTAGTGATTACATTAAAAGATGTTGATGCAAACCAGTAAACCCCTTTAAGGATTATATTAAGGAATTATATATTATAGGAACCCCACACTGATGCATTGACACAACATAACAAGGTCTCCATTCTGCTGATGCCTACAAGAAAAAGGTATGTGCTTTGTTTTGGTACTAGGTTTGCACAAATACACAAGACATTATAAAGAAAATTAGAAATGTCAATGCAGCGCCCAGGCACATTTTTATTTGCAATTAAGGCCACATGCACATGGCAGATCTGTGTGTATGAAGCTTTGATAACAGTGAATGGAGGTTCTATGTCACCCTAATACAGAGCCATACAGCTGCCATTGGGTGCCATGTATATTGAGCGTTTCTCTTCTAAAAGTAATGCTTCTTGGGGAGAATGCCTCTGTACATGTGACATCTGATGGAACATACCATTTTTTTTTCATCCATATGAGTGGAGATGAGCCAATCTAAACTAATTGGATTTGGCCTGAATTTTGTAAGAATTTGATTTGCATTCTAATCCGAAGTCTTGGTGATTTCATCTTGGGCAAATTTTGGGGGGGGGGGGGAAATAATAATAATAAAGAAGAATAATATAAACAATAATAAAAGAATAGAGATAGGACACTAGAGAGAAAAAAATATTAGTCATAGGAGACCGTGGTGTGTAATACACAGATTTTCACGCCAACTGGAGCATTTTTGATTCTGGTACGATTAATTCAAACCTAACCTAAATTGGTTGACCGAGTTGGCTGATTTAATCATCTGTATATATGACTATGAGAATTGATTAAAAGCAACTCTTTACGTGTACAAACGGGCACAATTATGTCCTATAAAACATAAAAGCTAAACCATACAAGATAATATTCATAGTCCTGCTATAATACTTGCTGCAATTTCTTGTCAATCAAAAAATATTTGTCAGGATTAGACAAATCTGTTTCATAATTTACTACATTTCTTAACATGAATTGCATAAACCCAGCCAAATACAATACATAGTTTATTTTCCATGAACTTACCAGTCCACAGGAAATATTTGTATTATAAAATATAAAACAGGATTGGAATAAGTTAAATGTAAAAAATAAATATTCAGTAATCCCCCACCAATGCTGATGCCCCATCCACAGCTCTATACTTCCTGTCCTTAGCCAATCACTGGCTGAGGTGGGTTACTGCCGTGGCCAGTGATTGGCTGAGTGGGCAGTCCAAGCCATTTCCTGTCTGTCAAACATATCACCAGGAATTTGCGAGCAGCGGGCACAGGAGCAATGTCCGAAGGCAATGGCAGGGGATTGGCGGCAATGGGGAGCAATAATAATTTTTTAATCCATTCCAACCCTGTTTTGTTTTGGTTCTTTAATATTTCCCCAGAAGACCCCTTTAAGTTATCTGCACATGGGTGCAGGCTGTCTTGTAGAAACTCTCCATGAATTTTTATGTGGATTTCTGTTCATTTCCGCACCAATAACTGCATGTGTTACTTGCCTGTTTTGGTGCAGATTTGATGCGGTTTTGCCACAGATCTCACCCTTGCTTTGAAAAGGGTAAAATCCACAAAAACAATTGACATGATGCGGCCTTCAAAATCCACACGAAACAAAAAAGTAAAGTGTACATGAGATTTGTCTAATCTCACACACTGTGGTTTTTCCGCACAAGAATCTGCACAGAAAAAACGTGCGTAATCCGCAACATGTGCAGGTAGACTTAATGTAAATGACTTAAGCAGATAGCATAGGCATTGATTTTTAGAGAAAGGACTTCTGCATTCTTCCTCCTGAATGCTATAGGATACTTGTGTAATAGTGCACATCCTTTGTAAGATATATTACACAGATAATTCAAACACATTAGCAGTTATCTCCTAGATACATTACATTGTCTTCTACATCTATTAAGGACATGTGTGCAAATAGCCTGTGTCACCACTATATAAATACAGACCTGCAAATCATACATTATAAATGCCACCACATATTTATTTATGTCTACGGATCAGTGAAAAACCTTTTTTCTCCCTTCTCTTTGGGTCTGTGGGGAAGTTTGGGACGAGCCATATTGTTTTGATTGCGTATGACAATGTTATTATACGTTATTTGAACTAGTTGCCGAAATAATAAGGAAAAAGAAACCAGAAGGAACTAAAGTCAACAATTTGAATTAATATTTAGTGCCGGAGACTGTTTTATCCTGGCCCGTAACATCAAGCAGCAGGAAGGCTCCATAATTTGACAGAGATAAAGTTGTTTAAACATGAATGGAACCGAAAGACAGATAAATCCACAACAAAAGTTTAGGCCAAAAGTCTCCAGCTTAGCAGGAAACAGATGCCCCAAGATGCAGGTAGATGTAATACATGACTCCTAATAAAGATAGCGCAAATCTTGTTGGTTTACGAAATAGTTCCAAAACATATCAGATGAAGTTGATTCTTTCATGTATTTATTGTGTGCCACCTTGCCGTTAGGTGGCATGATGTCCAATGGTACAAAATGGCGTACCTTCCTAAATCTAATATACGTGTGACTTAATATGGCTGCAGTCGACGCCATGAGCATGCTGTGAATGACTTATTGAGGTGTATGGATAATAGCCATGTAACTATAATTTACTACATCGTTTTACCTTTAACGTTAGCTTATCTTTTAAGACGTGGTATCTTCTAGCAGTCAAATTCACTTTTCCCTAGACGACACAGCACAGAAGTTAATATTGCCATGAAGCCTGGGTCAGGTTAGAGAGTGGACAAGACATCATAAAACAGAGCCCTCTCTAGCTGCTGAAGACGAGGCCAATATTGGCTTAAAGGATAGGAAAAAAAGCTTTGCTTTCAGCTCATTGCATTGCAACAGCTGTAAGGTTTTCCTTTTTTTCTTTTTCTAAGGTGAGTGTTGCGGAATGCATCAGTTTGGGGCTTATATGAATCAGATTTGCATTTATGTGATTTTTCTAATATTATTTTATTTCGTTTTCATTTTATTTTTACACACATTAGCTTTAAAGCACGGTTACAACTAGGAAATGTTTAGTCAATTACATGTGTATCCTTTTCTCTACATGTGACTTTATTTTGCATATTCCAATATATTATGCACCTATTACAGGACAGCCCTGAAGGGGCATGTTAAATCTGTGATCCTCTCATTTTGATTATATACCTTAGGTTCCCCAATCCGCATTGAACAAGACATCTAAGGTATTAAACAGCTGGGGTTGGGAAACTTCTCACTGTTTAGGGTACCTTCACAATGCAGCAGTTTTTGTTGCAGAGAATTTCTAATTCCCTGTGAATGGGGGCTGCAGAAATCCATCTGTTTGCTCCCAAAACAACCCCATTCAGATGAATGGAACTGATTAATTTCTGCGACAAAATCTGCAGCGTCTGAAGGCACCTTTACAGCAGGAGTTCACTGTTAATCACAGAAGCTATGCATCATCAGGGCGTGCCATTATGTCTTAGAGAGGCAAGAGGACTGTATGTCCATTTGCAAGAAAGGGTTAAAGCCTGTACCTGAGGGATGCCCAACCTGCAACCCCCCAGCTGTTGCAAAACTACAACTCCCAGCATGCATGGACAGCCTACAGCTATTAGGGCGTGTGGGATTTGTAGTTTTAAGGCAGAGCCTCCCTGCTGTAACTGAAGGAATTGCCATAATTGCACTCTTTGAATTAGCTCAGATTTTTTTTTGTTTTTCCTAATTTTGAAAACATACTGTACGGAGTTCCTCCTATATCGTCCAAAAATGATATCTACTCTTCATTTATTATAAAAAGGAAAACCTGCCCATTACAGAATTGCTGTCACATTACTAATCATAATGAAAACTAATAATATGTAATAAACTAATCATCATAATAATAATAATAATTTGAACTGCTAGATAATAGTTTCAACCAATGTCATTATTTTGCTAAATTGCAGCCCTGGTTTGGTGCCCCTTTAAATGTCAAGTTGGACCATTTGATAATATACCAGTGTTATCTGAAATGACCCCTTTACGAGCAGGAAAGTTAGGATGCCCCTTAAGGGAATTGTACATAGACACTCACTGTTGTGTAACACGTCTAATGTTACATACATTGTTTTTTAGTAGCTATGCCATAAAATTACTGAAGACATATCATTTACTCTGACTGTATGGCGTGTCCTCCCTAAGCATTGATAGGGCATGTCATCTCCTAAAACACAGGTCTACAACTGGGGAAACCTTTACACATCCTGCCAGCTTGTTTACTGAGTGATACAAAAATTTCTCCAGCCTCCCTCGCCAGTTATTAGTCTCCGTAATGTAACATAACAGATAGTTTGCAAATCCTTTTAGGCATTCTCCCCCTTACTGGAAAGATCATCATTTCTTATTTCAAAGTGGATTTAATAAAGAAAAGGAGAGCTGCTAAAGTAATACGTGAGGCTTTGACATTAAGCAGTGCAACCCTGCAGAGTCGGCAAGAACAGGGTCTCTAATCTCCAGTGATTTATAGTGGGCTCTTCCTTCATCTCTGCACTTGGGGAGGGCTAAAAAGTTTGGAGACAGGCTGGCGTCCCCCTTGCTATACACCGCCAACTCCTGCTGGCCAGTCTGCACGCTAAAACCATTAACCAGTTGGCTGCTGAATGGGACTTCTTAAACCTGCCTTCTTTGTAACTTTTAGGAATGAAAGCAAAAAAAAAAAAATAACACGAAACATGACTTCACTTTCATGTTGTGTGGGATGATGTCATTAATAGAAGACAGTACTGTACATGATACATGCAAATCTGTGAAAGCTGCAGGACATCATTGACTGAGGAAATATCATGGCTAGAGAATGAAATATGTGCAGCGTTATAAAGAATGAAAGAACAATATAATGTGAGTGTGATAAACTCTGTACAGTGCTATGGAAAAGCAACAAGCGATAAAGCGATGTCCTCATAACTGGTATATGCAAAGGTAAAATGCAGATCAAGTGACTTTATTCTCTGAATGATGACGGGTGATCACCCGCTCACCCATCAAGAATACGTAGCAGAATCTGGAGTTTTTTCACTTTTAATTTTAGTATTTCTTTTTATGCAAATTCCATGCAAAATGTGAAACATTAATCTCTTTTTACAGTAATCTTTAAAGGTCAGGACTAGAGATGAGCGAATTTCATATTTTGTAATTCATTCACGCTTCGTTTACTGGTAAAAAGTGAATTGCGTTATGGATTCTGTTACCACGGACCATAACGCAATTCTATGATGGAATGCATAAGGGAATGCCTTTGTATAATGTGATGGAAAAATGAATCCAGCCAGCAAAGGAAGCAATATGGATAATAACAAACATTGGTAAGTCCATTGTATTAACATTCTCCCCATAATAGATTCCTTTTTGCTGAAGTGACACAACCCCTTTAAGGCTACATTCACGAGACAATGGAAAAAAAAAATCGCCCATTAAAAATGAGCTTACTTTCAGTTTTTCATAGCCGTTCTGCATCCATGTGTGTCTCAATTTTTGGGGCGTTTGTTCATTTTTTATCGCTATTTTGCAGCACCTTTTCTCCCGTTTTTTAAGGCTTATAAAAGCGGCCATGAAAAATGGATTAATTTCATTGTTGGTTTATTTTAGGCATCCAAGCCCTGCAGTGCTCTCAGTACACCCCCACTGTGCCCCCAGTATCTATAATGGCCCCCTGTAGTGCCCCAGTGTCTACAATGCCCCCCTTCCCCATAATACCCCCAGTACACATGGCCCTTTTTAATGTGTGTAGGGATTTAGACAGCTGGATGCCAAATTAAAGAAATATTACCTAACTGAAAAAGAAGACACATAGGAGATATTTTAAAGTCTGTTTTGCAGGAGCCTGTGTTGCTGTAATTTGTTCCAAATTTATCAAAGGTTGCACATGTTTGATAAATTTGATGCATCTTAATATCTAACACTTCTGCCTTGTACTGGAGTATGACTGCAGCAATTTCTGCAACATTTGAGTGGTGTGCAACTGTAAAACTTTCACACGAATAAGCCAAAAAAAAGTCAGAAATTTACAACTTTTTGAAGCCATAATTCCGGAGTGCAGAGATTCATGAATTCCTCCAATAGAAAGAATGTGAAGAAATGTCATGATGTTTTCTGTTCTGATTTCCGTCATGTACTTGCTTGGAACCCACAAGCATAGCTCTTTAAATCAGGAAGTAAAACCGAGTAGTATCGTATTCACTTGAACAGAAGAGGGTGTTCCATTGTTTCACCCCCCCCCCCTTTATTAATTAGAGCAGTGATTTTTTTTCTTGTAAGTGTACTTTAGGAAATATACTGTATCGTCTTTTGACCAGCCAATTTTGGCCTTTATAATATGAACATTTATTTTTATTTTGTCTCTGCATTCTAGTGGTAACATAGTAACATAGTATATAGGGCCGAACAAAAACAGTTGCCCATCCAGTTCAGCCTGTTATTTTTATTTCAAGGCCTGACTACGTGATGCCTTGTTTTTTTTTTTTATAGACAAGTTTTACTTTATGTATGTGCTATGTTTTGTATACATAAACATTCAGGCTTTATTCAATTAATTTAAAAAAAGCACAAAATGCTATTTCACAGCAATTTTTTTTATTTATCTGTTTACTTTAAACCCTGCACCGATCAAAAAATTAAGTTATAAATTTATCTTACAGGTTATGGTGGTGGAGATACCAAATATATATCCACACGTACCATATATATTATTTTATGTCTTCCGAGTCTTAGACTGTTGGGACACACCCGAACTCGTAACACCCAGATGGACCTTTATGGCAATTCCTTTATAAACCTCTAGAAGAAATACGAGAGGAATGGCACAGCAGAGTCAGAGAATAAATTCTCCAGATTTATTATTACATGGGGAATGTAAGTAGTTACTAAAACAGACATGTCAGGTGAGGGTACAGGGTCACCTTTAATATTCATTACATTTAAGACTAATAAAGTTCACAACACAATCCAAATAAAATAATTTTACCCCCTGAGCAACCAAATTATTAATGTAATGGAAGGTCTCACTTATAATGAGAGGCTTGAAAAATTGGGCTTGTTCAGCTTGGAAAAAAGAGGCCTTAGAGGCAATCGAAGTTGCATGTATAAATACATGTGTGGTGAGTACAAAGAACTGGCACAGGATTTATTCATTCCAAGGACTTTACAAAGTGTAATTCTCTACACATTTTCTATATAGGTAGAAAAGATTATTCAGGCATCAATACAGGAAAGGGCTCTTCAGAGCTCCTGCAAACAGCAGATAGGCAGAGGTGCTGGGAGTCCAACCTCCGCTGATCTGATATGTATGACTTATCCTAAGGATAGGCTATCAATACTTCAATCCTGGAAAACTGCTTTAACTTTCCATAGCATGAATTTTCTGTATAACTTCAAGCTAAAGCAGTAGTGTGAAGTTACTCTGGGCATTCTGGAAACCTCCCACACCACTTCTATTATCTGGGGAGCAGCATTCCTGTGCACTTTTTGCTTCACCTATCCCACAGGCGACCTTGAATAGGAGGTACATATGGGAGTTCGGGCTCCTCCTCTCATTGGTTTCTGGATGCGCAGAGTCAACTAGGAGCAGCACACTATATGTACAGGGCCTGCGCTCCTGAACATAGATGCCCAACGGCATAGGTAGGTTTAGAGTAGGACCTGCCTGCCTGAGACCACCTTGGTGCTGGTAGGTGGGCACAGATGTGTTTTGATCAAAATATTGGCTGAGAGTCTCAAATTTTATCATACCAGAATGAGGGGTTAGTCCATATATAATGTTTGCATCTATTGTGTTATTGCAATATTTTCTGTGATTTTTATACTTAAATGTTGCCATGTACATCCGCATATTCAGTTATCATATCATGCAGGAGTTTTTGTATCTTTTTATGTGATTTTTGATAAACCTCCCACACCGCAAAAACATTAGCTTAATTTGATATCGCCATTTATAACAAGTTGTGCAAGGTGTTGGAGAATGTAATATTATATAAACAACTACTTGTCAGCGGTATA